>OZ007575.1:38136845-38736845 GCA_963931925.1 Onchidella celtica | reverse complement strand
GTTTCACAGCACAACTTCCACGCAAACGGTGGCACAAGCAAGGTTTCACCCTCAGGCACATGGAGGTTGATACATGTAATGAAGGTCTCTGTTTTGATAAAGCAAAAGGACAATTTACAGCCCCACAAGATGGTCTGTACTGCTTTGCTCTGACCTTACATCAAACCAAGAACGATCCATTCTCTGCTGACATGCGTGTTAAGAATTGCTCTAATGGTGAAGATAGTATGCTGGTGGATGTTACAATAAAAGATGAAAGCTGTTATAGTGTGGTGGCCCCTGTCTATCTTTGTAAAGATGATATTGTTTATGTCAAAATAAGAGAAGCAGAGAAACGTATTGAGCTACTTGAGTCCACCACTTTCAGTGGCTGGTTGACTGAATGAAAATACTGCCAAAAACAGACTGATATGAAGAAACCCTCATTTGATAGTTAAGTTACCTTGGAAACTAGATTAAGTTGATGCATTTGCTTTTCAGGTAATAAATAAATCTTTTAGTAGGTGGTCCAAACTGATTTTTACTTTTTATCACATCTCACCAGTTATTGTCAAATTTGATGGAGGTTGGTTTTCCAAGAATTTTGATTACCAAATTTATTATTCTGGCTTAAAGGCTTTGAAAGTTATGGCATTTTTAAAAGTGAAAAAACACCTCGAATTTGCTACCTTTTGCAAATTACATGATATTCCAACTTTGACCGCCCATAAAATGGCTGTTTATTGTGTCACAGCATTAAAAATTCATAGTTTCCAAGACAAGGGGATGTACATTACGCTCAATTTTTTCAAGGAGTGCAAATATAATACAAGCATCTCATTTTACATTTTTTAGTCACCAAACTTCATCGGACATCAATTTTTGTGAACTCTTACAAGGAAGACAAAAATAATGTTTTTAGTTGTTTTTTTTATTTGAAAAGGAATTCAACTGTGTCACCATTGACTTAGCACTGAGTGTCGGACAAAGGTGATGAAATCAAGCACCGGGTGGGTCTATAGAAACAGTTGGCGCTTGGCGCCGAAACATGCCCCATGTCTGAGCTCAGCATACCTTTATAATACATAGGCTGAAGTTTATTGGCGTATAATTTTGATCCTGATCTATTAAAGTTTCCGCCAGTTTCTCGGTCAACAAACTTTTCAACAAATGATTTTTAAAGGAATTTCAACTTAAAACATGATGAAAAATACACTGACTTAGACCTCATTTATCTGGCTTTCTATGTGAGTTATTTTCAAACAGGTGCGCTACATCGGCGCGATGCGCTGCGACATTTTGTTACGAGGGGGTCAATTCAGTACGTGCAGCTCAGAGCAAAAATGGCAATACTATGCCCTTTTCAAGCTATAAAAACACACAGCTAAACATATTAAACAATACAAAAGAAAGTATATTCTGTCAGAGGAAGGATTGAACTTTATTTTAATGTGGAATACATGCCGTTTCACATAAATGCACAGCAGTAATAGCCTTGAAATGTTGGCCTAAAATTATACCAAAAGGGATTTTGCCCCTTTAGCAGGACAGTTTGGACTACCTACTTCAGTGACGTTCTGAAAGAAGTAATGCCACCAATAGCCAGTTTTAAATAACATTACCGGTACTTGTGGGAACCTAAAAATCCCGGTGCAATT
Source organism: Onchidella celtica (assembly GCA_963931925.1). Taxonomy (NCBI): domain Eukaryota; kingdom Metazoa; phylum Mollusca; class Gastropoda; order Systellommatophora; family Onchidiidae; genus Onchidella; species Onchidella celtica. The sequence continues at coordinate 38,735,208 of OZ007575.1, read as the reverse complement.
GCCCCACCAAGGCACTCCAATACAGTTTACACATTTTATGCTGCTGTTCCCATTTTTGTCTTGAAGCATAGTCAATAATCCTTCTAAGTAATGGCCTACTTTATTATCTCTCCTGTGTATCTTACTGCCTTATTTCAATAGGGCTTTTTAAGTCAATTTTAGAAATTTATTTGATGTGAACTCTGACACTTATCTCTTGCGAGACTGTAGTAATTGTGGTAAACTTAATTAAAACTTATAAACCCAGTAGGCCTACTCAGCCCAGTGCGGAAACCTGAGAAGAATTCACCTTGATAAGCCAAAGATGTTTAATTCGTTTGTTATATTGATATAATATTTGCATCGGTTGGAGGGTCTGTCAGGGTACTGATGAGTCCCACAAATCATATTTAGTTGTCTCTGTAGTTTCATATATAAAGTCAGCTGCTGTCACCGGTTCTATGCATAGTGTGCAGTTAATCCTCACCCATGTTTCGCAAGCGCTCACGCCGCACGGGCGGCAAAAGTCGGCACGGTCAAGCTGACTGCACCACACGCAAGCCGTATTTTTACGCATCAGGTCACTGACCTTTTTAAGACGTAACCATCATGTTAATTGTTCAATGTATCTCTTCTAAATCAAAAGCATTGTGACATGGACATGTTAACCAGTGAACCACCGGTCGGAATCACAAAGACTAAGCTTTCAAAGGCTCTCCCCACACTTTCAAAAGATGTAACATCTACATGCGAACTGTTGCTCAACAAATTTGCAATATTATCTCATTTTCTCACAAGCTGACCACCATCTGGAGTTGTCTGTATCTAAGAACCAATCAGAAACAAGCTCTGAAATTATCTTTGCCCCAAATGCCCACATTGGTTTATTAGTATGTGTCAGTCAGGATGAAACCATTTGTGTAGGGCTTGGGAGGGCGTGGCTAGTTATCATGCTTCGTTCTCACGAAAACTACAGCTGTCAGTTTGGAATCATAAGTCAGATCATTGGTTAGAGACTGACAGACTAAGGTTTTGCTGGTTAATTCATTATCAAGCATGATAAGGCATAGCAGCGAATGTTTTCACACCGATCAATAAAAACCGTACCACATGAACAGCGTATGTGGTCATCATATAGCGGCACGGGTCAGTGACCCCAGATAAGATTCTCTGTGAGTAAGGTCACTGACCGGGCAGCATGCTTTACGGGTAGCACGCAGGGTGAGCGTTAACTCATTGGCTACGGCAAGCAAATATTCGACTCGTGTATTTAAGCTTGCTACGGAAAGCCGATTATTCGGCTTGAGTGGACACAATTTTCCAATACTAATATCTAAGTCAACTTCTCAAAATATATTGGATCCCATCCTGGTTCATTGATTTTCCTTTACTTTAATGTCTAATGTATTATGTCTTGTGTTTATACTGAGTGAAAGAAAAAACATCTTTGAACTGCGTCTAAATTTCGAACTGGATATTTGTATTTGTATTTGTATAATTTTTAATCCCATTTGGGAAACCCAGTAGGCCTGTATTGGGAGTTCCCTTCCACACCCACAAAAGTTACCATAGAGAATGAGTTAAGCATAATATAATATGGTACACTTAACTGGTTGTAATTTGGACCTTATTTGTTTAAGTGACAAATGAGGCAACTGTTCCGATATATCTGTCTCAATTCTTTCTGATTTGGTGTGAGTATAATACCCATAGGAATGCCTCTAGGGAGGTCGGGAAAGAAATCATAGTATCAACATTACTCATGCATTCATTTTTCTTTAAAATGTTCTTTTTCAACGTCAGAAAATTTGACTTACTTTATGGTAATTAAATTTATTGTAACCCTTTCATGGATGACATTTTGAGAATTTTATTCATAATGCACAGATGAATATCATGTTTTAGCTTATGTTTTTCCTTGATCTCATACTGTATTAATCAATAGACACAGGTACAAAATGTTTTATCACTTTTATCCTACTGTGGCTGCTTTCCTGATCACAGAAATGCTCAGAGAATAAAACTATCTTTTCTGTGATGTACATTTAACCATTTTGCAAGCAAGAGAGAGCACCTGATTTGATGATTTCCTGAATATATATATTTATAATCTAATATATTTAGATGCAATGAGTTACCTTTACATAGGAATACAGGATGACAGTTTTGCTCCATTAGACCAAAGATTTGACGGCTGAACTGTTTTGCAAAGTTTTAGGGTGAGGGCCAGTTAGTGATAGGATTAGGTTTAATTAATGGGTCACAACTATTTTTCTGAAACTGGCCACAAGTTGGTATTTAAAATTCCAAATTGTGAGTATTTTATCTAGATAAATTCTAGATGGCCCAACTAGTCCTCATAAAAAGAACTAAGGAACACCACCAAGTAGTGAGCACAATTAATTAGCTGTATTCAGTGAAAGAGAACTGATCAATTACACAGACAGTTGACAGAATGAACATCTTTACCTAAAGATAAGATAAGATATGACTTTATTATCCTGTTTCCAGGAAATTTGTTGTCACAGCATTCAGTAACAGTACAACGGCAAATACAATACCAAAGACTACAAGTCTTTAACGCACACCGCACACACGCACATTGCTCACACAACATTACCAACAAGTAAGAACATTGCTCACACACACACACTGTAAGAACAATCCATTAGGAAAAACTAACAACAGCATACTACTACATCAAGAAACACTGCTACTTCGAAATGCGGATGGCAAAAAAGATCTTCTATAGCGCTCTCTGCTTGTTTTTAAATATAGTATTCATCCACTTCTTTGGGACCGGACTATCTGATGGAACAAGGGGTGGGAGCAATCATTTAGAATTGATTTTAGTGTCTGTCTGCACGAATAACTCATCAAAGTTCACGTATTCACTGTTAGTTAGATGGCAGGCTTTTTTTTTTATGACAGAGCTATTAATTTTGTTTTTGTCTTGTTCCTTTGCATTTCCTCCCCAGGCTGTAATACAAAATAGAATGATACTCTGGATAGTTGATTTATAAAACATCTGAATAAGTGTTTTATCTACATTAAATCATTTAAGTTTCCTCAAGAAATACATACATTTGTTTGCCTTTGCGTGAACTGAGGTGGTATGAGCGTGCCAGTCGAGTCTGGATTCCCAGATATTTATAAGTCTCGACTCTATCAACATTTTGGTTATAAATTTTAAGTGGTGGAAGTGGTGTCAGTTATTCTGAAATCAATTACCATTTCCTTTGTTTTCTTTACATTTAATAATAAGAAGTGATCTTCACACCACTGGATAAACCATTCACTGTTCATTGAAATACAAAACTTTGAAATGGAGTAATTAATCGCCCCCAACATACAATTAAAAATTTTCTTCACATTTTTTAAACATGCCTGTCACAATAGTGGGCTTGATAATTCTTTATTATGTGAACAGGTGTAAAAAAAAAAATGGTACAAGTAGAAGCATGAAACTTGGCACAAATGTTGTCCACTGGGGGTATTTTAAGAAAAAGGTGTTGGCCGCAAAACATTTTCAAAATGGCACATAAAATTCAAGATGGTCGACACTTCTTAGAAATAGGCTACACGACAGATCTTGAACACAAAAGTAATAGTCACATTCAAATTTACATCTCATATTAATATGTAGTTATGATATTGGAAAGAACGAGTCTTCACTACAAAATGTTTTGAAGACAAGCAAAAATTCAAAATGGCCGCTGTTGACATTGTTCCCGTATGTAGAAAAATGGCATAGAAACTGACTACATTATTACAGTACCTAGAAATATCTGACACTTTTTTTTTTCTTCGATGATCCAATCAAGAAAAATAACTTTACAGTGTATTAGAGTGCATTTTCGTGACATTTGAACATAGGAAAGTATAGTTTTCTCACCATAGTTGAACAATATCCGGGCATAAAGTTCCTCAGAAGAGTTTGGGATACAGATTACAATTATCACTGTAGCATGCCACTTTGCCGGTTTTTGTTTTTTTTCCTTTATCAAGAGAAATAATTGATACTTATTTCTTGCAGTTGAGAATTTATTTGGTTATCTCCCCTGTGGCTCATGAATGCGTACAATCGTTTAGTAATAAAACTATTATTAATAGTGTATAGCTATGCATACAGTACATGTATTAATGTGACGAAATATCTTGCTTGTGTGATAAAGTGAAATAATGCGTAAATGGTTTTTAAAGCAATTTTCGAAAAAAATACTGTTGAAAAATTGGCATTATTAATTGGCATTTGTCTTTTGAAACACATGAAGGAAATGATGGTCAGGATTGCACTCATAGAATCAAGGCATTCGTTTAAAATCAGAATGGAAGTCCATGTATGACTTCGCCAGTTTCATGTCAAACATCGATGACAATACGCTGGTTTGAGGTTGTTTGAGTTTAATGGCGCTTTGAAGTCATAACGGTCTCTTTGCACCTTCTACTATTTCGCCGGCTACATGCTGGATGTAATATCAGGGACCTTAGTTTACAAGGACTTCCCTATGGTTTATGGTAACATATGTAATGTACTACATTCAGAAGGAAAGGTACAGGGTGATACCGACATGCCAAATCAAATTAATATAGCTCAAGATGGCATCCCAATGAAATGCACAGGCCCTAAGCAAAAGCATCCCACAACTTTATTGTAGCTGGGTAATAAAATTCATATCCATCCTAAATGACAGCCACCATCCCGTTTTATCAAATTTCTAGATCATCCCAGCGCAACAGAATAATACACATGAAAGCAAACAGAAGATTGTTTTTGCCCTCAACAATTCGCCTCAACAAGACATTTTAGCTAGATGTGTGCCATATTTCACAACTTCGGAAACACCACAATATTGCTCTCAATGATCTCATTTTTAAGGGAGATACAACAATACTGCTTCTCTGTAACTTGGAACTGGTTAAAGATTGCGGAATAACAAAAAATTGCAAAATAACAAAAAATTGCAAGAAGCAGTTTGTCATTATTACTAATTTACAGTATTGCCATTATGAACCCCAATTCATAAACCTGGAGATACAACAATTTTGCTCTATACCCGCGGTATGCCCGTTATTGAGTTTATAGAGCTGTGATATATGTTTATGTAATGATGTGTAAGATGTATCTTACTACCATGTATGTGCACAAAATGCTCTGTGATAGAGAAATTCCCTCATGGGACAATAAATTGATTCTTATCTTATCTTATTTTAAAACTGGGTTGTCAGTAAGTATAATATACATGTACGTGATCTGGACGAACAGCTACAACTACTAAGTTCTTGTTCTTTGTCAAGTCTTTTCAAATACTGTACTGTTATTCTGGCTAAGTGGTCGAAAGCTTGTGTAATTTCTTTTGTTTCATTCTTTATACATGTAATTACTAGATGAAGTACCCACTAGAGTTTCCCAAAATTAATCTAGTTTGTTACAGTATCGATCTAATGCATGCCGGGGAACTAAGCCCTCGTTTCTAGGCAAGTCAAATAGTCTCCCATGGGCTGGGCTTATCAAAGGGTGCAAAAAAAAAAAAAAAAAAATTTACCGTCATGACATTTTCAAAAGATTGCCGGAAACTTGAATAATCACAATAGGTCGATACAGAAGTACATGTAGCTTGGTTAGAGTTGACAATTGGGAGAACTAATTTTATAATTTTTTAAATTGCCATTTAGACTACAGCATTGAGGGAAGAAAAAAAAAAGCCAAAATGCACTGAAAGGAATTACTCCTGAGACTTTTTTTTTCGCTATTGATTGCAGTTTTCTTGTTCTTTGTTTCAAACATGGAACTTTTCAAAACAAGTTCTTAATCTGTTTTTAGCAATTTATGACAATTGGAAGTAATCTTTTATCATTCTGGACATGATATTGTCACAATCAATCTGCCATGAGACATGTACTACGTTGGTGTAAAGTTGAGAAAAATTTAAAAATCTTAAAATTACATGTACTTAAATTATTAGCTTCAATCAAAGCATATCACTTTCAAAATCAGAAGAAAGAGAAAATTAAAAACTTTTGAGACAGAGAGACCACAGGTAGATCTGCAGGGGAAGAGAACTCCCATCAAACAAGGATGTCCGCCTTGATTTCTTTCAATTTTATAGGGGCCAGGACATATGCAGGTCATGAATCTGGATGTTCTGCAGTCTTTGGGTGATAGATGCATTCTAATCTCAATAAACAACCTCTAAAACACACACTCAATTTCTATAAATTACACATGACAAGCAAACTCCAATCCTATTTGATCATGTGATTTAATCATAATAAATGCAGTATCAAAAACTTTTGTCACACTCGTTTGTCTCAGCCCAAAGAAAAACAAACACTAACAATCAATGAAATGAGCATATCAGAGGTATCATTGGACAGGAAATAGCACATAATTGGCATGAAGTAAATTGTGAAAAAGAGATGTCATACAATACAATCATTTTTGTATACAAACACACACACATCATATGCAACAAACCACTCATAATCAATGTATGTACACGTACAGAAAGCCCTAGACCAGTGTTTCTCAACCTTTTTTGTCCCATGACCCACTCCAATTTAAAAAAAACAAAAAACGTGCCACACCAGATTTGGACAAAGTTAGTATACAGTATCCCTAAGCCCCATGTCCCTTCTTGAGAAACACTTCCCTGGACACTTAATTTGATCATGTAAATGAATAGTTCATTCTCTCCAACTGGAATATCTACAGAGTCTGGGAATTTTAACCACAAATATAAATGAACTTGCTCCTTGGTGGATTTGATGTAACACTGTATCATTCCACTGACTAGGAATTATTTTTACTAACAAAAAGAACAAGAACACACGTACAACCTTGCCGCTAAATAAATCTGATTCAGTGACACTGTATCTACATAATGTGAGGATTAACTAAGCATCTCACTAACTCAGGATTTATAGCTTACATAACATAGCGACCTTACTTCTTGTTTGTTCTATTTCCATTTTCTGGAGAAACTGAAGTTCTTTCAGTATGCAGAAGAGGTATAACAAATGCAATGACATGTTTAAAGTGCGTTTTGGCATTTAGCAAGCTTTTTCACAGTTCCAACTTATTCTAACTCTTTATTATCATAATACTAAAGCCCCAAGCACTTATTGTCGAAGTTTTCAGTAGCGCAAACAAGTACTAAGGTCGCGACATATGAACAAATTTCCTGCTAGGTAAATTTGGTCTGACAATGTATCTGTACAATACAAAGATTAACTGAAAATGTTTCACTGGCTTGGGGAATTATAGCAAATACCATTACATGACCAAACTTGTCGACGGGTAGTATAATAATAATATCAATACAATGTCAAGATTAACTAAGATAGCAAGTATCCTACCACTTGGGAATTATAGTAATATAGATCTAACACATGAACAGAGTTGCTGCTAGTTAAGCCTGATCTGTGCTAACAATCATATGTCGTAACAATGTCAGGTTTTATCTAAGTGCCTCATCATTCCTTTCAATGGCCACACAGGATTTTACAAGTTTTCATATCGTTGACATCATGAATGAACTTTGAAAGTGAGGCATTTTTCAAAGTTCATCGGGGGGGGGCCTAAATTTGACCTCTAGACTGATATATGTACATATAGGTACATATATATGATGCTGTTAAAGTGATAGTTTTCAAACACGACCAGAAAATTGTTAATTTCAAAATGTTAAAAATATAAATCTACAATCTTTACTAAGCTGCCATGAAGAAATCACGGAAGTTCCAGACCACCACCTAAATGATACTTCCAAGTTCCTTCGTTCAATCAAAAGCAAACCTGAGGTCCAGCTGACACTTTCGTGTTCTGATTACAATGGCAATGCAATTCTTCTTTCTGTGCATGTTGAATATTCAGGTAATTTTATTTCATAACAAGTATATAATATGTACCGGTACTGCCTATTTTATCTGAGGTAAAAGGTATATATTATATGCTCACATTAAGAATGTAATCTTATTCATATCTAATGTCTCCTTATCATCACTGCTATAAAATAGCTCAATTACAAGAACCTGGTCTGTTCATAAAAATTTGTTATGTTTTGATGTCCCAGTCAGCTGTGACTAAGACAGGACAGAGGTAACCCAAGTTTGATTTATTTTACAATTATCAAACAGTCCCTGATTCATCTATTAAGAAACAGATTGCAATAATTATAATAATAATAATAATAATGAAGATCATTCATATAGCGCCCAATCCAAATAATTTGCTCTAGGCGCTTTACAGAAAGTCATGTTCTCTCCATCTGCAACTCGCTCCCTCTCTCTCTCACCCTTTTTCTCTGCTAGACATACATTGTACACATAGACACACACACATAACATACTATAAGGCAGAAATTAAACAATAAAACAGCAAAATTAAAGTGAATTGGGGAAAAAAAATGGATTGGGAATGAGACTTCACAACTGAAAGTGTTTTTTTAAAAATGAGATTTTAGACCAGTTTTGAATTTTGACTCAGTAGATACTTCTCGCAATGATTTTGGCAGTGAGTTCCAGATGTGCGGGACACAGTATGTAAATGCTCGGCCTCCTAGTTTCTTTGACTTGCAGTTAAAAATCTTAAGAAGGCCCTGATCGCTTGATCTAAAAGAACAAGGTGGTGAGTAGGGCTCTGCCAGGGTGGAAAGGTAAGATGGTGCAGTTTTGTTTATGCACTTGTAGCACAGAACTGCTATTATTTTGTACTGGATTCGCAACTTAACTGGTAACCAGTGTAGTTTAATAAGCATAGGGGTAATGTGTTCACTCTTTTCCTTCTTTACGACAATTCTAGCAGTATGGTTTTGAAATCATTGCAGTCTGTTTAAAGTTTCACATGAAGGGAATTGCAGTAATCTAAGCGAGAAAATATAAACGATGAGAGCAAGACCTTAAAAGAGTCTACGCTTAGAAAAGATGACATTTGACCTACTCTGCGCATCTCACAGTAAATGGTTTTACACAAATTATGAACATGGTTATGCATGGAAAGCTTTGAGTCAAAATATACCCCCAGATTTCTAGCCTTCTCTGAAAAAGATATGTTCTCATTCCCAATGCAGATATTCTCTACATCACTAGGATTCCATCCTCTCTTTGTGTTACACAGTATCACCTCAGTCTTTTCATTCATTCATCTTTAGCTTGTTAGATTCCATCCAGTTTTTCACATCATCAATGCAACACTCTATAAAAGAAGTAACTAGTTTCTTGATGTCACAGGGTGGAACAGACATATACAGCTGGAATAATTGTGTTTATTGTGATTGGTCTTTCACTGCAACAACTAAATACAGGTATATGTGTGAGCAAAAGCTACTGATATTTTCAATGCCGCTCCTCAACATTATTAAAAATATAACAGCAATAATAAACAAATAATATATATACATGTATATGGGAATATCAACAACAACAAAATACTGCATCTCTAAGATAAACGATTTTCTGATAATGACACTGGTAAGATGAGAATATGCTGAGCTGGGGCCATCAACATTAGTAACATCAGTGTTTTTCTAACTACTGGGGAAGGGGGCGTACGTTGAACTGGGGCCATCAACATTAGTAACATCAGTGTTTTTCTAACTACTGGGGAAGGGAGTGTAGGTTGAACTGGGGCCATCAACATTGGTAACATCAGTGTTTTTCTAACTACTAGGGGGGGGGGGGGGGGGGGTTGTACGTTGAACTGGGGCCATCAACATTAGCAATATCGGTGTTTTTCTAACTACTGGGGAAGAGGGGGGTGGGCGCACAGAAAGATAAAGAACACCATCAACCATACAATACCATAGTAAATTTAGCATCAGGAATATGTGAATGTAACCACACTGCTCATTCACTTAAATTAGGTTGTTTTGTGAGACACACACAAACGCAAGCACGCACACATACACACCCCCCCCCCAAAATACCGAGGCCAAACAATACTGTTGATACTTAGAAAGATAGTAACCCCAGGAAAGTTTTAACTCCTAAATTACTTATCATCACAATTTTCTCAGTTACAAATAAAAAAGAAATACTGAAAAAAAATCCACAACATGATCAAGAATTACATGCACGAAGTCCACTAAATAGGCCCATTGCGGATATCAGCCATTTTAGTTGTAAGGACCAATACATAACCATGGTAGCATTGATTTTGATTTGTTAGCTGATATGCACTGCGAGCACTTCAGGCCTCGCAAACCAATCCGCGGCAAGCTAAAAAAAAAGTTCACTACGGTAAACAAGGTGGGAGACAAGGTGGTCTAGAGGCAAGGTGCTCGCCTCTCATGCCAAGGGTCCCGGGTTCTAAACCCGGGCAGTGCAGGCATGTTGGAAAGTGGATTTTTCTCATATTTTCAGGTCCCTGGTCCTATTGGGGGGTAGGATCGAGTAGTTCTTGGAAATTGGATTTTTCTCATATTTTCAAGTCCCTGGTCCTATTGGGGGGTAGGATCGAGTACCTAGTCTTCTCGGATAAAGACGAAAAAATTCGGAGGGCCCGTGTGCACGTTGCGCACGTTAAAGATACCTTGGCAGTTGGAAATCGTAAAGAGCAGGCCGAAAGGCCGCTGCCCGGGCAAAATTGAAATTAATAGATTAAAATTTATCCATATCATCTCCCCCCCCCCCCCCCCCCCCCCCCAGAACAAGAAATAATAAAACAAGTAAAGTGAGGTGTAAATGCCAAGGGCAGCGAACCTCCTAAAATAAAGACCTCAAATCAACTACGGTAAACAATGACACATGTACGCGCACATGGAAGACATTCTGTCAATTCTTTCACTTCCTTTCCCTTGTTTACACCGATGGTAGGGAATCTGACCAGCTTGGATCCATCCTTTCCACCCGTCATAACAGTCAACTGCACTGCAACCAGCAGGCATTTTAAACGCTTAGACATATCTCGAAGTTACATTCGTCAGCTAGTCCACTTGCCATTTTGGGTGTCGGAAGTACAAAACAAAAACTCTGTGACGTCATTCGCAATGGGCCTATAATACATCAAGCAATAATCTCTAAAGAGCTGAAAGTGAAATGAAAACAATCCTCAATCTCAGTTCAGAAAATCCACTGAACTGTAAGGTTTGGTCAACAAATTTTCTAAATTAAAAAATAAAATGTTTAAGTCAACTGCAAAGATATAATGAGCACAAAACCAGTTTTGATCTCTTAAGCCATGGGCAAAAAAAATACCTGAGCTAGTGATACTCTAACTTTAATGGTAATCTGAATCATAGCAAAACGGGGAATCATAGCAAAACGCACTCCAGAAATTCTCATGCTATGAAATTGACAAAGGCTCACCAAAGTTTTACTGATTTCTCAGTAACAAATTTGACTACGCCCTCTATTTCTAATCCTCTTGCTCTATAGCCAGTGTAAGGAGTTATATTTTTAACTTGTTTAACCGCCTTGTAGTTTTTATGAAGGTCATATAAAAGAAGGCAATGATCTCTTATCAAACTTTTTCTAGCAAAAAAAAAAAATAATACAAATATAAAAAATCAACAAACAGAAATAGATCATAATAACATAAAATTTTCATGTCCTAAAATTGTTACTGCAAGGCACCAAGTTCGGTCCAACTATACTCCCAACCAGATCAAACAAATCATACTTTTCCACATCTTTTACTCAACTCTGATCAACTGTTGTCTTATGCCCCTGTTCGAAAGTAGCAAACACAGAGGGCTGCACGAAAAACTACCAGAACTCAACTTAAAAAAAAATAATTTTTATTGAGATATTTGGCAATTTTGTAGCCCTTGACAGGCAAGTGGTTGTGTTGTAAATTAGGGATTAAATTCTGATAACTATGGGTTAAATAATATTTCTTTAAAATACAGTGCAATCCTAATAGCTCGACATCAGTGGGACCGTCTGGACTGTGTCGTGTAAAGAGAAAGTCGAAAAAGCAGATTAGTGGTGGAAAAGAACCCAAAAAAAATAATAAAAAATGGGGGGGGGGGATCAAACATCACCATTATGGGAAAGAGTGTCCAATAATAATAATGCGGTTATTCCCATTTTCTTCTAATTATCGGCATACTGTCACCTGTTCCTCCAATATCATTGTTGTGTGGAGCAGTTGCGTGGCAAACATTTGCGGACATCGGCCCAGTTTTTTACTATTTCTTTTTTACCTCGACCTGACTGTTTCTTCATAAGAAGTGATGATACCAATACACACAGAGTACGGCAGTTAACCAAGAGATCTAGGTCGAGGCCTAGTACCAACGGAGCACAAATGTTTAGTTTAAAAAAAAAAAAACCCAGTCTGTAGTACTCTGTATTTTTACTGCCGTGCTCTTATGCATGGCACTCTACACTCGGTTAATGTAATAGAAGCCAAGGGTCATATTGTGTCCGTACACTCCATCTCCTACCTCTCCCCGCCAGCACCACAAAAAAAAAATAGAGTTCTTTTATGCGGGGAGTAGCGTGGGCATTTTTGGCAGCACAGTAGTAGATCTAGTGCGCTTGTGCTCTGGTTGGGGAGAAATATATCGATATAAGAGGAAAGAATGGAATAACACGAGTTACGGGAAATATTTAGTAGCATTAAAGACAGACCAGGTTAGAACTTCAAAATTGTGTCGAGTTACCCAGAATGTCGACAAAAGCCATGTCGAGATAAGTGGATTGGACTGTACCATAACTATGAAGTTTGATAAAGAAGGCTATTCAGTTTTTTGCTGCTTCTGAAAAATTTGCAAAAACTCAGTTAGGATTGTTCAACACATTCCTTATAATTTCTCACTCTGCCAGAACACACTGGCACAATATCTCTTTGGGGTCAGAAAAATCTAAGACTAATAAGTCACCTTTCTGTAACATTTTCCTCCAGTGTCCTCCACACTGCAATGTACTACATCAACTTAAATGTAAATCTGTGGACAGATCATCATGTGAAAAAAAATAAAATAAATCTCTCTACTGTCCAATCTCCTCACTCATCCAGTGAAACAAAGAAAAATCAAACTGTGACCACTTCACTAGGTCCACCAGCTTTGGTTGACATTGAATCTACGACTTTTTGGAGTTTGTTTCTCGGGGGCCTCACAGCCTAAGGCCATCTGACTATTTGACAAACCCTGAGAACACTTTATATGAAGAATACACCTAATAAATCAGAAACTTTCCTGTCAGCTGAAAAAAATTAATGGAATGGTAATGCCTGAGCAATCCAACAATAACTAATACATAAAAGTTAATCTCACAATTAAAAAAAGAAAGAGAAATTCCATCCACAAAAACTAAATATACCCCACTTAGAATTCAAAACCACTAACAATACATTTTGCAAAATTACAATGCCCTAAAATTAGCAACAAATAATAATTGAATTGTTCCATGAATTCTAACAGAAGTGTACATTCAAACAGACAAAAAAAGAATATAAGTTTTCAGACATCAGGGCTTTTATCAGACCATAAAAACTTGAAATACCGTAGTGAAAGAAATTTTGAGAGAATTTGAAAAACCTTGTGGAGGTCTAAGTCAATCTTGAAATTTATTTTACTTTATTTAGAATGTTTTTTTTTTTTTTTTTGAAATAGAATTCATTGTAGTCTTTTTGCTTTTGGTTGCCTGCAATTGGCTTTGCAAAATATGACTCATCTTCTTTTTTTTCCCCCCATATTTTAACTTTGTAACAAGCCTTCTTGATACTGAACAACAGGCAATGATTAAACTGAGGCTGTTGCTTAATATATTTATAATTTACTAGTAGTGAATGTTCACTGTGCAAATCTCAACCAAGTAACAGTATTTCTATTATGCAATATTTCATAGTCTCCAGATATTAATGTTCAATCAATTCTGCATACTGATAGCATAATGCATTTAATTTCTATAAACTTCTTCCACATCCTGTTAAACTGAGTGAAAATGATGAGTTTTCCTAAAGCACACCTCAAAAAGCATAAGCCATTTAACTATCAAACTCAGCCTATCCTTTGTCTAACCAGCATCTTCAAACAACAATTGCAACTATTTTGGGAAGTACACTAAAAAAAAAAAAGCGTAACACTCTGCCACAGATGGTGTTTACATCCAGGAACATGGTGTCATTTGACCAGGTGGGTTGCATGTGTTTTTCTCCTTTCAAAAATTGGTAACAGAATAGTCTTTTCTTCATCAACCAGTAATTTTAAAACTAGGCATTAATTATAAAGCATTCTGTCTAAAATGTGTAAATTCATGTGTGTAAGTTTCATAGAAACTTATGCCTGACGATTTGAAGCAGGAAGTATAGTAGAGCCATAAGTGACTGCAAGAGCAGGATTACACTTTGTTACAGTTTGGCCAAACTGTGCTAACTGTTTTAGTAACATCTGCCAAACAACGACCTACACGTATGCACTTTTTTTCCTGTACATTCACTTATAGGATATACTTTCTCCCTCTCCTTGGAATGCTGATACAGAGAACAGGACTATCTGAGACAGGATTAAACCTCGCAGAGATACGGAAATCTGCTTCCACTTGTCCCTCGGTTGATAGGCCTGTGCAAGCTCCAAGAAAACCCCGCAATTTAAGCACCAAAAAAAAAAAACAGAAGACGTCACAAACCATGATACTGTAGGCCTATCAACTGGGCCCTGAGGAAATGGTAGCAGAAATTCGTGGCCTCATCATTGGTGGACAAGGGAGATGTGACCACAATATCATGGGCTTAGCAACTGGGGCCCAGGAAGTGAGGACCATGAAATCGTGGTCTTATCATTAGTGGACAGGGAGAAAAAAAACCCACGATATTGTGGCCCAAACACTGCGAGGTTTAAGGTATGAATAACCATGCTAGATGCACTACATTCTCCACTTCTTCTGTCAACTTGCAGTCATCATGGATGTATACACACATTATATCCTTTCTCATACATGCATGACACATCCATATCACTGAAACACAAACACGCTTCATAGGATTCTCAAACGTTCAAAACAATATCACCACATTCTTACACTAAACGCTGCATTTGCCCACACACCCACACACACTCTCACTCTCTTGCTCTCATGATTTATGTGTTAAAGAATATGCAGATCTCTTGTAAGGCGAGGTACGGGAATCTTGCTGGTTGTAGGAGACAGACCAAAGCTTCGGAGAAGTGGGTGACGACCTGCCAGTGTAGCTTGGTGAGGCTGAAAGAAAATGCAGAAAACAAAACCTTTTATTTTTGTAGCAGGGAGATGGCACTGAAAGTTATCACAATACTATGTGTATGTAAAATATTTTGTTCTTTTTTTTTTCCTGCAGTGACTATATCTTACCATTTAACCTCTTCAATGCTTCGCTCGGAAAGGTTCCAGGCTGTCCAATCTCACTATACCACCATGTGCCCTGTAGTGTTTCAGGCCTAGTTCGTATGCATTTTTGAGTGATTATGTGGAGACAATTCCTGACATTTGTATTTCCTAGTTAGTTCCACCTACTCACTTGCGACATTTGCATGTACAAGTATTGTGAAAGCATACGGTGATTTATGGTATGTAATTTTTTAGATTTGCTTATTTTGTCCCCTTTTGCACTCGGCTATGAGCGGCAGGCAAGGGGTTGATTGGTTATTACCAAACTCCCTGAGATGTATTTATGCAGCAGGGAGATGGTACTGGAAGTCATCACAAATATGATTAGTATAATATATAAATTTCTTCTTTTTTTTCTCCATCCCGCTATATTTTATCTATTAATTGGTAATTACAAGATTTCCAGAAAAAAATTCCTGATCCAGGAAATCGCTTTCTTGATGTCCTGGTATATGATCTACAACAATGGTTCTCAGCCTTTTTCAGGCAATATCACCCCTTTAGGCTCCAAAATTTTCTTTCACCCTCCCCCTCCCCTCCTTTCCTCCATCCCATCCCCAATTCCCTATTCAAACTCAAAAGATACATTTCACAGGCAGTTATTATACTACTCCCAAATCATAATGTTAAGTTTTCAAAGCCTTGTCAATGACAACAGGTGTGTTGATTATTCATTATAAAACAGAAAGCATTCTTTCCAAATGCACTAAAAAACATTAGCTGTTTCTATTCGTAAAACCCAGTCCACGAGTGCTGTTAAACAAATCAGTTGCCCCCAAATCGTCCTCCAATCAAGTTTTTGCCCCCCAAGGCCCCACCCCTCAATCAAAAGCGCCCATGTTGAGAAACACTGATCTGCAGTATACGCACAATTTCCTCCCTATTTTTTCTTCCCAATCTCATCCCTTGAAATTTCTCTGAAGGACACACATTGAAATACAGCTTGTAATGTACAGATCATGAGTGGTTATACTACTGCCACTCCATAATAGACAACTGTGTGGGAACTGAAAAAAACTTCATAGGGCTGAAAATGGACCAAAACACTCAACAGGCCTGAACCTAGCTGTTAACCTGCTAATTCTACATTTTTACGAATATATAATACAAGAACATAGCCAGGCATGTTGAGGACGCACAAAAATCTTGATAGGGTACAGGCCCGCCTTAGGGCAGACAATCCCCGACATATGAGAAAATTATGATCCTGCTCAATGAGCTATCACAGGTGTATTTCAACACGACTTATCACTTGTAATATATTAATTCTCCATGCGTCAATCCAAAAAACAAACAAAGACTTGTAATAAACTCACTAATAGGCGTTGACTGCTGGATGAAGGAAGTTGATGGAGTTACTGAGCCTCCGCTCTGGTTGAGGAAAACATTGGGATTGGCAGATGTCTTATATCTTGGTCCCAGTATAGCATGGTAACCTGTCAAGATAAAGGAGAAGAATGTTTTATCATAATGTCTATATAAAGATAAGTGGAAACTGCTCACAGAAGGATTATATTTATAATATAACATGGAATGAAACCTCTTAAGAACATCTGATTTCACAACCAAGAACCAAATGTTGTATAAATACTTGTTTCTCGTCTAACCATGCTGCTGTTGCAGAAATAGTCACCCAAAGTTGACGAAGTCAAAATCTTTAAAAAATGTATTTAAATATATGACAGATTAAATGTATATATGACAAGTAATAAGATTTCTCATTGGTGTGGGACCCTCTCAGTAAGTGGAATACAATGTCAGGATTAAAACACCCGCAGTATGTTGTGTATGGAGGTCTATTAGACATACCCACCAAACAGCAGCAGGTAAGAAAATAATGAAAAATATTAATAAGATTTCTCATTCGGACAGTGGTCTGTGACCCTCTCAATTAGAGGAATATAATGCCAGGGCAAAGACATCTGCAGTGTGTTGTGTATGGGAGGTTGATGGACTTACCCACTAGAACAGCTGCTGCAGTCAAGAGAATAATGAAACAGATGACAAACCAGGACTGGTAATTACTGACAGTTGACACCAGCAGATTGGACCAGCTCAGGTCTCGACGATAGCCATGCAGGGCTGAAATAGGATGTAAAAGTCATTCATTTAGGCCTGGATGATACTATGTTGCTTTGTTTAAACAGCTTTTCAAAAAATACATCTTTTACAGTACAACTCTGTATCTTCACTTCTCATACACTTTGCCCAAAATTATCTCTTTTATGCTTGCTTCCGAGGTAAAGAGATCTTGGGTGGTGCTACACATAAACATAACCTCCTACACACAATACTTAACCCTTCTTCAAGCACTCTCACTGAGTTGTAATCTGAAACAGAGGTTGGTTAGGTTTATCATTTCAGTCTTGGAAATCACATAATTTATTGACTCACCTGGTATCTCAGGCTTCATTCCAATCAGCTTGACATAAACAGGGATTCGAACTGAGTGCCCAGTGCGCGCATGTGTCACCTGCACTGCCAAGTCTAACTGTTCCCTCTCCCATAGAGTCAATGAGTCCAGGAGTCGGACAGGGAACAGCACTATATTGTTAGAACTGCTGTCTCTCTCAGGACCCAGAGCTTCAACCAGAGTGGAATCACTCACTGTCACCTGATCAAAACATGACAATATTCCTGGTCACTGTTCTTGAAGCTCAGAACTTGAAATCATCACTGACTGACTATATACAGCATGCCCTTTGTTACTGATTTTGACAACAGTTTCACAAGAGATAAAAAGTGTTTACTGATGTTAAAATTTATTTACATTTTCAAAACAGAGTGAAAAAGAAGAAGCGCTATCTATCAAAACATGAAAATACAACATACTGTAATAAGATACTTGTACAGAAAATGTAGAAATGGGAATATTTCATAATCATTCCCTGGGAGTGTAGTAACTCAAAAATTCAAAAGGCTGATTTTTATACATTTCAAGTATATTCACAGCCACATTGAATGATCTTGGTTATAGACTCATCTGAATAAAAAAAAAAAATAACAGCTGCAAACTTTTAAAAATTCATCGTAACTAGACCAGTAGTGCTAAAATAAGTTTTTTTGCTGCTCCCGAAAAGCAGACAAAACCGATTACTACTTTTCTAGGGAACAGTGATGATCTGTGAAATTGAACTGACCATTCTTTCCTCATAAGGACCTCCATTAACTGATCAACAGAACATCCAAGTCGTACCAAGCTTTTTCTCTTACCTGTAGGTCTGAAATAATCTTGTTTGTGGATGAGACCCTGATTGAGGCCAATGGCGACACTGTGCTCAGATGTAACTCTGCATTGTGCACAAAAAATGCTGGCAAGAAATCCAAGGTCAAGGCTGCTGACCTGACCTCTGGTTGACCAGCACTAGCTGGAACTCGAGCTGTCAGCTGGAGGCTGGAGTCCAGTGTGGCTGTCAGTTGCAGAAGATGACTAGAAGTTACTTGGTTCACCCGGCAACCATGCTGACCTGGAAGAGGATGTAGGATGATTATGGATTTGGACAGTTGAGTCAATTCTCGTATTCCCAGCTGACATTTTAAGTAAAAAAACTAATTATGCTGCTTCCCTTTCCTACCCATCAAACATATCCTGTACAAATGTCAACTTTGCATTATTCTCTATAATTATGTGATTGTTTGTAAAAGGTCTACAAGGCCAAACACACATTTGTTTGTGTTATCTCCCCCAAACAACCATCTGAACTCTCTTATAAAACACTGAGGCTGGGTGTGCACATGCAGGAAATGAGTGAGGCAGCATATATAATTATAAGTCAACGTAGGTCAAATTCACCTTTTAACATCATTACATATTAATAATAATAAAGTTCATTTATACAGCGCATATCCAAAGATGCTCTATGCGCTTTACAAAACATCCAGAAACAGAACAAATCTCATTCCTAACAACTGACAACATACACAAAGGCACACAATACACAAACACTATCTCTCCCTCCTTCACACACACACACAAAAACACCAATACATATCAGACTACACATCAAAGTGTTTTCTGAAGAGATAGGTCTTCATTTCAGATCTAAAAAGTGCTTCGCTTTCTATGTTTCGAATGTTTGGTGGTAAGGAGTTCCATACAGCTGGGGCGCACACAGAAAACGCTCTCCCTCCAAATTTTTTTGTTTTAGAAAATTTAGATTCTAGTAGTTTTTTATCCGAAGATCTTAATGCTCTAGATGGTTTATATGGATGAATAGAGTTTACAAGATAAAGAGGAGCATTGTTGTACTGACATTTGTGGCATAACACTGCAATTTTAAAATCTATCCTTGCCTTTACAGGCAGCCAAAGAAGACTAATAAGCAAAGGTGTAACATGTTCTCTTCTACGTTGTTTAAGTATTAATCGAGCAGCATTGTTTTGAATTCTCTGAAGTTTGCTAATTTGTTCTGCTGGAAGGTTTTTAAGAAGAGAGTTGCAATAGTCTAGTCAAGACAAAATGAAGGATGAAACCAAAACTTGCATTGGCTCTTTAGGGAGTGTTAATGATAGTTTACTTAACCTACGTAATTCTAAATATAGTGATTTTGACAGGTTATTGATGTGATGTACCATTGACAAGTTGCAGTCGAAAATAACACCAAGATTCTTTGCTTTCACTGATGTTTCAATCGTTTTTTGCTCGATAGTCATTTGATTGATGTTTGTCAGGTGTATTCTTACCATGGCATACTAAAATTTCAGTCTTCTCTTCGTTCATTTTCAATTTGTTTTCATTCATCCAGAACTGAACTTGAGAGATACAGTTTTCTGTCTTGCTCACCAGCATGGACACATTTGATGGTTCATCAGAAACATAGAGCTGGGTGTCATCAGCATATTTATGATAGTTAACATTACAATTTTGAATAATTTTGCCTAAAGGCTGTGCATATAAAGAATACAGTAAAGGACCAAGAACAGACCCCAGCAGGACTCCGAACTGTAGTGGGAATTCTTTGGAAAAAGCGTGGTTCACATAAATTCTTTGAGTGTGATTTTGTAAATAGCTTTCAAACCAGTTTAAAACAGTTCCAGACAAACCAAAAGCGGCACTTAGTCTATTTAAAAGAAATTTGTGATCGATAGTGTCGAAAGTAGCACTCAGATCTAGCAAAGCCAAAACAGACACCTGTCCCTCGTCAGCAGCACGTAGTAAATCATTTTGAACATTCAGCAGTGCTGTTTCTGTGTTATGGCAGGGCCTATAGGCTGACTGGTAAGTTTCATTAAGATTATGCTTATCATGGTGATCTTTCAGTTGATGAAGAACTACTTTTTCTAAGATCTTTGATATAAAAGATAGATTAGACACAGGTCTATAATTTTTAAGATCTTGATTACACAAGTTTTTCTTTTTCAATAAAGGTGTTACAATTGCTTGCTTAAAACATACTGAGACATGTCCATTCATTCATCATCATCATCATTGCCTTTCTCACCCTGGATCAGGGTATAGGCCACCAACAAACACTTTCCATCCCTCTCTATCATGGGCCAGCCTCTTTACATTATTCCAAGTCTTTCCGCTTCGTTGCACATCATTTTCTCTGGCTCTTCTCCACGTTCCGCGCGGCCTTCCTCTTGATCTCTTGCCCTGGGGATTCCAATCCAATACCTTCTTCGTGATGCTGTTTCCTGGCCTCCTGAGAGTGTGGCCGATCCATCTCCATCGCCTCCTACCAATTTCCTCTCTGACTGGGCTCTGTCTTGTTCTTTTCCATACAATTTCATTGCTGACCTTGTCTGTCCATCTGATCTTAAGTAGCTTCCTCAAACATCTGTTGATGAAAACTTGGATTCTCTTTATGCAGGCCTGGGATGCATTCCAAGTCTCACATCCATACAACAGGACTGACTTCACGTTCGAGTTGAATATCCTCAGCTTTGTTTTTAGAGATATATCCTTGGTTCTCCAAATCTTGCTTAAGGACGTAAAAGCTGCCTGTGCCTTTCCAATTCGTGCTTTGACTTCTGCCTCTGTTCCTCCCTTATTGTCAATGATACTACCAAGATAGCAGAAGGACTCTACATCTTCCAGTGGTTGATCTCCTACTCTGACTTGTGCGCTTGGGGGTGCAACAATTTTTAGGACCTTCGACTTCGCAGGATGTATCCTCAATCCAATAGATTCTGAAATTTTGTTTAGAGCTGTAGTCTTTGCTTGCATCTGGTCGTGTGTGTGCGACAATAGTGCCAAGTCATCTGCAAAATCTAGATCGTCCAGCTGTGTCCATGGGGTCCATTGTATGCCATTTCTTCCTCCACTGGTGGTTTCTTTCATAAGCCAATCAATCACCAGGACAAACAGAAATGGGGACAGCAAACAACCCTGCCTAACACCAGTCTTGATATCAAAGCTGTCAGTAAGCTCGCCATCGTGTACGACTCTGCAACTTGTCCCCTCGTACATGCTCTTGATAAGGTTCACCATCTTCTCTGGGATTCCATAATGTCTCAATATTCTCCACAGTGTTTCTCTATCGATGCTATCAAAGGCCTTCTCGTAGTCGAGGAAGTTCACTATCAGTTGGGAGTTCCACTCTAGCGACTGCTCTACTATGATTCTCAGCGTGGCGATCTGGTCGGTGGTTGATCGATTACTCCTGAAACCAGCTTGCTCCTCACGAAGTTTTGGGTCTGTTGCATTCTGTATTCGCTTGAGAATAATCCGGTTGAAAACCTTTCCTGGGATGGAGAGAAGTGTGATTCCTCTGTAGTTACTACAATTGCTGAGGTCCCCTTTTTTTGGAAGCTTCACGAGGTGTCCTTCCTTCCAGTCCTTTGGAAACTTGCCTCCGATCCAAATCCTCGAGAATAGCGAGTGCAGACCCTCTGCAGCCCCAGCAGCATCTGCCTTCAGCGCCTCTGGTGGGATCTGATCTGGTCCAGCTGCCTTGCCTCGATTTAACTGCTTTATGGCATCATTAATCTCTGCTTTAGTCGGAGGGTCGCAACTGATCGGTAAATCATTTCTTGCGGGTAGAATGTCGGGTGGGTTGCTTGGTGGAGGTCTGTTCAAGAGGCTGTTAAAATGTTCTATCCATCTTTTTGCCTGAGCTTCCTTTCCAAAAATAGCCTTCCTGTTGTAATCCTTGACAGGAACTTCAGGTTTTCCATATTTTCCAGCAAGAGTCTTTGTAGTCTGGTAGAGGATCCTCATGTGTCCTCCTGTTGCTGCCTTCTCTGCTTTCTCTGCTAACATTGCTATGAACTCCTCCTTGTCTTTTTTAATTGATTTTTTGACCTCTTTAGCTGATGCTCGGTACTCTTCCTGGTTACCAACTCTTGAGCTTCTTGTACGACTTGCATTTACCTGTTCTTTTAGGTCTCTTCTTATCCTTATCAAGTCCAGTGATTTTTGACTGATCCATTCCTTGTGTTCCACTTTCTTTTCCCCAAGAACATCCTGGCATGTCGATGTAAATACTCCTTTTACCTTAGCCCAGTGAGTCTCCAAATCTACTGTCTCTTCGAGGTCAACAAGGGGTTTGAATCTATTCCTCAGTGTCAGCTGGAACTCTTCCTTCTTGTCTCCATCCAGAAGGCTCACTTGAAACTTTCTCCTCTTTGTTCCTGCTCTGGTACCTTGTTTCTTGAGGCGGAGTTTGAGTCTTGCCAGCAGCATGTGATGGTCAGATCCAACATCAGCTCCTCTCTGTACTATGACATCCTCCAGTGAGCGTCTGAATCGTCGGGTGATGCAAAAGTGGTCAATCTGGTTTTCAGTTACTCCATCCGGTGAAATCCAAGTGGCCTTATGGATCCTCTTGTGTGGGAATACTGAACCTCCAATCACATAGCTGTTAAATGCGCAGAAACTTGCAAACCGCTCTCCATTCTCATTCATTTGTCCCAAACCATTGCACCCCATAATGTCCTCATACCCTGTATTGTCCTGTCCTATCTTGGCATTGGCGTCTCCCATTATAATGTTCACATCTTTTCTTGGCAATGTGTCAACTATTTCCTGAAGCTGGTTGTAGAAATCGTCCTTGTCCTCATCGGTTGCTTCGTTTGTTGGGGCGTATATCTGCACAATGTTCATGTTGATGTTCTTGTTCTTTGTAGTAAATGATGCCAATATAATTCTCCTTCCGTAGGGTTCCCATCCCCTCAGTGACCTCTGGGCGTGCTTGCTCAAGATGATCGCTACTCCTTCTGTATGCTTTTTGTCCTCCCTTCCAGAATACAAAATCTTTTCCCCAGAATTAGGTTGTTTCAGTCCGGACTGTATCCAGCGGGTCTCGCTAACTCCGAGTATGTGCAGTCTGTATCGCCTCATCTCCATTGTAACCTGGGCACTCTTTCCTGCTTCATACATGGAGCGGACATTCCACGACGCAATCCGGAGTGACTTGTTTGATGAAGGAGCAGTCAGGCCAGTGGAGTCCTTTCGGCTTTGTCCATTGTCCTTCATTGAATCTACAGGTGCGGATGCTCCCCCTTCTCCCAAGATAAAAGACTGATTTAAAGTATTTGCTTGTGTTTCTGTAACTGGTTTATTTTTACAGGGTGGGTAGTTGGCCCACCGCCAACTGGCTCTTCTCAGGAGACCAGGACCTTTGCACCTTTAGTCGCCTCTTACGACACGCAGTATCACGTCAGATGTATTCTTTGCTGTCCCTCTTCTGCAAGAGGGCCCCGCATCTGCACGGGCGGTCCATTCATTAAAGACTCATTTATGATATTAGTGATAATTTCTATCAAACTATCTAAATTCGTTTGTAGCATGGGGGCTGGAATGGGGTCGAGGCAGCATGTTTTGGGTGGACAGGAAAGAACAATTGATTTAACGGTTTCTTGGGGGATTTTTCCAAAACAATTCATAGGATTTCCTGAAAAATTATATGGAATGAAATGTGCTCGGTCTTTCCATCTGAGTTACATATTTTCCTTTGCTTATCATCAAATGGTAATTGAACAAAGATTAGAGAGGAGCAGTGTGGAATATTTTTGCCTCTCCCGGGAAATTTTGTTCGGACATATACGGTTTGTTTCTAGTATAAGACTGCAGCACTGCCCTATTGTTTGAAAGTCAGAATATGGCAAAAAGAAAAAGCTGTACGTAGCAAGCCTTGCAGAGGAAATAATACCAAAACAATACACTATTGTATCTTATTGTATACTTATTGTATCGTTTCGGTATATTTCTTACGCAAGGCTTAGCTACATACAACTTTTCCTTTTTGCCATATTTTGGCTTTGCTTTAACCCTTGCTGCGACCCCACAGTTTTTCTGTGGCTTTTATAATATTTCATCAATTTCCAGTTGTTTCACAGAAATCCTTATAGTTTTACCTACATTTACAGATCACAACTCTGTACATGCCAATAGCTTACCTTTGTCTGCATCAAAATGTGGCTTCACTGTGAACAAATCTGACACAGCCACATCCACACTTGCATGTGTCAGTTCCAGATGACAATGGTAGGGGATATGACTTGGGGTGAAATTGTGCTGGGCTATCATTGAGCTACAATTGGGACCTGACAGTAAAAACACATCAATTGTTAAAAATGCATCAAATATCAAAACGAAGAAGACAACGTATACTTGCTTCAGCATTTAGTACTTGATACTTGCCTAGCTATTCACTTTTCTATACTGGCATGGAAACCAGTCTTATCAACTAGGACACAGGCTAGATTTTTAATTTAATCAATTGCTGGGCTATTACACAAACTGACATCTACGATAATGTGGAAATTTTAAACTGCATGGGTAATTTTCCTCAAATCCACACATATTGTGTGTATGAAACAATGCATGGGTATGTACAAATTTAGAATGCCGGAAGATGCAGCAATGGACAAGGTCCACATGGGGCATTAAAAATAAACAACGATTAAAAAAAAACATTGGGATTCTTGTCCTATGCATGCTGCATTGGTTGAATTTTTCACAGAAATTAAAAACTTCATAAAATTCTGTCAGCAAATTAATGCCATTATCTCGTAATTACTCTGTCAACAAGTCACACTGATGTACAGCTATCTCAGTCTATCAATTTTCTCCACAATGGGACATTGGTATGTGTAAACACATAATTGGTGAAACACAGCTTTCTGATAAATGCTGGTGCACTGAAAAAAAAAATGATTTTGAAATTGTTTCCTGAATTCTTCCATCAATGTATCACCGACATTAGAAATAGCAGCAGATGCAATAAAAAAAAATATAGCCCACGCACATTGGATCATTTCTTTTATAAAAATCACTTTCATGCTTCTCAATATAACCTGTTACCCTCAATAAAAGATCTTACACTTACAAAACGATGACATCAAGTAAATGATTCTTCCCTGTAGCACATTTTCCGAAAGCTCATCACCTACAATTTTCACCCAGTTTAACCTATGTATACTTAAACATCTGTAATCATGATGAAATCCAAATTTTTCTTTGGGCGCAATGGGATAGTCCATTTACTTGCTGGTAATGCTGCTGTCCGTGGCGACCCTGCAGCATGACAGTAATGAGTTCATGCAGATGACCACCCACCGACTGCGAGCGAAGAAGACACTCTGAGGTGCCCCCCATAACCAGAATGATTGAGGCAGGATACAGACGGGATGAGGGAAGAATGTGCAACAAAGCCAGGCGCACGCGACAAATATGGAACCAGGTGGCCACTGGGACCACAGGCAGGAAAACCCTGAAGTGGATCTTCGAGCAAGGAGAGGAGCTCTTATGGGACTGGGAGCCCACCGTACTGGGATTCTGGTTCATGTCATCACATAAAATCAAATTCTATGCCTGTTGTGGGAATATAACCACTGTAACACAGTGTATGCATCATTACTGACTCTCCCACTTACCGACAATGTTTGCATCCTCACTAAAGGTGACAGGGTAGAAGGGATTTTTTCCTTTACCAACAGCATTGGTCAGGTAACTTGCTCCTTGTCCTACACCGATGCTCTTGATGGGCTCCACAGTGACCTGCTCAGAGGAGGGTAAATGCATGTTAGGCTAGTTGCTTCTGGTGGACCAAATGGACCAAACATGACATACTGGTATATACATATATAGTGATATCTGTGCATTTTTCATTTATGTGTACCAATTACTTGATCAATCTATTAAAAGAAGTCAGAGAAACCATTATTGATTATAGAACTATAAAACTTTATTTTAACATATCACACACCAACTAGCTTGTCATCAAACAGCATCTCAAACCAGAAGGTACTTGTATCACCTACTATTATATCCGCTGATAATGCATCAAATTTAAAGGCTCGCTAATCAGGCATGATTATGTTAATGTACCATTCATTAATATTTAAACCTACCTCTGTCTTGGTAAAGGTGGTGGGAGAGAATGTATACATGATGGTGGACCGACCCACAGATCTGGCAATGGCAATACCTGAGTTTTTCTCAATCCTCAGTGCTTCCCCTTGTGCTTTCCACCACACAGCAACACCTGGAGAGCCCCAAGCAAACCAAGAAAACAGTCAATTCAAACTCCTATCTGTTGTTTGATAACAAATCTTCTTACTATAATTGAGCTAGAGGGTGAACCTGTAAGCAGCTAAAGCTTCGCGACTACACCATCAAAAATTATGAAACTTGGTGTAGTGCATCAATTTTTGATGAAGAGTTACGTGGACACATTCATTTTGAACAAAAATCTGTCTTTACTGTTATTTGTATTAAAATTTTTCGAGCCGCAAAAACAGAGATGCATTTTCGTCAAGTAGAATCAAAGAGCATGATCGGAAATTCCGTCCTTGACCTCTCTTCGTACATTTTGGCGCTCGAAAATCAACATAATCACATCTGTGTATTTCTGCGTAAGTTCTATTAGTCATTGTAGCAAATCCAAATGCTGCTTTTAATGTAGCCTAGATCTAGATATATGGTTGAGCTTACTTCAAAGAATCTGCACAATTTGTCTTGAGTGGGTCGGCTTGTAACTATAATTTACGGGACCCTTTTGAATTGTAGGATATCTCTATGAAAAGATGATGGATGTTCAGGGTAAACAAAAGGAAGACTAGTGTAACTACCGGCCAATTATCATACTTTCATTCATGTGGTTTGCAAAGGATGAGAATGTCATCCCAGATCTGCTCTATATCTTTAGTCTTTATAACATCTTCATCAAGCATAATTATCCTCCAGCACCAGACATCTTGGTCCTCAAAAATGTGGGTGGATTTGACAAAACCGGACTAAAGATGAAATTTTTATACCTCTTTAAAAAATCAATATAAAATATTTCTAAGATGATTTCAAGCAAAATAATTTAACTAAATGCAGCAAACGAGCTAATCTTCAATATTATAAGCAAATCTCAATTTCCACAGAAAATCCCCCCCCCCCCCCTAAAATAGTGCGCCCACAGGTAATAGCCACTATAAAGGAGGAATGGATAGTGGGCATGCACGAGCCATGGTCTCCGTGATGTGGAACAACTGTTTTATAACTGTTGTGTGATGTAAGCATCTGCTGCCTACCTGACTCGGCCACAATTGGAGAAGCAAAACAAACAATGGATCCCAGACTGACAGTAGCCTGCCGTGGGGAGATGGCATAACCCACTGGTATGTTGATGTAGTCAGCCATTGCGGGCTTGCCCTTGTCCCACACCTGCAACCAGAGTTTACAGATGTACATACATTTGCATGTGTGTGTCACACTTACCTGGTCATAAGGAAGTACAAATTGCCATATATAGTGAATGCGCTTGAAAATAACGTGCACAAGAGAAAACACAATGTGCCATTCAAATCTATCAATACATGACTTGTTTACTGCATGACACAATACTGCTACCCAATGGAACAACAATGTAACTGACAGCATGGCCTTTTTCTACTTTATTGTCTCAGATTATGAACAGTCACTTACACTGATCTGCCACACTAAAAACTACCAACTATTATTTTGGTAGCAGATACGCCTATGTTTTTGATATAAAAGAATTATGTGTGAGACAAGTTCATAGAGACAATAAAGTAGGAAAGGGCCATGCTGTCATTTACGTTGTTTTTCCTTTGGGGGGCAGAATACTGAAAATATAAATTTTTATGCATTTTACCAAGCGACATACTTCACATCTGGCAAAGGAAAAATCTGTCCTTTTTACACTTGCTTCATGCTCTCACTTCCATTTAAAATCATATTCTCGAAGACATCATGCAAATGCTCAATTTCTATTGGTGTATATCATTTTGCTACCCTGGTTCCTTGTACTGACGCCTTCCCCCCAACTTACCTTGAGTACAGTGTTGCCGACTTCAGCGGCTCTAACCACCAAGCTGTTGTTGTTAACACCATTGGAGACATGAAGCAAATCATATCTGCAAAAACAATTGAAGACAGTCAACACAATAGAAAATGAAACCACCTCAATCTCCCTTTCCTAACTGAATAACCTAAAGCAGTGTTTCTCACGGTAGGGCGTGGCAATATTTTGGTGGGGTGTAGGGATTTTTCATAGAAATCTTAATTCCACAGTATATTTTAACTTAACTGTATAGATAAACTGTTGTTTGTTTATGTATCCTTTTGTACTAGGCTGTTGTTACTTGTACATATGCACCCCATGCGTTCTGCGCTAAGGGCATGTACATATACATACATACCTATCCCTAACCCCGCACTATCTGATCGAATCCCTAACCCTGCCTTCTATCCTTTCAACCAAAAAAACAGGATGAAAACAAAAAGAAGATCTGAAAGAATAATTAATTAAGGCTGTTGTCAGGAGTACTTTGGTAGGAGCTCTCTAGTTCTGGAATCACAAAAGGCTTTAAAATGCATACCTCTGACGCAAAAAAACTTGGGGGACGTATGTTCTTGTAACAACATTTTTTGTATTATATACCGCCTACTTACTTTGTCTGATCATGGTGGGGCGCATATGTGTTGAAAATTGAAATGGGGTTGGGACAAAAAGGGTAAAGAAACACTGACCTAAAGTAACTTGATTTCATAGCATGGTCATATATATCTACACTGCATTTTGAGTTCTCCAGCTTTTCCTATCTCTTCATAAAATGTACATGTTGAGCCTACTGTATACATCATTTCACCAGCTCACCAGATGGCCTGTCATTGCTCTGGATATTCAGAGAC
Source organism: Onchidella celtica (assembly GCA_963931925.1). NCBI lineage: Eukaryota > Metazoa > Mollusca > Gastropoda > Systellommatophora > Onchidiidae > Onchidella > Onchidella celtica. The sequence continues at coordinate 38,705,822 of OZ007575.1, read as the reverse complement.
TAAACCCATGGCTGTGAAAGATATTAGATCTCGTGACTTCAGCTGAAAATTTGCTGAGGACATCAAGTCTACCCAACCCATCATAAATAATGTAAAGGCAATACCTTATGTATTCACAGAAAATGTGAGCGAATCTGGATCTGGCTTACTCTAGGGGTGGTTTAACCCTTTTGTGTTTCTATCCTGGCTACTTGTGAAGCATTTCTAATGACCGAATTCCTGGCTACGTGGCCGCCCTGATTTGTTTACATTTTTCAGCCCTATGGCCACCGCTGCTGCGCGCCTTCACTAAACTGGAAATTGTAGCCTCCATATCACATCTTCTTATAATAATGAGAGCAGGGGGTAAACTGTCTGTGACGCCTATGCATTTCATGGCCATTCAAGCTAGACACTTGAAAGTTTGCATACTACCGTTTTTGATACTGCCGAGTTGCATGGCTGGCTTAGTTTTTGCGTTTAACCACTTCTTATATTTTTTTGAAAACTGAAACGCCTTAGCGTTTAAACCCGGACTAAATTCCTGGTGTAGTTTTTATGATTGTTAGAGTGTTGCGTATCGGTGTAGCAATCGATACTCAGTATCGAAGGCTGTCATTTTGCGCAAACTTCTGCATGACGTCTAAGCATTATTTTATTTTCATGGCCTTTAAGCGAGACACTCACAATTTTGGTATATCTAGGCCTAGGCCTACTGTTTTTTATCCTGTCGGGCTGCATGGATGCCATAATGTATGTTTATATAATTGTTATGGATGGCGATTCCTCAACCTCTTTACTGGGCGCGAGCAAAACCGATACACAGTATCGAATATGCCATTTCCTTTGAGCGTGGCCTGCTTGAAAGTAAACAAGACATGTGCTCAGCTTGATGCTGACAATGTTACACAGGCAATGTTGGGTATACCCTGAAGGGGAAGTCCTCCACCCGTCCGCGCCAGTCAAGAAAACACACTAAAGAGGGGACTTTTCAGCGGGCTTATCAAATGGTTGGGTTTAGTATTTGTATGGGACAAAGAAAGAAGAAAGAAAGAACGAAAGCGCGGGTTAGGGGAGGTCATCATATTAATTATGTTTGTTTACTTTTTGGTAAGTTGCGCGGACGGGGGGAAGACCTTCCCCCCTGAAGTTTTGTGTCCATGATTGCCCGGTAAGCGAATAGTTTAAAAAACTCAGCATTTGTCTAACGTGTCTTTGCAGTCTCTCAATCTCTTTTGTTTTGTTTGCCACTCATCGTTCGGAGAACGGGTGCATTTACTAGTCTATGATAATGAATGTTGGCATACTTATTGAGAAATGAACGAACTAAAAGATGAACCTATTCACATTGGAATGCCAAAATCTGCTTGTTGGTTTTGTGAATGTGAAATGCTGAATGGAGATGTGTGACACCACCACTGAGACAGACAGACAATACATGTATTACACACTATCACATCCCATTCCATTTGTTATCCAAATATACAACAGCCTCACATAAAGGCACCACGCTAGTACATGCATGTACTATGTACTACAAGCCTATGCTGACCAATACATGATGTAGGCTTAGAGGGAGGAACAGGCCTGTTGGATGACCATGTGTAATACAATACATTACTTGTAGGCCTAACTCATGCTTTATGGTTCAAACTGGGTCAGTGGGCATCTGAAGATTACCTGGTGGTATCATTTACTATTTATAGCTATTCATCCACTGTTCTTCCTTTCAAAATTGTTTACAAAACTGGGGGACACTGGCCGACCGGATACAGTTGGGTTGAACACATGGCGGCGTCATAGACAAAGTGGGATTCAGGCGGGTTGAAAAAATCACGGGCCATATTTAAAGGCCGGGTTTGGCCGTGTTAAATACGAAAGGGTTAATATTGCCCTAACACATCTGGCCACCAGACATTCCAAATCTAATCCATGAAATCTACATGGCTAAATTACCTGTTACATCGAATGCCCAGCTGAATGTTGGTAGCATAAAACTCATCTCCTATATCATCATGCAGACTGACAGAAAACTGCAGAGTTGTTCCAATGGGAACAGCAGACAGCTGGCTGGGAGAGTGAGTTTGAATAGTTGTGTCTGAGTTGATCATCAGATATGACACTGGCTTTACCTGCATGAAAAGAAACAAACAGGCAAATTACATCTATTTAACATGTATTCAGTCTGCCAGGAAACAGGAATAAAATCAAACCTTTTCAGCATATACACAAAATACTTTGATCTGTCCTCAGCTATTCCCATCTTCAGATATTATTCCACTAACAAAAATTATGAGAAAAGCTATGAAGACACATAATATTTCCATAAAAATTTGAGATAAACAAACCACATAGGACAGAAGAATTTTATTCCAGAATGTTCAATTCAGTTTAAATTTTATCTGTTCGAAAAATTTCATCGGAATTCTTTTGCCTTCAAATATGTCTAACCAATCTATAAAAAAAAAAAAAAAAAAAGGAATGGCAATGAGTTTCAGCTGATCAATTTTCAGTACCTTTGCAAAGGAGTAACATTATCAAGGACAGAAGACATAATGAACCTGAGAAAAGAACAAAGACATAATGAACCTGAGAAAAGAACAAAGACATAATGAACCTGAGAAAAGAACATAGGTGGGAATTGGAAAATGCTTAAAGGGTTGAATATTGATCAAAACCACTTGACAGGCTTTTATGTAGTTGTAAGCTTGCATATTTCGTATTTTCATGAATGTACACAGGCTGAACACAGATGGAAATCTCAATAGGGCTGAAGCCAACCTTGAGGAGGATAATTCCCACCTATGAAAGAACAAGTAAAATAAAGTAACTGAAGAGCGACGCTTACTTTGATCAATATAACGAGAGTTTGGTTCAAGCCAAATTCTTCTTCTGCCACCACATGTAGGACAGCCGTTCCGGGGATGGGACCCGACCTCAGCTGACCATGGTCAAGCATGCGAACCACAGGTATCTCAAGACTATCCTTAATGATGAAGTAATGGACACTGGCAGGCACATCTCTGTTGACAAGTGGAGAACGGGAAGTTGAACAACAAATTAGAAAGCTTGTAACACTTCAGTTTTTATTTTCAGTGCAAAGTGTATTACTCAGGGATGGGAACTACTAACAGAAGTATTTCCTGAATTCTCAATGAAGGTAAAAGAATGTGTAGAATTCCATTATACTGTAAGGAGCAAGAGGGTGAACATGTAAGCACCTAAAACTGCTTGACTACATGATTAAAAATTAAGAAACTGTGTATTGCCTCAATTTTTGATGATAAGTTATGTGGACATATCCATTTTGGATACAATTCAGTCTTTAGGATTATTTACTCACGTTCTTTTTTTTTTGACGCAAAAAGGAGACACATTTTTGTCGAGTGGAATTGGAAAGTTTGATTGGAAATTTAATTTTTCGGGACTGGCTAGAATAATTACATATGAGAGTTTTTCTCCCTGTAATATTTACAATAAGGGGCGATTGTTTCTGCTGGGATTTGTTTTTTTTTGTTTCATGTTTTCTTTTGTTCATCAAATGGGGAATATAAAATCTGCGTGGTACTGAGAATCCCGGATGGACCGTGTTGTTTTCAGGAATCCCGGAGTAGGTCTAAAATGTGGGACGATCCCAAATTTTCAGCAATGGCTGGAAGGTCTGCTCACTTGTAGTTATTATTCAAATGTCCCCTGATATCCTTGAAACTATCAAAGATTAATGGTCTCACCTGTTAGTCTTGAGGTTAATGTCCGTCTTGGGTGTGACCAACATCTGACCATGACAGACTGCTGGCTGCAACAGTGCCAACCTCTCAAATACCTGTTGAAAAGCAAAACCATAGTCAGATTCTCTGTACATGAATTGCAATACAGAAATTGTAAACAGAAACATGACTCAGCGCAAGATCTCACTTTTTGCTGTCACACTTGCCTGAGGATCACATCAATGACCATTACCTTGACTGTCAAAAATAATTTGCAGCAGCTCATAATACTTTATCTGACCAATTAATTTTAGAGGAAACGTATCTCTTGGAACACATATTATTTCTAGAATCTGGGACACAGTAAGATCAGATCTGTCACCGTTCCCTATGACTGTAGTAACTGTTATAAGGTGAATGTAGTCTAATTACAAAGCCAAATACTAGAGAAATTACTAGGTTGTGTATACTGCTCAGCTATAGCTCTCTATGTAAAATACTACTCTCCCCTAGCCACAACCTTTTTCCAATTTTTGTTACACACTCTTAAAGAACGATGACAATAAAGTTTTAGAACTCAGCTCAAAAGAGAGGGGAAAAAATATTACAGCACGGGAAGAAATTCACCTTTCCCATTTGAAGACCTCTTGTGGGCACCTAAATTTGCAGTAATGTAAAGGTTATCAGTGTGTTTGAACTCGAAATCACTATCAGCGGTTTTACAAACAGCAACAGCACCAGTGTCAACATAGGAGGATAGGAAGACACTCACAGTGATTGGAACCGCATCTTCCAACATAGCATCTCCATAGATCTGCAAACGACTGTTGGACTTGACTCGCACCTTCAGCTTAATAGTGGCATGTCCTGTCTCCTTGGCCAAAGCCTGTTGTGCAAAGTTGTTGTCTGCAGGCAGTTCAATTCCACTCTGAAATCAGACACACACACTAATAATGACTCAGAAGACTTCACTCATATGGCTCTGCTTCCTACAATTGTCCATCAGACCAATGTTATATGTATGACTGAACAGAGTCAGTTTTCTTCACTGGTGTCCGAATAATATATAAAAAAAACTGAAGTCAATTTACATTTGACCATGTCAACTTATATTTAACCAGCGCCAAGTTAATTTAAATGCACAACAATTGGGACTGAAGATAAGTAGATCTTTGTTTCAAATTTCGTGAACGGTCTTGCGTAATTCTGCAATTTAGATGGGCTATAAAATGTATACATCTCAACACCTCAAAGAAAATGAAAACTATACGGGATTTTCATGAGCCACAGAATAGCTACGTATTTTCATACATTAAGAATTTTGTTTCCAATCATCATTCTATTCCATTACAAATTCTAGATTACTTTCCTAATTGTTGACTCACTGATGCAGAGAGAGCAAAACCACTGATATTTCGCTGATGTTTGTAGTTACTTTGCAAGCTGTTACTCAACCACATCTCTTCTCCTTTCACTTTGTCAGGAAAATATCCATTTCATGCACAACATTTTATCCATTGTCAATCCAAAGTATCTAAGCACTCTGCTAGCCCTGTCAAGAAACCGCACCCAAATGCATTCAGACAGCTCCAAATGAAAAGTCTTTTTCACCAAATCTGCTATGAACTTCTCGCAGAAATTGTAATTTTAATTAAGACGGAGTACAATATCTCCATTGTTTTGATTACTAAAATATATTTAATCAAGGTAGAGAATAAATTTCAAGTAAACTTTTTTTCCTCTCCAGACAAATTATGCCCTTCACATCTGTGTGGTTTCGTGATAGGGCTGGCAAATTTACAGAAAAGAATTCCCTGATCCTGGCAACAAAAAGATGGATGTCGAACACTGAGAGTCATGACCTCAGTGTGGCCGAGGTTCTGGAAGATGCCAGGAAGTTAAAAGGCCAAAAACATCTAATGAAAGAACCCACTTCTCAGAAGATTGTCACCTGTCTCAATCCGGTTGAGGAGTTTCTTACCACTACAATAGACAAGGCTGACATACTATTTCACAACTGGACACATTCACGCAAGTGTTCATTTGAATTACAAAAGAATACAGGCCTGCTGACCTTGTGATGGACAGACTGCAAGTGTATGACCTCCCGGCTATTGGCTGACCAGGTGAAAATAAGGGGAGGGATGGAGTTGCCAAAGGTAAAAGGTGTTTCTTGCTCTGTTATGCCTACAGCATACACTGGCATCTGGGGAGTAAAAAGTCATAAACCATTATCAAACACTGCTGAATTCCCACATCTAGCATTCTTGGTCACTCCTGATGGAAAAAACTTCAGAGCAAGCAGATTAATCATGAGTACCAGACTAAATGGCAGGCATGATGCATTGAACTGATATGTAAAACATCAATTTTCTACACTAATTGACATACATAATGATTTGGACTGATAAACTAAAGAGAAGATCAAAACCAACTGGCATACACAATGCGCTGGACTGATAAGCTGATCATGGCATCAAACCAGATATCTCACCAATGCATTGGAACGTGTCAGAATTGCTCTGTTTTTTATGTATAAGTTAAACCAGAAAATCATCATCATTGCCTTTCTCACCCTGGATCAGGGTATAGGCCACCAACAAACACTTTCCATCCCTCTCTATCATGGGCCAGCCTCTTTACATTATTCCAAGTCTTTCCGCTTCGTTGCACATCATTTTCTCTGGCTCTTCTCCACGTTCCGCGCGGCCTTCCTCTTGATCTCTTGCCCTGGGGATTCCAATCCAATACCTTCTTCGCGATGCTTTTTCCTGGCCTCCTGAGAGTGTGGCCGATCCATCTCCATCGCCTCCTACCAATTTCCTCTCTGACTGGGCTCTGTCTTGTTCTTTTCCAAACAATTTCATTGCTGACCTTGTCTGTCCATCTGATCTTAAGTAGCTTCCTCAAACATCTGTTGATGAAAACTTGGATTCTCTTTATGCAGGCCTGGGACGCATTCCAAGTCTCACATCCATACAACAGGACTGACTTCACGTTCGAGTTGAATATCCTCAGCTTTGTTTTTAGAGATATATCCTTGGTTCTCCAAATCTTGCTTAAGGACGTGAAAGCTGCCTGTGCCTTTCCAATTCGTGCTTTGACTTCTGCCTCTGTTCCTCCCTTATTGTCAATGATACTACCAAGATAGCAGAAGGACTCTACATCTTCCAGTGGTTGATCTCCTACTTTGACTTGTTCGCTTGGAGGTGCAACAATTTTTAGGACCTTCGACTTCGCAGGGTGTATCCTCAATCCAATAGATTCTGAAATTTTGTTTAGAGCTGTAGTCTTTGCTTGCATCTGGTCGTGTGTGTGCGACAATAGTGCCAAGTCATCTGCAAAATCTAGATCTAAACCAGAAAAGCAAGGTGCAAAAAGGTGTTACAAGCAGAGTACTCACTTACTTAAGTCCTGCTGAAGAAAAATAAATGAACAAACGTAGTAACCTGATTTATAGTTTATCTAAACAACATAACATGACATGGATAAGAAGAATCTTCTACCATCCCTGCTTCTTATCTTTACTGAGTGTATACTTAAGTGTCAGAGAATTTCACTGATATCTGTGGCCACTTTTGTCATCAAAGCTTTGGTTAATCATCGCCATAATAGTTGCAACTCTCAGTACACATGTAAGTATATAATTAAATTTAATATTTGTTCCAACCAATGCCTTGAAGACAGAGTAATAATAGAGAACACATACTCTTGTGCCAGTTTGTAGTCTGGTCAGGGGGGCGTGGATTCTGATTCCTTTAAGTGTCACCACATTTACCACAGCATCATCCTGGAAAGAAAATTAGTAGAACATTACTCAACATTCCTTTCTCCTAAGAACACCACTGATACATCTATCACAAGGACCTCTCGATATGACATTAACCCTTTGGGGAAGGGGAGTATTTTGGATGTTACCCATCCAGAAAGACAGGTTCACAGCACAAAAATGGATGAATGTTTACAACAACAGGAAGATCAGCCATTGATATATTATTGTTAGATTTTATGAAACAAGCATTCTGATTGGCTACCGGACCATGACACAATCAACTGCTTTCTGAGTGGGGTGTTAATATAATCAGCCTGTTTCTCTTCTTCACTATGATACAGTTGGGCCATCATCTTTTTCACTGTAAAATAATCAGGCCGATGATCAACCCTATCATCTTCTAAGGGTTGAATGTCTATCATATCATTATATTACTGTAACACCTGTCAGTCATTCAGAATGCATAACATATTTTCTCCACATCAACACCTTTCTTGAGATGATATACCTTCCCTCAACCAAATGACTTTCACCATTCCAGGCCTTAATGACTATTCTGCACGATAGCCGCCTATGTCTTGGTACTGATTTCTTCAAGCTACAGACAAACGCAAAAGGCCATCAGAAGACAGTGGAGGTAAACACCCACTGCTATAGTGTTATTTACAGTGTGTTCAACTCAGGACTGGTTAATATTTGAATATGGGCTGAAACTTGCACAGCAGGTACCACAACTTGTATTATTTGATCAGGGCGAAGGCAGACATATTACCAATGGCTTAAGCCCAGAAGTGTACTAGCATGTTGGTCACAGGGCCAGATATCTGATACTTGTAAAAGATCAAGCTTTAAAAGATTCATTATCACTATGACAAACGCCCAGTGGGCATATCCATGTCCTTAAGTATAAATGAACTTTCATAATAATCTGAAAATCTTAAAATGTAAAATAACAACTGTTCATGCAAGCTTGACCACTGATGACGTCTTACCTGAGAATATACTACCATCTCCCCAGTGACGGAATCTGTACCATAAGCCTTGCCTATCACTCGGGTAGTACCAATCTCCATAGCATCTAGAAGCCCACCACTGGTCACTGTAGAGATACGACTGTCCATGATAGAGAACTCTACATTGCTCTGAGGTTGAGGTCCACCAAAGGCTAATACCTGTAAAGGAGATTGCAACACTAGTAACATGCTCACATATAAATCTCACTAACTTTTTTTTTCAGAACCAAACTCACGGCCTCTCTAGACTGATCTGCCCCTTGTACTTCAGTGCAGGAAGTAGGAAAATGTGGCAATGAGAAATTAAATGAAAAATGATGCTGGTTATCACAGATTACTGACAATAATTTTGCTTTGTTGATGTCTTTCCATCCCACAATTAATTAGTATACTTGGGTAAATTCTGACTTGCCTTGCAGTTTACAAAAAAAAAGACTAACAAAATAGCTAGAAGAGTGGCACTTGCAATGCAAGGCTAGCAGTGCTAACATTCAAACTAAAGTGTCTGCCTGCAACACTTGAGAAATGAACGACAACAGCAATATAAGAAATAGAAAATGGTCTAGTGGCGATGACCTTTTGAAAGTTTGTTATTTGATTATTTTTTGGCATTGGAGTCTACAACCAAGATCACTCAATGCAGCTTTGAATGTAGTTTAACATATCGTTGGTTGGCTGTTGGAACCTCGTTAAGTCCAAAATCAAAATTTTACAGGAGAAGGAAAAAACTGATTATCTTTAATAGTTTTCATTGTAGGGAGCTGTAGTTTGGTGTCCATGCCCTTTTGTGGACTAGCGAACGGGCCGTGTGTTGTAATTTGACGTAACCTCCACCGTCGTTACGTAAGCGGAGTTTAGCAGGTTATAACACGCTGAAGTTGGCTGTTGGAACCTCGCTAAGCTATAGTGAGGTTCAAGCGCGCGCAGAACGCTGCTTGGCTGACCGTATAACCTCGTTATCTTTCTTGGGCGTGACCAAAAAAAAAAAAACAACTTATGTTTGAAAATGCCTATACTTAAATATGATCACATCATCAACTTTCCCACAAAGAAATGAATGATATATAACAAAGCCGATTTTTTTCCACGTTTATTATATCAAATTACAAGTCACCAGCTTCTCCAAACATGCACACTTCAACAAGCAAAATTATAAATTATTTATTGGACAAGAGGTATTAACATAAAAGCATCTCTCTCTCTCTCTCTCTCTCACACGCACACACACACACACTTTCTCTCTCTCTCTCCTTACTCTCACTCTACCCTTCTCTCTCTCAGAAAGTTAATTATGGGGCAGAGAGTCATAAAATCCGTGATAGTCTGAGGGAATCACTGCCTTCAGCTGCTGGAGGTGATTATATTTGTCTTTTGTAATTGGCCGCCGAGCATTATACAGCCTAGTAGGTTGGCTTGCTGTTGTATCTTTGTCGGTGGCCTTCCTGGGCTTTGGAACTTCCTTCCACTCTGTATCGTCATGCTGAAGTTTATAAAAAATAGTCCCATCTGGGCTATACTTAAGGCAGCGTATGTCAACTACCTGTGGATCCCCAGCCTTTTTTCCGGGTCTGATGGAGGACACACCAGACACAGCACTGAAGTCTTGAAAAAAGGTATAATCCAAGTAGTGTACGACATATTGTTTCTTTGCCGAACGATGGGCATTTTTTATTTTTTCCACATAGTCTGCGGGGACATTGATGTCGATGTCACCAATAGAAGTTTCTATGGCCGAGTGGACTGAATCGCATTCCATGTAGGTGTGTCCTTTCTCTAAAAATTTTTGTTCAATCACTTTGCCTGTGTCTTTCGAAAACTTAAAAAGGGCGTTGGACAGGGTGCAATTTCGATTTTGATAAGTGCACCCATCAGAATATAAAATGTATTTGTCATAGGTCTGGTGCCTGCTGAGGTAGTCATGAATGCACGTAGCAGACTCATTGGCAGAGAGACCGCCGTCACATTCGTGCCAAAATAAGTTCTCCACATCTTCTCCGTCGGCTAAGTTGTAGATAGTAAAATTGTGACAGATCAACTTTGTTTTGTAATACATAGCGGACGCTTTGGACGAAGGTGCCAGCAGGACTGACTGCAGGTCCATTGTCGTTACTAGCACCTTCCCTTCTTTAGCCAGTGATTTGTCTTTGGCTTTGGCTTCCTGGGCCTTTTCTTTTTTCTCTCTGTGTTCTTCCCATGTTTTCTCATCAACCTGCCCAGTTTCATACATGACACATACGTCACAGCGGTCCTTACGGGGGTGGAAAATAGACAGGTTCTCCTCATGGAAAAGATTTACAAAGACTTTCAGGCTGATAGACTCCGTTTCTCGACTTTTGCACAAATCTACATAGGCTCGGTATACATCTGCCATAGTATGAAAATTTCTTTCTAAATATTTTTTCGTCGATGACTTCCTGCAATAATGGGAAGGGACTGTATTAAGTCGTCTCAAGAATTCTTCCTTGCAAAAGTCCTTTCTTTGAAGGGCACGGTCATAATGAGGGGAACGAACTTTATCACCTTCATTGAGGGACACCCATGATGTCACACTCCATTTCCCAAGATCAAAAGTGTTACAAAACATGTCTTTGCACACACGAACTTTTCTGCCTTCGTGATTTAGGAAGTAACGCAGTCTGGTCCTTTTCTTAGGTGTTCCGGGTGTTGCTCAGTTTCGACCATGGCTATCACGAAAGTTCTTTTGGCATCCCATGTTAAAGCCCAAAATTCGTCGAACATTCTTTGTCTCTCCAGATCAGTCACCTCTTTGCATTTATTAGGTTCCTGCTGACAGCTGCATCTATCTTTCAACTTTCTTCCTTTCATCGTAACCTCCCTAAACCCTTTCTTGTCATCCTCGTACTTCCTTCCAGTGTAAGCATATCCCATTTCTCTGCGGCGCATATTCTCTTTCCTACCAGGCCTGTCACTGGAGCTTTGCATATTGTCTACCACATCATGTGGAGTGTTCATAGCTTGGCTGGATCCAGTATAATCCACAGTGCCATCTGCTTCTGCACTATTCACATTGTCACCTAAAGCAGACCCAGTCAAAGTGTCACCTGGTGTCGGTTCTAATACAGTGTCACTTGCAAGTTCTACTACATTGTCATTTGCTGTGGATTCTATCACAATGTCACTTGGTGTTCGTTCGGCCACACTGGCACCTAGTGTATATTCTGCCAATGTGCTACCTGATGTAGGTTCTTCCAAACTGGCACCTGGTGTACATTCCGCCAAGGCGATACCTGATGTAGACTCTGCCAAGGTGGTAGCTGATACAGGTTCTGCCAAGGTGGGGCCTGGTGTAGATTCTGCCATAGTGGTACCTGATGTAGGTTCTGTCAAAGTGGTACCTGATGTAGGTTCTGTCAAAGTGGTACCTGATGTAGGTTCTTCCAAAGTGGTACCTGATGTAGGTTCTGTCAAAGTGGTACCTGATGTAGGTTCTTCCAAAGTGGTACCTGATGTAGATTCCTCCAAAGTGGTACCTGATGTAGGTTCTGTCAAAGTGGTACCTGATGTAGGTTCTGTCAAAGTGGTACCTGATGTAGGTTTTTCCAAAGTGGTACCTGATGTAGATTCTTCCAAAGTGGTACCTGATGTAGGTTCTTCCAAAGTGGTACCTGATGTAGGTTCCTCCAAAGTGGTACCTGATGTAGGTTCCTCCAAAGTGGTACCTGATGTAGGTTCTTCCAAAGTGGTACCTGGTGTAGGTTCAGGCAAGGTAGTACCTGATGTAGATTCTGTCAAGTTAGTGCCTGGTGTAGATTCTGCCAAAGTGGTACCTGGTGTAGATTCTGCTATAGGACCACCTGATACATTATCCAGCAGATGTATCGATATGTCAATTAGGCTCCCATTCGAATCGATGAGTTCATCAATCGTGGCAGACAAGTTCAAAGATTCACAGCTTCTGGTAGATTTAAGCCCGGAATTTATAGTGGATGGGTGATAACAGTCATTGGCAGCACGAGTAGAGTTTGGGCTGGATTTTGGCCTTTTAGTTGACTCGGGTGTCTCTGCTGGTTCAGCCACAGTGTCACTTGAATAACATGAATCTAGCAGATGCACATCAATTTGGCCGCCATTCGAATCGATGGATTGATCAGTTGTGGTAGAGATGTTCAAAGGCTCACAGCCATTGGCAGGCACGTTTAGCTTTTGATTTGTAGTGGATGATTCACTACGGTCGCTGGAAGCACGAATGGCGTTTGATGTGGACTTTGCTCGCTTTGCTGGCTTGGGTGTTGATGTTTGTTACGATGGGGATTACTGTGCTCGCGTGTTATGGGGTGGTATATTAAATTATGGACTTTACGTGTTCGACTGCATTTAATAAAATATCGAGAGGTTTTAGAAATTACTCTGCCATACCATGCCACATACACTAATAACAATTTCGAGTACGTTATATCAAGGACCTTGTAGGGCCACAAATTTATTACTTAAAATTCCTAACAATTTCGTCTATCGTTACATATTAAAAAGACAACATCAGCAGCATCAAATGAAAATAGTATAATACATAACTAGAAGTCTCCTCTAGGTTCTTAAAGATTAGAAAATCCATATCATTCTGACTCATTCACAATTTACTTAGTAATTATTTATCTTCAGAAATATAGTCTGCCTACTATCTCACAAATAATATTCTTATGTCTCAGACGACAATGTTAACTCAGTTAATTACTTATAAAGGATCAAACCGTCAAGACACACTGACGTAGTTAAGATAGATCTAGATCTGCTCTAGGATGGGCTGGCAATCCCCAGCCTCATCCAGACACATCAATTACAATTTACAAATGTGTATACCAGTCACTCATTCTAGATCTTAATTGCAAGTAAAATATTATGGTCTTGCATTCCTTTGGTAGCACTTCTACTGGAAAATTAGGGTCAGATTCACATCATCTCGAATCATTGTGAAGACACTTACGATTGGTTCCCTGAAATGATTTCAGGGAACTGGAGAAAATAGCTGTGGATTAAGGATACATACCATCTGAATTCCTCAAAAAGAAAGATAAGTGATCCATCTAACTAACAGTCTTGAGGAGGGCGACGTACTTTCCGCTCTGTGTTTGTTCCAGGCCATTTTACTTTTTACTATATGTTTAGTTTAAGTGCGGGAGGTTGGTTGGGGTCATAGTTTAGCATATCTTCTTTGCCATTACGAAGGATATTGGAGTGCCTTGGTGGCTATTTATAATAACTCGGGGGGATTTGCTTCACTGTGAATAGTTCTTTTAGGGATCCATTATTCGTATAGATTGTTGCGTTTTTCTTACTTCCTCACTTTTCTTTAGGAAGATGTCTCTCCTGTCTTTTTCTTAAACTTTCTGTAATATAAGTTAGGACTTGTAGGGTCTGTTATCGTTCGTTTTACTTGTCAGTATACGTCCTGTTTATTGTATTTCTTTTTGCTTCCTTATAAACTTTGAACTACTATACTAACATTGATATGTTTGCAATATATGCCTGAGGTGTTTCACGTGCTAAAACCACGTTGAATTGTAATCTGGTATTGACATATGAGAGAAAGAGATATAATAAATTTTGGTTCACGTGACAATTTCACGTTGAAGATAGATCTAGAGAGAATAATTTTGCAGTGGTAACAGAAGACACTGCGTGTCCGCGTTTTGAGAAGAGAGATATTTCAAATTTGTCGTGTTGAGAGAGAGATATATTTTTGATTCATCGCATTGAGAGAGCGATTCGGTTTTCACAGTGATAACAGAGGACACTGATTCTTGCGTTGAAAGAGACATAAATTTTGAGAGTGATCACTCAAGACATTAATTTATCGCAGTAAAGGCGATATATATATTTTATTGCAGTGGGAGCAACGGATAGACGGCACTGCCTTACTGGAATTCATATTCAGAGAGAGAGAGAGAGAGATAAAGTTTTTGCAGTTTAAGTGATACTGCCTGTAATTTTCAGAGAGAGAGATAAAGTGTTTGCAGTTTAAGTGATACTGCCTGTAATTTTCAGAGAGAGAGATAGAACGTTCTTTTCGCGAAGCAGTGCTAACATAAGACACTGAATTAATATTAACAGACAATATCTGTTCATATAATATAATTGATACCGCGATATACCTTAATAGTAGGTAGATACTTACTATTTACAGACTTTAACATATCATGGCTGACTTTCTTAAATACTTTGAATCTGCCAAAGTTCTGGGCATACCAGAGGAAGAACGCGCCGCGTGGTGCGAACGACAAGTACAACAAGACCGAGAGCGCGAGGATCGAAAAGAAGCAAGAGAAAAAGAAAGAGAAAAAGAAGAAAGAGAAAGAGAAAGAGAAAAAGAAAGAGAGAGAGAAAAGGAAAGAGAAAGAGAACAAGAAAAAGAAGCAAGAGAGAGAGAAAAAGAGGCCGTAGAGAAAGAAAAAAGAGAGCATGAACTTGCAATGAAAAAGTTAGAGCAACAATCGCTTGTAACCCCCACTACTGCCAGCAATACTTATGCTAAGAAACCAAAACTACCCACATTTAATGAAAAACTCGACCGGATCGACGCATATTTACATCGGTTCGAGTTACACGCTAAATGCGTCGGTTGGCAGCAGGCGATGTACAGTTCATGCCTGTCTAATTTATTAACAGGTAAGGCTTTAGAAGTATTTCATAGCCTCAAGGTAGAGGATGCCAACGATTATGACAAGCTTAAAACAGCACTGCTGAAGCGATTCCAGCATACCGAGGATGGCTTTCATCAAAGATTTCGCTCATGTAAACCTGAGCCATCTGAAAATTTCTCAACTTATGTCAATCGATTGAAACATTATTTAGATCGCTGGATTGAGCTCGCGAACGTAACTACCGGAAATTATTCCCAACTTTACGATTTGGTCTTAAAGGACCAAATTTATACGGCATGTCATTCCGATTTGGTTGCCCACCTTAAAGAGAGGGCACCGACATCCTCTGAAGAAATCACATCGTGCGCGGAACGGTATGCGTCCGCCCACCCAAATCGTCCTTTGGCAAAGCCTTCAACTACAGCACCGTGTTATGCCAACGTAGGCAAAGTAGCGCCAACCGGACACGATCGTTCAAGGCCGACTCGTCGTCAGGCCCCAAATCCGCGCTCTCAATCAGAGCCGCCTTTTTTTAGACAGAGAGATTTCCCGAATCGAGGTAATGTATCCCCGCGTCGAGGATACCAGAGTTATTCTTTTTACGAGCCTCGCCCATATTATCGTGGCAACTATCCAGGCCAACAATATAACCGGCCTCAGGGACCGCCGCGACGAGTGCATTTTGATGATAATCATAGTTATAATAGACCGCAGAGTCTTCCTTATCGTGGAAACGATCCTAATCGTACTATATGTTTTAGGTGTAATAGGGTAGGCCACATACAGAGATTTTGTAACGCCAAAGTGGAAGCAGCAAATGCCTGCTCGGTTAAATCTACACCTTATGAGACTGACGGTCATAATGAATCTTCGTGACAATCAAAATCTATTCCAGTCATGTCCGCCCTACATGAACTGGGGGAACTAACATTTTACCAGGGCCGCGTGAACGCGATTCGCGCTTCTGTTCTACGTGACTCCGGATGCACGACTATCGGCGTTCGACAGTCACTAGTCCGTCCAACACAATTTTTGGACAAGGAGGTAACTTGTATTACTTTTGGCGGATCTGTAGAGCGATTCCGTCTTGCAGAAGTTTATATTGATACACCTTTTCTCACAGGTATTGTTACTGCATGTGTACTGCCTAATCCAGTGGCTGATATAATCATAGGGAATGTACCTCAAGTAAATAAGTTTCCTATCGGTAACTTGGAAATTTGGACCGAGGATGAGAGTGTTGCTTGTGCGACAACACGCCTACAATCGAGTCGACGAGCAGACAGTCCATTGAGTAATCCTACTATTGAAGTGAACATAACGTCTAGTGCATTTCATGATGAGCAACATTCAGATCCCACATTGAAACATTTGTTTGCTAAAGTTGATCCTACCGCACCGGATACCTCTAAGTTTCTTATGAAAGATGACTTATTATATCGTAATTTTCGGAGTAAGCGAGAGGCCATTATACAACTTGTAGTACCGAGATCTTTTCGTCGCGACATTATTCGTCTCGCGCATGACACTTCCTTGGCGGGTCACCAGGGAAAGGCCAGAACTAAGTCTCGAATCATTGTGAAGACACTTACGATTGGTTCCCTGAAACGATTTCAGGGAACTGGAGAAAATAGCTGTGGATTATTTCATTGTCTATCCAGGACATAGACATGTCTTAACAGTCTTATGGTTCTCTCTGGCTGAACCTTAGCCGACCGCCCTCGCAGATGGAAGGATCTACATGGAAGTGAACTAGCATAAAGATGTCTCCGCTTATCTTCTGCAAATCCCAGCGAACTGCCCAAATTTGATTGGTGCATCCATTTCGAGCTCAGCTCGCAGCGCCAATAGATTCTATTAATAGTAACAGACAAAGTTACTCAACTATGTCAAAAGCGTTCGCAAAGTCTCTACACCCTAAACGTTTTATGTACGAATTTATTCACTCCTTATTCGCCCCGTCTTTCCCTGTTAAAGTACACCCAAACCACGGGGTTGAAAACTGCATCGTCACTGTTAATTTATCCATTCGTTCTATCTTGCCCCACTTTCTTTCCATCTCTAAGAAAAAGCGTTTCAAAAACAAACCGTCCACGGGAACAGTTCAAGGACGTTTGCACTGGCCAAAATCAATGATGACATGAAATAAACAAAACCGTGACCCAGCACGGCAATTCAAATCCTAACCCTGACAATGTTGATGGTGATTCTGCCATCCGCTTTTGACTAAGCCGCACAAGTTGGCGGCCACGACTCAAGGGATACATCTTAGTGGTAGCCTGATGATAAAATATGTTAGATTAATGCACTTGTGTCATTCACAAAACAGTTCCTAACTATTAGGCCTGACATTATTATTTTTCTGCAAAAGCCCCATTACCAATTTCTAAAGGTGTATGAATAATTATATTTCATGAAGAGAGAGAGAGAGAGAGAGAGAGAGAGAGAGAGAGAGAGAGAGAGAGAGAGAGAGAGAGAGAGAGAGAGAGAGAGAGAGAGACAGAGAGAGATGGAGAGAGAGAGAGAGAGAGAGAGAGAGAGAGAGAGAGAGAGAGAGAGAGAGAGAGAGAGAGAGAGAGAGAGAGAGAGAGAGAGAGAGAGAGAGAGAGAGAGAGAGAGAGAGAGAGAGAGAGAGAGAGAGAGAGAGAGAGAGAGAGATGAGAAGAAGAAGAAGAAAAGGAGGAAATAAAGACGGCCCAAACTGCCTGGAATGGAAACAATAAATAAAAGAGAGGGCCAAGTGTCTAAAGTACCGGCGACAAACGTTATCACCGCAGTCATTGTCTGTCTGTCTGATATAATTATGGTCCGGAATACTAAAAGTTCATAATAATTATAAGATTGAGAATAATGACAGTCCTTGATAATTCGCCGACAGAGGATAAATAGAGCCACGACACAGAGTTAGCGGGCGACAATTTAAGTACTTCGAAGTTAAAGCAGCCAAGATGGTGCATGTTAGCTATAGTCGCCAATAATTAATCCCTTACGCCACTTCATGGCGCCACGACAATTTAAGTACTTTGAAGTTAGCGCAGCCAAGATGGTGCACGTTAGCTTTAGTGGGCAATAATCAATCCCTTACTTCGTGGCGCCGCGACACAGAGCTTGTCGGCGACAATTTAAGTACTTTGAAGTTTGAAGGTAACACAGCCAAGATGGTGCTGTGGCTCTTTTCGGCAATAATGGTCAACAGTCAGTTACTTAATCACACGTTTTGAAGAAGTCTGTAGTCGGCATTTTATTGGTAACGACAATAAATTTATTTTGGTTAGCTTCTTCACGTTTACAGGCCAAAAAAGGAGTTCAATAATAATAATAATAACAATAATATAATAATAACAATAATAATATACTAATATAACGATAATAATAATTATTATGATGATGATAATAATAATAAAATGAAAGCTTCCAATAATGTAATTCAAGAACAGAAGTATGATGCACGGAGGAATCTGCATTCTTATAATGTACGTCTAAGTATAAGTGCCATTAAAAAAATATATATATATATAATATATACAGACGTTGGTCAATGGCCAATAAAGATTAAAGTTATTGTCTTTTTGGCGATAAGCTAAGAACTCAAAATCCGAAATTTGGCCATTTTTTTTCTTTAAATCAATGACTTTTTTTTTCTCTCTTTACTCACAAAATAAATAAAATTAATGTTTACTTACCCTAATTTGCGGCAGGTTGTTAGTAGAATGCCGCGATTTCCAGGACAGAATGTAAACTTCTCACAACACTGTACAAACTTGCGATTTTTTCGGGACAAAAACACTTCATCAAGACATAAAACGATGTTGGTAATAATCCACAGTCAATTAAAAGCAACTATTACAAACCGATATTAATAGTCTCAGATGGTCAATCGTCCATCGACGCCAATAGCCAATCATGTACCCGCTCAGTACTGAAGGCGAGGTTCAAGCGCCAACAATTGGCTATAGTCAGTGACGCATAACCTCGCCAGACTCGCAACGAGGTTCAGGCGCCAACAATTGGCTGTAGCCAGTGACGCATAACCTCGCCAAACTCATAGCGAGGTTCAAGCGCCGACATTCCGCCAGCTGTACGTTAACGAGGTTATAACACGGAATTTCATCATCGCTTTTCTCCACTACTAAGCAGAATTTTTTCGTTTTTTCAAGTGCATCCGATGCGTCTCGTGCTATAGATTCCATTTTTTTTAAAAAGTGAATTTGCCCAAAAATGGACTTAACAAGGTTCCAACAGCCAACCGACGATATATAAAAATCACTTTTTGAATTTTTGAGTTACTACAACCTGGCAAACGGCGACGATATTCATTCTCAGATACTGTTGTTGTTTTTTTCTTCAAACCTGACAAACGATTTAACATGTGAAAGCTTGTTTTATTTATTTATTTTTGTTTTAATTTTTTTCATTGTTGTAGCTTTGGTTTTGATTGTTCCTAACCTGAAGCTTTGCAAAACACAACTTTTTTTCTTTGGCCATATTTTGACATACCTGCAGAGTGGCTCCAATTATCAGGGTGATATTTTTAGGCTCTAGGCGTAAGGGTGGAAACACTTCCAGTGGTTTAGGTGTGCTGTAGATGACCTGACCAGTGGGCAGCCGGACACTGGCTGTCAGTGTAGTATGACCAACCAATGCACCATACACTGTGTAAACTCCAGTCACGCTATCTCCTCGCTCTGTGTTCAGTGGCCTGTCAATCACGGGAAAACCAGGCATAATTCTACTGACTGCAGTCAACAAAACAATGATCAAAAATGGCCTATGTCAATGATAATTATACAAAGATGGGGGCCTGTCTTTGCCTCTGACTGTTGGGTGCCAAATAATGAAATAGGTGAGAGGATCTGGCAAAATCAGGCTTACAGTAAAAATTTTAGGCCTCTTTAAAAAAATCAAAATAAAATATTTCTAAGACAGTTTCAAGCAAACTATATAAACTGAATGCAGAAAAATGGCTAATCTCTCATTTTATGAGCAAATCTCAATTTCCATTGAAAAATTTTCCTCCTCTTGAGCGGTTTTCTCAGGCATCTGGTCTTTCACCTTAAGCCCTATTTCGCCAGATCCACTCACCTTTGACAACCGTAGACACACCAATCTTTATATTTACGTGAATAATACATGATACTGGCATAATATAAAAACAATGTACCAGCACGGAAATAAATGCAATGGATAACAACTGAAGTAGTCAGTGTCACAATGTCAAAGTATCTATGAGGATGCCTTCAATATCTAACTCTCCAAACTCTATACCTAACTCAAACAGCATATGATCAAATGTTTTGCCTGCGTACATGGTTTTAAACAGTCTCTACCATAAGCATAATCAAAAAAGGTGCAAATGCCAAAGGCAGAGATTCTCCAAAAACAGATTTCGACACACCCAAAAATCAAAATGGGGACAATAATTATAATCATCTGGATTGGACCCAAAAAAAATATGTACATGATTTTTTATTTTTTTTTAAAAATAATTTCAAATGTTATATTCTGGTATCTCAGCAGAATTTGATTTGGACAAAGGAATCACAAACCATATCATGTAGCAATTTGTTTTACTGTGGTGAGTGTGACTGTGACTATGACAATCAGCCATGACTTTAGATACATCATCCAGGTTAGTTACTCTGATATAATAATTGTTATACCATTAGCATTTGGTCATTAGATTCTTACTATCTTGGACATACATCCCCCAATGATATCATCTCAGGAATGGCCACATGTAAATTCATTTACATAAGGTATCTGGTGATGCATAAATGATCCAAATGTGAAAGTGATGCTTAAAGCAAAGTTTGATGGGAGGCAGAAATACACTGGCAACATGGAGACCATTTCAGAATATAACTGAAGTATAAAAATTAAACCAATGTCATGTTGAAGCCTCAAACAAAGATAACAAACATAAAGATTAAAATTTCCATGTAAGCTCAGCATTCAAACTGAGGCAAAACCAGAAGAGATCAGCATGAAACAGGGCCATTCAAATACAACAAAATCTTAAGAACAAAAACTTCCAACCAATTCGAACAAAAAATTTGCCACAAGAATGGACCAATAAATTGCTCAAATAAACCTGTCTTTGCCGTGTTTGTCAAGTTTTTGTTTTATACTGTAAAAGACAGAAGTATTTATGTCATTAACGCCGTGTCAAGATCACTGAAGCTTTAGCAAAAGAAGCAAGGCATATGAACATAATATGTTGCGCGGCTGTTTGTTCCATATAGAAGCAACTGTACACTGCTCAACAAAAACAAATTTTTAAAAAAAAGAGGTGGATGTGGGGGAAAGAGTGGGAAAGGCGGAGATGATGTGTGGGTGTGTGAACAGATTAACATCTGAGAGCTGAGAGAGAGAAAGAAAGAGACAGAGTGAGAGAAAGAGAAATTGAAATAGAGAGATAGAGCATATATAGCATCTGAGAGATGATCACATTTGAAACAAAGCAAGCCTTTCCCAACAGGCATGATGTGTGTGTCTGTATTGATGTGTGAATCTATTTGTAATGGCCACAAACCATGATGATCACAACTGCCACTGTAAACCTGTCTCTCCCTCTCAGGGCAAATGTACTTACTCCCTCATGCATGGAGGAACACATGAGAAAGCATAACACCTTCAGTGTAAAACTTGTGTGAGTTTACAGGTATGTTTTTACCTGAGTGTGACTATGTCTGATGCGGCCTCCAGCTTCAGCCCCATGAGAGAGAAGAAACTGGCAAGGAGAGGATTCCCTTTCAGATCTAACACCTGTACACTGGCCTTGACCTCCTTCATCACCTCCACCTGTTACAGACACCAGATAACATTAATGTCGGCTGTCAGCTGTCTACTCCCAAAACAGTAAAAACACTAGGCAGACTTGCCTCAAAAGGATTTGTTTATGCTGTTAGAAGTTAGCTTGCCATGTCCAACTCATCTCAAACGTCACGTTGGCAATCACCAAATATGAATACAAATACAGAGAAACGTGCTTAAACCGAAAGTGATAATAAGAGATTTTCCTTTATCCGAAATATTTCCTCGGCCCCGCAATAATCCTTCTACACTCCTCGCAAATTTGCACCTCTTTACAGATCAAGAAATCATGTAAATCTCTTTTAACCGAAAGATTCTCTTTTGCATAAATGGTCTGGCAAAGGTTTACCTCCCAGCATTATGGCCATGAAACTCAAAAAAAAAAAGAAATGTCTTGTGATGGCCCTTTGTGTTTGTCTATAGTTTGAAGATCTCAATACCATGACACAGAAAGCTGGTGTACAAAATAATCATTGAATACCCAGGCCGGATTACGATTTTGTCTCGAAAGCGCAATGTCTTTGACATGAAATAAAACAATCCAAGCTTGTTAATTTTTTGCCCGATCATGCATAGCAACATAACGCGGCCTTGGGAAGATAACACATACACATCCTATCTCTCCAAATCAAATATTACCTACATTTGAGGGCACCTGTCAATGTATACAACTTTTACATAGTGCTAGTCTCACCTTGTCAATGACCATGACCTTTACTTGGCCCACACCTGACACTGACACTGAGGCCAAAGGGTGGGAGGTGACATCAAGGCAAAGATCATACACAGTGAAAGTGTGGGTACCATCCTTCAGTGGTGAAATCTGTAAGAAGACGAACAAAAAAAAAAAGGCATCATTTGAGCACTACGTGAACTTGCAAACATACTGATAATCTTTGGCACAAACTGCCTGCCTCTGAAGTTCCACAATTTGTTTGTTTGGTGAACATGAAAACAAGCTCATTTCCTACATGACATGTAAAAATACCTAACTTTAGAAGAAAGAAAAATCATTCCAAAGGAAGTAAGGCCTACAATGTAATCATGAAGGGCTTTTTAACCGCTCAGCCTTAAATTCTATGAAATATCATAGTTACCCTAGAAAGACGTAAAGATGTACATGGGCATATTTTGAAAAGTATTGAAGTTTGCTAAATTTTTAATACTTTTGTTGATTTTGAGCCACAACTGAGTTGAATAGAAGAAAGTGTTCCGACACATTTCCTTCGAGTAGAATTAAAAAGTATGACAGGGAATTTCATTCTGCACCTCAATCTACACATTGTGATGGTGACCGCAACTCAACTTTAAAAATCACATCAGTGTATTCCCTGAGACAGAGGGCCAACTAGCTTTTATGATAAATACATGAAGGTACATGAACAAAAAATCTTGACAGGGCTGAAGTCAACCTTGAAGAAGACAATTCCCATTCATAACAGTGACTGCAATGAGAGTGTCTACTTCTGTTCACTCTTTCTGATTTCAATCAGATTTCAATCATTCTTTTTATTTCTTCTGTAAAGTTGACCATTCTAGATTTGGCCAATCACTGCCTGAGACCATCAGTACGGGAAAGTCCAGAACAGGCACAGTGTTGATGACAAAATAGAACTGAAATTGAATCCCCCACAGGGCCATCAGCATCTGGTGCAGGTTTTTGTTGTTGTCACCATCCATCCAGCAAAGCAAAAATGACAGACAGATTTGAGACATGTACTTGTGGACCATTTGCCATTATGTATTCCTGGCTCACTGGGGTAACTAGTAATATTAACAGCCTGTTTTAACCCTTCCATGTGTTCATTTTTGGTTCTGATGCAAGAAGCTGTACATGCAAATATATAATCCACCTTTTAGAGATGATCAGCGAGAATTTTTTAAACAATTAAAAGTAATGTTTATCCCATTCATTGCTTTTCAAATGTGAGTTGCCCTGGGCTGGTGTACCAAAATAATTCTCTCTTTCTCTCTCCATTCGTATAAACTGACTATTAACCTGGAGATAAAATTTACTGGGTTTTTATTAGTGCACCCCCCCCCCCCCCCCCCCCAAATCTTTGCATCCCATGTTTGAAATAGGAATTTTGCAATTTACCTGGATGGCTCTTCCTTTCTGATCATACTTGGCAGAGACCACTTGAGAACGAACCTCATCAATGTAGAAATAGCCTGATCCATGCTGAATGCTCATGCTGACCTGCCAGACCCAACAACATTACAAGTGTTACAGTAGCCAAGCATAGGGTAAATTTACTGTCATAACACAATTGCCTTAGTCGTTTTTAAAACATTTTTAAAATAATGTCCAAGATAAAATCATGGTTATTTCTTTTGTTTCCTGAATACTAAAGTGAAGCATCTCAGTATGTAAATGAAAGAAAACTAATGTACAGTATGTGGTAAGATAACTGATGCAAAGTATCTCAGAATAAGGAAAGATAGCTGATATGCAATATGTGGGTGGGTTAGGGAAAGACAATTGTGATGTACAGTGGCTGTGCACATCAGAGAGATGACTTTGATGTGCGACATATTTTAACAGGTTGAGACAGACAACTGTGATGTACAGCATTCAGCATGTCAGGGACAAATAACTGTGCAGTCTCAATCAGAGACACGCAACTTTGCAGTCTCAGTAAGTCTGGGACAAATGGCTGTATCCAGCCCCAGAAAAACACGTCAATGTGAATAAAGTATCTGACAGGCAAAGAATGCACAAACCTGTCTTTAATTCCACAGTGAGCTTTTTACAAGATGTATAGTAACAATTATAATTTGTTTATCATGTTGGAATACATTATTCTGTTACACTTCTCATATATCTGATGTTCATAGAATATGCAAGAATATGTTTTGTGCTGCTGTGTATGCGTGTTTCGACACTGAGTCCTGCTACAATACTGAATCCTTGCAACTAGACAAGACCAGAGAAATTCATGCGGACATCAGTGCCAACCACCCTTCATTGGTTGCATGTTCTAAAGACACATTACTCATGTCAACAAAAAACAGGCACATCTCCATGCTCACTGCCCAGTTTTCCCATCTGCTATATTCCATTTGCCCAAGTCCAACAATACCGTTTGTTAATAATAGTTGCATGTTGAATAGTTTGTCTTTTTTCTCTGTTATTTTTTAAACAGCAATGGTGAATAACATTATATGCAACTCAATATTTTCTCAAGTCAATGAAGTGTGCTTGCTGCAATGCTGAGTTCAAGACATAACATGCTCTGACCTTATTTGAGGGATGATTGAAGACAGAAATAGAAGAAGGAGTCAGTTCAGCTTCTTCCACCAGCAGCAATTCCAAGGATTTGCTGATCTTTGGTATGATACGCTCCTGAAAAACAGAGGAATGAGATGGAAAACATTTACCATACAAATCTCATAATCGTTTTATTCGTATACTAACAACATAGTGTATCTAAATCTTCCATACCCTGACAACTTTCACAGCGGTAGCAATTACTTCAAGAATGACCATAACTAGACTACTACAAATTTATGCGACTCGTAACATTTTGACAGGAAACCAGTGCAGGAATGCAAGAAATAAAGCTTTTACTAAGCCTTGTTTTTCAGTATACATTACCTTATATTTTATTACAGAAAACATTTTTCACTATTCTGACTTGATTTCGTTAATAACACAAAATATATACATTATTATTATTTTTATTATTTTGAGGAATGTGGCAATCTAGGATGTAGGTTTTCAGGTTAGCGTGACCTCTCTCTGCATGTGCACACACTAACAACATTATCTTCTCCAGATGCTACAAATGATGGCAAACCCAGAAATGACTGAGTGATAACAGCTCTTGATCTGACCATTCACAAAATACAAAGATCTTAACCCGATGGCCCTTCACTCCTAACCAAACAGCTATACATGACAAAGCAAAATTAGGCTGATGTTCTACCAAGCATGCTAAAACCTCAAGATGACTTCAATGTACCTGCGGTTTGCCAAGTGCTTTTGAAGTGGATGGCTTATAATGGTCAATGGATGCTGTGACAACCACACTTCCTGGTATCCTGTGCGGGTGCAGTACCTGGTGTGCTGTGAAACAGAGAGGTGACAACTGTACCAGAATGTCATCACAACTTCAGTGTATTTCACCACATAACATAGTTTAATCTTAAATAGCTTCATTTGCAAGTCTTAAGGCTTTTTCTCGACATCTGGCCTCGGCATGAACATAGACAAGGACATGATGAAATAGTAACCTAAAGAGGAAGTGTTTCAAGCAAGTTATTATACAGTGTCCTATTCAACATCTGATCTCCTTACAACTACATGAACATTTTCAACTTATACTGTTTAAAATCCACCCAGATATACTGTTGTCAAGTACTGTGACAGCAGAAGTGTACATCATGATACAAATTCAGCTAACCAGTCGTCTACATATGCACTTCTAGCCATGACATGATTTGCGGTCTTGCTAAGCATTACCTCATTCTCCATACCATCTATGAACTCCTGAAATGTTACCTGCAAGTTATAGAACATTATCCAAGTAAATCCTTACCTGACAGTATTCTTCTCTTGCCATCTGCATGGCTGTCAATGACTGATTTCAATTGCTGGGGAAACAGTAACTCCGCTAAATTTGGGGCTGACAGAACCCAGTCAACAGCTAGAGAAGAGAAGTTGTCAAAACGTCGACCACTTGAGTCTGTAACGGTCACCAACAAGTTCAGATCTTTCGCATAGTGCACAGGCATCTGCAAGTTCCACAAGAAAAACCAAATGATTTCTTCTAACAACATACAATCACAATTTTTTCTTTCTGAGACTGTACAGAGAAGACATTCATAGCTGTCTTTTGAAGGCTGATTAAAAAATGATAGGCTATGCATAGCTACCATAACGAGAAAAAAGAACAGTACCTGAACTAAGATACCAAACAACTTAATATAAGCCCATATCATCACCATCCCCTAAGACTGTAATTTAAACCCTCACCTTGCGATGGGCGTCGTTTTACGGCATCAACTTTCCATGCATTGACTCTGCACGGGCATACCAATAAGGCATGGTCAAGCTGACCGCACCGCGTTTGAGCCGTATTTTCACGCGTTGGGTCACTGACCTTTTTGAGACTGTCTTGTTGTTCACTGTATCTCTACTAAGGCATTGTGAGAGGGACATGTTAACCAGTGAACCACTGGTCGGAATCACAAAGACTAAGCTTTCAAAGGCTCTCCCTACACTATCAAAGGATGTAACATCGACATGCAAACTGTTGCTCAACAGATTTGCAATATTATCTCATTTTCTCACAAGCTGACCACTATCTGGAGTTGTCTGTATAGAATCTAAGAACCAATCAGAAACAAGCTCTGAAATTATCTTTGCCCCAAATGCCCACATTGGTTTAATAGTATGTGTCAATCAGGATGAAACCATTTGTTTATGGCTTGGGAGGGCGTGGCTAGTTATCATGCTTCGTTCTCACGAAAACTACAGCTGTCAGTTTGGTATCATAAGTCAGATCATTGGTTAGAGACTGACAGACTAAAGTTTTCCTGGTTAATTCATTATCAAGCGTGATAAAGCATAGCAGCGAATGTTTTCATACCGATCAAATACAAACCGAACCACGTGGACAACGGTAGTGTGGTCATCGTACATCGGCAAGGGTCAGTGACCCAGATAAGATTCTCCGTGAATAAGGTCACTGACCAGACAGCCGGGCTTTAAGCCGTCGCACGCAGGGTGAGTGTTACTAACTCAAAAAAACTGATTTTCATATATTCAACTACAGCCAAAGCCACATTGAATGATCTTGGTAATAGACCTCCCCAAGCCAAAAAATAATCAGACAGCAAACTTTCAAAATTCAACATAACTCAAGCAACTGTGTTAAAATAACATAGGTTTTTGCTTCTCCTTCAAAGTAACCAAAATCAACTATTATAGTTTTAGGGAACAAGGATGATGTGATGCCTGGAAAATGCTCTTTACTTTAACATAACTAGCAATCATATGCAGACATGCAACAAGATATGTATGATGCCTTGAAAATACTCTTGGTTTAATTATTTAATTACCATTCACATACTATATGTTGCAAGTCATAGGCAGTGCCTGCCCATTAGCAGTGCAATGGCATTTTTGGTTCTCATTTTCCAAACAAACCTATTCAATGCTATAGAAGCATATTCTACACATTGGACAGTCAAGGATTGTGATAAGCATTGCATGTTACACCTACCGGTAAGTTGTTTTCATGTGGCACTGGACAGGGAGGTAGGCGTGGATCAAGGTTCAACACTGGCTGTAGATGCAGCTCCACTGGCCGAGCACAAACAAAACTGCCAAAAAGTCAGTAAATCATCTTCACAAATCCATGGTAAAATAACTAAAAACTTGATGGTTCGGTCTAACTAAGATGAACTTAAAATCAATCGATCTGTTTAGAAACATATTTGAAAACATAGAAGTCAACTGGGACCTACATGTCAGTGAACACACATACATTTAGGCCATTTGCTCTGAATGCAAAATTGCAGTAAACTTCATTACAGCAGGTGTCCTGCGGCTCCTCAATAGCATTAACCAAACAAGCATCCTACACAACACATGTGCAATGATAAAACATAATCTAAGATCAAATGTTAACTACTGGTATGACAGAGATACATGTTAATATATCTTTTTAAAGCTATTGCCTGGGCGGATGAATTTTGTAATTTTTTAAGTGTTTAGGTCTTTATTTTTTAGGAGATTTGATGTTCTTGGCATTTACACCTCACTCTTTTTATTTTTCTTATTTCTCTGCATTTTTGTGGTAGGGATTAATTTTTTAAAATTTTGCCTGGGCAGCACCCTTGTTTGGCCTCCTCTTCTCAACTTTCAACTGTCAAGGTATCTTTAACGTGTGCAATGTGCACATGGGCCCTCTGAGTTTTTTGTCCTTAGCCGAGAAGACTAGGTGCTGATCCTACCGGCCATAAGATCAGGGACAGGAATTCCCCCCCCCCCCCCCAAATTCCAACATGCCTGCCCCGACCGGGGGATTGAACCTTCGGTATGAGAGGTCAGCACCTTGCCTCTAGACCAATATGTCCCCGAATTTTTGAAGTTTTATGGTGACATTTTTTTATGCAGAGTGTCCCAAAAGTCTGGACCCACTGGGAAAAACGCATTTAAAAGTTGTAATTTGTTACAGCAAATGTTCAGATTAACCGCCTTGGACTTCACAACACTTGAGTATCTGTATATGCTGAAAACCAAAACACTGAACACTTCTTAACGTAGCACTGATGTGGTTACAGGACACCAAAAATACCAATTTCTAAATCCTGTACCCTCCTGTCTCGAGTTCAAGATATTAAGTGCTACTATGATGTCACTGTCAAACCATTGGACTTATTACCTGATGGATGCTACCTCAGTTGCTGGGAAGTGATTCTTGGCTGTCTTCTTGTTTCCCACATACATTTCAATGGTCTGAAATTAAAAGAAAGCATGTGTCTGACATTTACATGCAATGACTGAAAGAACAGACCGCAATATTCACAAACATCACATGATGTTTTACTTGAAAACCAACAGGAGGATAGATTGTGGAACTCCCTTACAAATAACACATCTGACGAACAATAATTCTACAACAGTTGAAGACTGATTAATACCATTCAATCTCAGACATTAACCAAACACCTTGTTGACAGTCACCAATTTAAATGTGCCTACTTCACAGTTTTCATTATATAGGTCCATAAAATTTCAGTAGAACACAACAAAAGATATGTGCACCAAATGTGGATGGTAACACTTTATGGTGCACACTGTTCCGATGAAAAGAATGTGACCTACCTGCTCTCCAAAGTCTAGGCAAGACACAGTAAATGCATGAACTCCACCTGTCAACAGAAATTTTATTTTCCATCTTATTTACAAGATATAAATAATAAAAATCATCCTCATTTAACAAACTATGCAACTGCTAGTTATTTCAGCTTATGTTACCTTGACTAAACAAGAAAACACAAAGCATAGCCTACCTACTCATTTCTTGATGCCAACAAATGTGGGTCCCAAACATTTATCACGAATTGCAAAAATTTACAAAATGTGGAACTGAAGATCAAGTATATGTCTAAGGTGGAAACTACCAATTAAACAGCTGCAGAGTACGTGAATCAAAAGCAAAACTACTTCTCACATAATTATAAGTAAATAGATCATATTTTCATAGTTCCGTCCAATTACAATGGACTTAAAATGATTTATCTGGCTTATTTCGAACAAATCAGAGGAAACATTTCACACGCAAAAAAATTATCCTAATGATGGCTGAAGTAACCATTTTCTTTTCTCAGCACATATATATATATGTTAACTTGCAATTTGGTTGTGTTCATTTTGAAAGCCCATCTACATATCTTCTGATATGTTTAAGTTGAAATAAGAAAGCCCCACGACAACTTACGATTGACTGCAGCATGGGACTGTCTGTCATATTTCACCAGCTCCTTTTTCTCTGGACTCACTGGAAACAGTAACAAATCAGAAGTTCTTTTAAACAGGGTAGATTACAAATAAACAAAACACAACAAGAACAATCAACACATTACTAACCCCTTTATCTTTCCAGTAAAAACTGTGTTTATCTCCGTATTTCAGTATCACTTGAAGTCTAATTTATGAGATTAGAGATCTCCACACTGAATATTGGTATAATAATTGAAAGGAAACTGTAACAGAATGTCATTTTCTGTTTTAAATAGTAACGAGATGAATGACTGAACAGCTGAATTCCAGATGTGAACAAGAGGCTGATTTTACATTTCAACCAGATGAACTATGAATGGCTAAAATGGCACGAACCATATAAAATAATAATCAAACAATTGTTGAAATTCAGACTTGTTTCTTCCAAAGAGTTTTCGTAGTTTTATTTAAATTAAACACAGCTGTAACCAAGCTGGAAGGCTGTTCTGACTGGTTAAGTGTGAGCACTAGGTTAACCTTTTACTTCAACCACATGAGCGAACAGCTAAAAAAAATGGACAATGATTTCGTGTTTTTCAAACAGTTGATAGGATTTAGACCCGTCTCATCTGGATAGTTTTTGTAGTTTTAGTAGGAAAAATGCTGTTGAGACGACGGTCAAAAAATGGCATGAAGAAAAAGTTTATGCAGCAAAGTGTCGCCTGAGAAATAATTCAGAAACCATACAATAAAATACAAAGGAAAAGGGAAACAAATCGAGCTTTCGGTGTATTATCCTTCTTCAGGAGGGAAAAATGTAACAAGATGAAAAACTGAACCAACAAAGAAATTTGTAAAATCTTAAAATCAATAAAGTACAATGCAAGGGTCTTTCAGACTAAGTGTGCCACATCAAATCCAAGAGTATCAAATCAGACTGAGTATCAAATCAGACTTACAAGGATTGAAGAAGCCAGATGAGTCCAGCACCCAGGGTAGAGGTCCTCCGTGAAATATGACCTCTTTAGAAGCTCCCAGTGCCACCACAGCCTCCACCTCTGGATCAACTGGCTAGAAATACAGAATACCAACAACTAGAAGTTTTAAGATTGGGTCTGATATACAACATGTCACATATCTTGTAATGTTTTTATGGTTCTTACAAGGCAAGATTGTTTGTATTGTGTCTTTTCATGTTTATCCCTGCAAAGACGTCAATATTTCAATGGCAGTAAGTGTGTGGCATTTATCCAGCATGAGAGTGAACTTTACCAGAGGATAACCATGCAAGTTCGGCAGCATATTCAAATTAGACTAAGTCTAGCATTAAGGATTCCATAAAGTGGTGGTCTGATGACTGACAACATCTTTCAATAAACACTGATAGGCCTCATCAAAGGTGCCAAAAAAAAACCAAAAAAAACAATGTCTTTAGGGTGACCAACTTTATATGTACACAAAATTGTTAATTTGAATTCTTGCAATGGGTATGAAAAAAAATTCCTGAGCTTAATAGTGGCCTATACCACGACAGCCAACATTATTCTGAACTACATAACACAGATGCAAAGCTTCAAAATAGTTTCTTCTTATTTATAAAGGTTGTTTGAACCTATAGAAACAATCCAAAATTCAGGATTTTTTCATAAACTTCACATCTCTTCTGGATTCCGAGATTTGAGAACCTTTCTGACTCACCAATCCTCTCTATTGTCTTACCTTGAGTGGATTGTAAGCTGCTATTGTCACTGAAGCCTGGAGAAAAACATTCTTGCTTCTGTATGTCACGGTGACCTCAGTATGACCTTGGCGTTTAGCTAAAAGATTCAGTGAGGTACATCCTTGCTCTGGAAGATCAGTTGGGTGTTCACCATCTGAACAAATAAATGTCATTGATTGATTCAACATAAGTATAATCGAATCTGATCACAAAGGACTGCACATCCTAAACTTTCACCCTCACCCTTGCCGCCCATATTTCGCAAGCGCTCACGCCGCACGGGCGGCAAAAGTCGGCAAGGTCAAGCTGACCGCGCCACGCGCAAGCCGTATTTTCTTGCGTCGGGTCACTGACCTTTTTGAGACGTAACCACCGTCTTATTGTTCACTGTATCTCTTCTAAATCAAAAGCATTGTGATATGGACATGTTAACCAGTGAACCACTGGTCGGAATTACAAAGACTAAGCTTTCAAAGGCTCTCCCTACACTATCAAAAGATGTAACATCGACATGCGAACTGTTGCTCAACAAATTTGCAATATTATCTCATTTTCTCACAAGCTGACCACCATCTGGAGTTGTCTGTATCTAAGAACCAATCAGAAACAAGCTCTGAAATGATCTTTGCCCCAAATGCCTTCATTGGTTTATTAGTATGTGTCAATCAGGATGAAACCATTTGTGTAGGGCTTGGGAGGGCCAGTGTTCCCTACAGGATTTTTTTGTGAGAGTCATCATGACTCTCAGCTGTAAATTGTGAGAGTCATTGTCAGATATTGAATAATTCGCCATGAAAACATTCAAAACAGAAAAACTAATCATATTTGTAATTGTGTTTACTGATGGCTTGACATTTGCACTTTCAGCAAAAAAAAGGGGTGGGAAATGTTAGAATAGTTAGTGATAGTATCTGTTTTAAAGAAATACTGCTCCCTCTCTCTGTCTACTTTCTTCTGTTTGGCAGTCTGGAAGCCGTTATCATCACTGTCGGTAGCCGGTGCTTCGTCACTGCGTTTCCTCTTTGTACTGCCCCCGTGTGTGGAATCTACGGCTGAATCCTCTTCAACAATAATGTCTTCATCGTTCCTCGCCCGCTGCCTTGTTGTAGTTCTGCTAAACCACCGA
This sequence comes from Onchidella celtica, assembly GCA_963931925.1. Classification (NCBI taxonomy): domain Eukaryota; kingdom Metazoa; phylum Mollusca; class Gastropoda; order Systellommatophora; family Onchidiidae; genus Onchidella; species Onchidella celtica. The sequence goes on along the minus strand of OZ007575.1, from coordinate 38,672,638 downwards.
AGTAACGCCATGTTGGATACCTCCCGATACTTCGCGAGAAGAGGAAGGGCCGCAACTCTCAACGCATTAGGCCTAAGTCAGAGGCACGCATGAACGCATTTCCGAGAAATATCTGCCGTTTCTGAGAACACTGCACCGCGATAATCACACAGTCGCACTTCTGCGGAAAGCCGGACTTTCATGACGCACAGACACCCCCAAATTTTGTAATTTATGCGTCAGTAAAACTCTGTGTGGATTTTTCCCTGCGTCATGTCATCCTGTCTGTGCGTCTCAGACGCACGCGCGTGCGTTATCGGGAACACTGAGGGCATGGCTAGTTATCATGCTTCGTTCTCATGAAAACTACAGCTGTCAGTTTGGTATAAGTCAGATCATCGGTTAGAGACTGACAGAATTGCTGGTTAATTCATCATCAAGCGTGATAAGGCATAGCAGCGAATGTTTTCATACCGATCAATAAAAACCGAACCATGTGGACAGCGTCTGTGGTCATCGCACAGCGGCAAGGGTCAGTGACCCCAGATAAGATTCTCCGTGAGTAAGGTCACTAACTGGGCAGCGGGCTTTACGGGTAGCGCGCGGGGTGAGAGTTAAACACTAACGTTATGTAGATTAATGTAACAAAAATTAACTCCTTCTCTACTGTATGTTTTTCCCTACAGTATATGCTGGACAGCACACTCTCACTATAAATTTTAGGACATATGGTATATGTCAACAGCAAACGGGTTCTGTCGGTTTTAAGAAATATGCACAGTGAAGGGGTTAGGGATTCAACAGTTTTATACATTAATATATATAAAATCAACAAATCATGGTTCAAAATATTGAGATGCAATCTTATTGGACCACACACCAGAAAAATAGGAAAATTCTTTTGAATGGGTTGATTAATGCAAGCAAACCTGTAGATTTATTCAACTGACTTAAACTTCAGAAAAAAAAAACAGATCAAGATTCGATCATCTCAAATACTTACCATTGTAGAGCAAATATATATATCATATATCATAGAGGATAAACAAATTCAATTGACTGAGTGATCACTGACTAACATAAGAGACAACCAAATGCAACACACAGAGTGCCTTGAGTTTTTACCTGTTGGGATGTATTCAAACACTGACTGATCACTGAAACTGACATTTAAGGGCAGCTGACGGCAGTCAGTGAAGACATGGAGCTTTTCTGAAAGACAGAAAACACCCAATGTTCACTACGTAACACATACTAAATGTAGACCCTCTAAACACAAACTCAGGGATAATAAGGACAAAAATTCAGGATTTTGAACGAAAATTCAGGATCAACAATAATGAACATAATTACTCAACCCTAATGTCCCGCACTTCATCAAATGTGTAGAATTCAACTATACATGTACAGTTTTCTCCTCCCGGCATATTTACAAGGGATGTTTGTTCTTGCTGGCCCTTTTTTTTTGTTGTTGTTATTGTTTTCTTTTGCACATCAAACTGGGAATATAAAATCACTGCAGTACCAAGAATCTGAAAGAGCTCATGTTGTTTCCAGGAATTCTGGAGCTGGTCTAAATTACAGGGACAATCCCAGGTTTATTGAAATAATTGGTAAGACAGTAAACATAACTATGGTTTAAAGTAAATCCTAGGTCACTTCAAATGCACATGTTATGATTATATGATTTATATACACAAATTCTTACACCTAGATATTAATGTGTCCTAATGGGCCACAGCAGGACAGCCTGACCTCAAGATCACAAATGCAAGATGTTTTCTTTTCAGAAAATAATTTGCTGGGATAGTAGATCAAACAAAATTTAAAAAATTTTAAAAAGATTTATTTCATTCAAAAAATCTCTTTCCATAAGGGGATTTTACAAGCTGACACTTTTTTTTGTTAACACTTTACTCTACCCTAGAATCATACATGTAATACTTACTGTCTATTCGGGCTGAGACAGACAGAGGAAGATGCAAGTTGCTACCAATGGCTGCCTCTACTCGAGAGGGAGGGAAGTTCATCTCAGCAGGAGGTAGTACATGTGCCTGGTGAAATGCAAGTCACTGGTCAGTTTCTGCTGTTGACAAGTTTAAACTCACTGCTCTGCTCTAGGCATGTTGATGTAGCACAAATCTCATGTAAAACATATTGCATCTCTTACTTACTGATGCTTTCTCTAAAGCTCTGTGGTACTCACAATTATGGAAGTATTGTGATAGTTGTTCTCTCCTAATAATCATACAAACATGTGAAATTTGGAGACTAAACCCCTTGATGGATGTTCTAAAAAAAACACTGACATACTGATAATGAAGCTGTATATTGCATGCTAGTGGACTACGAGTTTACAGGTTATTCTTCAAACTTGATCCACCATTCAACATTTCAAGTGCAAGCTGACCAATATTGAATTTCAGATCAACATTTGTGCCACGGAAAGGTCTGCTTATTAAAAGTTAAATAAAAGGCATACCATTGACTGTACATACCGTCACTCAACGCTAAAGGCATAAGTCATTCTTTGACAATTTTGAGATATTTTGAAAAAACTTCCTCTTCCTGTCATTTGGTGACTTAATCTTTTCGACTGGATTATTAAATTTTCCTATTGGTGCATTTCTTTTTCTGTAATATTATCTGAAAGCCCTCATGCTCAGGAATGCAATGAACCATCAATTTCCTTTTGGCATAAGTCTGACATGTGCCATTACCGTACAGTGGTGACGAAATGTAAAACTGAGACACCGAATACTGTGTAAATCTCTCTGTTCTCAGTTTGAAGGTTGCACTGACTAACTCCAATTCAATGAGGTGCAACTCAGTTCTGATAATTATCAGCCACTTCCTCTCAAACATTCACATTCTGATAAAACAATCCCAAACAGCTGATCATACTGGCTGACTTACAGTAGAAATGCCAAAGTGAGCAGAGTTTTTGGCATCAGCAGCTGTGATGTTACATTTCCCAGGTCCAACAGTAGTGATCTGCCCCTTGATGTTGACTGAAGCCACACTAGTGTCAGTCAAGCTCCACACATACTCCCCACTGCCACCTTCAGCCTAAAGAACAATATCCAGAATATATGCAGTTTAGACACCAGACACTGAAGATGTGACTTCACAAAGATCAGATCAGATTGTCTATGCACTAATATTCAGATGTTAACGTGTTTTGGAAGCACAAATTATGTTATGAACGAACCCTATCAAACATACAGTGTACATAGATACGAGTAACAATGTCCTATGTGTGATTCTACTTGGAACATTTCTATTAGTAGGATGTAGCTCATTTCCCATTCAAGTCACAAATTTATCTCATTTCCTCAGCATTTTGCATAATTGCACTTTATATTGTCGGCAGCCACATAAATGAATCATTCGAAAGAACAGACATGAGATCATGAAATATGGTACAATTCATGAAGGTCTGAAACAAGCGCATGAAAAGACATTTCATTGCAGACCACTGAGAAATCTGCTTAACAACAGTCTAGGTCTCTTGTCTCTCACCAGTGCTGTATATCGGTGGACACATCGGGCGACTGGATCCCAAGGGAAGAACACCTGTGCAGGTGTGACAGTGATAGGATCAAAGATTTCAACATCCTGACTTCGCTTGACTTCAGGTCTCACTACATGCTCCTCACCTTGCTGCAAGAGGTTGGGAAATCAACAAATAAGTATTAACACTGTTCTTGCTGATATATCTGTTGCAGAGACCCATGAGATCACAGATTTGCAAATCACAAACAGTGCTGGAAACAATAAAACTTATCAGATCTTGTAATCAAACCAAATGAAAAAGCACTTGCAATCAATCTCATGAATGGCTTTTTTAAAAATAAATCAGGGCATAAAGTACTAAAATGAGCTCATGTTCATAAGACATGTAGATAGGTCAAAGAAATGTTATAGGCCTACAAATGGATTTTGTACAAGCTACAGCATGAGCAATTTCACTATCTCAACATTACAGTCTTCCCAATTAAGTTTTCACAGAAATACAGTCCTTATTTTTAGAGAACTCATCATTCAGTTAAGCTTATCGCAATTTATACTCACATCATCAATCACACTGACAAGTGCCCCGTCAATGACAGTTTCACCTTTCAGCAGAGCTTTGACCCGGTGGTAGGTGCCGTTGACACTTGAGTAGTACACCTGGAAGTAAGCCTTGGGGAAGTCGGCCACTACTCGAACATTCTGCAAGGAAAATGCCAACAGTCATGACAAACTTGTATTAAATGTTGCCTCAAAAACGGACAAATTCAAAGCACTGTATTAAGCTACTGTCTAACATTGGCAAGGATGTTCTCCTAGACGAAGACCAATTGATACAAATACCACGTGCACATGGAAATATTCTTTCTTTATACTATTCGATTGATTTTTTACGTTTCCGTGCACATGAATACACACCTTTTATCCTGCAAAAAGTAGCTTATTACATGTCCAATTACTGCGTATATAAAAAGGGGAGCAATGAGGAAGAACAATAAAAGGTATTCTCTACTCACATCTGAAGGGTAGATCTTGTGGCTGTCTGTATCATAGATTTCAATGTAGATTTCATAGTCTCGACCCGTCTCCAGAACCCATTTTCTATGCGGCAGAACCACAAATGCTACAGATTTGAAAAAAAAATATAATATCATAATAAATAAAAGACAGTCTGACATAGCACAAGAAGAGAAATGAAAGCGACCTGTGAATAAAGTAAACTGATGCACTGATGTTCCATGATAAATATTCAAATTGCTTACAAGAAAGTTTCACAAAACCTAAAATGTAATCTTTTTTTTAAACAGGCATACTTCAGTAGTGTGCAAATACATAAAGTCAAAAATTTCATTAACGATAGGAGAGAGACAACATGTGGGAAAGCAGAAAGCAAGAAAAAAGACAGATAAGATGAAGTTTCACAGATGATATTCAGATCAGTGCTGCCGCTAGATAAACTTACCTAGAAAACCTGGTGCTACAACATGAATCATGGCTGAAGGTTGGCGGAAAAATTCAGTCACAATAATATCTTGGTGTTGTTAAGAAAAATATATAGCACTTTGGAATATATCTATGATTTTGATCAAAGTACAATGACAAACAGAAATATACAAGCAATAGTTTTCAAGGTACCTGTCCATGACAACAACAAATATTTTTTTTTTTCAAATGCAAGTCTTGACTGACACAATAACTAATGGAGGTCAAGGTCGAGAGTGACTGATCACATTCTGAGACAGTCATGATAGTCTTCAGCAGTTCAGAATTGCAGAATCGTCTCTCCAGCCAAGTACCTGCCACATGCAGAAGTGACTGGAGAGATGCAGCCCACATGGATGGCTACTTTCAGGACCCCTGCACTGTCATCATCACTGCTATGTACAACTGAAGCTTTATCAAATTTACAAATTCATTTTCACCAATCTTCTTTCCTGTTTCTCTTGACACTATTGAAATTGGTTTTCCTGATAAAAATGAATGAAACAGAGATATAAAAATCAGCAAAAATGCACCAGAATTAAAAATTTACCGTGATTATGGACCATTCAAGTTCAAAATCAGTGACTTCAAAAGGGCTTTAAGTTGGTAGACAGTCCAGAATAATCTACCACAATGGTCCTCATGTATGACATGGTATTCCTACTCTGGTTGCAAGCTTCAATCAACAGAAATTGTACATGTCAATTAGCTCATCTCAAATATCATATAGATATTTGGCTGCCGCCGGTGGTAGAGGCTTATGGTCAAAAAGGATACTTCGGTCTTTGAGCACAATTTCTGTAGAGCCCATCATTAATGCTGTTGCCATTGATGTCCTCAAATCCAGTCGGCAAATCTCTTTATCTTTTATCTCCAAGTAATACTGTTTATGTGGCATGGTGATTTCTGCAGAGTATGTCAAGTTTTTCTAAACAACAACTCTTTCAATTGCAAAGAGATTGAAAAATAAACAAATGAAAAAAAACACATACACAAAAGTGTCCGAAATGTAATTAAATAAGAAACTCAAACTTGTTTGACACTGGCTTTTTATCAAGCATGGATTTTGCACAAAATGACAATTTCAAATCCTAGAAATTTAATGGCAACCAAGAACAGAAAGAAGAACAAAAGGACGACCAGGAAGAAGATGGCAAGATGACATAAAACAGAGAATAGGAACATCATGGATGAGGAAAACATCAGACAGAAATGAATGGAAATCATTATCGGAGGGCGCTACATCCTGCAGTGGATGAACAATTCCTAGGTGAAAGGTGAAAGAAATTTAATGTCTCTTGACTTTCAAAATCAATAACGATTGTGTTCTCCACTGAACTGACAAACTAATATCCAACTTCACAGTTTTAACATATTTAATTTAATACTGCCCCAACAAGTTGATCTGAGAAAACAAATATACAGAAGGACCCATCCTCAACACCTTCAATACCTTTCAGGGAATTGTGCCTCAACAGTTCCACCTTGTATTTAACTCGGCCAAATCGTAGTACATATGCATCAGGTGGAGATAACATCAGGTTGGCTATGACCATAATACGTACATCATGGGGTTTGACATTCTGATCCAAAAGTAAAGAGAACAATTTTGTTTGAGAGAAAAAAATGGCATTGAAAACATCAACTTCTAACGTAACCCAGATTTCACAATGACTGGCTGCTTCACGATACACCAATCAGACAATTTAAAAGTGGTTCTCACGAAATTATTTCTAATGACATGTTTATTGTGCTGATTATTTGCTCCTAAACTTGAAGAATAGTTTACTATTAACTGGAAGACAGGAACCACTGCCTGTTAAGGGCTCCATTAGAACAGTCAATTTATGGTCTATAATCCAGGTTAAATTATAGCGGAAGTAATCAGTGCGTGACAAACATCTTTATATGAAAATAAAAGTAAAACAAAGAAAGTGCAACTGAGTGGTCTACATTACTGTCTGGAAAGTTCATGGTCATCAAATACGACTGAATCCAGAGAGACCACAAAAAAAGCTGGGCAGAATTGATCTACATGAGTTATCAATGAAAATTAAATATAGTCTCATTCGAACACACAAGATTCTAACTTTACAGCATCACGGCTCCCACTTGGCACAAAAATATAGTATAACAGAACACCAAACCAGGAATACCATTAGCTGATGAAAAAAAAAAATTTAATGGAAAAAAAAAGCGCAAAGTAATAGAAAATGGAAAATAATCTTTCTCCACTGTGACAAAAGAAAGCTTGGCAGAAACTTTCACAAGCAGTCAACATAATAGAAATATGGAAATAACAGAAAAATCTGAGCCCCATACAACTTTCTGAAGTACAGCTACACAACAGTGTCAGTCTGTCATGACTCAGTAACCACAAACACACTTGTGTACCTTGTATACAGGGTCTTTCAGTCTTGCTGACACTTTGGCACTTCCAGTGCGAATTCCCTCCACCAGAATCATGTCTCCCTGAAGACCAAGTTCCTCCAATGGTGCAATGTGATGCGGTGTTGTATAGTGGGAATCAGTAAATCTCTTGATTCTGAAAGATTATTACTTATATCAATCTATAAATTACAGGAAAAATCTCAGTAATGAAACAATCAAGTATAGATCATGCATACTGCACGAGTAAGATGGATGGGAAACAGAGATAATGAAATTTGGAATTAACATTTAATTTATAATGAAATAGGCAGCACAACAAGTTCTGTATATTTATCATGTTCACCCATGTTTTATATATATATTTTTCACTTATTTTTTTTATTTAAATCAGACAAAATGAATGAGGCTATACTTTCTCAAAAATGTGTGTAACAAGGCAAAGAAATATGTAATAAAGAACTGAAATGAATAAAGTCAATGGATCAAAAGCATGGCCAACATGGGTAATATCAAGCCTAGTAAAGAATTCCCATTAGTGCATTCAATAATCTTACAATCACTCCTCCCCTGCAATAACCAAAGCTGATCTCGCACAGCTTGACTGAACAACTGTACTGTTACCTGAGTATGTTGTGAGCATCAACCACATCATGCCCTGTTTCATTGTCTGAGATGAGGTTCCATTCAAAGGATAAGCCCTCCAAGTTGGAAAAGATATTGCCTTTGGAACAAATAATAAATGGCAATTATAATCTACAAACATATTAATTTAAAAGATTTAAAATGTTACGGTTTACAACAACATTATTGCTGGTACAACATTAACAGGATACCAGCAAGAAAATTCATAAATATGTCTAAATTAATCTTAGGCTTCACTGTCCATTTGATTTCATATTAATGTCTGTTGTACCTTAACTCATTCGCTACGGTAAGCCAAATATTCTATTCGCACGGACACCGATTTTCTTATATATCTATGCCAACTTTTCTAAATATCAAATCCTGTCCTGGTTCATTGATTTTCCTTTATTTTAGTGTATAATATATCATGTCTTGTGTTCATATTGAGTGAAAGAAAAAGCACCTTTGAACCACCCCTTAATTTCAAACTGGATAGTGCTGCGAGTTCCTGTCCACACCCACATAAGTTATTGTATTTGTAGGGAATGAGTTCATGAATTTTCTCAATGTGGCAGAATTATCCGCGGCAACTAATTACTACGTCCTGTAAATATATATATATTTGAATTTAAACTCCAGATAAAACAACAAAAGACCACCTCTCATCTCACTCTGACACAGACCAGGGACTTACCATCACTGTCATACCCACGAGCAATCAGTTCTTCAGGTGAGTCCTCAAGATACAGGAGCCTTGTTGTTGTTTCAATTTCCAGGCGCACAATCTCTCCAACAATAACATTGGTCCTTAAGATCTCACCAGTAACTGAACGAGAAATGAAATAACTTCAGCAATTCCCAACTCATTTAAATTCTCTGACATTCATACAGTAATACATGAAAGAGAAAAAAGAGGGGGGGGGGGGGGGGTGAGAATTGAGTGAGAGAGAGAGAGATTTCAAGAACACTGGCCCATGCCATGTTGGGAACTTATTTACATCTGTTAAAACAGATTTATATCACTTAAACAGAATGTAATAATCATGTGTTCCGATATCAACTCAAGACTAACAGTCTGGAAAAAAAAATATTTGAGTAAAGTTTGGCCTGCCTCATCTACCTTCACGCGAACTCTGCAATATGCCTGAGGAAACCTAACATAAATTTCAGTCATCCTTGACTTTTTAAAGAAATAGAATTTTTTTTTACAACAGAATAAGAAATATTTAATGAAAATTTGCTTTTTATACAAAGATATGGATGACCATTCATAATAATACTGGTCCCTGAATAAAAGAACTGACATGCAGTGCAAAAGAAAAATTTATACAAATCTGAAATTTCACTTTTCCAGCAATTTTTTTCATAGAAGTTGCATCTTTGTAAATTTACATTTTAACAGCCAGAAAATGGAGCTTGAAATGGTCTGACTTCTAAAGTTTATAGGAAATATTTCAGTGACACAGAAACAGTGAAACAATCAGCAGCTTTCAAAAATGATCGTGACAAGAATCAGCAGTCACAAATACATGTAGTTTGAATCATACCAGTGCCTAGAACTGCACTGGCCTTTCAATTGATATTGCTTATCTCAAATAGGTTCATGTTAATTACTATTCATTTTTCAAGTTTCAATTTCAGACAAACTCACACTCTCCTCTAGCAATATTATTTTCAATCACATATATAATAATCTAACTCAGCATGTGTGACACATTCAATCTCACTTTTAATAAAATTAAATCATTATAATAATAGTTTTATAATTTTGATCACCAGTCCTTGCCGTCAAACCGCCAGCTTCACTGATCATTGCTTAATTTCTGAAGCTCACCGAGGGTAATGGCACAAGGCAAAATAATACAGTTTCCTTCATTTAACTATTAGAATTATTTCTTGAAGATTGAATGCTGATACTGGGCACATACATGCCTAACAAAATAAGCCATGCCTAGGAACTTACCATGCTCCAGTTTGGGAGATGGAAATGGTCACAATATAATCCAGAAATAAAGATGTTAATGTTGAATGTGTAAAAATCTCAGTAAGTTTCAAATCCTGCTATAGATCTTAAGAATAGTTCTGCAGCTGGCTCCCAGATATAACTTATAACACTTAAAAAGGACAATTAAATTCAATAAACTATCAAGACTCTCCTACCTTTGTTCTCTGCTAAAACCACAGTGGTCATTTGATGAGATGTCTTGGACATTGCAGACACAACTGCTGTCTGAGCACAGGTGCCATCAGTTGAGTTGACTAACTGGACTTGTGCAACTTCAGGACGGGTTGAGCGCCTGCAGTAACATTTAATTGGAAGGGCAATATTTTAAAATTTTAATCAATGTTTTTTTTTTCCTGATAATTCTTGTCTGCCAATTTCAGGAAGTTCTTTGTTGAAAACAATTGAAAACAATGGCATGATTGAAATTGGACAGGCATTTGTGAATAAAAAATGGATGTTTATTGTTTAAATGGACACATACGAAGGTTCAAGTCTTATCCGTAGATATGGGTTTCTTGGATTAGTCATGCTCATTTGGAAAGAATTCCCTCACAATTGCACAGGGATCTCAGTAGTGTTGTGGTGTTAGCATCTTTGCCTGTCGTCAGTCAGTCAGGGGACCATGGTTTGATTCTCAGCCGGGCTGTTTTTTTCTTTTCTTCTAGAAGTCTTTTTATATAAATCGATGTTGTTGTTTTTTTCATCCAAGATCAAATTAACAGGGAATAAATCCAGTTTTTTTTGGGTTCTATTGTACCTTTCCTTGTCAATCGCGGGACAGTGGTTCAATTCTCAGCAGTGTAGGTTTTTTTTTTCTTTCCTTATAAATTTTTTTAAAATCTGCAATCAATCTGTTTTTAAATGTTGTTTTTTTTCCAACAATAATAACAGGGAATAAATCCAGTTTGTTTGTTTTTTGTAATTAGACAACACCAATAGGGCCTCCCTGCAAATAAACTGGAACTTTATCCACCGATACTCATACTGTTGGCAGCCCAGGTTATATATCTGCCAATAGTGTTGGCGGAGAAACCCAGGCAGTATCCGCCAATAACTTTGGCGGATAAATCTGGGCAGTATCCGCCAACATTTATAAATCTGGAGAGTATCCGCCAATACTACCTAATGTTGCAGGCCCAAGCTGTATGATCTACTGATAGTGTCAGCGGCCCAGGCAGTATCTGCTGATAACGTTGGAGGATACACTTGAGCAGTGTCCGCCAACATTATCACTAATATCAGCGGATAAACCTGGGCAGCATCCACCAAAATTAACGGGGAATAAACCTGGGCAATATCCGCCAATAATGTTGGCAGATAGCCTTAGAATCATAACATTGCCATTGGGGGCCTTTTTTTTTTTAAATTACCCTAGTCAACAACAAATAGGCCTACCTGTCCTGTGCACAAACCCAGGCTTTAACTGCCAATACTGTTGGCAGATTTTAAACGCGGATAGTAGGCCTATTCACTGATAAAATCGCCCGGTTGGTGACAAAATTAAATTATTAGATCTAGATCTAGATCTAATGCTGCTTGCAGCATTTCCTCTCTCCTTACCGTAGACATCCATTCTTTCTCATCTGTAAAGAAAGCATTATTTTATCCAGGACTTGTCTAGGTGGACACAATATCGCATTCTTGCTGCCATTTGGTTTAGCTGCAAAAACTTGGTCGCAAAGACTAGAACTAGATCTTCTTCTTCTTCTTCTTCCCATGTAGTTGATTCGTCTATTTAATCTGACGATTCCTCAACTGCACCATGTGCGACTCGACGCCCCTGCTCTGAGGCTAAAACAGGCTAAAACAGCATATATTAAGACCATTTAAAATGTATCGTTGTGTAATTTCTTTGTATATGTATATCTCTGGTTAAAAATATCTCCTGGTACCTAGATTGTGCACAGAAATAGACCCACACTTTAAATACAATGGTAGCTGCAACGGATAATTATGTTCTTCAATTCATTGCCAAAAGCCGTTGCAGACGATATTTTTTGGACTTCTGCCGGGAGGTTGTTCCACATCCTGATGACACTAGGGTAAAAAGAGTAAAGATGGCTGTTAATCCGTGAGTTGGGGATGTTATATTTTATGTTATTCTTTCTGTTGCCTCTGGTGTTAATGGTGAGGTGGTTCAGTGGGATATCGGTATTTCCTTCCCTGCCCTTATAAAATAGTTTTACTTTGTTTTTTGCTCTTCTTTCTTCTAGTGGTGTCCACTCGAGGTCTCTCATCATTGTACTAGTATTGACACTACTGTCTAGCATAATCATTTGTCACAAAGCGAGCAGCTCTCCTCTGGACCCTTTCCAGTTGTTCTATATTTCTTCGACAGTGGGGGTCCCAGACACTGCAGCCATACTCTAGGGAGGGCCTCACGAAGGTGTTATAGCATTTTTCTTTTACTTTCCTATCACAGTTAGAGATGTTCCTTTTCAGAAATGCTAGTATACTGTTTGCTTTGTTACATGTGCTATTAATATGTTGGTTCCATGTAAGTTTTCTGTCCAATGTAATTCCTAAATGTTTCACTCAATTTCTCGCCATGTAGGCCTAGGCCTATAAAGTAGTCTGAGGTGATGTTGTGATGTTTATTTGAAATTCTCAGGACTTGGCATTTATTGGGGTGGAATTCCATACGCCAGTCCCTCTCCCATTCTTGTAGACTGTCCAAATCTTTCTGTAAAATTTCCGTATCTTCTTTTGAATTTATTGATCTATAGAGGAGGCTATCATCGGCAAACAGTCGTAATTTAGTGCCTGGAGAGATCTTACTCGGCATATCGTTAATGCAAACTAAAAATAGCAAGGGGCCCATTACAGTACCCTGAGGTACTCCCGAGAGAACAGGTGCAGGATTGGATGACTTTCCGTCAACGACTACTAGAGGAAGGTCACTATATTTCGTACCTCTATGTAATTTCGTACCCCTCAGAAATCTCGTTTTTGCTGCCTCGCAAATCCATTTCGGCTCGTAAATCCCTGCAAAACTGCAACGGAAGTGGTTCCGGCGAAAATATAGATCACGAACCAATGAAAACTATGCATTTTATTTTGGGCTGAACTACTATGTTTACATCGTCTGCGTTTTTGCCAGTTAACCCTGCCTGCCTGGTGTGTACGTGAAGAATTTTTTCCATCAACTTTTCGGTCCTCTTGATTGTTTGAACAGGTTTGTATTGGTTCATTTTCTCTACAAATCATTATTGATTATTCAAAAAAGCTTTGCACTTAATGTGGTTTACTGCTTTAGCTGAAATAAATTATTGAAGGTGCTAAAATTAAAGGGTACGAATTATGACAACGTTTTTAACACTTACTTCTATATTTCGTACCCTGTATGATTTTAAGGGTACGAACTTTAAAACATGGTGAGAGAGAGAGAGAGAGAGAGAGAGAGAGCGAGAGAGAGAGAGAGAGAGAGAGAGAGAGAGAGAGAGAGAGAGAGAGAGAGAGAGAGAGAGAGAGAGAGAGAGAGAGAGAGAGAGAGAGGTGAGGGAGAATATGTATACTATTTTTTAAATATTATCATTACTATTATTATTATTATTATTATATTATTATTGTTATTATTATTATTATTATTATTATTATTGTTACTATTGTTTTATTATTTAATATTATTTTACAATTATTAATATTATTATTAGTATTTTTCTTCTTCTTCTTACTATTACTATTGTTATTATTATTATTATTATTATTATTATTATTATTATTATTATTATTATCAAAACACACATTTGCTTATATATTTCAACAAAACAAATTTTGAGTCTCCCTTCTCTTCTCTTTATCCAGAATGGCACCATCTAGAAACAGTTCAGCAAAACGTGAAACGAATGCAATACCCAACACAAAAGCAAAGAGAGGGCCTTATGGTAAACGATATACCAAAGAAGCTCTGCATGAGGCCATGATGAAAGTTAAAGAAAGAGAATTGTCGATGAAAAAGGCGGCCAAGTGGTATAACGTACCGCTAATGACACTGTCTGATCACTTGAATGGAAAAGTCGAAGAAGGTAATATGTGCGTGTAATTTTAACATTATTCACATTATTTTCAACATTAACACTTATATTATGTCCTTGCTTTTCACACTTTCAAACACCCTGCACATACTGATTTCCTTTTTTTATTTAAAATATTGCATTAATATTATTCAGTTTTCCTTCCACAGATTCTAATGGGCGACAAATCCTTCACATGGAGTTTAATTATTTAATCATTTTCTTTCAACAGGTTCAAAGCAGACAAAACTATTATTAAGGTTTTTTTTAAAAATATTTTGCTGTAATATTATCCACTCTTTTCCCATTCAAGATTTTTAAAATCCTTTAAAGTTAAAGGTGTTTATTAATCTAATTGCTTTCTCATAACAGGGGTCAAGGCAGGCAAAAAAACTGTGATGCCACCAGAACATGAAGCTGCATTTGCTGCAAAATTAAATGACGCTGCCAGACAAGGCTTTGGGCTGACACGCCATGTTGTATGCACCAAGGCCCGTGATTATTGCGATAAGTTGCAAATGCCCCATCCTTTCAAAAATGGAAAAGCTGGGAACACATAGTTCTATGGATTGGTTAGGAGGCAACAACTGATGCTGCGAAAGCCTGCAAAGATGGCAACACAGAGGGGAAGGGCGATGGAAAGAGGGAGAGTGTATGAGTATTTTGAAGACCTTAAACGTGTGATTGATGGCGTGCCAGAGATATGTTTGTGGAATATGGATGAATGTGGTTTTAATTTTGAACACAGTCCGTGTAAGATTGTATGCAACCGGGGAGAAAGGAGTGTGAATGCGAGAGTGAGTGGGTGTCGACAAAATGTCACTGTTGTGGCTGCTGCCAGCGCCAGCGGCCAAGTCATGCCCCCTATGTTTGTAATAAAAGGGAAAACTAAAAAAGCTCTCCATCCTTACAGAACACAAGATGCTCCTCTCGGTTCTGTGTTCTCTTAGCAATCGAAGGCATGGATGGAGGATGCGTTGGGACCAGAGTGGTTTAAGAATGTTTTCTTGAAATACTGTGGTCCCTCGCGTCCTCAGGTGCTGATCTTGGATCAACACCACAGCCATGAGGCTATTGATTTCCTTCGGTTGGCAAGAGAACACAATGTGATTGTGTTTGCCTTGCCTGCTCATACGACTCACTGGCTGCAGCCACTGGATAAGGGATGTTTTTCATCTTTATCCTCTAGATATCATGCTGCAGCCACTGAGTTTATGAGTCAGAACAAGGCAAACACGATCACAAAAGGCACTTTTCTGTCTATTTTTCAGAAGGCCTGGCAAGGTGCTATGGTTTCAGAGAACGTCAAGGCCGGCTTTAAATGTACAGGCATCATGCCTTTTAATCCCTCAGTCATCCCAGATAGGGCCTTTACATTTAATGCCAGTCTTGATCAGTCAGTGTCAGAAGTCACACATGTCTGCATGTCATCCTCTTCAGCTAGTCAGCACATAGATGACGTGGCGGATGAAATTATACCCTCAAGTCAGCCTATGACTGTTCAGCCTGTTGATGACATGGTGGCTGATGTTCCTGATGGCACAGTATCATTTCAGACTGGCTTACAAGTGACCACAGGGACCAGCCAGCATGTCATTACAGAGGGTGACATGCAGACATGTGTGACGATAGACCAGTTTCATAAAGGAAATAGCACTGCTGCAAAAACCCATTGGGAGGATGCCTTGACTCTCATTTTGAATATTAATAACAACTGTTCAACGGATCAAAATGTGAGCCAAGGTGTCCCATCCCAAAGGGCGAGAAAAGAACTCCAAGGACACAGGGTTTTGACAGCCGATGCTGTTTACTTTGATAAAGAAAACCAGGCTGCCACCAAACAAAAGAAAACTAGTATTAAGGCTTCCACTTCTGGGGGAAAGGGTTCAAGTTGTGGGAAAGGGAAGGGGAAAGGGAAAGCAGTAATACCAAAGTCCAAGTCCCTTCTCCAGAATGTATGTTTTGTGTGTTTGACTGAGAAAGAAGGTGAATGGGTTAAGTGTGATGTGTGTGGAAGGTGGATGCATCAAGACTGTGTGCCTGCGGTTCACAAACATGTGATGATGAATGCGATTGAGGATAATGAGGATTTTATGTGCCATTTATGTTTTTACCAACTTTGATTGTAATTTCCTGAATTTCAATTTTATACATAAAAATTATGTTCATTATTATTCCTGCAGAAAGTGTTAATGAATTTGTTTCTGTGCGCTTGATAAATGCATGATTGAAGTGATGTGAAGGCTGAAGGAGGATGAGAATGGGGAAAACAAATTTAATGATGATAGTGGTGATGATGATGGTGATGATGTGGTGGTAGTGATGGTGGTGATGGTAGTGGTGAGGATGATGATGGCAATGCTGCTGGTGCTGTGATGATAATGATGATGGTAATGTGATGTTGGTGGTGCTTATGATGACGATGATGGGGATAATGATGATGATATTACATTACAAGTAACATATAGGGTTAATGGATCATTATACTTTCGGTGAACCTAAAAAAAAAAAAAACGTTTATATTTCGTACCCCCCATTACGAAATAATGCAACCAGGGGTACGAAATTTAAAAAACACCATACGAAATAATAAGACCAGGTACGAAGTATGACATTTCTACTTACCTTTTTAAACAATGAAAAAATATAACATCCTTAATAAAATAAACACGGAAACAACGTGTGGACATGCCAGTTGTCCGGACAATTGACTCAACGCAATTTATAATGTAACCCCGATAATTGTAAAAGCACAAACAGGAATTTCCTCAAGGGGTACGAAATATAGCGAACTACCTATAGTGTTCTGTTTTCTAAAAAAGACTTAATCCACTTCAAAGTACTGTTTCTAACTCCATAATGGTTTAGTTTAGTCAAAAGGCTAGCATGGTGCACTTTATCGAAGGCCTTACTGAAATCTAGTAAAATGGTGTCCGTCTGCCTGGTATTATTCAAGTTATTAACAAAATCGTTGCAAGTTGTGATCAGCTGGGACTCACACGACCTGTATTTTCTAAAACCATGCTGTACATGTGTTAAAACCGAGTGTCTCTCGAGATGCTTCATGATGCTGGTGTGCAGAATATGCTCTAAAAGCTTACAAGATATTGATGTCAGGGAGACTGGTCTATAATTTTCAGGACTAGCCTTATTTCCTTTCTTAAAAAGAGATCTAATAGAGTCTAGAAGAAATCGCAAACAAAATAATGTTCCTTACCATCGATAACAGTTGGCAATTTGTGCTTCTTCCGGTGAGTATTCCACTTGCAAAGTAAAATTAGTAATAACTGAGCTGTAATATGGTAAAAGCACTTTTGGTGCATTAAGTTTAGCACCAAATACTGCATATCTAGATCTACATAGAAATAGCAATGCTACAATGATTATTCTTGGCGCCATGACCGGCATCATGGAGGCGGCCATGATGAATTCAAACACTCAGATCTATGATCATATCGATACATCACATACGGTGAAAATATAGTTGTAGGCCTGATTGATAAACATGGCAATTTAGACAGTTCGAACTGTTAGTGGTACAGTGCATTTTATACCAATACCCTTGCATTCTACGACTGAAATAATTTTACATCAGAGGTCATGTCTGGACATCGAAATCCTAAGCGGATAAAAGGATTTTACCACCCAGTGATGGCTGCAGTATGGGTGCAGTTGTTTGTTGTGTGGTATGCGACAATATAAATGGCTGGTGTTGAAACAGATTTATTATCGGGCTGAAGCACAATATTATTGTTACAAAGATTGATGCTGAACGTGCGCATTTAGAACTCCATGCATTACCCGGGGGGGGGGGGGGAGAGAAAGTATCGATGCTGAAATCAGTTCGATAATGAAGAAGCCTTGGTGGAGGAAGTACTTCGCATTGTTTATCAAAAACTATTATCCCATGCGGCTGACATAGGAGGAACAGAACAAATGTTTTGCGTACAGAACCACCAAATCAGATCTGGCTCCGGCTATTGGAATTAACGGCAAGGAGTAGTACAGATGAAATGCAAAACTCATAAAATTTTATTCTTAAAAGTCTTATTGGAGTAGACTGTGTTGCAGAGTGCGAACACTGACATTACATGCAGGCATTAGTCTCACAGAAAAAAAGGTCAGATGAGGTTAAGGGTCAAATCAAGTCACCTCGAACTTTGGAATGGACCGAGTTTCGTCCAGCTCCCGAGTTTCGTCAAACCAAGCCAATGAAAGACAAAAAATATGATGATAATATGTTGATCTAATATTTAAATGATATTAACTCTTGAAAGAGGAACATCAGTGGTGGACCACACTTGAAGAAACCCATCAAAATTGGGCAAAAAAAAAAGTTGTATGTTCCCGAAGTTCATTGCAGTCGGGAGGCGATTGTTTTTGAACGTCATTCGAGAATCAGTGAGTGTTTTCTGCTTGTCAGTTCAAACTGGGGTCATTTCGAAAGGTGGTACAGTATAGAAACTCTTGATTGGTAACTGGATCTAGTCTGATGATATGTTTCAGCTGTCACCTATATGATGAAGCAGTGTTTGTTTGGGAGGAGTTCCGTTTGAGTCACGTTACATGGATGCGACTTTAGGGGGGGGGGGGGGGGGTGCCGCAGGGGGGCAGCCCAGGCGAGTTAGTCAGTCCTCTAGAATCTAGAGTCTACATGGATGACTTTATAGTAAATGCGAGGGTCAGCGATTTTCAACCAAAACATAAAATATTTGCCCGACCAAAGTTGTACGTGTACATCTACGATCCTAGTGTTTTAATGTTATTAATTTTGTTCCATATTATAACTTGGTCTGTCAGCTAACTTATCCAAGATTAGTTCATCTTCTTTAGTGTCCAATGATTCAGACACAATGAACACCGACAGTTGGGAAACTCTGTCTGGTACTGTTTCTTCTAGAACACTTAAAGGTCACTGAACCCAGACTTCAATCCTCTGTCGCAAAATACTGACTATTTCCACAGTTGTCTCTAAATCTAAACTCTCATTACCCTGGAGAGCCCACAGTGTATCTTCCTCATTTTCATCTGCTGCACTTTAGGGACTCGTGAGAGCCTCTTGTAACAGCTAGAGATTCAAATGAAAATGATGTAGTTCCAAACAATTTCACTGCGGCAACAGCTGTTTAGAAGCCTGCCCAATGAAAAAATATTCATAATTCTCCAGTATTGACTAAAGGCAATGCAATCTCTAGTAATGAAGTCTGATCAGTGCTTCTGAGTACTCGAGTATTGTTTCATGCCCAAGACTATTATTCTTACCACCACCTTTAACCAGATGGCAGTTCTCAGTAGTAATATTTTCACTTCACCACAGCAAGGTTTTCACCTTACCAGTTGTCCTTGTATGCTTAGTGTGTGTTTGATAATTACAGGGCATTACTAGGTGATTTTATAATAATAATTTCTTGAGACTCTTCTGTGCAAGCTTTTCATTTCCAGTATATGACCCAGTCATCTGCTTTAATAGTTGATCTCGAAAAAACATGAGGATTTTCATGTAAATGTACCAACTTACGCCAACTGATCTTATATGAAACTTTTCACTTTTTCATCCCTAATATCCTCAGTAATCAATAATCATTTCTTCTGGGTATTATAAACCCAGCTGTGTCTGAATGCTATTTTTAACAAGAAAAACAATTTATTTTTAAACTAATTTAATCATCAAACAGAATGGAACCATTTGTATTTTTTCAGTTCTGCATACACAATGGAACCATTTATTAATGATGTATATTTTTTATTTTCTTAAAGCACTGTACTGTCTGACATTACATTTGAAAGTGTACAAAATAATGTCTTTCTTTGGATTTGAACTCTTTAGAAAGTGTGAATTGCTTAATGGGAGAAGCAATGGTAGTTAAAAGTTGTTTTATTGCGTTTTTCAGTGATTATTTTGTAATTTGTGTTTGATCTCGTCCAGCATGTAATGGCTGAGAGTCCATCATCGGTCCTTGTGTACAATGGTGAAGGCTGCTGTGAGGAGAGTCGCCGTTTACTTCTGCAAGCCTTGGAGTCAACAGTGGACACCAAACAACATCCTGTCCAATACATCACTCCAGAAGAGATTAAAGAGGGTAAGTCACCATGTACTTAACTTTTGGTTTGCCCATGGCAAATTTTTCAAAGTTATCTTAATCTTTGATTTACAAGCTCAGTTAGTGGCCTTGTTCTTTGTCATTAAGTAAGCCATAGAGTTGAGGAAGATCAAACACAATGCCCTGAAACAAGTTGATTAAGGAATGTACTCATTTGTGACTAAAACAGTGAAACTGAGCAGCTGGACCATTGAAGCGGTTATCCATAATGCTCACTTACTGCAGGCGTTCACAAATATTAGTAATCTAACAAACAAAACAATTGGCGAAAATGTTTTCTTATTTTTATTATTTTTCTTTTTTTTTTTTTTTTTTAAATGCATGTCCACTCCCTAAACAAACAGTAGTTAAGTACCAAATTGTGGGTGAATCTGTTTATTGGTATCTACAGCAACATTTGCTCATGTGATGTACCCATTTCATCTGACCAGGTCTGTGGACAAAGAACTGTCGTATGATTTCATTCGGAGGGGGTTATGATCTTGGATACATTGCTGCTCTAGGCACAGAAGGCACCCAGTGCATCCGTGAGTTTGTAGAGAATGGTGGTTCCTACCTGGGACTGTGTGCAGGAGCTTATTGGGCTTCTGACTACATAGAGTTTGACAAAGATGGGCCATTAGAAGTTGTTGGTGAAAGATCTCTCAAGTTTTATCCCGGTAAGATGTTGTAATGCAAGGAAATGAAATTTGTTACATTTTATTCAGATGGGATGTGCACAGGATTTCTTCACTCTTTTCCTAGTATTATGTGACATTGTAACTAGAATTCTTTCCAGTTGTGGATTTTATGAGATGCTTGAGGAGATGTTATTATTTTTTTTCTTTAACATTGCCTTATTTTACCTTCTTCCATGGCTGAACTTGTGTGTTTGGGGTTTGTATTTTTAAAATGGGGGATGTGTTGTGGAAGGTGTAAACCCAGTCTCATAAATGTAGAGGTTGTAGTTTGTCAGAATGGAGGTAAGAAAACATACAGAATTATCACTGAGATGGTAAAAGAATTGAAAATTATGTATCAGAATGGACTCATACAAATAGGTTGCTGTGAAAATAGTAACAGAATGATAAAAAAGTTTAGAAAATGTTTTCTTTTCTCACAATGGTCTTTCTTGGCACCTCTTTCTGAATTGAAAACACTTATGGTTTGTTTGTTTTTTTTGCTGGTCCCACAGATTTTCTGTCTAACAGAATCAGAATGCCTTTGTAGATTATCTTTCCACCACTGTTTTGACCAAAAAAAAAAAAATTTTAAAAAGAGTACATACTTGAAATGCATTATATGTTCTGTTGAATATTTGTCATGGATAAAATATGTGAGTTATTTGTTCTTCAGGTGAATGCATTGGTCCGGCCTTCCTGGGTTTCCAATATGGCCTGAAGACAGGTGTACATGCCGTGCCTATACAATACAAGGGAAAGCTCAAGTTTAACAGTTACATTGATGGAGGTGGTTACTTTGCCCCAAGCAAAGGCAAGCTTAGCACAACAAACAGTGTTGAAGTTTTGGCTAGGTTCCTGTCTTTACCTCATAAGCCACCAGCTGTCATAAGGAATCGAGTGTCTCAAGGCGTGTCCATTCTTTCAGGGGTCCACCTGGAATTTCCTGTTCACTTGCTGGACAAAGATGACGTGTATGTGAAATCTTGCCTTCCTAAATTTTACTGCAGTGAGGACATGAGGAAAAAGGTGTTTATAGATATTCTTCAGCAATTGAACGTGAAAGTAGCTAACAGTTGAGGAACAATCTCATGCAGATGTATCGCTGCACCACTGTCACCTGCCTTGTGTTGAATGAACATTTAAAAATCACAAACATTTTTTTCTACTTGTGCTAAGATGATTTTGTGCAATAAAAGAGTTTTGAGAGTCCCAAAGGAACCAATCTGAAGCAGTGAGCCTTATATTATTTTCTTTATCATGAAGGTGCTGTGCTTCAGATGAAATTTAATGTTTAATTAATGTCGTGTTTCTTATTTAATTTATGAGAATGATCTGACATTTCATCTCCGTCATACAGAGAATGGGAAGAAATTAGTGATTTGGTGACTCAGTAATTTTGATTAGTCTGCTGTCTTGTGTGGCATGTATGCAGTGGTTTTATATATTGTATACATACATATGTGTTGAAATGTCCGGAAAATGGCAAATTAGAATGTTTCTGAGCAGTTCATGTTGTGTTGTGGGTGTATGGGAATACCATTGGAAACGTTATTGTGTGATTGATGCTATGATGTAATTCATAGGTAATGTTATTCTGGTTTTAGCTCTAAGACAGTGTGTGCATATTCCATTGCGATTGCAAGGATGCAGCCAGTCATGAATCTCTTTGTTATAGAAAAAAAAATTGCAGCTCTGACTAATAATGTTCACTACTCATTCCACTGTCCGGTATTAGTCTGTGCATGTCATTATCAGCTGTGTCAGACTTGGTTTCCTAACTTTGAAAGACGGGTGTAAGTATGTATGGGATGACATATGGGATGTGCATGGTATTTATCAAATAAATGCTGAAAGCAATGCCAGATGAGAAATGCATGAATCATGAGGTTAGGCCTGTTCATTTTACCATTTTGTAAGGTATATCTGTGAAAGCGCATGGATCAAAATTGATGTGAAATGTGAAGAGCACACAGAAATCTCATCTTCTTTAATCTGTGATAGGATCTGTGATTTATCATAGGAACTGTAGTCATGAGCTTGAAAAGGTGTCACTTATCCGTGTACCTAAGTATTTTGCTCAACAATTTCATGTGATGAAAATTTCTGATTTTTATCTAGTTGGTAGATCAACTCATCAAGGGAGAATCAAAAATGTATGTTGTCAGTAGATGGGGGAAGAAGGAGTGAGTGATATGAGTTCCTTGTTGTATTTTATTAGGCTGCTAAGCCTCACAGATGGGACCAATTTTTTAACTACGAAGCAGATTTATGTTGACAGAATATCTATTTTTCACTTTGTTTTTGATCAATACAGAGATTTTATATCAAGCACAATATTATTACATGTGGTTGTTTTTGTTATTTTGCCTGATTCATTTCAACATCTGACCTGTACCTGGCACATGTCTACTTCTAGATTCCGAATTCAGTTTTTTCATGGACAGTGGCCTTTGGAATGATCTAGATGACAGTTTTATCAGTCTTCTTATTTCCATATCTTTCTTTCAAAACGCAGCTAAACTAGACTTACATGTAGTTCTTTTCTCCACCTGATATATTTATCTAAGGCATGCAATTATGTGCTTTTGTTCAGAGTGCAAAAAGCCAGCAGGGATGGGCAGTAGGGACAAGACACAAACTGAAAATGTGGAATGACCAGTCTCACAAATTGTACCTGATATGTTTATTGAGGAAAAAACAGAAATGGCCAAGAAACAACAAACTACATGTAGTAACATATCTCTACCATGCGAGTAAAGTAATTTGATATCAGCATAGACAGGCCAGCGTGATCACACTGGGTATATAATTATATTGCTATAGATCTGATTATGACAGCATGACCACAGATTTTTCACCATTGGTGGTAATTGAAAAACCTGGTGATACAACTTCCTTCACCAACAAGTGGGAAAAAAAAGTCGTAAAAATGAGAAATGGTCAACATAAATGGCACATCTTGGAAAAATGCAGATTAAAACCCTGAATCTGTTTTACATAAATTATATCAACTATTAATATACATACATTTACATTTTGGCGAGAAACACACACCCAGTAAAACTATGCACACTAGTAAAGCTAATCAGTTGCATATCTACAGTTAAACAGTAACTCAGTCTGAATCAAAAGAACTGCGGTGGTTCAGTATACAAGTAAAATCAAAATACATACAAATGCATAAACTTCATCTCCCCTTTTATTAAAAAGCTCCGTTCTTGTGATCAGCTCATCCTTCAGACAGCTTTGGTAATGGAAAAAAAAAACAAACAGCTAGGTCTAACAGAGTCTATGTAACTATCCAGAGAGGGGGAATGGGTCTTTTGTATACAACAAATATGATGAAACTTGGCTGAAGAACAAACTGAAGTCATTCTGTCTCATTCACCTTGGTACTAATCTGAGGTAACCCATTGCCTTTTTGATTTTTGAATGCTTCAGCTCTGTTGTTTTTTGGGAGATTCTCGTTTGGCTGGCCTGGCCTTTTTGTTTTTCTCACCCCCTGCAGGAGTAAGTCCTGTACAGTGGTTTGTTCAAGATGACAGCTGAACAAGACCTGAAATTTTGGTGTTTCTCAGAAAAAGAAATAGCAAAAAATCATGCCTTTCTGTAAACTGTCCACCTGTCAGTATCAGACCAGTTATTCTGAAGGTGAATCATCACTCAAGTTTATCATACTTACGATATATTCAACAATTTAAGTTTCCAGAGTCTGTAACTCATGTTGGTTTGGTCACTTCTCTATGTTCATGTTGCCAGACAGTCCTGGCAGGTCATATCTATCAGACAAACTATAATCTACACGATAAGATGCCAAACAATTTACCACATACCTAGTCTCAAACTTTGATTAACATCGGAAGAAGTAGCTGGTAAGATAACAATTGTGGTTTTTGCATAACAAATGTAATTTGCATCACAGAAAAAACTGTGCACAACTTCAAATGTCAGTTAAAAAAAAAAAAATCTACCATTTCCTCAGGCTTTTAGTAGCAATATTTCTCTCATGTCATTTCATTAACATATCAACATTAAGGTAAAGTGTAACATATTAACATTTAACATATCTCTGGACTTGGCACATCACAGCCAGGTGCAGGCCACATGAGAACGGCACCATCCCTGTGACACATTCTAGTATTCAGTGCCGTCTGTTTGCGTCTCTGCAAGTCCAGACTCGGACTCCCTAGCCATTACCACACTCACGGATAGGTGCTCAGCCATGTCTTTCTTGATTCCCCCCCCCCCGCCCCCCCTCCTTTTCAAAAACCAAAAAACAAAAACGAAAAACTGAGAGACTATTTCTAACATAAGACACCTCCTGTTGAAGCAGTTTTCTGAGCTGATCATTGTTGTCCTCCCAATTATGAATATATAGTATGTGGAATGAAAGTATTGAAGCTTGTAATGGATAACGTTTGCTCCAGACAATGTCTTCTTGGATTTCTTTATAAACTTTTGCATGGAATTTTATTTCTGCAGTTTACTGTTGCTTTTAATTCGTTGTTGCAAATGGTATTGAATATTAAAAAAACCACGGAGCTCTTCATGGGAAAGAAACAGTCACTTTTGTATCCCAAAGCTCAAAGCAGAAAAATGTAGAAAAGTCGTAACACTATGGTTTTAAAAATCTGTATTTTGAATAGCTTGTTACATTGCAATCAAGATCTAGGTGAGTGTTTATTTCTGATTTGCTTCCTGTTCCTATTCACAAGCCAAGCAATTAGCGTAAACCAGTGTATATATGTTACAAATTCATTTGTATAAAAGTTTACAGTTAAATACAGGCTGTAACATCCAATGCTATGTTCAGTGTTGGAAGACAGGGCACAGTAAATAAATGTGAGAACAAACAGGGATTTCCCATTATTGCACATCTCACTAAAAACAAAAGCTGCACATGAAAGTGGTCATAAATGGTATATATCCTATCTGAGATTTCATCTCTGTAGACAATCACCCTCATAAAAGTCAAGTAAAACTCTTTCATCTCTGTTTGAGCAAAGAAAATAAAAGAACTGTTAGTCCACACCAACCATAGCTTAAAGACCAACTATAAATCATTCTGCTTATGCCATGCTTCAGGTTCTAAGACAAATATTTCCATGCACCAACCTGACACAAAGCAGATCTGTCTTGAATAGATATACAATTCAAACCAAACACACTACTTATTTTCATCACTTTCTATTACTTGCTTAACCCTTTTGCTGCCAAGCCCAAACGCCCTTCCTCCCTTTAAACTACCAGAAAAATGGATTATCATTTAGAATAACAGCAGGAAGTAGCATAAAAATAGGGGTGCAAAACATGCCAGAACAATGTCAGCCAATATATCAGTCTTGCGGCAGTTTGGCATGAAACTGTAGATTTCCGCACTTTATGATGGCACCTGTGGCAGCAAGAGGGTTACGGCTCCAATGTTTATTTGTCACCAAATTTTGCTTGCTTCCCCATCACTCTTTCACAGCCAATAAGATAATATACAATCGCTCAAAATTTGAATGAGCAATAAAATCTTTACACTGACAATATTATAAAATATCCTTATAGGTTCCGTTTGGTGAAGAACCCCAGATTATTGCATTGAAATTATGCTAGGTCCGTAAAGATACAATATAAATATAAAACAAACAAAAAATCTGAAACAATCAGCAAGAAACTCTACAGCTAAAGTTCAGGTAGAAAGTTGAAATGTGACCAAATGTCCAAATCCCGTGAATGGGGTCAAGCATCTACTCTTTCTGGGAAGGCCCAGCCAGGTTGAGTTTGCTGTTCAGGTCACACAGTTGCTGCAAGAAGTTTGAGTTCGGACAGATCTCTCTCTTGGATCTGACCCATCTGGTGGCTTCTTGCACTGGGAGGCCACACTTCATCATGTAGTACCCAATGACCAGGGCAGCAGAGCGGCTGATGCCTTGGACACAGTGCACAAATACAACTCCTAAGTCGGCAAAAGAAAAGAAACATGGTGATTTTGTGCAAGGTTAACGATGAAACTAAAAGAAAGTAAGCTGTAGCTCTATAGGAAACAAACTTTAAAAATCACAAACTGTCCTAATGACCCTTCACCTACAACTTGATTTGTCTAGCGGCCATTCAAAATGAGACACTTGTCGCTGGGCTTGAACCAGAGAAATCGGGAGTTGAACTTGTTTGGGGGGTCGGATATCAATTTTTTTTTTTTATTGCGGAAATGGAAAGTTTATCCATTTCTGAACTAGAAAATGTTAATGAAATTAGCAGATTTTAAGTA
The DNA here is from genome assembly GCA_963931925.1 of Onchidella celtica. Lineage (NCBI taxonomy): Eukaryota > Metazoa > Mollusca > Gastropoda > Systellommatophora > Onchidiidae > Onchidella > Onchidella celtica. Next base: position 38,645,612 of record OZ007575.1, on the reverse strand, counting down.
TAAAATGATTAAAATCAGGATTTTCTGAGGTAGGTATCTAACTGTTTTGTGTTCAGCCCGATCTTTAATCGCGATTTTCTCGGGATTTCCGCCATTGTTCAGGGCTCACCCCCCACCTCTTTAAACTGCAATATCTCAGGCTAAAATTAAGCTAGCTCAAAAATTTTTTCACCACATGAAAGTGCATGAAATAAGCTTTTACATGATACTAATAACTCTATTATGATAAAAAGCGACAAGTGACTCATTTTGACTGGCTGCGCGACATTTCAGCTTTAGCCTTAAAGGAAACCAAACGTACTGAAAATCCCAAACCATCCTGAAGTCCCTTTACCTACATCCAAATTTCAGCTGCAGCTTTGCAGGAACCAAATACTGAAAATCCCAAACTGTCCTGAAGACCCTTTACCTAAACTTAAATTTCAGCTGTAGCCTAATGGAAACAAATACTGACCATCCCAAATTTTGTCCAAAAGATCTTTTACCTACATCTAAATTTCTTTGGTAGTTTTATGAAAAGCAAATAATGAAAATCCCAAACTTTGTCCTCACGACCCTTTCCTGTAATGGAAAAGAAATGGTGACAACAATTGGGTCTATAAGCTATAAAGTGCAAGTAAGAGGACATTGCTGAGTTGTAATTGCCAAAGAACAATAATAAAATCCCTCTATCATTGTTCATACTCAAAAGTACCAAAGGAGATTCTGAGTTTCAGTTTCACAGCATACTAGTGCACACACTAATGACTAATGACTACACTACATGTAACACTAAAGCATACACTTAGTTAGTCCATGGTTCAATTGTCAAAATTAGAATGTATCAAATTAATTTATATATCGTCACCATCCCCTAAAACTGTAGTAAGTGGGTTTGGCTACTTTTCAGGAGAAACAAAAAGCTGTTTTATTTTAGCACAACTGGTGTAGTTACAGTGAATATTTTAGTTTGCTATTCAATTAATTTTCAGCTTAGGAGTCTATACCCAAGACACTCAATGTGGTTTTGAATGTAGTTAAACAAATTGATTTTTCAAATTTTTGGGATTACTACAGTCTTAGGGAATGGTGACAATATAAAACTTGACCACATCACAAGTTACCTTTACTAGTCACCGCAGAATGGATAAACTCCGCTGCTGGCTCCCAGTAAGGTGACAAATCACATCCCATTGTGTCAGTGGCAGGTATGCCAAGGAAAACCATCCCTGCTTTCTCATACATTTGTGGATTGGAATCAACTCCCTTACCACAGGCAGCATTCAGTACATGAGAGATTTTCAGTTGTTCCAATTTTTTCACTCCCACTGCAAAATCCCTGAAAAGCAAAACCGACAGTAACAAGAAAGTTCTCTTGGGAGAATTACTGACAATGCCATTCATACAAGTACTTGAAACATAAATAAGAACATTTTCAACAGTATGAAAAGGGCAGTGGAATATAAATCCCCATCTGTCCTGAAACAAAACTGCACTTGTGTAAGGAATCATTAGCAGTTTAATGTCCAGTATAAAGACAAATTTTCCAGTCTCATGACCTCCAGTTTTCCAATTCTGGTATAAATCAAAGAGTTAAATTAACTTTAGACATGCCCTTGTGGAAATTCCCCAGAGAATGCAGAACATGTCCTCCAACAATGCCCCCCATACAGAGAACAGAGGGAAGACAGCTGGCCCAGAGCTATATGGGACAGCAGAGGATCTCAGGAGTACAGCGTCCTTCATAAAGGCTGCCGGCCTCCTGATATAAACAGTCTGACACGAAGATCGCAGAAGAGGAAGAAGAATGAACTTTTTGTAATGAAGGCAAACATTTGTGATACAATGAACATTGTTCTGAATCTTTTCCCCAGTGCAATTTTGGTCATGCAACTTTCAGTTCATGCGAGTGCAATGATTACCATGGTATCAGATATAAGATAGCATTTGTATGTGGACATGAACAATACATCATGTGTGCTGAGAAAACCAATAACAATCCAGCCAGTATAGTATACATGTATAACAAGGATAATCAAGAATTAGTGATGTCAGATGTGTTAGTTTAGTAATAATTTATTACAGAAGAGGCTTCCCATCTGTCTAATGAGGTGCTGAACTTTATTGACTAGTACTGCTGGCACTAAAAAATGCTAGATCTATATTACAAGTTATTCATCTCCTTGTAGTATGTATGACACACAGGCACTAAAGATCAATTTACAAACAAACTGGGTGCACCTTAAGCATACAATTAACCTCACCCTTCTCCAATATAAATGTGTGGCTCAATCCGACTGAACTCAGTGTTAGGTAACACCATGAAGCCTCCAGTTGACTCGGTCAGGATTCCTTCCAAATCTTCCACTGTACAGGGGCCAAAAGTCTTCTCAGATTCTGCTGCACCATCAGTGCTCTCTCCCTTGTTCTGGTCACAGCCACTTGCACCAGACTGGGAATCTAAAGACAGTGAGCTGATGCCTTCTTCCACATTCTCAGCTGAATCTGATGACGCTCTATTATCAAAATGTCCGGATTTTTTTAGCTGCTCATTGAGGTTGCAAAGCTGCTGCAAAAAGCCGGGGTTTGGAGAAATTTCTCTCTTCTCTCTGACCAATCTTGTGGCCTCCTGCACTGTCATGTAACATTTAATCATGAGGTAGGCGATAACAAGGGTGGCTGACCTACTGACACCTTGCACACAGTGCACAAATACCTTACCTGTCAATGAAAAAAGTGAAATATTCAACATTAAACTCATGTAAAGCTGGGTTTTCACGTGTGCAGAAATAGAAACAGCAACAGAAAAAGACAAAAACCCTTCAAGAAGTGAAATAGAAAGAATGTTTTTGTGTGTAAGGAATATGCCATTTCCACTTTTTTTTTTTCTACTATTTGATGGATTTTTGACGTTTCTGTTGCCGTTTCCATGTACATGAAAACACAGCTTTATGGAAAGTATTTCTCAACACCCTTAAACAAATCAAAAGCTCAATGCTTCCACTCAACATTTTATCAATTGAATCCACAGTGACAGGCCCTTATTTCACTGAATTTCTTTATTTTACATCATATAAACTGTTAAAGTAACCCTGTTTAGTTTTACATTTTCCATATTAGAAGACAAGCAGGGAGTAAAGTGACATAAGAAGTTCTTTACTTGTCCCTAAACATACCTATTGCATTAATGCTAGGGTGTCCTTGCAGTAAAAGAACACATAATCTGTCCTTTAATATGCTGCACCCCACTTCCAAGGATCACTTTCCAGCTATCCCCTCTATTCATTCATTCTTTGCCTCCCTCCTTTCCTTTTTATTTATCTCTTCCTTACACAGTCATGCTTTCATTTTTTCCCTTCCACTTTCAAATTTAGCATTTTTCCCTTGACTTATGGCTGACATACATAATGTAAATGACAAAAATGGAGAGATATCTAGTACATTTTCACAGTTGGGAGCACCTACCTCCTGATGCCAGTGCTGCTTCAATAAACTCTACAGCTTCATCAAAATGTTTAGACAAGTCGTAATTGATAAAGTCAGTGGCCTCAAAGCCCAAAAACTGAATGTGTGCTCTCTTGTACGTGGACTGGTTGGTGTTGACATGGAAGACATCTTTACCCCGGGCGGCATTCAGGACATGTGTGATACCCAGCCTTTTCATGCATCCCACACTTTTGGCAGAATCTCTGTAATTCCATTAAGATAAATACACTAAAATCTTCTTTTAAACTTTTACCAACGAGCATTTCTGATGCCTTTGCCACTTAAACCCTCTGCCTTCATGAGTTCAAAAACAAACATTTTTGTAGTTTCACAAACTTTAGCTCATCAGTAACTGTGTTGATGAGCAAATTGTTCATGTCACTGGGACTAGGTTGACACCATGTTAAACTCAAATTCCTTTTCAGGTATAGCCCTTGAACATCTGAAGACTTTTTACTAACTGATAATAGAAGAAAACATCTGTTCTTAATATAATTTGACCTTCAAGCATCAGTTTCTAAGATTGAAAGTAAGAAGCTTCCACACATGAATTAACACATATTAAAAGATGAGTGTATGATACACAACACATGGTTATCATACAAAAACAGTATTATACAAAAGATCTACACAGTGTCTACCATGCTTTGCCTGATCAGGCCTCTTTATTTTTTTAATCCAAATTCCCTAGGAAATGATGGCACATTGAACAGGAACAACATTCCTTCAGACATTGTCATAATGTAGTGAGGATATTCGGCAGATAAGACAACACATAATACAACTATTTAAAATAGCGATACACATATAATTCAACATGTTAGATTCAATCAAAAAGAAAAGAATGTGCAAGTCTGTCATAAAAAGAACAATAAACTCAAATGAAAGATGGCTCAATTATTAAATGAAGAACTTACCACAACTTAGTGTACGCATTTAACAATCAACAAAATACCCAACAATGAATGTCCATCAATTTTCTCTGAAAGTATTTGAGGTTTACCAATAAGTTTAAACCTCAACCTCTGATATATGGAGGCTCTGTGAAATAGCCATCGTGTAAAATTTGCATTATGCCACCATGACCATTCTCGGTTAAGGGACCGGTAACCAGTACCTCACAGACTTACCCTTCTCCAATAAAGATTCCATCAACAATTTCGTCATAGGCATTGCTGGGATACATGGTGAGCCCACAGGCTGGGGCTGTGATAATATTCTCCAGCTCCTGGATAGTGCATGGCCAATCCTTGTCAAATACTGTACTCATGTTTTCTTCCGTCTCACGATACAGTCTTCATGTCTAGTTATATACTGAATTAAGTTCCTCGGGTCTCTACACAGTATTTCTTGTGCAAAAATGTAGTGTGAGAGATTTACCACGTATAATGTCAGACCCTATTAGAATAGAACGATGACCATATGTGTAGTTCCGGGAAAATGAAGATGTATCTGATGTTGGTAATGCATTTACATATTATATCTTGTGCTGAAGGTTGCCAGCTTGAGGAGGGGATGAAGTGATCCTGAAAACATGAAGGAGAAGATGTCTTACACAAAAGGTCATCATTTTGCAACATTGTCAGATACACATGATTCTTATCTAAGATCACAAGATGTATCTACAAGAACCAAATTCATGAAGTTTATCTACTCAAAAGTGTCAAGTTTTGGTGTGCAGTCCAACTAACCATTTTATTATTATTGTTGTTTCATAAACTCGTCATTTCTTACTGTTTCGTCTATTATTTTTGGGAGTTGGGGAGAGGAGATGTTCATTTGTGAATGTATATCTATGGTTTAACAGTGGAAAAAGAAAACAATAGTCTTATCACGCGTTTGCCACTTTTTCTATCTATGGCAAATTGCATATATTCATTCTTCCAAAAGACCAGTTCATATACATTGTACGTTTTGATCACCCTATTAGTTTCCCCATACAAAAAAATGTGACGTTTTCTCAAGGTTATCTCCAAAAACTGTTTACCTCTTATAGGTGAAAATGACACCTGAATGAAAACTCCTGACAGGAGTTAGCAGTAGAAACAAAAAATCCTGCAAATATAACACCCACCATATAATTGTATGTGTACTACTATTCATCGGTTGAATAAAAATAAAGATCTTCAACACTGTGAGATTGTGCCCAAGTTAGTCACTTGTGAGGCTCTATCTGAGGATAATTACTGAGGATGAGGGACACTGTAAAGGAGACTTCGCGTCTGTGACTGCTGTATTTCGATACTGCCCACAATACTGGCACGAGAAACAAATTACAAGCAGGGTACGAGGATTGCAGTTAAAATTCTGACCGTGCTGGACTTTACCATCCAACTTCCACCCATGCTCTGACCCCAAATGCTGACCAACCTATCCATTTACACATAACAAGGGTGGTAATAGAAGCTTGCATTGTATATATAATATGCATCAGAATCTCCCAACCGATCACCTGAAAATCCATAGTTTTTTTAGGAATGTAAAAGCTTCAACAATTTTTCTAGTGGAGAGCACAAACAAAAGGGTGAGCACAAAAATATGCGGTACTGACTCCAATTTATGCTTAAGTTTCATTTCTCACCAAATCAGACTATACATATTTTTATAACCTTCTTTAATTTGTTATCTCATCGTCACATGTCAAATAAAAACTATGAGTGTATAACAACCAACATATAATTATCATACAAAAAACAGTATTACACAAAAGATCTACACAGTGTCTATGATGCGTTGCCTGATCAGGCCTCTTTATTTTTTTAATCCAAATTCACTAGGAAATGGTGGCACATTGAACAGGAATAATATTCCTTCAGCCAATGCCATAATGTAGTGAGGATATTCAGCAGATATGACAACACATAATTCAACTATTTAAAATAACGATGCATGTAATTCAACATGTTAGATTCAATCAAAAAGAAAAGAAAAAATGTGCAAGTCTGTCATAAAAAGAACTATAAACTCAAATGAAAGATGGCTCAATTATTAAATGAAGAACATCACAACTTATTGTATGCATTTAACAATCAACAAAATACTTAACAATGAATGTTCACTAATTTTCTCTGAAAGAATCTGAGGTTCACCTATAAGCTTAAACCTCAACCTCTGATAAATACAGGCTCTGTGAAGTAGCCACCTTGTATAATCAATGACAATCATTGTAATTTCCACTGCAGGATAGTTAAACGCTGACAAATGGCACAGAAAGTTATTGAGCACAACATTTATAAATACAAACAATCAAACAAATTTGACTGATTTTGCTTTTATTGACACAAAACAAACAAAAGTAAAATAAATTTGATGAGCAAACAATGCATAACATTGCCAAATATATCTAGTTAAATCTGGATAAACTATCCATGTAAAGTTTTTAAACTTCAAACACAGAAGGGGTTGATGGGAATCTCCTGCATAATGACCCTTTAGTCACATGACCACGGGCCAAAAAATCCAGGGAGAAGAGTGAAACAGGGGACACAAATAAACGATTGGAAGGATGACTGAACGAGTGAGAAGGGGAGACACAGTGGTCTAGAGGCAAGGTGCTCACCTTTCATGCCGAACGCACCAGGTTTAAATACCTGTCAGTTCAGGCATGTTGGAATTTGGGGATTTTTCTCATATTTTCCTATGGTAAGTAGGATCGAGCACCTAGTCTTCTTGGATATGGACGAGAAATTTGGAGGGCCCGTGTGCACATTGCGCACGTTAAAAATACCTTGGCAGTTGGAAATCGTGAAGAGCAGGAAGTACAAGGCCGCTGCCCAAGCAAAATTATAAAAAAAACTAATCCTTACCACAACAAGAAAAATAAAAGAACAAAAAGTGAGGTGTAAATGCCAAGGGCAGCGAAACCTGCTAAAATAAACACTGAATGAGCGAGAAATAAAACACAAAAAAAAAAACAAAAAAACATGGAACCTAGCTGCGCTTGTGGAGAGGTATCATCAGCATGTCATGCTGCATAAAGCTTGTTCACTCTTGGCAATCATCTCTGAGCACCCTGAAGTTCACAAGTGCTCTTCTCTTTCTAAGCATTTTCATCCCCTCTTCACCCGTATCCCATTGTCAGTTTATACAATCAGGCAATTATTATCAGTCCTTATTTTAGATCTGTCAATCATTACTTCCTTCAAATTACCACTTGTAATCTCCATTAATCTGTTTCTTCCTTCCTGTTTGGTTTTCCTTTGCATGGAAGCCTGAATCGGACCTCAAAGACGGAAAGCTTGTAAAGCTACTTTCTATTTCAGTATTTGTATTAAAATTCTCATTTAATGTTCCTTTCTCTTGTGACTTCTCTACCACTCACCAAATAAATAGCAAATATATATCCACTTCTTTCTTTCTGCATCAAGTTAAATTTCTTTCAGTTGGCAACCAAAAGCTGGTCATGATTTTCTTGGTGTTTACATTTGATAGCTACTCTTAAAGAATGTTAGGAAAAGCAATTTGTTTCCATCTAAAGATCACATGACCAAGAGAAAATTTCCGTCAACCTCACTGTTCACTGGGTGGGAAAAATTTAATTCATAATCTCTAATCCATAATTTTCTCAGTAAAGACATTTCTTCATAAAGTAAGAACATTTATATGAGACATAGTGCAATCAAAACGAAGATACAGTAAGCATGTGGCAGTGATTTTCTGTTCATTACTCCTGATAAATGAAATAAATGGTAACTTTCCTGGCGCACATACAAAGATAAAATAACTAATAACAAAGCTGGATAACTAGTTATCAATGTGTAAAGTTTTAAACAGGAGCAACAATGGTTGTCACTACGATATACATGTAAACACATGACACAATGCCCATGAGAGATATTGTATCTCTCATCACTCAGCTCAAAAACAACCAATGAGACACTAAACTGGTGCAGCAGTGAACGATCTGTTGCCCATCTCACATATCAATAGTTTTCTCATTTCACAAGAGAGCATTTCGTCACCCCTCCCTTAAACAATAGTAATCAGCTTGGGTTACTTTTCAGGAGAAGCAAAAAACTGTTGTATTTTAGCACAACTGGTCTAGCTACAATGAATTTTTAAGAGTATGCAATTCAATTATTTTTTTGCCTAGGAGTCCAGAACCAAGATCATTCAACACAGCTTTGAATGCACCTGAATATATATATATTCCATTTTTCAAAGTTTTGAGTTACTACAGTCTAATGGAACAGGGACGATTTCAAAAACATGTTCACTTAACTTTTATTATTCTTGGATGTGGCCAAAACACATTTCTGTTCATAACTTCAAAACAATTAGAGATATTGATACTTTGTGAGAATGCAGATGTCACCAAGAGTAATGGCAAAGCCGCCATAACTCAAAACCACCATAATCCTTGACATGCCAACACCTGAGATGGTCTACAAGATTTCAACCCCTTAGAATGACAATGTTCTATCTCCACTGGTTGGCTGAACTGAGTTACACACTACTCCTAAAGGCCTTCTCCATTGTATTTCAAAGTATCAAGCAGATTTGGTGTGTAATTTGCAAGTACTACTAAAAAGAAAAAAAATCACAACTCTATAAGCTATGAGCACATGAAACTTCAATCATCATGTCATATCAAAGGCACGATTCAGTTAAATGCTTCAGTGATCAGGCAACATGCCAAGGCTTCTAATATACTCATAATGTTCTTGTAAATGGGTAAGAAACTTCTCCTCTGTATCAAACTATGTCACTTCTCTATACCTGTCAGCATAAGTATCTCAGTGACAACAATGGTTGAACCTGTTCAAGTATGTCACTGACTGACATCAAAAAACAAACATTCTATATGTTATTTAAGTAAGATGGAAAAATATGACAATGAATATCTACAATAACTAATTATCCCATGACTTCAATAGTCATGTACATAAACTTTGGACCCCAAACTCAGGAAAATCCAGACCACATGACAAAAGATCGTAACATCTTAACCCAAACTTAGAAAAATCCAGTCCACATGACAGAAGATCATTTTTGACACTTACTTAATGTGGAAAAGTGGGGCAATGAATATATGTATAATAACTAATTATCCCATGACTTCAATAAACATGTACATAAACTCTGGACCCCAAAATCAGAAAAATCCAGTCCACATGACAAAAGATCATATCTGTTACTTAACTGAGGGGGAAAAGTATGTCAATGAATATGGACAACAACTAATTATCCCATGACTTCAATAGTCATGTACATAAACTCTGGACCCCAAACTTAGGAAAATCCAGTCCACATGACAAAAGAAAAGAAACTGGCATTGAAAGACTTAAAACATTATCTTGAAACACTATAGTGGGCACATATGTGGGTAAATAAAACATTTTATACATTTATAGTGCATAATTATGGTTTGCTAAACCAAAGATACTAGAAACAGTAAAATGAGACAGCTAGCGCTTTCAGCATGCACAGATTTTGCACCGCCACCTAGTGGGGAATGTGCGAAAGTAATGAACAATGCAGTATTTTACAAAACCAAGCAAGTGAAAATTTTGAATTTTGTCCACTGTTCAGCTATCACTGTATGCCTTGATTGGCGTCAGTTATTTTGTAATTTTAACAACAATCGCTGTGGGAAAACTCTGGCTGTTTTTCCTTTTTTTAGTGGCAGCATCATTAATTTATCATTAAATCAAACATTCCTTTCACGCTGTGCGCCACCATGGGCGGCCCCGATCAGCGCACAGTGTGCACAATTTTTTTACAAGTGCGAAGGAGAGAGTGTCTGATCTTATTGTTACTAGTATCTTTGGTTTAACCATGTAAACTGGGCAGAAAAGCTCACTAATTGTGAAAAGTTCAGTTTCAATAACTGTATCAAGTTTTTCCTGAAAATTGTCTGATTTTGTAGCTATAACATTGCACAGTTAGAAAATTTTTACTTATCGTAGTTATGTGTCAACTCACAAATTTTTGCAGTCAATCGACTTTCAACTCACATACAATTTGATTATTCAAATAATGGTTTGGTCCAGATTCTAATCTGTGGCATTTAATTTAGGTGCTATTTAAGTTGTCTCTCTAGGAATTTATTTTGATTTTTTTTTTTCCGATGTCATGGAGGAGACGAAAAATAATTTGAATATTCAAAACACTCTGTTTGATTGACTTTTGAATAGTTCCAGTATTCGATTAATCAAATAGTTCCAGTTGACTGCCACATCCCTATTTAACGGAATCTGCCACACAAACTGCTACTGAGTCATAAACTGCAGTTTGACCAGACACCAAAACCATCTGACAAGGAACCTCATCCTGAGGAAGTGCAAAGGACAGGACATTGTTTCTCTAAATGTCATGTCATGAAAATGATATTGCTCTGCTAATATGGAATTTCAAATGGTAACAGAAAGACCATCCCAGCTTCACATAAAGAGTTCTCCCAATGCAGTCTCTATCACTCTGCACAGCTCCATTCCTATGAACCCATACACATTACAATCCTGAATGGATCACAAATTCCACTGACAATGCTATGCACTGTCTAAATGTCATGCACATGATGGGCAGAATCATATATTGTCCCACCCTCTCGTTATATACACACTGCATATACTGTCCCATTCTCTCCTCACGTACACACATATCATCTCACTTCAACCACATATACATACTGCACGCATCGTCCCACTTTATCCACATGTAAATATTGCATATAGTATCCCATTCCCCCCTCATGTACACGCTGCATTCATAGTCCCACTCTTTCATCGTGTGTGTACTCATGTACTGCATACTTTCCCCCTCTCCCCACATGCAGAGACTGCATATTTTCCCTCTCTCTCCTCATGCAGACTGCATATTTTCTCTCTCTCTCCTCATGCAGACACTGCATATTTTTCTGCTCTCTTTTCATGTAGATTCTGCATACTCTCCTCCTATCTTCTCATGAAGACACTGCATTTTGTCCCTCTCTTTCCTCACGCAGACATCGCTGTGCCGCAGCCTCCATGTTTTTCTCCTGCCTCTGTAGTTTTTCCAGTTTGCTTGCCTCCTCATTGCTGTAGCACAGGACCACAAAGTAACTGCCGCGCTTACGTGCCCGACCCCGCATCTGTACCAAAGCTCGTAGGCTTGTAGGTGGATTCATGCATACCACCAACTGCAGTGCACTGAAGTCCACCCCCTCCTCCATGATGGAAGTGGCCACAAAGACATCAATTCTGCAAATAAAAACACCATGCCAAGGACTGAAATAGGTGTCAGATAGTACCAAAAAAACAAACTGAACAGCTTAATAGGCTTAATTTCTAATGCCAACTAATATAATGATGGAGGGGTGGTAACTATTGACAGAGAAAAATTTCCTGAACTTTTGACATACACAATTCATAACCCCATGCAAGTATTGGACAACACATAAGACAATGTTTATTAAGGATGGCCTCGGACATCGACTAAATTTTCAGAAATTTTGACATACACACATGCATTCATTGGTCCATACAGGTACAGGACAATACATAAGACAATGTGTTCTCAAGGATGGTCTCTGGCACAAATTAAAATTCCTGAACTTTTGACATACACACACATTCATAGGTCCATATTGGACAGCTCATAAAACAATGTTTACTGAGGGTAGTCCCTGGCACGCACTTAATTCCCCAAACTTTTGACATCATGAGTCACTAACAACTGCAGTAGACACACTCATAGCCTATACAAATACTGGACAACTTCTCATGCTCAAAACTTCACAGTTTTGATTTTTTTGGTAAGAGCAGACAAGGACTTACTTTATGTATCACATGAAAAGGACCTTACCAAAGAACCTCAAAGAAGTTTACTTTAGAAAAATGGTCTCAAGTGCAAAATGCCAATGTCAAGTACAGTGTCTCAACCTTTTTTGTCCCATGCCCCATTTCAATTATAAAAAAAAAACATGCCCCCACCATAATTGGGCAACATTAGTATACAGTATATATACAAAAAGGTTCCATAAATATTTATGCTTGTATATTCCGTATGTATACATTCAAAAGAAGTTTGGTTCCAAGGTTTATTCGCTTATTTCTTACTTCAACGACATAAAGAAACAACAGTTTATATATACAGCAAGGACTACTACATATAGTAGTCCTTGATATACAGCTAAATTAAGATTGGGGGGTAGTTGCCATACTGTTATATGCGACATTCTCTTGATTTTGAGGTTTTGTCATGAAAGTGGTTCTCTCACTTCTTATTTTATTATGTATACTTGTCATTCCAATCGGTTAAAAACTTTTCGAGATATGTGAATGTGCATGAGAAAACCCACAATGTCGCAAACATGACATTTTGAGTTCTGTACACATAATAAAAGACAAGACAGTTCTGATAAATTGAAGTCAGTGATCCCTCTAAAACAAGAGTTTGAGAAAACGGCATTTAATCCTAAAAGTGGCAATAGCTAATTGACCCATTAATATTGGAGTGATTGCTGTTAGGAGACCGTAGTCTAATAACTAAGCCGTTATAGAGATCATACTGAGTAGTGTTCACTGCTCATCTAGAGTTTACCCTGTAACATGCCACGGTCCCCTAAACAACAGCCAAGTCGGAAGTTTTTGGATCTTGTTAGGAGACCGTAGTCTAATTACAAAGCCTTTATAGAGATCATAGTGAGTAGTGTTCACTGCTCGTCTACAGTTTACCCTGTAACATGCCACGGTCCCCTAAACAACAGCCAAGTTGGAAGTTTGTGTCGGACCCATATTTTCATTTCAAAGCCGTTTTTCTCAAAATCAGCTCTGTCGACATATTGTGGGTTTTCTCATGCACACTCACATATGTGTTGGTGATGTAATATTGTATGCGTTATGGTCCTGATTTTACACAACTCTTCAAACTTTCAATCCTCATTTTCTCGAAAAGGGAAAAATGCACATATAACAATATGGATGAAATCAAATGGAAGTAAGCGGAAGCTTGGGGAAGACAGAACACTAGGTAATGACTCGGAGAAAATATGAGGCGAATTAAAGTTGTAGTTAGTGCCCAGTTAGTGCTCGGAAAAGTGAAGCAGGAGTGAAAGAATGAAGGAAGACAAGTGATCAAGATGAGGATCAAACCCGCAAGATCTGCTATGACACTAATCACCTTGCCAGAAAGAAGAAAACAAGTCGCTTAATCATTCTGTCACTCCATCTCTCCAAAAAAAGAGACAATCACAGCCGAACTATCATGCCGTGTCTCTTACTGACTTGAGTATTCATTCACTGGGATCAAGCCCACCCACGTCACGCCATTGGACAATACAAACATCTAGGACAATGAATACAAGATGTATGTCCGCAAGTTTTTTTAAACAGAAGTCAATAGAAGTAATTTCCCCATGGATATCCACATGCCCTCGTACAAAATCCCTCTTTACAGACACACAATTTTCCCACCAAACATTCTATTCTCTCATTTTACAAACTTTCTTCACAATATATAACAATATCAGTATGGTACAGTATTCCTCACTTGTCTTGATTATCCAGAATTTTCTTTTGTTTCTTCACGTCCATGCCTCCATCATGAGCACCTTTGCCATGCCCCACTAGATGATGCACTGAGAGCTCTGTATTATTTGGCTTACAAGATTGACGCAGTAGTTTAGCATACTGCTTGGCCAGCCGCCTCTCTCGCACCAGGACCAGAGCTTTGTTTGTCTTGTCAGACCAGTCAATATATCCTGGCTCTATCAATGTCTGACAAGACAAATAAGAGTAGGAACAATAATAATGAAAATAATACATTGCAATTATTTTCTAAGCATTTAACAATATTTCTATCACATATGAATGTCTCAAATAAGATAAATCACAATGCCTCCAATGTAATCTTAAAAGGCTTTTTAAGCACTGAGCCTTAAACTCTACAAAATACACTACCAGTTAGAAAGAGATAAAGGTGTATGTGGGCATACTTTAAAAGGTCTTGAAGTTTGCCACATTTTCAATACTTTCTTTGACTTTGAGCCGGAACAGTGTTGAACAGAAGAAAGTGTTTCGACATTTTGAGCTGGCAAAAAGAGATCCATTTTCTACAAGTAGAATTCAAAAGTATGAGAGGAAATTTCATTCTGCGACTCAATTTACACACTGGAGATCAAAACTCAACTTTAAACATCACATCTGTGTATTCCCCAAGACAGCAGGCTAACTAGTGTGTAATAAAGCAGATTCATGCATGATTGTCTTTTTTTTAGCAGGAAAGAGGTTAAAAGTAGTCCTTTTCCACTCCTGGTCTCTGCTAACTGATATACATAAAGTTCTACCAAACTAAGTCTTTGCCAGGCTAATCAAAACAAAATAGCAAATTGATTTGTCTCCAGTGATGAAAGAGAAATTGACAAATTTCTCATTAAACAAGAGAACCAAAGATCGGGGGTTGGGGGAAGAAGAACAGTGCTGCTATTGTTTTCTGAGTCAGAGACGAATCCCGCTCATAAAAAAAAAAATTAAGCCGTCTTCTCAAGTTTTGAGTTTGAGTTTAAAGGCAGGTAGGCACAATTATGGCCACTGCGTGACTTTCACGGTTTATTCGTTATCTTGCTCTGGGTCGAGTCTCAATCATTCAGACTTTTACAAATTAAATAAAAGGAAATAAAAAATCGAACGGGAAAAGTACTATAAAGTATGTCTATCTGTATGTATATGAATTTTACAACTATGGTAAAAAAACAACTTGTAGATTTCCTTCTCCTACAGTAACGACAAGATGGCCTAAGGGTCAACATTAGTGCCTTCTTCTGATTTGTGTGAAATCCACACATTCTATTAAAATGTTAGTTGGCAGCTGCAAGCTACACATTCGAGAAGATCTCCCCCCAAGTCCTTTCTCAGGTACAACTTTGAATAGAATAACATAATATAAGGCTGTTTTGATAATAGCTTTTCCAATGACAGTCACATAAGAAAAATAAAAACTGAAATCAGGTTTAGCTTGAACTGTTTCCATACTTGCCAAAGCTGCCCTACCACCATTACATAAACATATAAACAATCTGTCAACATAATGTTACTATCTTTAAACACTAGGAAACTTCTCACATTAGCTGATTATGAATGATCAATACAGGTACTTGTCCTAAATTCTATATCATCAGTGCAGATTGAGAGACATTTGTTCATTTGAGGAATTCAAAAGAGGACTAAAATCAGTCCTATATCGGGAATATCTGTTGACAGATTATGTCTCCCTTAAGCCTTATATCTTTTGAACAAAAGAAAACCGCATAAAAATATATTTGTAACTGCGAGAGAGAGAGAGAGAGATTTGTTACTGTGTCATTGTAAAATGGTTTGCATCACTCTATAAATGTACTCTATTATTATCATTATTATCAGTACATGTGATAGATCAAGATAACATTTTACTATCAATCTACACGTGACATAGTGACAGTGTTGTCCCATAAGTCCAGTGAAGACATAACAACAATGTTGTCATATCAGTTTACTACTCACCTCTT
Organism: Onchidella celtica; assembly: GCA_963931925.1. Lineage (NCBI taxonomy): Eukaryota > Metazoa > Mollusca > Gastropoda > Systellommatophora > Onchidiidae > Onchidella > Onchidella celtica. The sequence goes on along the minus strand of OZ007575.1, from coordinate 38,629,684 downwards.
CCAATTTACTGAATAGGGTCAAATCTTTATTGCCATCGACTGCAAAATTCTGTACTCTTTGGTGCATTTCCGCACAAGGAAGGCCCATCTTTTCTATCTCCTGAAATTGAAGGGAATTCACATGTTTCTCATTTCAAAGTTTCAAATGACCCACCCACAACAAGTATTTCATTCAAAAGCCAAAGCCAATTTCTCTATGTATCTCACTCCTAATCTCTCAAAATGTGAACAGTCTACATTGACATCATAGGAGATACCCGATGTCACACTCTAACGGCTGTCAAATTACTTCTTGATATCAAACTCACTAATCAGTTTGTTGGCTGGGTTGAGATATTAACAGCTGCTCTGCAATGGAGGACCACAAAGTTGACACCCTTTTCAGTTGGCAAAAAAGAAAAATCATTATATTTGTCTCCCTTGTAAGATTCGCAAAAAACTGACTTCAGATGAAAATTGATGACTAAACTGAGATGCTCGTATGTACTAGTTGGCCCGTTGACTCTGGGAATATGTAGATGTGATTTTTAAAGTTGAGTTTCAATCACCAATGCGTAAACTGAGGTGCAGAACGAAATCCTATCATTCTTTTTAATTCTACTTAAAGAAAATGCATCTTTTTTCTAGCTCAAAATGTCAGAACACTTTCCTCTGTTCGACTCACTTGTGGTTCAAAATCAACAAAAGTATTAAAAATACAGCAGACTTCAAGACCTTTTAAAATACACCAACCACAACTTTATGTCTTCCTATGCATATTATTATATTTTGTAGTATTTAAGGTTCAGCGGTTAGAAAGCCTTTCATGATTACATTGGAGGCCTTACTTCCTTTATAACAGGACATATACTCCTGGAAAAAAATTGAGTATGATTTATACCCCTCTTGATGTGGAAACTGAGAATTTTCAATGCTGTGACAGAGCAAAAGTGTCATTTTATGAGCAGTCAAAGTTGGACTGTCATGCAAATTGCAAAAGGTAGCAAATTCAAGGTGTTTTTTCCTGTTTTGAAACTTTCAAAGCCTTCAAGCTAGAATAATAAATTTGGTATCAAAATTGTTTGAAAAGCAAGCTCCATCAGTTTAGACAATGACTGGTGGGTTATGACAAAAACTAAAAATCAGTTTGGACTACCCATTCATAGCTTCATTCCTTTCCTGTAAAGCCTGCCCCCCCCCCTCCCCCACTGTATGCATATCTAGGTGCTGTATGAAGCTGCATGCATCATTTTCCATATAACTGTTATACAATCTTCATTTTGTACATGACAGAAAATGTGATATATATCTCTCATATGGAATTTGGCTGGGAATGATATTATCAACATGAATTTTAATAAAGAAAATTTGTGCTTGTATAGTATTTCTTAAAGGACATAACCCTGTAAATGATATTGAAATATCATCAAAGATTTACACTATGCTATATGCAGGAACAAATACCCATAACTGATGCTGCAATACACTGACTGATGTTGGAAATACATCATTATATTTCTCCTGATTTGTCGGATAGTTTCCTGACCTTAATAACAAGGATATTCCCAAACTCTTTGAGGAGTTCTTGGATGCAGCAAGGGCCGGAACCAATTTCTGATATTGTAAAATAAATCATCTGAATGTGCATCCTGAGGTGGTCAAAGCGACTCTGCTGCTCTATGTCATAGCCAGGCCGACACTCGGCTTGCAAAATTGCACGCAGAATGTGCTCTAATGGTTCTTCATCCTTAAGGAACTGCTCTGCCAGCCTGTGCATCATCTGGCAGGATAGAAACCACCATGACAAACCATTATTCAATACTGAATGTTTCACTCTCATCATATCAACATACTAAGGACCACCCATCTGTAAATGTCTTCAACAAATGAAACGCAAGGACATGAGAGAAATTGAACGGGTATTTGCCATATTGCTGTATGCGACATTTTGCCAATTTTGAGATTTGTCATGAAAGTGGTTCTCTCGTCCTAATTTCATTATGTAGAAGTGTCATTCCAATCAGTTAAAAACTTTTCTAAATATGTGTTTGTGACATCATGTAGTATGTGTTTTAGCCCTTTTGCAGACTAAACTTCAATCCTCATTTTCTCAGAAAGGCAAAAATGCACATACAACAATATGGCAAATACCCAACGAAATAAAATAACTGATGCAGTAAAAACAAACTGAAATAACATATACTCACATAAATTAAGTGAGTTATTTGTACCAGCCACAACATGCTGAGTTTTCCCTGGTGTATGGAATTACTGGTGACACTGTTTAAGTGCATTCTGTTATTCCTTCTCACAAAGACCATACATATCATCTCTTTGGGTGACCGATGATACTAGATACAATAAGATGAGATATTCACTTTTTTGCACCTCTAAAAAAGTCTTGCCTCCAATTTGCCTGCTGATTATGAATGATCAATACAGGTACTTGTCCTAAATTCTCTGCCATTTCCATCATCAGTGCAGACTGATAGATATTTATTCATTTGAGGAATTCAAAAGAGGACTAAAATCAGTCCTATATCGGAAATATCTGTTGACTGGTTATATCTCCCTTAAGCCTTGTATCTTTCATACAACAGAAAACAGCATGAAAATATATTTGTAACCACGAGAGAGAGAGAGAAAGAGAGAGAGAGAGATTTGTTACTGTGTCATTGTAAAGTGGTTTGCATCACTCTATAAATGTACTCTATTATTACTATTATTATCAATACATGTGATAGATCCAGATAACATTATGCACTACATGGCACATTACATGAAAAGAATGCTTGATATAGTGATAAATTAATGATGCAGATTTATTACAGTGCTGCTGCAACTAAAACTAAAGTGACTGAAGTTATAATTACAAAATAAGTGACTTCAATCAAGGCCTACTGCAACAGCTGAACAGTGGACAAAATGCAATATTTCCCCTGTAATGCCGTTGTAAAATACGGCATTCTTCATGACTTCTGGCCATTCATTGCAAGGTGGCAGTGCGAAATCCGTGCATGCAAAATGCGCTAGCTCTCTCATCTTATTGTATCTAGTATCTTTGGGGTGACTGCCCTTAACCATAAATCACAACTTTCCTTTCATTCTGGTAGGCAAATCCATCTGTTTAGCAAGACAAAATGCACCTCAAATGACTTTCTTTTTCAGGTATTTGAGAATTCTAATTCATTCCTCTAATTCATTTATTCTGCCCCTCATGGCAAAGGGCTCACTTTTTGAGAAATTACAATGTTAAAATATGCCTCTACAAACATTTGGCATCCACATACAATGTCAGTGTTTTGGGGGGTTATCTACTGATGAAAAAAAAATTTACTAAAACTCATCTTGACCACTGACGTATTCTTGAAATGGAGCTATGACAACAGCTTTGAACAGCAGACTACTTCACTGGCAGCACTGTTGGCCCAGGATCATCTCTACTGCTTAATTTCCACTGAATTTTCACCTCTGTAAATCACAACAGCCTTATTTAATAAACACTAGTAGTTTTGCCTTAACCAAATTTGACAACAAAACCTTTACCTCCATATCATGAGGCTTGTTTACAGCTTCCACCAAGATGGATGTATCATCGTTTTTCTCCAGGTCTGGACACATGGCAGCCAGTTTGGTGTAACATTTAATAAAATAGACCAGTAAGTGATGTTTGAAGGTTTTCTCTTTGTTGGACATCTCCACACAGACAGAGATGATCTCAGCATTGGACTGGTATTGCTTTAGGTTTTCCAAAAACTCTGGGTGTTCCACTAGGGCTATCCCTGCACCTCCTACAATACGCACAAGCAAATTCAAACATACAAGGAAGCTAGTGGGGATGTGGTGACAACATGCACTATGATACATATGAAGAATCACCGGCATAAAGAATGTCTTGTTTCACAGCTATCATAAGTCTTAAAAAATAACTAAGAAAATTCATGTGCAGGCCCACAATCCCATATCCCCAATTTTTGAACTAAAAAAGTTCTGAAAACTATAAGGTGAAGATGAATATTCTGAACTGCATGGCTCAGGTTCTTCCAATATTTTCGATACAAATGGCAAGCTACAAACCTCTTGGCTACAATTCTAAGTATATTATGAGAAGAAATACTAATTGTAAGGCATATTCTATTACTGCTAAGTTAAATCCTCATCCTGCATTCAGTGAACTTATCCAAATAAGGGCGAAGCCAGACAGAGGCTGGCGTGTGGTGGCACCCCACCTAATTATTATGCAGCACACTATAAGCACACTATAACACTACTACCAAGCCCTACCGCACTCCAGCTGGGAGCCAGCTGGATGCTAGCTGGGGGTAAGCCAGACAGAGGCTGGCATGTGGTGGCACGCCACCTAATTATCATGCAGCACACTAAACATTGTGTTCTTGAAATCTGCCCCCATGTTGGCGAACCATGAGCCCCTTTCTCACTGCTGAGTCCCTCTGTCACGCTGAGAGTGACTGACCAGGGATTCCCCAGTAATGTATATTCTATTTATAGTGTCAGAACTGCCTAATTTAAGAACCAATGAAATGTCGCGAGTTGTCCTATCAATCAATAGGAATGCCACGGCTGCGCGGGTTGAGATAGCTGCCATTTTCCGCAAACACAGCAATCACCGTGGCAATGCCACCGGCCCAGATCCAGAGCTGGTACTATACCAGTCCCTAGTATGGAGGTCTACCAGCTTTGGTTTGGCATACCCCTAATGACCAGCACAGGGATACCTCGTGGCAAGTCAGTTGCACACTTGCATGTTGCCGCTTATCTCAGCAGTCAGGTCAATCAGGAAATTTTGAATTCAAGTATATTCAAGTATTCAAGGTCAATTGAAAGTGACCCCTATTGATAATATTTGGATAAAGTAACAGTGATGAGATGCAATAAGTTTTGTTGTTAACCAATTCCTTGCTCTGCCCAGAACTGTGCCAGGCTGAATAATCTCAGTATACTGCCATGTGCCCGGAACTGTTCCGGGTCCAGTTCATATACATTTCTTGAGTATATATGGAGACAATTCCCGCATTATGATTGTTTTGTATTTCTCAGTCAGTTTCCCTACTTACTTGCGCCATTTGCGTGTATTTTGAAAGAGTGGGAGTTATGGTGTGTAATTTTTGAGATTTGCTTGTTTTGTCCCCTTCTGCACCCGACATATGAGTGGAAATCTGTGTGGCAGGCAAGGGGTTAACAGAAGGCTCATAATAAAGATATTCCCTGCTGCTACATGCCATTCGAAACATGTTTTAACTTTTTTCCAAAAGGTCTGCACTTTTTCTGTCCCTCAGTTAGGCTACATTTTGTAAAAGCGAACAAAATATTTTTTAAGCCAAGCACTTAACTTATATTGACTATCTTTATCATGACATTCACTTCTCCCTCCTCTATTGTAAGGCCCAACTTCCAAACTTTTTATTTCCTAAGAACAACTTCCTTTCTTAATCCTCGTCCTGGGGGAGGACACTATATTGGCCTCCTCATGCAACGCGCGACACCACTATCGTGTCCCACATTTTGCAAACCAGGTCCCATAGTGGAGGAGGGAGAAAGCAATGTCATGTTACATGTAGTTAACTTAAAAACTAATTTGTTCACCTGAATGGCCTGACTTAAAGACAAACAAACAAAAAAAAGTGCAGATCTCTTGGGAAAAAGGATAAAAAATGTGCTAAACAGTTTGTAAATGCAGAAAATTCTTGATTATGGGCTGTCTATTCAATAAAAGAACTTACTGCAACTCATCACAAGTACTTTATCCAAACATCATAGGGGTCAGTTACGATTTATTCACCATTACTGTTGTTATTGTGCCTTGAAGTAAGAACAATACACGTGTTAACAAAGGCCCAATTGACACGACCGCCAAGGTTATCGGCAACATGCAAACGATCAGCTGACTGGCCATCCCTGCACAAGTTCACTCAACGTAGGACGAGGGTTAATGACTTTGGCAGGAGAATTGATTTCCACCTTGTGGAGAACATACCGTGTACCTAAAGTGATTTAATTAAACCAACAAAATATCTCTCTAATTACCTTATGAAATAAAGGCAATTACCAACAACAAAGTCAGTCATTTTCTACCAGATTTCCCAGATGAAAAAACCTACCAACGGACACCTTTATGAAGTATTTCTCCATATAAGAGTTACTGTGCCTAGAATGGCTTATCGGATAAACAAATGCCCCCTTCTTCTCATTTCACATATCAACGACAACCAGCATCAAAATCAAAAGTTTCCCTTAGATTTTCCTATGAAACTTCTGACAGTCAATATAGTTAAATGAATATGACATTTACTTATTACATTCATCATAACAAGTGTAATTGGACGATACCTTTGTGTTATTGGTATAGTAGACGTGGCATGGGTGACAGAATAGAAAACAAGAAAAACTCGCATGAGAAAATGACCAGTGGGAGCAAGTAAACAAATGGGACGCACTACATTGGTATGCGAAAAAATGGCCTTGTGCAAGACAAGGGCTGCAAGGCGAGGAGCACAGGAGTGTCCACGTGCTTCCCAGGCTGCAGGCCGGAGCCACAATAGTGGTCTCGCACAGAAGTAGGGTTAAGAATGCAATTTCTGTATCAACTTCACTGTCTCCACTTGCACACTCTTCATCCTGTTACTGAATATGGATGTGCACTAACATGATTCAGCATCCATTATAAATCACAACAGCCTCACCACCAGGGCGTGACCTACCTAAATTACCCAGAAGATGTTTCAGCATAAAGTATGTTTGTTCCTCTGTGTCCTTGCCCGCAGGTGAAGCTGTCAAACCCAATATTTTGGGGCGTTCTTCTTGAGACAGTTGATAGTGGAAAGATGTCATTAGTCTTTGGTAGGGGTGTCCCTTGTTGCAATGGTGAACCTCATCCAGCACCACAAGTGAGAAATCTGACCAGCGAATCTGACCCTCCTGAAGCATGTTGCTGCAGAATGCTGAAATATACAACATGTTCACTGTCAGATGAGCAGAGGAAGAAATTATTAGGCTCCTGAGCCAGCCCCTCTTGGGATAGGAAATGTATGGAGTAGACAAAACAAGCACAAAGCAAGTGAAATAGAGAAACAATGGGACGGCGAGACTGCTGTCTGTAGTACATACGCCATAATGCCATCTCATTAGTCTTTTATTCACTCCCCTCTAATTCTACTTACTGCAATTGCAGCAAGTGAAAGTATTTACGCAGGTGCAGTTGTACCTCACTTCAAGGCTAGCCTTAGGAGTCATGGGGGCCAACAATTATAATTGTTGCTGTTCTTTGTAAAAGCTGCAATGTGGTGTTAGGTTTAGGTTGCAATATGTTGTTGTGTGTACATGACAACACTAGATTACCCTACCACAAGGGCCCCTTCAGCGCAGGACCCCACTGGAAGCAATTGGTGCATCTGACTTAAAGCCGCCATGCCTCTCTCAGATTGTCCTTAAGAATAATTGTGTTGGGTTTATGGCAGTAACAAAAGGACGTCTACAACAATATGAAATGAATATTATCTTAATATTAGGCAGTTTGCTCAAATGTCCATTGTACAGTTTTTGAGTTAAATGTTTTTAATATCTATTTCCCAATTTCCCTAGAAAAAAGTAATTCTAAAATTTTGAAAACTAATATGAAGTCCCCCATGTATTTTGAAACAGATTCTGAAAAGCTTTAAGGTTCAATTATTTGACCATAACAATCTGCGATTCCAAAATCAGGCACTGCTGATTATATGTGTAATTGTTTATAAATGCAGTAGTTGAGGCACCAAGTATCACTCGGGATAATCCTGCTTCTGTCCTTCCCCCCTCCTCTCTCTCTCAGATAGATTCTACACAAAAAGCCTGATCTGTGCATATTTTCTTTATACTGGTGGATTGATAAAGATGTTAAGATTTTCAAAAGACATAACCAGATCAATTTCTTGAAGCAGCTTGATTTTTCTGAAAATACATGAGATGTCGCAACCTGAGTGGTAACATGAATCAGGACACTATGCATTCCATTTGAACGCATGTCAAAAAAAATCTCATTTCACACATACTATTTTGCCATGCAAGCTGTTAACAGTGGGGAAAAGTGCACTGAATTGAAGGCTCTTGAAAGGCAGTCAAATAAAGGCCAAAAGAGAAAACACACAAGGACAAAATGAACTGCCAAAATATATTTTTGAAAACTAGGCATTTTAGTGTCGGTAATTATCAATGTTTGTTTTATGATCTTAGTATTAGTTGTGACCTGAGTAGAAATTTGGAATCCTATACTTTTCATGGTTCAGCCAGTAACTGGTCTCTCCCATGGGGAAGTCCTGAAATATGTATGGTATTGATAAGCTTACAGAAGGGCAACTGAATTTTCATAAGCATTTCTGCTGCGAACATGCATTAGGTACTGGATTTAAGGTAAAACATTCAACACTGGGGAATGGAACCGTTGGTCTTGGGTGCCCGCTCCTTGTACACAATTCTGACAATCTTTCATGACTAAAAAATTACATTATATGGTTAAAAACTTTCCTCACAACAAGCTAACAACCTGCTAGCTCATTAATTTTGTGTCATACCTGCAGTGGTGACGACAATGTCGTGTTCCCATACTGCAAGATTTGTCTTCGTGGTCAGTCCTCCGCAAATGGGTTTTACCTGCAACTTCCTTTTGCCAATTTCAGTTTCACTCTGCAAACTGCGTCTGCAAAAGCCAGCATGCAAAAAAAACTATAATAGTATGCTGCGGAAGATTGCCGCACAGCGGATATATCAGCCAACAATGTTTTTGGCATGTTTTGCACTACTAATTTTATACTACTTCCTGCTGTCTTTCTACCCAATAAGCCGTTATTGTGGTAGTCTAAAAGAACGAAGGGCGTTTGGGCTTGGCAACATGAGGGTTAAATTCAGAGGGAAATACTGCATTACATGCTTACCAATTTTAAAATACAATGTCGTTCTTCATTAGCACAACAGGATAGGTATTTGAACATTGAATGAATGCGTTTCTACCACACATTTGCACATCTAGACCTATAAAAACAACAACCAGCTGATAAGTCACATTGGTATCATATACAGAGACAAAATTCTACATCAAATGCCTGTCAAGGACAAAAGAAATGCCACTATCACCATTTTTTGATACACAGAATGCAAGTGCTAAAAGTCCAAAGGAAGAGGCAAAGTATAAGAAAATATAGCCTTTTTGCTCATATCACTGACCTAAGAAAGTACTGGTCTCCTAATTGGGTCATGATGTAGCTTGCCTGTTGGAGAACCAAGAGAACTTTATCCACCAAGAAGAGAACTGGGCGGGTTGGATTAATTTTCAACATCAAAGCCATAGTCAACACAGCCACCAGTGTCTTGCCTGTGCCTGAATCAACAAACAGATAACCAGCAGGCTGGTTGAGGATACACATGCCAAGACATGTTTATGTTGTGACCTGATTAAATGATAATATATGCCACAGTCGATGATTGGAATGCACAACAATGTCCTATGTGGATTTGGATTTCATGATGTGAATACAAGGCAATGTCTGACATTGCTGTTCTAATGTGAATACAGGGCAATGATTTATCACTTACATTGCCAAAACAGTTTCAAAATTCTGCACTAGCACAGTAGTCTCCGCCTAAGAACCCGGTCAACGGGAGACAGAAAAAGCGGGTTCTTAGGCGGACCGGGCACTTAGGCGGATACCAAAGGATGCCACCCATATTTGACTACCCGTGTCCATGGCTTATCCCCCTTGATTGCTCAGACCTGGGTCGTGACCTCATAATGAAAATTAAGCATTAAACATTAATTTAAAAATTTTTTCTTTTCTTTTTTGCGAATGGTCAAAGTTACGACTTATGGCTAGCAGAATGCTCTTTTCTTACAGTGATGATTGTGTAACGAATGGAATGATTCAGACTGAAAAATCAAGTTGTGAATCACAGATGCCGATTTTAGACAGCACGAGGCCCAGTGATACCCTGTGTAATAACCACAATCAGTCCTAAGTACATGTGTGCCGTGCAAACCAAACACGTGGTCAATTATTACGTATAAAATTCTGCCCCTCGAGTTAGACAACAATACATATTAGGTAATGACGATGCTAATTTAGTCTAGGAGTGGCCTGCTTGCACACGAAAGACGTAACTGGGCTCCATCCTTTGTACGGTTCGCCTCCCCCTACCTTCCCTCCATCCGCTCTTTTTCACTGTACTGTGTGGCTTTGTTCTATCCCGTGTACTTGAAAGAGAATTTTGCGTTTAATAAATATGGACATTTTACGTAAAAGTGTGCCCGTCTCTCAGTCAAATGCCGGGTTCTTAGGCGGATTTTTCATTTCAGAGCGGGTTCTTACGCATGTAAATTACAGTGAAAAGATTCGGTTTCACGGCAACAGCGGGTTCTAAGGCGGCGAGTTCTTAGACGGAGACTACTGTACTAAAATCTCTGACATTTGTCATCAGCAATGTGATACTTCACTGTAATGAGAAACACGAATGTTAGATCCACCTGATTAATTTCTCATCTGTAAGATAAATCGAGTTCTCATCATTTTTATATTTTTTTATGACAGCTTATCAGAGATATTCCCAGCACATATATATGTTACCCTATATGTGTACACAGACTTAAGATTTCTAGCTGTTATCATTCCCATTTTCTGCAATCTTTCAAAGTATATGTATCTTCTTTTATCGGGATTCTATGAAATTGCCTCCAGGGGGATGAAACAAATTATAGCATCATGTTTTTTACCCATCTATGCAAACATAATAATAAAGATAATAAAATAAGGCAGAATATTTCAGTCATTATCTGTGTCGAGATATCCCAGACTCAAACACCCACTCTCTATCTTACACATAAAGTTCTCACCTGTGGGTAAATAGATGATCTTGTCTCCTGTCATAGCTTTCTCAATTAACTCCAGCTGGTAGTCTCTCGGTGTATCTTTTGAAGTTTGAGTGACTTCTCGGGGAACCTCCTCTGTCTTTGTCTTACGGATGGGATCTAACTGCCGATCTGGGCATGGTATTTTTGACATCATGTACAAGTGTCTTTTGCCCTTAATGTGACTGTCAAAGCTGTCCTTGGTATTCATATGCTGTTTACAAATTTGACAACAGTAGCGGAAACCAGACTTGAAACTGCGCATTGGTAAGTTAGTTTGGGGTTTGACTGCCAGCTGAGCCATTACCTCTTGTAAGTCATCTTCTTCACCTTGAATGTTAAAATTAGTATCTTCCTCTTCATCATGGTAAGCCTCAGACAGGTCATCATCTTTCTTATCCATAGATAAATTATCCCTCCTTAGTTTACTTTGCCCTCGAGTGGGAGTGTGGTGGCTTGGAGGTTTGGCTATCACTTGCCCTAGACCTGGCAGTCCTGGAATATTCTTGTCAAGTCCTCCGACACTTCTACTACCCCCTGCACCAAACGCCTCCTCCATGCTGCCATCTCCCCTACAAAATTTGTCAACAGCTCTTCCACCTTCTTCTCTGCTTTGTGAACAACCCTCACTGTTGCTGTCATGCCCTTGACCCTGGCTCAGCCTTCCCTCAGCAAAGCCTGTACCAACAGAACCACCACCTGTGCTTCTTTGGGAGGCAGATACAATTTGTTGATCTCCGACCGCTCCAAAAACACCGGTCTTACTCTGATGAAAGAATGGGCCATCTGCTCCAGTTCCCAACTGATGTAATGGATTATAGCCTTGCATGTTATCTGACATCTGCGATGCAGTTTGTGCTGAAGACAGTGCAAAAGCCAGACCATTGTATCGCTCTGTGGGTAACTGACTTCTGCCGTAACCAGTAGGACTATCCAGCTCTTGCCGTGAAATAGCAGATCCTGCTCCAAGAATAGGACGTTTTCCATCCACCCTTGCTGCCTGTCCAACACTCGAAAGGCGTAACACTGAATTAGCCGATGCAGAGTCTGGAAACATAAAGACATAAATACTTAAAAAATTAAAAAATACACTGCTACTGATAGATATAATGTGAAATGAATGCTGCAAAAACAAAACATTAAGATGTAGATGTGCAACATACTATTGATCAGTGACCACACTGACATGAGAAAAACTTAGACCTGCATAGAAATGCGGGCAAAATCCTCTACTGTCCCGCTCTTGATTCAGGTGTCAGCAGATTTATATGAATGTTATGAATAGCCGCCCACAACAATATTCCTGCCTAAAATCTCTTCCACTTGGAATATGAAAAATTGTTTGTTTTTAAAGGTAAAATTATTCAAACAAACATGGAAAGACTCAAAAGGAAAATCCCAGTATGTATGGGAAATGAAAGAATTAAGTGAAGAGAGGAAGAAAAGACTATAAAACTAACAGAGATAAGTCATAAGTAACTCACTTTGCACCATTCCAGTACTCCAGGATGTGCTGATCTGTGCGGGACTGGTGACTGGTGCCTCACCATAGGTCAGGTGATGACGGTTCTCTTCTAGTACTCGCTGCCGCAGATCACTCTCTTGAACCGCAAGCTCAAAATCCTGGTTTTGGTGCACTTTGTCCAGTGCAGACTGATCAGTGCTCTCAATATTTTCTCTGGTGTAATGGGCTCTCTGGATGCCAGCTCCTGCAGTAAATTCCTTTCCTGACTTTGCAAGATCAACTGTCATCTTTCCCAAATGACCAGCATTTTCTTCATTTGCCCTCTGTGCCATGTTCTTGGCATGATTATTTTCAGCTTCCTTCTTGTGTTTTGGGGACTGCTTGTGAATGTCAAATTGCTCTTGTGTATTGAGAGGGACTTGACATATATCACAGAAGTACCAGATTGCTCCATCTTTATTAATTTTTCGACCTTCATCAAGAAGACCCAGAGTCTGCACAGATTCATTGACCAGTTCTACCTTGGCTTGGTGTTTGATGGATACAAAATGCTGACGGGCACTCTCTTGACCTGTAAAGCTCTTCTTACATATATCACAATACAATGGATATACATGTCCACTTTGAGAAAAAGACAATCTTTCATGGTTGCGCTTATGTGACCTACCATTGATGTGCTGCTCAGCATGTTGGTAGGAAGTCAGTTCAATGTTGCAGACATGACAAAATCCGCGACTGCCACTGAAGTAATAAGGCATGTCTCCACCGCTGGGGCTCTCTGGCACAGAAAAGTTATTCGTCTTGTTAACTGTAACATTATGTACTGTTAAAGTTGCTGAGGGCCGAGCAACAGAGGGTGAATGACTCTGAAGAGCCTGCATTAGTTCCCATTGGGTATATTTCTTTTGATGCTTCTGACCATTTAAATGTTGGTTGGCATGTTGGAGAGAAGTCAGCTCCACACGGCAACAAGTACAATAGCCACGAGAACCATCAAAGAAATAGGGTACCACATTTCCAGGTGCTTTGTTTTGACCTGAGACAAGATCAGCAGGAGGCTGAAAGCCTGGAGTGTGGGTAAAATCTTGTTGTGGGGTGTTCTCTTGCAAATGGTTCTGGTTTTGCTCAAAGTGCAGGTCATTTTTAATTTGCTGACAGTGTTCTGTCTCAGATCTTAATGTCAATTCTGGCGGTGAAATTCTTGTAGCCTGATGATCTGAATGAACAGGTGGTTCTGAAACAATCCAAGCATCAATGATCTTTGGTAACGTTTCCTCACTCTGATTAGACAAGGCTTGTAACCAAACAGCTTTTTGACTGCCTGTCTGCTGGGTGTTGTCATCTATGCTGGCCGGTTCAGCACACATTTTACTAGTTTGCTTGGAACCTTCCAAAAGTGCATGATCCCCCAGTTCTTTGTTCTTTACTTTGAGGACCTCTTGAATAGTTTCACTGAAGTTACTACCCTGGTAATCTTTGTATTTATGGGACGTCTCTGGCCTGGGTTCATTCTGATGTTTTATTTTGACAGATTTGCTGACATTGTTCATGAAGGGCAGCCCTTCTGCATTGTTTACAGAAGATGCTTCCACTGTATTATATGAAGCAGGTGTTTTTTCTACATTGCTTATGACAGATGCCTCTTCTGCATTGTTTATGGAAGATGCTCCTGGTGCAAAACACAGGCCTGCAGAGTCCACATGTCCAGTTTGAATAGGCAAAGAAGTATCATTATTACCAAGTTGTGGATTTGAATTTAAATTAACAATCGTTACTTCAGTTGTGGGTACTTCTCTAGTTCTTGGATGTTTAATCTCCTGGGAGACATTTGACACCACAAGTGCTGTGGTCATTTCTTGAAATGGCAACTCTGACTCTGAGGATATATTTTTTGGACTCTCTGAACTTCGGCTTGAGGAAGGAATGACTGAAGCCCCATGAAAAGAAGCATTTGGAATTCTTATCTGGTCTGGAGTCACCCTTCGTGGAACAATGCAATGGCTTCCTCCAAGAGATATTGATGGTGTTTGATGAAGTTCTTCTTCCTTCTTCTTGTGTTTCTGACTCAAAAAATGGTCCTCAGCATTCTTCATGCACGAGAATGGCACCTTGCAAACTGAGCACATAAGAACCTTCCCTGGAGGTGGCCCTGATGTGGTACAGTCTCTCTGGGAATCCAGTCCTCCAGCCTCACATTTTTTCACATGTTTCTGACCATTAATGTGCTGCTGAGCATGTGATACAGAAGTGAGTTCGAGCTGACAGACAAAACAGTATCCTCTATCTCCACGCATGATGTAGGGTTCACCATTAGGTCCCCTGGTTGATACCGGAGATGACATAAAATTCACAGCCCCTACCTGTCCTACTTGGTCTGGGAGTAAGATTGGCCTTTCTGGCAGTGAGACATGTTGGGCAGAAGTGGCTGGATGCTCAGGTGTGGGCTGAAACTGAGCAAAATTTGTACCACCCACATCAGGCCTGGCCAGTCCTGTTCCATTGCTCATCAAGAAAGGCCTGGAACTGCTCTGATTTGCTGCAGCATTTTTCTTGTGTCTAGCACCTTCAAGATGTTGAATAGCAAGTTGTCTTGACGTGAAATCAACATCACATATGTGGCATCGACCACCTGCCCCAAGTTTGTTGTACTGCTCCCCACTTGGACCTGTATTAACAGTCTTTAGCTCAGTGTGTGGTGAAATCTGTCCTTGCACAGCATTTGTTACACTTGGAGGGCTTGGAGAAGGAAGTCCAATAGTCCCTGCTGTTTCTTTTTCTTTTTTAAGATGTTTACCACCATCTATGTGTTGCTGACAGTGTTGGGGAGATGTTAGTTCCACTTGACAAACATAACAATAGCCCCTGCTTCCATTCATTGCATAGGATTCACCATTTGGCCCTCTGAGTCGATTTTCTGATGATGTATTCATAGTGTCAAGTTTATGACTAGACAAGTTCGTCTGTTGGTGATCATTCACAGCCTCCTCAGTTTCACTTTTAGTGGTAACCCAGGCCTGACTGGCATTGTTCCTTAAAAAATTCTCAACACTGAAGAGTGTAATTCCATCTCCTAGACCTAGTGGATTGAGATCTGATATTGTACAAGTTTGTCCATTCACTTTTCCAGACAAAAGTGTGCCTTTCCTCGCCTTCTCAACATGCGCTGGACTAACATTGTGTTGATTCAGCTGCTCTACTGAATTACACAACTTGCTGCAGACAGCACAGAATAGAGAAGATGACTGATTTAAAATGGCTGCTTCCACTTTTTTTTTGTGACTGAGGCTTTCAAGATGCTGTTGACGTGGGATGACTCCACTAAGTCGACACTTACACACTGCACACCTGCACTCACAAGAACAGGCAAGAACACAAAAATAAAAACATTGTTATTCAATTACAAGCTGTAGTGTACCAATCCCACTGATGTTTAATGATTTTATCTCATCTGCTGCAATACAAATATACAGAAATATAGTTTAAAAATATAGATGAATTTAGCTATGAGGTGTAAATGCCAAGAGCAGTGAACCTTCTAAAAAAAAGACCTCAAACCCATCAGATATAAATGAAGTTAAAATATTCACTGTTCTCTCACACAAGATCTATGTTGGCATCCAACAAAACTACCCCTATCAAGTATCATTACAATAAATCTTTTCATTATCTGGTGAGAAAAAAAAACAGCACCAGACATGGTTTTCACACCTGCATTCTGATGACAAAGGGCGGCAAATATTTCGTGAGGGGACACCGAGTTATTGGTATTTTAATAGATCTCTCTGAGAAAAGAGTAAACTTTTCACTTGAAATTTAAAACTAATCAGTTATCTTTCTAAGCAAAACATATGTGAACATATGTGTCAGTTAATTGCAGTATCAGAATTGAATTCAATACACATATGCAATGTTTCCTAACCCACTAATTAAAAAAATTTTCCCAAGTATCTGATGCCCAATTTTACATGAAGCATGCATGCAAGTCATAAATGTCAAATGAAATTTTAATAATTTACTGTAAACACTATTCTGAACGTTTTCAAACATCTACGGAACTGTCTTGAAAATGAGGCTGATTTTAAGAACATTAGAAATAAATCTAGAAAAAAAGATGAGCTTCAATGACATCCCTGAATGGTTCTTTGCACTGAAACCAGCACAATATTCGATCACCATGAGTCTTTTAATCAAAGTTGTTTTGACAATCATGATTTTCATGATGCCCTTTCTCACTGATGCTCAGCTGAAGAGCCAAGCAGTTTCCTTTCAAGATTGGCTGGAAAATGATACTGATTGTGGTTGGATCTAACAAACTCGGAGACTTACTTTGAAAGTAAGGAAAATCGTCACAAAAATACTGTCGCCCACAGGAAAAATGACATAACTGACAGTATGGCCTTTTTCTACTTTATTGTGTCTGATTACGAACAGTCACTTAAATTGGTTAGCCACACGTGAAACTACTATTTGGGAAGTAGATATATGTCTGTCTCCCTTGGTTTGACATAAAAGAATTATGTGTAAGACAAGGTCATAGAAACAATAATGGAAAAAGGCCATGCTATTTGCATTTACACTACACTATTCTTCCTTTGGGCAACAGAATATTATGTACAGTGTGTGGATGTGAACCTAACATAATCTCATAATGTCCTCTAACAAAACTCAATTTCAGTGTCATCTCCGTTTCAAATACAAATTACTGAGGAAAAAAAGTCAGCAACTATCTAAAGTCCAGATCTCCTTCCTGTATATTAATTACAATAAAAAGCTTTGCAAATCTTATTACTGTCTAAAAAATAATAACCGTAACCGAGTATTCCAGTAGCCCATTGAATCCTGCATTAGCACCATGATCACTTGATTATATCAGCTCTGATATCACTGAACTGCTGAATTCCACTCTGAAGTGCAACATTTTCAATGCATATTATATAATTTACTTAGTCTGCCAAAATGACAACAAAGTGAATCACAAAGAATAATCTGCACTCATTTTGATTATCTATATCATGCAAAATATCAACCCTCACCATAAGGAATCAGTCATTTTAAACACTGATTCTTGAAGCTTCACTTTATTCTAAACACACTTTCAATTTCACATTTAATGCAGTCAAATTAGAAGTCCTGAAAGGTTGGGAAAGTATTCAAAGCCCCAGGCAGCTGGAGTCCACATTACGTGTATGTCTATATTTAGTGCCAGGGGATACATGAATAAATACATACCAGAATCACCAATGTCCTTTGAGCATTGGCTGTTGTGGGGTTGCTCTAGACTTTATATTCCCACAGGCGAGATGACGTGATGGGTTCTTGGAAGTCGTTCGCCAAAACCGAAAGTGAGTCAGCGCACACGGAAATTTCCCCAAGGAAAGATAACTGTCGACTGTCAAAGTCATTTGGTATTTCGGTGTCGACGTGAATAAACTTACCCATCTGGTCATTCACTGCATGTGTTTGTCAAACATATCAACAATATAAAGCAAGTACAACACTTGTTTGAAGATATGGAGTGGAACATTATCCACAAACTCCATTGACTTACTCTGTTATGATAAATATGATCTCAGCACTCTCCTACCAGCAGAACAAGAAAATAAATTTTGCTTGCCAGATAATGGTGAAATGCCGGCAAATAATGTTGCCGATTAAGTTTCTTTACTACTCTCGAAATCAATCTTTAAAATATGCACAGAAATTCAGTACTTACTTATATATGGCCTTTAGCGTCTTTACAGACGGTCTTAGCAGCTAGAATATTCACTTTCACTTTGACTGACAGCTTCTCTCGTGGCTTATTCTACCAATGTTTGACCCGAGAGTGCGATGGCAGTGATTGCAGGTCAGTCTTTTGGGTTCACTTTGGCGAGTGTTTTCATTCCGCCTCTGTCGTTTTGTCAAGTATGTTTCTTTTGCCTTGAAGTCTATTGCGAGCGTGCCACTGCGCAATTTTTGTCTCCATCTGCTTCGATCATTTGCAAGGTTCTCCCATTCATTGGGGTCGATGTTGAATGCTTTCATCGTGACCTTGCAAGTGTCTTTGAATCGCAGATGTGGCCTACCTCTGGGTCGGTTGCCAGTAGCAAGTTCCCCATAGAGAATTTGTCTGGGGATGCGATCATTTTCCATACGGTGGAGATGTCCAAGCCACCGCAGTCTTTTTTTGCCTAGGAGAGCCTGAGTTGATGGAATGTTGGCTCGGCTCAGAACTTCGATATTTGAGATCCTGTCTTGCCACTTGATCTTGAGAATTTTGCGTAGGCAGCGCAGGTGGAAGGAGTTGAGGGATCTTTCATGTTTGGAGTAGGTGGTCCATGTCTCTGAGCCATACAGCAGGGTGCTTAGGACGCAAGTTTGGTACACGAGTACCTTTGTTTTGATGGTCAGCTTGCTATTGTTCCACACCCTTTTTGAGAGTTTGCCAAAAGCTGTGGCCGCCTTTCCTATTCTGGCATTTATTTCAGTTGTTATGTCTGTGCTACCACTGATGGTTGAGCCTAGGTAGCAGAATTTTCCCACTTGCTCCAGAGGAGAGCCATTCAGCATGATTGGGTTGGGATTTCTCAAGCCTTGTGTCAAAACTACAGTTTTTGAGACACTGATCTTTAGCATGAATTTGTCACAGGCTTTGGCAAGGCTATTGATGAGAGCCTGGAGCGTGGTTTCATCGTGGGCCACGATTGCAGCATCATCTGCGAAGAGGAGCTCTTGTAACATAATATGCTCTGTACGAGATTTTGCTTTTAGTCTGGCAACATTAAAAACGGAGCCGTCCACTCTGGTGTTAATAAGTACTCCACCTGAACATTGACCAAAGGCATTCTTGAGTAGGGCTGCAAAATATATACCAAATAAGGTAGGAGCAAGAACACATCCCTGCTTCACACCGCTGTTTACAGCAAATGAATTGGATGTGCAGCCCTCAAAGTTGACACATGCCATCATGTCAGTGTGGAAGGATGCAATAAGTTTTAGCAATGTTGGTGGACAGCCTATGGATTTAAGGACTGCATACAGGCCAGATCGGCTTACGGTGTCGAAAGCCTTTGTTAGGTCCACAAAGCATGTTATAAGCGGCCTGTTTTGTTCTTTACATTTTTCTTGGATTTGCCGAAGTGCAAATATCATGTCAATAGTTGATCGTTTGCTTCGAAAGCCACATTGTGTTTCTGGTAAGACTTTTTCCGCCAGTTGTTGAAGGCGGCAGTGGATGACGCGAGCAAAAGCCTTTCCAGTAATGCTGAGGAGGGATATGCCTCGATAGTTGTTGCAGTCGCCTTTGTCTCCTTTGTTCTTGTAAAGTGTGACAATTTTGGCGTCTCTCATATCATGTGGTATCACGCCTTCTTTCCAACACTGCAGTAACAGATTATACAGGTGTGGTAATAGTGGGCCTTTTAGGTCTTTTAATACCTCTGCAGGAATGTTGTCACTTCCTGTGGCTTTTCCAGCAGACAGGTGGTCGATTGCATTGGAAAGCTCGACTAAGGAAGGTTCAGCGTCAAGTTCGGCCATTATTGGCAGTTTTTGGAGGTGTTCCTCAAAATCTGGTGGAATATTTTTCTCAGTTGAATACAACAGAGAGTAATGCTCTACCCACCTGTTCAGTTGTTCATTTTTATCTGTGATGGGTTCACCATTTACAGACTTAAGTGGGGCGCTTTTGGTGATGATTGGCCCAAGAGCTACTTTCATCTGACTAAAGGCGGTTTTCATATCTCCCTTTTCATTTGCCTCTTGTATGCTGTTACACAAGTCTGTCCAGTATTTGTTGGCGCCACGTCTTACCTCCAGCTGAAGTTTAGCTTTTGCATTTTTCAAACAAGTTTTTGTACTCTGATTGCAATTTTTGTTATACTCATTGAAAGCAGATTTCTTTTGCTCAATGAGAGGTAGGAGAATTTCGCTGTTCTGGGCTACCCAGTCGTTGTTTGAAACTTTATGCTGTCCAAAAGACTTGATGGCACAGTCATGAATTTTTGAACTGAGAGTGTTCCATGTTTCATCTACCGAGTCACATTGGGTGACATTATCCATGCTTTCAGCAAATAACTTTTCAAATGACTTTCTATTTGATTCATCTCTGATTGCTGTTACATTGATCTTAGGGATTGAAGGGGCTTTTGATCTGTATATTTTCTTGGCCGAAATTTTGATTTTGCTGACTACCAGTGCATGGTCGGTGTCACAGTCAGCACTGTGGAGGGAACGAGTTATTTTTATACAGCCCAAACTCTTCCTCCTTGAGAGAATAAGATCTAATTGATGCCAATGGCCAGACCTGGGATGGCGCCATGATGTTCTTTGTCATCTCTTAAGGTCAAAGTACGTGTTTGTAACACATAATGAGTTTACGGAGCATAGCTCCAGAAGGCGCTGCCCGTTTTCGTTGATGTTGCCAATGCCGAAGTGCCCAATGCACTTTGGCCATGCGGAATGATCTGCTCCCACTCGAGCGTTAAAGTCACCCAGAATTAGCAGGCCTTCGGTGAGAGGGATGTTGTGGAGAGTCCTCTGCAATGCCTCGTAGAAAATGTCTTTGGTTTCGTCAGAGGAGGTAAGTGTTGGGGCATAGACACAGATAATGTTGGTAAAACCAGACCGGGTGTTCAGTCTGAGTGTCATGATGCGTTCTGACACTCCAATTGGAGTTGCGATCGAATTGATAAGGGAGTTTTTTACGGCGAAGCCCACGCCGTGGATTCTCGGCTGTTCGCTGCTAAGGCCCTGCCAGAAGAAGGTGTAGTTTTCTTCTTTGACTGACCCGGAGTCGGGAAGTCGAGTTTCTTGAAGGGCAGCGATGTCGATGTTTAGTAGCTGAAGTTCTCGATCAATAATTTGGGATTTCCTGATGGAGTCAATATCAGTGAGATCTTGCTGTTGCAAGCCTGGGCGCATTGTTCTGACGTTCCAGGTACCAAGTTTTAGTATTTTTTTGTTTTTGCCAGGTGCACACTTTACGTCAGCTTTTTGACTTTTGGTCTAGCTCCAACCACCTTATGAAGCAGGCTGACGTGGCGGAACAACACCCAACTGCCTGGGGGCTGCCCAGGTTACGGCGGGCGGTAGTTGATCAATGCAGCTGAAAAGCCGCTCCCACCGACAGAGGGGACCCCTGGCGCTCATCCGTACGCCAAATGGATTGAGCTTATCACCGGTAACTGCCACCTCCCGTGTTGTGCCCATCCGTAACGGATGGCTGGAGTGTCCTCTCCAAATCGGAAATGGGTGGGCTTATAGAGGAGAGACAGACGCTTGCCAAGCCCGAGCAAACGCCTCCTCGTTTTGCTGCCTTGCCTGGGCTATTTTTAAGAGATGGTGCTTTGCCCAGAGGCACCACCCCTCTCTCTGCCATTCTAGTTAAACCCAAGGGAGAGACCAGGTCAATACATTTGGAACTAGTCCGGCTGCAGGAGATGCTGGAAGCCAGTTTGATGCAGTTCTCTATGACAACCACCTTCGGGTCTCCACTCCTGATTTTCTGTCTGGGTTTACTCCCATAGCCTTTGCTATCATAGCAACACACTTATAATGTACTTACTTATAATGAAACTAAAAGGTATAAATACAGCTGGTCACTGGTCACTGGTCACTGATCCCATAACCCGCCGGGGTCGTAGGGGCGCTGCAGTGATGAACGTTGCACCAGCTGGCTCCATTTGTGGCGGTTGTGGGCGAGTGTCTGGGTTGCAGGAAAGCTCATCTTGGTCCATTCCGCAATGTTATCCGCCCATTTCTTTCTCGGTCTGCCTCGTCTTCTCTTCCCCTGCACTGTTCCTTGTAGTATGGTCTTAGAGAGCCCATCTGATCTTGTCACACGCCCATACCATCTGAGCTTCCTTTTCTTGACAACACATGTATGATAAATACAACGAGTGAGTGTCACTTAAAATACGTGTACAGTGGGCTTAAAATACACATTTTTTTTAAACGGCACGAATTGATAAAGGGCCAAAGAGCTTATGAACACACTAAAAGCAGAGAGTACTAGATGTCCTACTGGGCATTGCCCGGAATAAACAATCACATGCCCCCCCCTCTCTCTCTCTCTCTCTCTCTCTCTCTCTCTCACACACATAATAAAAGTAATTAACTACAGTCTTGCTTCAGAACTCATGCGCACCACAACATTACGCACCAAACTGAACGCTTGATACGTTACTTTTTATGCCATGCACATTACTCTATATTACGAAATGAACATGCAAAAATACAGATGTTACATAGCAATAAACATTGTTATTTTTTAAAAAATACATGCTTGAAGTAAACAACTTTTAATTATAGCCATCATCTTCCTTAAATCTCAATTGCCACCTTCCTGCCAAATTTAAGGCCTGAAGAGTGTATATAGTCAGTTAGTCATGCCAAAGGTTGCAAGTTACTGAAATATATAATAGATTATCTATACTCTCTGCTAAAAGCAAATATACTCTATAGGCACACAAGTATGACCTCGCATTGAAGCTAAAACTTCCATCCGTTGCTTCTGTTCGAGGTTAAAAGACCCAGCATCGGCAAATGACGGCGTCTGTACGCATGACAGTACATTATGGCCGTTGGCTTGATTGGGTCAACTCGCAATTTTTCAAGACTATCGACATCGAACTCACATACCACAACTGATCGAATATTTGGAATTTTTTTTTTTTTTAATTAATGGTGTTGTTAACAAACACCACATAAAGGGAGATTGTACAAGGTGCACAAATTTTCTCATAATTCGGTAAGATGAGTTAGATCAAGACTGTGGACTGCGGCATTTAATTCTATGTCCTGTTTAAATTTTCTGCCCAGTAAATCGATTAGGTTTATTTGCTTTTGCTTGTTTGTCGTTTGTTTTTGTTGTTGTTGTTTGTTAGTGTCTTGTTAGTCATTAAAAAGATGAGGGAGGTGAAAAACTGTTTCACTATTTAGAACACTAATCGATCACTTTTGAATAGTTCCGGTGTTTGACCAATCGAATAACTTCGTTTCAGCCATCAGTACCCTGCCATAAATTACATGTATTAATTATTATACTAGCTGATCAGGTACCCTGCAGCGCACGTAGGCCTATTGCCTGAGATAAATCTGTAGGCACTATATATGCCCAGCCAACAGCTCTACGGAAATCCGAAATGGGAGAGTGACGTCAAGTCTGCGCCATGCAAACCGGCTGATAACAAAAAATTAGAACAGTATTTAAAATCGCATGATGTAATAGGAATAACATTGTTCCTGTGCAGTGTATATTTGCTGGTTACGACATCGGTCCAATATTGGTTTAATGTAGAGCACACCCCTTATCTTATGGTAATCCTACATCCTACCTGTCACGAGTGGAGTGAGTGCAATTAAGGGGATTGCTACAGAGCGGGTGTAGAGTAAGAAAGGCTCACAGTAGACAGCAAGTTAAGCGTGCTGTTGTGAGTAGTAGTGGGGGCGGGGTCTGAAGGAGGCGAAAGCGCGGTATTACTATCACTGCAAGTTAGAAGGTCCTAGGGATCGGACCTGTGAATAAAAGCCCATCGGGCGGACATAAAGGGGAAGCAGTCGAGAAGACTAGTGACAGTCTGTCCAGTTATGACTGGTATGTAGAACGTTGATTGATTATTATGATTGATGTATTATATTATATTCGTCTATTACCATGATGTAAATAAGTAGATGTGAGGAATGTGGAAGTCCTTGATATTGGATATAGCAATGTGCGCCACGAGCGATAGATGAAAGTGAGTTCATGGATTTGTAGCGCGAGTGAGTAGTGTGTACTCCGATGGAGGTGTGTTACCGTAAGATGTGTGGTGAGTGAAAGGTGAACTAGTGTGTGTACGCTTCAGGGGTTGTAAGGAGAGGTGGCGTGAATAGAAATGGTAGGGTATTATACCAATGTAATGTTATTCTTGTAGGTGTCGGGGACGGGCCGCAGAGCCACCTCGATGAGCACAGGGGATAGGCCAGCATAGGGCCGGAGGCCACACATAGGCCAGAAGTGAGGCTGTCAGTGTAGGACAGTGGAGGCACATAAAGTCGTGGCAGTCAGGCCACGGACAGGGACGTAGATATGAGAGTGAATGAGATACTATATTGTTGCCATGTTGATAGGCTAGTGAACTGATACTATGTTGTTGCCATGTTGATAGGCTCGTGAACTGATATTATGTTGTTGCCATGTTGATGGCTATGGAAATAATAATGTGTTATTGCCCTGCGGAGGTGCTAGGGGAGTGCTAAGGTGTATGACAATAGGAAGGTGATATTGAGAGACTGCGGTGCCAGTGAATCATTAATGTACTATTAAGACCCTGAGGGGAGAGGCTGAGGCCGAAGTGCCTTTAGGAGTAACTACCGGATTGTGGATCCGAGGGAGAGTGTGTGTGAGAATAAGGCCGTTGTACGGCAGTCATTTCAATAATATAATATATGTAATTGCGCTATTATATGTATAATTATGTTTAATAAATGTGTGAGTCTGATGGGTTGTTTTGTTAAGTGTTAAACTTGTTTGTTCGTGATTGTCGTCCTGTCATAAACTATTACATTTCCCAGTCTGGGATTTGTGACACTGGGGGCTCGTCCGTTGTGACACTGGGGGCTCGTCCTGTTTACCTGTGGTCATTCTGACATTCTGTATTCGTTATATCTAGTTGTTTTTCTGTTGTGCTAGGAATTTGTGCTGTCTTGTTCGTTGGATGAATGGACATTTCATGATATGATTTATGTATATTGATGAATATGTATTGATACATGTATTGCTATGAATAGGTATTAATGTGTATTTAAACTTTCCAGAGTGTGGGCGTGCAGCCTGAGGAGACAAGCAGCCAGAGCTCCGATTAAAGGGAGGAGTTTTACTCAAAATTTCAAAAGTTAAGTGAAAGTCAAAATTTTTGTGCCCTGGATTTTGGGCTGTTCCTTTAATCTGTCTTTTTCCCTGTTTTTTGCTGTTTTTGTTGTCGTTATAGGTTATACGGGCGGTGGCGCGGGTTTGCTGTGGTGAGCGTAGTTTGTCCTCTTCGGGAGGTGGGCTAAATTTGGAACTTCGTTCATCACAGTGAACAGTTCTATAGGGACCTGTATTTTTGTTTAGATTGTAGCGTTCTATCTTCCTCGTTGTTTTAGGAAGACGTTTCTCTTGTCCTTCTTCTCCCTATCTGTAGATACGTTCTTTTTTTTCAGACTCTGTTCTTGTTCGTACCGTGTAGTATAATCGGCGTAGTAGGTTGCATTTTTTTCCATTATAGTTTTTTTTTGTAGAAGCTTTGTCCTAGTCTGGTTCGTTGTCCTTGACGTACTTGTGGTCCTTCTACTGAATTTTCTCATTCTTATCTTTTCCTTTCGTTTTGTTATTTAATAGTGCTAGACATTTTATAAACATACAATTAGTTAGAGAGAGTAGGCTGTAGAATGTTTAGTTAGGGGTGTTTCTGAATTGTATTTGGGTTTTGTTATATCTGGTGTGATCTCAGGTCTCTGGTCGGGTCGTTAGTGATCATACCGACAGGTTAGCCGTTTTTATAATACATACCATAAGCATAAATCTGTGAAATGGCAGAACTCCAACAATTAATGAAGTTGGGTAAGGAACTTGGCCTTGAGGGAGAAGAGCTACGCGGCTGGATTAAAGAACAGCAGGCGGATTTGCGCGATGAGCGTGCTAAGGATAGAGAGCGAGAAAGAGAGGCTAAGGCTCAGCAACAAGAAAGAGAGGCTAAGGATAAGGAACAGGAAAGGGAGTTTAAGCAACAGGAAAGAGAGGCTAAGGAACGGGAGCAGGAGAGGGAGTTAAAGTTAAGGGAGATAGAAGCCCAAGAGCGGGAGATAGAGGCTAGGGATAAGCAACAGGAGAGAGAGGCGCGAATAAGAATCGCCGAGTTGGAAATCAAAAAGAGTGCGCCAACAGAAACAGTTGAGCGGCAGGTACACAATAAAGGTGGCGTTAGGATTAAGCTCCCTACGTTCGACGACCGGAAGGACGACATAGACGCCTTCCTTTACAGGTTCGAACTGAACGCACAATTGCAATGGGGGGAAAATAAGGAATTATGGGCCACGTACCTGGCATCGCTATTGCAGGGGCGAGCGTTAACCTACTTTAAAGAGCTACAGCGCGAAGACGTGCAAGATTACGATAAGCTGAAGGCTTTGCTGCTTCGCCGATTTGCGCGTACCGAGGAATATTTCCGGGAGCAGTTTAGGCGAGCACGTGCAGATACCAGGGAGGACTTTGCTGCCTTCGTCGCGAGACTAACGGAGTATTTCGCGAACTGGGTAGACTTGGCGCATGTGGGCACGGATTTCGCTAAACTGAAAGACCTAATGATCCGTGACCAGCTGTACGCGTCGTGCCACAAAGATCTGGTGGCTTTCCTGAAAGAGAACGAACCCGCGACGGTGCAGGAGGCGTCTAAGTTGGCGGAGGCATACCGTACGGCGCACCCGTCCAAACCAGTCGCCAGGGCGTACGTCCAAGATGCTGGGTACGTCGCCGTTGTCGAAGGGTCGCCGGCAGGACTTAAGGACAGGTCGCGTCAGCGTGGTGCCTATAGTGGGCAAACCCAGGGGCAGCGTAGGGGCTATCACCAACCCCCTGCATATGGACCCGGTAAGTTTGACCGAGCAGGAGGGCTAGGTCGCGGTAATGGCCGGGGGCGAGTTGTGACCTTTGCCGATGACCGACGGCATAGGGACTCTAGTTCCGGTCGCGAGGGGTCACGGGGACCCAGGCCTAGGGCAGCACAGGGAGCGGAGTGTTGGACTTGCGGACGCGTGGGTCACTTTTCGCGCGAGTGTAGGGCCGCGAAGTGTTGGAACTGCGGAAGAGCAGATCACATCAGCGTGAACTGCCCTGCAGGTAGGATAGCGGCGAACGTGGACAGTAGCTCCAGTCCATGCTCCCCAAATAAATTTCATCATGCGGCTGCGTGTGTTACATCGGACAACGGAGGCGGACAGTATTCTAAGTGTCCCAGTTGTGAGAAGTTATTATCTTCCGGTGTTTTACCTTGTGGGAGAAAGATCCCCGTTATAAATTCATGTCATACAGGAGGTGGTCTTAGGGTTTATCCGGGGTTTGTTGGGGACGAACCGGTCTCGGTTTTACGAGATACGGGATCTACCGTTGTGGGAGTGCACAGGGACTGCATTCGGGATTCACAGCTTACAGGTGAGACTGTCCCGTGCATCCAATTTTCGGGGGCCATTGAGAAATTACCCATGGCAAAAATAATGATAGATACACCTTTCCTTAGCGGGGAAGTCGAAGCAGTCGTTGGTTGTTTTCCAGGCGCCCAGCTCATCATTGGGAATGTATCACGGGTAGTTTCCCCTTCCGATGAGAACGTGCAAGCATGGTCGCAATCAAAAGGTATTGACTTTTGCGCCGCGGTCGAAACACGGCGACGGGTAGCTGATAAAGATAAGATTAGACCTTTGGCTACGCCAGCGGTCAACCTAGATATCACGCCAGAGCGCTTGGCGAGATTACAAAGGGAGGACCCATCATTAAACCCATGTTTTGGGGAAGCGCGAACCGAGAAAACGAGGAAATATAAGAACGGGTCATCTTCTTTTTTTGTCCAGGGGGGCATTCTGTTCCGTATGTACGTCACAGTGGCTTCCGTTCAAAAGCAGGTCGTCGTGCCACGGTCGTTAATTACTACAGTATTGCGTCTGGCCCATGATGTTCCATTGGCGGGTCATATGGGAAGTGCTAGAACCAAGCAGAGAGTTCTGAAAGATTTTTATTGGCCGTCAGTATACAGAGATGTACGGTTATATTGTAAGACGTGCAGTGCGTGCCAAAAGACGACGCATAAGGGTCGTACACCCCAGACTCCTCTTCAGAATATTGCGGAAGAAGCTTCTGGTATCGCTTCGAAAAGAGCAAAAGACTATAAAGATAGAGGGTCCAAACTGAGAATTTTTAAGCCAGGAGACAAGGTTCTGTTGTTGTTACCTACGGACCATAATAAGTTATTGATGACATGGAAAGGTCCTTATGTTATTGAGCGAGTTGTTTCAAAGGTAGATTACGCTATCCACATTGATGGAACGAGTAAGATTTTCCATGTTGATATGCTGCAGAGGTTTCATGAGAGACCATAGTATCGCCATTCTCATACTGGTATTAAAGGACATACCTAATGTCGTGTCATTCTTTGACGATATAGCATGTCATACGTCGACATGGTCTGATCATATTCAGACACTAACAGTAGTTTTTCAACGATTACGTCATTTTGGGTTAACTGCTAAACCCGCAAAGATGGATTTGGCATGTCCAGAGATAATATTCTTAGGACATATTGTGGGTAGAGGTGTTCAGAGACCTGAAGAAACAAAAATTGACAAGTTAGTAGGGTTGCAAATCCCTAAAACAAAGAAACAAGTCAGAAGCTTAGTGGGAATTTTAAATTATTACAGAAAGTTCATTCCAAATTTTTCCTCCTTGTCATCTTCTCTTACTGACCTTACTAAGAAGGGACAACCCGATAAGGTCCAGTGGACGTCTGAATGTCAGACATCATTTGATAAGTTGGTGACAGCATTATCATCGTCACCCATTCTGATATTACCCGATTTTCGATCTAATTTTATCCTCAGAACGGATGCGTCGGACTCTGGTGTCGGCGCTTGTCTTCTACAGGAGAAGAACGAATGTCTCCATCCTGTATGTTATGTCAGTAGGAAGTTATTGCAGAGAGAAAGAAAGTATTCTGTGATAGAGCGTGAGTGTCTTGCCATTGTCTGGTCCGTCCAGAAACTGGGACGTTATCTCATGGGACGAGAATTTTGTATCCAGACAGACCACAAACCACTGACATTTTTGTCGAAGAATCGTTCGTCCAGCCCACGCTTGTCTAGATGGGCATTGGCTTTGCAGCCGTATACCTTCGTTATTCAACCAATTCCAGGAACCAGCAATCATATCGCCGACTACCTTAGTCGAGCCTAGGGGAAGATTTCAGGAGCTTATACATCGGAGGACAGGAACATTGACAGGATCTGTGTGAATAAGTCGACTTTAAAATATTGACATTATAAATATGATATGAAGAATGGTTGATAGGTTGAATGGTTTTTGATTCTGTATTAAGTATTGTGATTAGTTAGCTATTCATGATGTGACACATATATGCATATTGCAGGCCATATTGATCCCCATATTTTCCCCTGATTTCGGTATTTTATACTAGGGGAACTGCTAGGTCATTTTTTTCTAAGTGTAGGTATTGCTCACGCTCACTCGTTGACAGTCATCTTGATGCGATTTGAAATTAATTGCATTAATTTTTTTGGGGTGGGGGATGATGTCACGAGTGGAGTGAGTGCAATTAAGGGGATTGCTACAGAGCGGGTGTAGAGTAAGAAAGGCTCACAGTAGACAGCAAGTTAAGCGTGCTGTTGTGAGTAGTAGTGGGGGCGGGGTCTGAAGGAGGCGAAAGCGCGGTATTACTATCACTGCAAGTTAGAAGGTCCTAGGGATCGGACCTGTGAATAAAAGCCCATCGGGCGGACATAAAGGGGAAGCAGTCGAGAAGACTAGTGACAGTCTGTCCAGTTATGACTGGTATGTAGAACGTTGATTGATTATTATGATTGATGTATTATATTATATTCGTCTATTACCATGATGTAAATAAGTAGATGTGAGGAATGTGGAAGTCCTTGATATTGGATATAGCAATGTGCGCCACGAGCGATAGATGAAAGTGAGTTCATGGATTTGTAGCGCGAGTGAGTAGTGTGTACTCCGATGGAGGTGTGTTACCGTAAGATGTGTGGTGAGTGAAAGGTGAACTAGTGTGTGTACGCTTCAGGGGTTGTAAGGAGAGGTGGCGTGAATAGAAATGGTAGGGTATTATACCAATGTAATGTTATTCTTGTAGGTGTCGGGGACGGGCCGCAGAGCCACCTCGATGAGCACAGGGGATAGGCCAGCATAGGGCCGGAGGCCACACATAGGCCAGAAGTGAGGCTGTCAGTGTAGGACAGTGGAGGCACATAAAGTCGTGGCAGTCAGGCCACGGACAGGGACGTAGATATGAGAGTGAATGAGATACTATATTGTTGCCATGTTGATAGGCTAGTGAACTGATACTATGTTGTTGCCATGTTGATAGGCTCGTGAACTGATATTATGTTGTTGCCATGTTGATGGCTATGGAAATAATAATGTGTTATTGCCCTGCGGAGGTGCTAGGGGAGTGCTAAGGTGTATGACAATAGGAAGGTGATATTGAGAGACTGCGGTGCCAGTGAATCATTAATGTACTATTAAGACCCTGAGGGGAGAGGCTGAGGCCGAAGTGCCTTTAGGAGTAACTACCGGATTGTGGATCCGAGGGAGAGTGTGTGTGAGAATAAGGCCGTTGTACGGCAGTCATTTCAATAATATAATATATGTAATTGCGCTATTATATGTATAATTATGTTTAATAAATGTGTGAGTCTGATGGGTTGTTTTGTTAAGTGTTAAACTTGTTTGTTCGTGATTGTCGTCCTGTCATAAACTATTACATTTCCCAGTCTGGGATTTGTGACACTACCAACCCTACGAAATGTAATGGGGTGAACCATTACAGGGCTGAGAACATAGCTCATTGTAGTGAAAGGGAGATAAACCCGTTATTTTGATCAGCTGGACCACTAGACGTGGTCAAGGGGAAGTAACCACACAGAAATCATAGATAATCTCCCCTTATTGTTTATCACGCACTGAGATGAGTCATGCAGGTGTTGAGTAACATTGCCAACTGATGTACTCACTGCGCCAATTTTAAATCATAGTCTTAGCGTTGTCTGTATTGTCCAGGATTGGTCAATTTAAGTGTATTTGGAACATACACGAGCAAGATGGTGGTCTTTAAAAATGTTTTTATTTGTTTTAATGTTTTATTAGAATTTGCACTTAGTGAACTGTAAGGAGTGAATGGGTTGCGCGTGTTTGGGTGACGCTTAGATGGTGGCGTGGGTCGGTCAGTTCCACCCAGGTCTTCAAGACAGCAGGACGTGTCGTTGTGTCCAGACTAACATAAAAGTAAAAGAAGTTGTATAATTTATATTTCAAGATTTGTGGAGTGCCAGCTCTGATGATGTAGTTCAAGTGTGAATTCATTTGGTTAGTTCACGTAAGTTGTACCCATTATTTTAGTTCTGGTATTTAATAATATTTAGATGATGTGAAATAATAATGATTGGATTATACTTGGAGGTTTGATGAACTTTGTTCAGCTTGGTTAGGCAATCAGGCTAGCAGCTAACAATCTATGGTAAAGTTTATCTTACTAAGTTCTATCTTAGTATAGATCTATCAGTATCCTGCAGAGAGAGAGTGTAAGGTTGTTCTAGAATGCTATCAACGCTAGCGCGCATGATTAGTTCATGTAATTAAATGGAAACATTTAACTGTAATTTGTGACGGACTGATTTTATGTGAAGTGCTAACAAATAGTACTACTGGAGGGTGTGGTCTAAGTCCCGCTACTTGGATCAGAGATAGACAGATCTAGATCGTTATTCTTAATCTGCAGTTGGTGCCATTCAGGCTCAACGTGTCCTTCTTAGGGACAGACGTCACAGAGAGAGAGAGAGAGAGTAACGGGCAAGAATTATAACCAAGTTATTTCTTTACTTTAACTTGTTCTTCCGTGGGTTGCAAGGTTATTGTTGGATGATTATTTCTAGGTTCCTTTAAATCAGCAGTGTGTCTATGGTGTATGTGTAGATTTGTCTTGTGTGCCTTTTCGTTACCTTTATTGATGCCGTATTCATTATGGACTTTATGATAATGAGTAGACCAGTTAAGATGAAGAGAGAGGTGTTGGATTTGCAGAGCACGCGCGTGAGCCGTGAGTAGGTCACAGCAGACGCTAGCAGGCATGATCACATGACTTTTGGTCAAGCGAGTCAAATCAAGACCGGGATTGGTTAGCTAATAGCTTCCGGAAACGGAAGCTTGACCCAAACAACAATAACAATCCTGGCTGACTGTTTACAGTGGCTACCACACTTAAACAGCATTTGTTATCTCAGATATCGGCATTATACTAAAGGATGATGATTATTTACTTTAACTTCTTAATTTATTATATGTTTATTATTGAATTAGTATGTTCGCTACATACAAGGTGGGGACAAGGTGGTCTAGAGGCAAGGTGCTCGCCTCTCATGCCAAGGGTCCCGGGTTCTAAACCCGGCCGGTGCAGGCATGTTGGAAGTTTGGGATTTTTCTCATATTTTCAAGTCCCTGATCCTATTGAGGGGTAGGATCGAGTACCTAGTCTTCTCGGATAAGGACGAAAAAATTCGGAGGGCCCGTGTGCACGTTGCGCACGTTAAAGATACCTTGGCAGTTGGAAATCGTAAAGAGCAGGCCGAACAGGCCGCTGCCCGGGCAAAATTAAATAAAAATTCATCCCTACCACCCACTCCCCCTCATCCCCCCACCACCAAAAAAAAAAAAAAAAACGCCGACCGGCGCTGCACTGTGGCGACGACGTGCCTGCTCCAGTTGTAACTGGGGTGCAATGGCACAAAGGCAAAATTTCCCAAATGGGATTAAAGAGTTATACAAATACAAATACAAATACAAATTTTCTTCAATTTGTACTGGTTAGGTCGGACTTAGAAACTTTTGAGGGTCGAACCTTGAACTTTGGTTGTTGATAAGATGAATCATGAAGGGAAAGGCCTATGCTAGGTGTATAGATGCATTGTCTATGCATCAGGTGTCATATTTTTATGGCATCCTTTGTAGGTGCTCATTGTCTGTTCTTTTGACACACTGACAGATGTAATTGGACTCTGTTGTAATGAAGAGATCAGATGCATTGACTTTAAACTCAATCATAGGGGTTATGGGTGTTGCTTGCCCAGTAGACCTATGATATATATGTCATCGTTATTATGATATTATTTTGTTGCATTATATAATTAGTTCACTGAATATGTGGGAATGTTTTAGGTGTATCAGTATTGTTGGAGGTAATACAAGTGGGTTGACTTGACTGTTCAGTCTTGTAGTTGTACCATGTAGTTGGGTTTGGCTTTATGCCATGATTATCATATCACTTGTAGTGGGAGACTATAACTTGCTATTGTTGGTTGAGACTTAGGTGTTGACTTATTACATGTATGTGGTGTCACAAATCCCAGACTGGGAAATGTAATAGTTTATGACAGGACGACAATCACGAACAAACAAGTTTAACACTTAACAAAACAACCCATCAGACTCACACATTTATTAAACATAATTATACATATAATAGCGCAATTACATATATTATATTATTGAAATGACTGCCGTACAACGGCCTTATTCTCACACACACGCTCCCTCGGATCCCCAATCCGGGAGTTACTCCTAAAGGCACTTCGGCCTCAGCCTCTCCCCTCAGGGTCTTAATAGTACATTAATGATTCACTGGCACCGCAGTCTCTCAATATCACCTTCCTATTGTCATACACCTTAGCACTCCCCTAGCACCTCAGCAGGGCAATAACACATTATTATTTCCATAGCCATCAACATGGCGACAACATAGTATCAGTTCACTAGCCTCTCAACATGGCAACAATATAGTATCTCATTCACTCTCATATCTACGTCCCTGTCCGTGGCCTGACTGCCACGACTTTATGTGCCTCTACTGTCCTGTACTGACAGCCTCACTTCTGGCCTATGTGTGGCCTCCGGCCATATGCTGGCCTATCCCCTGTGCTCATCGAGGTGGCTCTGCGGCCCGTCCCCGACACCTACAAGAATAACATTACATTGGTATAATACCCTACCATTTCTATTCACTCCACCTCTCCTTACAACCCATGAAACGTACACACACTAGTTCACCTTCCACTCACCACACATCTTACGGTAACACACTTCCATCGGAGTACACACTACTCACTCGCGCTACAAATCCATGAACTCACTTTCATCTATCGCTCATGGCGCACATTGCTATATCCAATATCAAGGACTTCCACATTCCTCACATATACTTATTCACATCATGGTAATAGACGAATATAATATAATACATCAATCATAATAATCAATCAACGTTCTACATACCAGTCATAACTGGAAAGACTGTCACTAGTCTTCTCGACTGCTTCCCCTTTATGTCCGCCCGATGGGCTTTTATTCACAGGTCCGATCCCTAGGACCTTCTAACTTGCAGTGATAGTAATACCGCGCTTTCGCCTCCTTCAGACCCCGCCCCCACTACTCACAACAGCACGCTTAACTTGCTGTCTACTGTGAGCCTTTCTTACTCTACACCCGCTCTGTAGCAATCCCCTTAATTGCACTCACTCCACTCGTGACATCATCCCCCACCCCAAAAAAATTAATGCAATTAATTTCAAATCGCATCAAGATGACTGTCAACGAGTGAGCGTGAGCAATACCTACACTAGAAAAATGACCTAGCAGTTCCCCTAGTATATAGAATACCGAAATCAGGGGAAAATATGGGGATCAATATGGCCTGCAATATGCATATATGTGTCACATCATGAATAGCTAACTAATCACAATACTTAATACAGAATCAAAAGCCAATCAACCTATCAACCATTCTTCATATCATATTTATAATGTCAATATTTTAAAGTCGACTCATTCACACAGATCCTGTCAATGTTCCTGTCCTCCGATGTATAAGCTCCTGAAATCTTCCCCTAGGCTCGACTAAGGTAGTCGGCGATATGATTGCTGGTTCCTGGAATTGGTTGAATAACGAAGGTGTACGGCTGTAAAGCCAATGCCCATCTAGACAAGCGTGGGCTGGACGAACGATTCTTCGCCAAAAATGTCAGTGGCTTGTGGTCTGTCTGGATACAAAATTCTCGTCCCATGAGATAACGTCCCAATTTCTGGACTGACCAGACAATGGCAAGACACTCACGCTCTATCACAGAATACTTTCTTTCTCTCTGCAATAACTTCCTACTGACATAACATACAGGATGGAGACATTCGTTCTTCTCCTGTAGAAGACAAGCGCCGACACCAGAGTCCGACGCATCCGTTCTGAGGATAAAATTAGATCGAAAATCGGGTAATATCAGAATGGGTGACGATGATAATGCTGTCACCAAATTATCAAATGCTGTCTGACATTCAGACGTCCACTGGACCTTATCGGGTTGTCCCTTCTTAGTAAGGTCAGTAAGAGAAGATGACAAGGAGGAAAAATTTGGAATGAACTTTCTGTAATAATTTAAAATTCCCACTAAGCTTCTGACTTGTTTCTTTGTTTTAGGGATTTGCAACCCTACTAACTTGTCAATTTTTGTTACTTCAGGTCTCTGAACACCTCTACCCACAATATGTCCTAAGAATACTATCTCTGGACATGCCAAATCCATCTTTGCGGGTTTAGCAGTTAACCCAAAATGACGTAATCGTTGAAAAATTACTGTTAGTGTCTGAATATGATCAGACCATGTCGACGTATGGCATGCTATATCATCAAAGAATGACACGACATTAGGTATGTCCTTCAACACTAATCTCATTAATCGTGCAAACGTCGCTGGCGCGTTTACCAACCCAAATGGCATGACCTTAAATTGGAATAATCCAATGGGCGTTTGGAACGCCGTGTATTGTTTAGACTCCTCAGTAAGCGGGATTTCCCAATACCCTTTCGTCAAATCTATCTTGGAAAACCACGTGGACCCGGCCAATGAAGCCATTAATTCCTCCTGAAACGGAATAGGCTCCCTATCGCCTACCGTACTAGTGTTCAATCTTCGAAAATCAATACAGAACCGCACCGATCCATCAAGTTTTTTCACGAGGACGATGGGTGATGAATACGGCGATGTTGATGGTTCTATCACATCTAACTTCAACATTGACTCAACTTCCTTTATGACTCTATCTCTCGAAGAAAAAGGCAACGGACACGGTCTAAGAAATACTGGCTTATCCGAAGTCAACTTTATTTGGTGCTGGATCACCGTAGTGCGACCCGGCAAATCCGTAACAACATCCGGAAATGACGCTAACAGGGTCTCAAGTTCCCTACTCCTTGAACTCGTAAGGTCAGGGTTAATTTTTACGTCCCTGTAACCTTGTGTCGGAGTTAACTCCGGCAATTGAATTTGTAACTCCTCCTGCGCCTCGGTGTCGCTTACGTCACAGTCCAACTGGTCTACGACCCCCGTAC
Source organism: Onchidella celtica (assembly GCA_963931925.1). Lineage (NCBI taxonomy): Eukaryota > Metazoa > Mollusca > Gastropoda > Systellommatophora > Onchidiidae > Onchidella > Onchidella celtica. The sequence goes on along the minus strand of OZ007575.1, from coordinate 38,593,179 downwards.
AAGCGGTAGAGAAGACAGTCTCCTTTGGTCTTGTCTGTGCACACAGATACTGTGGTCTCTCATAAAATCTCTGTAGCATATTAACATGGAAAACCTTACTCGCTCCATCAATGTGGATAGCGTAATCTACCTTTGAAACAACTCGCTCAATAACATAAGGGCCTTTCCATGTCATCAATAACTTATTATGGTCCGTAGGTAACAACAGCAGAACCTTGTCTCCTGGCTTAAAAATTCTCAGTTTGGACCCTCTATCTTTATAGTCTTTTGCTCTTTTCGAAGCGATACCAGAAGCTTCTTGTGCTATAGTGCGCGCTGAAGATAGTCTTTCTCTTAAATCAACAAGGTACTGAAACACCGAAATCTGCTCATCGTCTCCCGATGATGGCGACGTCATCATGTCCCGAAGAACATCAGTTGGGCCCCTAGGACTACGACCGTACATCATTTCGAACGGCGAGAATCCCGTTGACTCCTGCCGTACCTCTCTGTACGCGAATAACACTGCAGGGATATATCTATCCCAATCTTTAGGGCGATCAGCAGCTACCTTACGCAGCATCGACTTTAACGTCGAGTTCAATCTCTCGCACATGCCATTAGCCTGCGGATGATAAGGGGTGGTAGTGATGGGTTGTATACTGAATAATCGGAACAATTCCTTCATCATCTGCGACGTAAATTGCGCGCCCCTATCAGACAGAATTTGCTCTGGTATTCCTACCCTAGCGAAGATTGCAAACAACGCTTCCGCGACCGCCTCAGACGTTATGGTCCGCAGAGGAACCGCCTCTGGCCATCTCGTAGCATTACATATGACCGTTAAGAAAAATCGATTCCCCCTATCGGTCGCTGGGTGAATGGGGCCAACAAGGTCTATCGAGACCTTTTTAAACGGTTCCGAGACCGTGGGGATCTTCTGAAGAGGAGCCTGGGGTGTACGACCCTTATGCGTCGTCTTTTGGCACGCACTGCACGTCTTACAATAGACTTGCACATCTCTGTGGATCGATGGCCAGTAAAAATTTTTAAGAACCCTTTCTTTGGTTCTAGCTATCCCCATATGACCCGCTAATGGGACATCATGTGCCAAATGCAATACTGTTGCGATCAGCAACGCTGGCACAACGACCTGCTTTAAAATGGAGGACACCGTTACATACTTACGGAACAGAATGCCCGCCTGAACAATAAAGGAGGACGACCCGTTCTTATATCTCCTCGTTTTCTCGGTTCGCGCTTCCCCAAAACATGGGTTTAATGATGGATCCTCCCTTTGTAATCTCGCCAAGCGCTCTGGCGTGATATCTAGGTTGATCGCTGGCGTCGCCAAAGGTCTAATCTTATCTTTATCAGTTACCCGTCGACGTGTTTCGACCGCGGCGCAAAAGTCAATACCTTTTGATTGCGACCATGCTTGCACGTTCTCATCGGAAGGGGAAACTACCCGTGATACATTCCCAATGATGAGCTGGGCGCCTGGAAAACAACCAACGACTGCTTCGACTTCCCCGCTAAGGAAAGGTGTATCTATCATTATTCTTGCCATGGGTAGTTTCTCAATGGCCCCCGAAAATTGGATGCACGGGACAGTCTCACCTGTAAGCTGTGAATCCCGAATGCAGTCCCTATGCACTCCCACAACGGTAGATCCTGTATCTCGTAAAACCGAGACCGGTTCGTCCCCAACAAACCCCGGATAAACCCTAAGACCACCTCCTGTATGACATGAATTTATAACGGGGATCTTTCTCCCACAAGGTAAAACACCGGAAGATAATAACTTCTCACAACTGGGACACTTAGAATACTGTCCGCCTCCGTTGTCCGATGTAACGCACGCAGCCGCATGATGAAATTTATTTGGGGAACATGGACTGGAGCTACTGTCCGCGTTCGCCGCTATCCTACCTGCAGGGCAGTTCACGCTGATGTGATCTGCTCTTCCGCAGTTCCAACACTTCGCGGCCCTACACTCGCGGGAAAAGTGACCCACGCGTCCGCAAGTCCAACACTCCGCTCCCTGTGCTGCCCTAGGCCTGGGTCCCCGTGACCCATCGCGACCGGAACTAGAGTTCCTATGCCGTCGGTTATCGGCAAAGGTTACAACTCGCCCCCGGCCATTACCGCGACCTAGCCCTCCTGCTCGGTCAAACTTACCGGATCCATATGCCGGTGATTGGTGATAGCCCCTATGCTGCCCCTGGGCTTGCCCACTATAGGCACCACGCTGACGCGACCTGTCCCTGAGTCCTGCCGGCGACCCCTCGACAACGGCGACGTACCCAGCATCTTGGACGTACGCCCTGGCGACTGGTTTGGACGGATGCGCCGTACGGTATGCCTCCGCCAACTTAGACGCCTCCTGCACCGTCGCGAGTTCGTTCTCTTTCAGGAAAGCCACCAGATCTTTGTGGCACGACGCGTACAGCTGGTCACGGATCATTAAGTCTTTCAGTTTAGCAAAATCCGTGCCCACATGCGCCAAGTCTACCCAGTTCGCGAAATACTCCGTTAGTCTCGCGACGAAGGCAGCAAAGTCCTCCCTGGTATCTGCACGTGCTCGCCTAAACTGCTCCCGGAAATATTCCTCGGTACGCGCAAATCGGCGAAGCAGCAAAGCCTTCAGCTTATCGTAATCTTGCACGTCTTCGCGCTGTAGCTCTTTAAAGTAGGTTAACGCTCGCCCCTGCAATAGAGACGCCAGGTACGTGGCCCATAATTCCTTATTTTCCCCCCATTGCAATTGTGCGTTCAGTTCGAACCTGTAAAGGAAGGCGTCTATGTCGTCCTTCCGGTCGTCGAACGTAGGGAGCTTAATCCTAACACCACCTTTATTGTGTACCTGCCGCTCAACTGCTTCCGTTGGCGCATTCTTTTGGCTTTCCAACTCCGCGATTCTCATTCGCGTCTCTCTCTCCTGTTGGTTATCCCTAGCTTCTATCTCCCTTAACTTTAACTCCCTCTCCTGCTCCTGAGCCTTAGCCTCTAACTCCTTTACCTGAGCCTCTTTTTCTCGCTCTCTATCCTTAGCACGCTCATCGCGCATTTCTGCCTGCTGTTCTTTAATCCAGCCGCGTAGCTCCTCTCCCTCCAGGCCAAGTTCCTTACCCAACTTCATTAGTTGTTGGAGTTCCGCCATTTCACAGATTTATGGTTATGGTATCTATTATAAGACGACCAACCTGTCGGTATGATCACTAACGATACGACCAGAGACCTGAGATCACACCAGATATAACAATACCCAGTTCAGAATACAATTCAGAAATTTACCTTTACAGCACAACTAATTCTATATCTATAAAAATGTATGCACTATTAATTATAAAAGAAAATAGAAACGACAAGAATGAAGAAATACAGTAGAAGGACCACAAGTACGTCAAGGACAACGAACCAGACTAGGACAAAGCTTCTACAAAAAAAACTATAATGGAAAAAACTGCAACCTACTACGCCGATTATACTACACGGTACAAACAAGAACAGAGTCTGAAAAAAAAGAACGTATCTACAGACAGGGAGAAGAAGGACAAGAGAAACGTCTTCCTAAAACAACGAGGAAGATAGAACGCTACAATCTAAACAAAAATACAGGTCCCTATAGAACTGTTCACTGTGATGAACGAAGTTCCAAATTTAGCCCACCTCCCGAAGAGGACAAACTACGCTCACCACAGCAAACCCGCGCCACCGCCCGTATAACCTATAACGACAACAAAAACAGCAAAAACAGGGAAAAAGACAGATTAAAGGAACAGCCCAAAATCCAGGGCACAAAAATTTTGACTTTCACTTAACTTTTGAAATTTTGAGTAAAACTCCTCCCTTTAATCGGAGCTCTGGCTGCTTGTCTCCTCAGGCTGCACGCACACACTCTGGAAAGTTTAAATACACATTAATACCTATTCATAGCAATACATGTATCAATACATATTCATCAATATACATAAATCATATCATGAAATGTCCATTCATCCAACGAACAAGACAGCACAAATACCTACTACTAACTAACTACAACTAAATATTACGAAAACGGACGAGTCACAATGGACGAGCCCCCAATGTCACAACGGACGAGCCCCCAATGTCACAAATCCCAGACTGGGAAATGTAATAGTTTATGACAGGACGACAATCACGAACAAACAAGTTTAACACTTAACAAAACAACCCATCAGACTCACACATTTATTAAACATAATTATACATATAATAGCGCAATTACATATATTATATTATTGAAATGACTGCCGTACAACGGCCTTATTCTCACACACACGCTCCCTCGGATCCCCAATCCGGGAGTTACTCCTAAAGGCACTTCGGCCTCAGCCTCTCCCCTCAGGGTCTTAATAGTACATTAATGATTCACTGGCACCGCAGTCTCTCAATATCACCTTCCTATTGTCATACACCTTAGCACTCCCCTAGCACCTCAGCAGGGCAATAACACATTATTATTTCCATAGCCATCAACATGGCGACAACATAGTATCAGTTCACTAGCCTCTCAACATGGCAACAATATAGTATCTCATTCACTCTCATATCTACGTCCCTGTCCGTGGCCTGACTGCCACGACTTTATGTGCCTCTACTGTCCTGTACTGACAGCCTCACTTCTGGCCTATGTGTGGCCTCCGGCCATATGCTGGCCTATCCCCTGTGCTCATCGAGGTGGCTCTGCGGCCCGTCCCCGACACCTACAAGAATAACATTACATTGGTATAATACCCTACCATTTCTATTCACTCCACCTCTCCTTACAACCCATGAAACGTACACACACTAGTTCACCTTCCACTCACCACACATCTTACGGTAACACACTTCCATCGGAGTACACACTACTCACTCGCGCTACAAATCCATGAACTCACTTTCATCTATCGCTCATGGCGCACATTGCTATATCCAATATTAAGGACTTCCACATTCCTCACATATACTTATTCACATCATGGTAATAGACGAATATAATATAATACATCAATCATAATAATCAATCAACGTTCTACATACCAGTCATAACTGGAAAGACTCTCACTAGTCTTCTCGACTGCTTCCCCTTTATGTCCGCCCGATGGGCTTTTATTCACAGGTCCGATCCCTAGGACCTTCTAACTTGCAGTGATAGTAATACCGCGCTTTCGCCTCCTTCAGACCCCGCCCCCACTACTCACAACAGCACGCTTAACTTGCTGTCTACTGTGAGCCTTTCTTACTCTACACCCGCTCTGTAGCAATCCCCTTAATTGCACTCACTCCACTCGTGACATGTGGGTTGGTCCACCTAGAGATACTCCTATGACTTTATGAGTAAGGAGTTTGGTATTATATCCAGAGGATAGGAAAGGGATAAGTTTGGCTCTGAGTTGAGATAGGTCTGTGGCAGTATGGACTAGGGTGTTGTGTAATATTAATAATCTAGCATGTGCGGAATTGAGCTGGGTTGGCTAATGGGGCCTAAGTCAATTAATTTTGACTTGAGTAGATCCAGTTGGCTATTGCTATCCTCTGCTAATTATGATGGTAATTGTTAATTAAGGGATACTACGTTGTGCGTGGGTGGGCTAAGTAAGTAGATGGGATTGTCTTTTATTGAGCCACCTAGCACGGACAGTTCTGTGGTATGAGTGTGTAGACTCAGCAGACTGTATTTTATTGTAGTTAGTTTAACTCCAGCTCATTCCGCAACTAGGGTAGATTTGATGCGTACAGGGTGCGCGGCGTACAGGGTGCGCGTATACACATGTAAGGCTTAATGTTATCTTGTCTGGAATCAAATTAAGTTTTCTTCCTGATCTAGAATAATGGCCGTTGTTATAATATAAGAATTATAACGTGTGGGACAGCCCTATGTCAGCCTGTAGTTAAGCCAAGGGAAGTAAACATGTTACTTGGTAGGCTTGCATCTTATACTCGAGTTATGTGTAAGTTATGCGTTACTGTTTGATAGACATACTAGACCGTCCCCATATATTAGTTTACAATGTGAATATGGTTATTATTAACTTTTATGTTTTCTTTTGATGCATTCTCTTGTTTTAGCATGATGTAATGATTAACTGATGAGGCGTGCTGTTAATTCTTGTTTTTTTGGTTCTTCTTCAGCGCGCCTATCGGTTGGGTTTATTGTCTCGGGTTTATCGTAATGTCTGGTTTATTGTATCGTTGTGGTTTATTGTGGTTTATTGTATTGTCATGTGTTTATTGTATTGTGTTTATTATTTGATTTGTTATTTTCTTTTCCTTTTAATAAAATTGTTGTCCTCTCAAAACCTGATAGTTTTGTTTGAATGTTTGACTGTGTAGAGAGCCCCGCTCGTCTCGTCCTGTGTTACATTATTTGGTGTCAGATTAAGGGATAGCTATAGATAAGGGAGAAAACCGCTCGGTCTACCCCCGTAACCCGTCCTGTTACAGAAATAATATACAAATCGTCGTCGGACTGATGTAGGGATGTGGACTGGGAAGTTCAATTCTGAGTGCTGTTCTGAGTCTCCCTGAACCTCTTGGTACGAGAGCAACACAGATTAACAAATTCAAAATCAGACAGCCTAGTAAATAAACGTTCAGTTCCATAATGTTGAGTATGAAATATGAGGTTGTGCAAAATTTCATTAAAATCCAGCATACACTTTTCGGGAAAATCTTAAGCTCCCTCATTCTCAAAAGACGCACAACAGATGCAGTCTTATATAACAGACACAATCAGGACGAACCATTCCTTCTTCCACTATAATATGTCCACAAATTGCGCTCGTATAAATAAGATGGATACTCTTATTTTAGTTCATTTATGAAAGGTTGTGGTGCACATTGTTGCGTTGTTGACATCGATGATACGTGCGCAAATCGACAGACGGAGTATGAGGAATTGATATTCGTCTCGCCTGGTTTTATCAAAGATACTGGATAGCTACATGTAGTAGGCCTATCTTTGGTCTTATTACACTCCTCTTGGCCATTACGGCTCTAGGCACCCTGTCACAGTGTTAGCGTTCAATATCACGATTCTTACGGTGGGCGTACTAAAAGTAAAGCAATTAACCAAGACCAGCAAGAATATTTTGCAGTCTTTGAACAAATGAACTAATCAGCCAGCCTACCAATCTCATCCCAATCTTATCCTAACCAACCCATCCCAGATTATCCCCATTACACCAGCAATGTCAAAACGAGATTTTATCTCTCTCCTCCCTCCCTCCCCCTTCCCCAAAGGGGACGGGGGTATTCGCACTAGGCACTTTCTTTCGTGACACACATATGACACAATATTAAACGTTATATCGGTACGTGGCAATTAATTATGGGTTCATTCACTCCGTGGAAAATAAATGTGAAGGGTCCGCATTAAATTGCACACACACATAGACAAGCAGGCATGTACACCCATACACTTTTTTTTTTTAATCTGGACGCAATTCAATGACAGATCTGCCTGTTCCGAAAACTCACCCGACTCATGTACGACTCATAATAGGAGCGAAAACTCTTTGTGTGACAAGGTCCAGCATTATAGAGTGAGAAGCCAATATTTGTAGTTTGTATGAATGAATACGTTTGTTGAGTAGATGCATATATTCATTTGAATCTTATGGTCAATTGCCTTGACTACGACTGCCGAGCAGAACCCAGTCGTACTTAGTACGGGCCACAGACTAATAAATTAACTTCGGGCTGTGTCGTTTTTTACGGAATTTCCCGAGCGGCGACTGTATAACCAATATGGCCGCTCGGGAAATTCCCATTCTAGTTCTATCTGCAGTAGAAATTTCTTTTTATTATTTTGTCAAGATTGGTTGTGCATGTATTAATTTCTTGGTGCGGAACCAAACTTCCGCGTTCAGTAGGCGTGTCAAACTGGTATCATTCAAAATTGTAGCTATGCTGAAGCGTCGGTCGCTACCTTAAACCTATAATGGCGGATGGTTCATGACCTTTCTCTGTTTTGCGACGTCACACAATGGGATCATCCAGTCTGGGTATTTTATTAGTCTGTGGTACGGGCGTAGCTTACTTTTAATTTTAGTAACTTTGGTGACAGCAAGACTAAAGGGTGGATTGGCACAATGTTAAAAAACACGTAGTTATTATCCGCGTCGTACGTATTATTCAGCCATTGAAGTCAAAGCGCAGACAGGAATCTGCTGGGTCAGTTACTTCGCTGCTTATATTTCGTGACCCGTGCTAAGAGACATGAAAATGTCACAAATGGTATGTTATTAGGTATAGATCTAGCAAACCCCCGTCTAAGCATGCATTACCGTACGTATGAATGGATGGCTTCTTGTCAAAATGTACATAATCTTGTTTTTAAACACCATTGTCATAAACTTTGAATCTAAAATGTAAAAGATGTATATAAAAGTATTACATGTGCAGGAAATTCGATCTCATGTGAATATATATAAAATAAATGAAAATCACAATATCTGAATTTAATATAATTATGTCAGAAAAACATTAGCAGTCTGACTTCCGGTTGTTGTTTTTTTTTGTTGCTTCAGACACCATGCATATCTTAGCAGCTTTTTATATATTTTGTCCACACCATCAAAGCAGAATTTGCTGTGAAAGCACACTCGTTCTGGATCATTTGTAGAAATTTTAATACATGTTATAGTTTCCATTGAGCTAACATGTGCTTTAGCTGCAGCTGAATTCTGCATGTTTGTCACCATGTGGATGAAATTTTACCCTTAAGTGTATTTGAAAGCAAGTTGTTGTAGTGAAAAATTAAAACTTTAAACAGATTTAACAGACTGGAGGAAATACCTGTGTATGCTATAACTTAACGTAATAACTGAAATCACAGAGAAGGTCAGACATATAACCTCCTACAGAGTGTAAGTTTCAAGTGAAAAAAAAAAGTCAGATTAGCTGCACCATTTTTTTTTCTTTGCTTTCACCTTACAAATTAATGCAGTGTGCATTGCATCATGCATAATTACTACATTGTAGGTTATCAAATACTTTGATGCAAGCTGGCCCAGACACTATCTTACAATCATTCAGTGTATTTTGCATTAAATAAATTTTACTTTTTTTTGTTTTGTTGTAGTTTTACACACCACACACATTAAAATGAGTGCACAAGGACTGAATGACATCATGTTACGGAAAACATAAATAAAGTACCGGTACCCAAATAGACCGGTAAAGGTGCAGAAAGGCCGTTATCGTGCCGATTAACAAAAACTCAAACCTACACTCAAACTCTCATTATTCAACATTCTTTACCGTCAAATACAATGTACTTGAAACTGTACGATTCTACGAAATTTTAAAATTTCGAACACTATTTCATTTTAAAATGTCTTTTTTTGGAAACATGACACATTTACACAGTGTATTATGCATACTATCAGTGTCAAAATCAAATGAAATCTTTGTGTTGCAGAGCTCTCTAGTGTTATCAGTATCATTTATCTCTCTCACTCTCAGGAATAATGTGAAGACTACCTATTACTCATAAAGTAACATTAATGGCATACAGTGTAAAACGCGTAGGCAGGCAATGGTGTCTCTATTCTGTGGTCCTAATACATGTAATACGTAACCTTATGAATGAAACTTAATGAAAACCACTTCAGCTCAGATCGCTGGGGGAAAAAAGGCACACTGGGTTCTTGTTTACTGCCGCTCAGTATTCTAAAACTGTACGCATGTACATGACATTTTATGTATAATGTCTAACTTAGGCTGGGAAAAGAGAATTAGACTACATGTATTACTATTACAGTGTACAATAATGTATGCACATGTTTAAAATAAGAAGATCTACGAGGTCGTTTGAAGGGAATCATACGTAAATCATTTCAGCGCTGCGGCACATCCAGAGACGATTCAGAGATTTGGCAATAAAGAAAAAAAAAAGCGCAGGGACAAATAGAGAGATTACTGGCACCTTCCAGTAATCGTGGACATACAGAAACACATTATATACATACCGTAGTGGGAGAAAGGGGTGGGGGATGCTGGGACTGGATCTGTCGGTGGGCGCACACACGGGGTGAGGGTGATGTCAGCCAGCGAGTTGCTGGCTCTGAATTCGGAATGCTATAATATTACTATCAGTGTGGGCGTGCGCATGGAACTGTATCATCTGTGTATGTATGTCACCAGGTGTAATTGATCTGTATTATTTATGTGTGTATCATCAGCTGGCATGTATGACAATGTGTATGTATGTCACCGGGTGTATCTGTATAATTCATGCGCGTCATCAGGTGTGCCTGTATTTGTGGGTGTGTGTGTGTCATCAGGTGTGCCTGTGTGTGTGTGTGTGTCATCAGGTGTGCCTGTATGTCTCTGTGTCATCAGGTGAGCCTGTATGTGTGTGTGTGTGTGTTGGTGTCATCAGGTGTGTCTGTATTTTGTGTGCGTGTGTGCGTCATCAGAATTCCCTTTCAATATTTCAAAAACAAGCTTGATTTTATCAGCATCGCTCTACGAAGCAAGCATTATGATACGTGCTTTTTCTATGAGGTTAGGGTGAAATATTTCACGAAGCTGTAAAGCGCCTGTCTTGATGTGCTAGCTCTCTCGCCCTTGAAGAGTTCTCGATGCTCTCTCCCTAGTGACAGTTGTGTTTCTACTCTTGTATAAATCAAGAGCAAAGGGCCGATCCTGTTCCGCTACTATGAGTAATAACTCAAAATCTGCATTTTCTGCCATCTTTTATACAACCAATCCTGCGGTCAACAATATGTGTTTGGCACGCTGTGTTTTGACAAGTCAATAAGCAAACCCCCGCGTTTCACAATTCAAACATTAAACTTTTATTTGCTACAGCAATAAGAAATCCCCTAACACAGACAACATAAAAAATTACACCCCACTCTCTCGTGAACTTTTTGCAAAGACAAATGTTCAGCAGTTATTGGTGCTATTGTTGTTGTGCATTAGAGAAGTTAAAATAAGTGAATCAAAAATAAGCAAAAAAAAGTGGCACGGGGACTCCAGCACACACTACCCTACCTAGCACAGATGTGCCGTGTGACTATGTGGTTGCGAGAGCACTTTTCCCATGACATGGACGACCCTAAGTCTAATACACTAAAGTTGCCCCTTAAGATCTGAGGAAGTAGGTTCTAATCCGTATGTTTTGTCCGGCCTACCCACGACCAAACTCCACCCCAACTCTCAGTCCCTCAGTAAACGTCTCAAGGGAGGAATCTCGCCAGACCCTAAGCTTTAAAGACTAGTTGGGCATGACTAGCCGTGCGAGTACCTTGGTCGACCGCCGACCTCGACGCTACATGGAAGCAGGAGCCAGTGACCACCCAGGTTTCCCCGAGATGGCTGTTCTGTACTATAAATATGGCCACTTTTTCTTATATGGTGCAAAAACACCACCTTGTCCGTCCCCAAAGGTGTGACCAAACATGCATAAACTCACATATTAAATCCTTTTCTTTACAAACCTTACTTGAAATACATTCTTTTCATTCAGACAAGCTCCAGTAACATTATAAACTAAAGATGCAAGCCTTCTATTGGAAATAGGGCAATAAATATTCTTTTTATAAAAAGTGTAAACTGCACACATGATTACCTTCCTTTGCCCTTGACTTTTATTTACAAAATCGGAAGCAGAAATAGGAATCGATACCATTATATATTCTCCTTAAAGTGAATGTCAGAATGGATTGAATACTTTCTCGAACATGCGAAACTTTTCGCTTGCATCTACATGATGGTTTTTCTTCCCCTGGTTTACAAGTTTGAATAAAAATAAAATTGTTCTAACAAAACTTTAAAATGATTTCATAATAGTTTCATGTCTGACATAATAAGGCTTGATATTTAGGATTGGAAATTCGATACCAAATAGACACACCCATTACCAAAGAAATGACCTCACCACCCTTACCGTTAAAAATCCCATTACTTCTAAATTATGATATTCATCGTCGGTGTCGTGGCCAAACCGCCTATCTCATGGAAACAAAATTTTACAAAAGAAGGGAAAAACTTGTCAGACTTGCCGCACCTCACCATCTTTAACACTAGAAATCTTATAACCTCTAAATTATGATACATGTATATAACATCGATGTCATGGTCAAACCACTTATCTCATGGAAACAAAGTTTTACGAAAGGCTTGTCGGACTTGTCGACTTGTGCAACGGACTTGTTGACTTTGTTGGTGTTGTTGGATTTGTGCGGAAAACTTGTCGGACTTGTTTGATGTGCGGCAGATTTTTCAGACTTGTCAGACTTGTGCGGTGGACTTGTCAGACTTCTCGGACTTGTGTGGCAGACTTGTCAGATTTGTTGGACTTCTGCAGCAGACTTGTTGGATTTGTGCTGCTAATTTTTTTTCTAATTTTCAGACTTGTCAAACCTTTGCAGCGGACATGTCGAAATTATCGAACCTGTGCCGCGGACTTGTTGAATTTGTGAGACTTGTGCGTCAGACTTACCAGAATTTTTTGGCCAACTTGTTGGAATTGTGTGTCAGGCTGGTCAAAATATTTTGGCCAACCTGTCAGACTTGTGCATCAGTCTTGTCTGAATTTATTTGCCAACTGGTCAGACTTGTCAGTCAGATTTGTCAAAATTTTTGGGTCAACTTGTCGTACTTGTGCAACTGACTTATCGGGATTTTCAGTCAACTTGTTGGACTTGTGCGTAAGCATGCCTAACTTGTCAGACTTTTTTCGGTTAATTTGTTTGATTTGTGCATCGGACTTGTTTGAAGTTTTTGGCCAACTTGTTAGAATTGTTCAAGAGAAAATAAGGATTAGGCGAACCGAGGTTGTAGTGCCTAGTCAAAGGCGACGGGTGCCGTAGCAGAGGTCGCGGGTTCTAGTCCCATCTTGATCATTTTTCTTTCTTCCTTCTTTCACTCCCGCTTTCCTTTCCTGAGCACTAACTAGGCACTACAACCTCGGTTCGCCTAATCCTTATTTTCTCTTGAACTGTTACCCTAGTGCTCTGCCTCCCCCCGAGCTTCTGCTCACCTATATTGATTTCTGCTTGATAAAACTCGGAGGCATACATCTTGTACTCGTTGTCCTAGATGTTCGTATTGTCCAATGGCAGGCGGGTGAAAAAGAGAGAACAGGGAGGGGAGAGGTGACACAAGTGGGTTGGGTCCCAGCGAACGAATACTCAAGTCAGCAAGAAACACCGTGAAACAGTTCGGCCACGATCGTCTCTTTTTATTGAGAGACGGAGTGGCCGTGCGGTTAAGCGATCTGTTTTCTTCTTGGCAAGGCGACGGGTGCCGTAGCAGAGGTCGCGGGTTCTAGTCCCATCTTGATCATTTTTCTTTCTTCCTTCTTTCACTCCCGCTTTCCTTTCCTGAGCACTAACTAGGCACTACAACCTCGGTTCGCCTAATCCTTATTTTCTCTTGAACTGCTACCCTAGTGCTCTGCCTCCCCCCGAGCTTCTGCTCACCTATATTGATTTCTGCTTGTTAGAATTGTGCGTCAGACTTGTCCAAATTTTTTGGCCAACTTCCCTGATTTGTGCGTCAGACTTGTCAGAATTTTTTGGCACACTTGTCGGACTTGTGCATCAGACATCTCAAAATTTTTTGGCCAACTTGTCGGAGTTCTGCGTCAGTCTTGTTGGAATTTTTTGGCAAATTTGTTGGACTTGCATGTAGGACGTCAGATTTTTCGGCCAACTTGTTGGATTTGTGCATAAGGCTTGTCAGAGTTTTTCAGCCAGGTTGTTGGACTTGTCAAAATCTTTCAGACAACTTGTCAGACTTGAGCGTCAATCTTGTCAGATTTTTTTACCAAGGTGTCGGACTTGTGCGTCAGACTTGTCGTAATTTTTTGGAAAAACTTGTCGGACTTCTACATTGAGCTTGTTGGATTTTTTGGGCCAATTTGTTGGATTTGTGCGTCAGACTGGTCAAAATGTTTGGCCAACTTGTCGGACTTGTGCATTGGACTTGTCAGAATTTTTTTGTGAACTGGTGAGACTTGTTTGTCAAATTTGTCAAAATTGTTGAGCCAACTTGTCGCACTTGCACAACAGACTTGTCGGAAGTTTCGGCAAACTTGTTGGATTTGTGCGTCGAACTTGCCAGACTTTTTTCGGCCGACTTGTTTGATTTGTGCATCAAACTTGTTTGAAGTTTTTGGCCAACTTGTTAGATTTGTGCGTCAGACTTGTCAAACTTTTTCGGGCAACTTATTGGACTTGTGCGTCGGACGTGTCGGATTTTTTGGCCAACTTGTTAGACTTATGCATCAGACTTGACAGACTTTTTCTGCCAACTGGTTGGACTTGTGCATCGGACTTGTCAGACTTGTGTGGCAGATTTGTCGGCCTTGTGCTAATTTGAAAACAAAAACTTCCAATTCTAAAGGGTGACAAAGGGGCGTCTGAAATAGCCGGCTTTATGCATTAATTGTATGTGTGTATATCTGTGTCGTGTGTGTGTGTGTTTGTGTCCTGATTTTAGATCTAGTTCATCAAGTGAAACGGTCATGAATTGAGGATTTGCTTTTAGGAATCTCTAACCAATTGCATGTAATTAATATTTATCCTAACACTGACCCTAATCAGAACTTGCAATTCTAATGAGTGAAAAGGATGCGTTTAAAATAGTAGGCTTTATGCGTTATTTGTGTGTGTGTGTGTGTATGTGTGTGTGATCAAGTGTGCCAGTTTGTATATGTGCATGCTTGTCATCAGGTGTGCCCATATTTGTATGTGGATGCATGTATGTCAGTGTCAGTGAAATGAGTAAACATTACGTTTACAGATAAACAAGGCAATTTCCATGTAAAAAGATACCAGCTGGACAAAATTTAAAAAAAAAAAATTCTTACCTTACCAATTAGCAGGTGAGATTTTATTGGCTGTTATATTATAAGTACATGTACGTACACAATCCAGGCGTTTCTGCTAGGGGCGCGTACCTACACATTCCTATCTCTAACGCCGTCCTTATCGAATCCTTAACCCTGCCCCCTACTCGTTCAAAAAAAAAAAAAAACAGGATGAAAACAAAAAGAAAATCTGAAAGAATAATTAATTACGGCTGTTAATTGTTTAGAGTATTCATGAGGAATTCTCTAGGTCTGCAGTCACAAATAGCTTTAAAGTACGTACCCCAACTGTAAAAACTTGGTTGGCGTACACGCCTGTAACAACATTCGAGATTCTATTATTCAAAAGGATCTCAGAGTTGGCATTTACTATCCTGATCTACTTCACATTGTTGTAGATCTTTATTTAGGGAGGATCGCTGTCCTTGGCATTTACTATCCTGATCTACTTTACATTGTTGTAGATCTTTATTTAGGGAGGATCGCTGTCCTTGGCATTTACTATCCTGATCTACTTTACATTGTTGTAGATCTTTATTTAGGGAGGATCGCTGTCCTTGGCATTTACTATCCTGATCTACTTTACATTGTTGTAGATCTTTATTTAGGGAGGATCGCTGTCCTTGGCATTTACTATCCTGATCTACTTTACATTGTTGTAGATCTTTATTTAGGGAGGATCGCTGTCCTTGGCATTTACTATCCTGATCTACTTTACATTGTTGTAGATCTTTATTTAGGGAGGATCGCTGTCCTTGGCATTTACTATCCTGATCTACTTTACATTGTTGTAGATCTTTATTTAGGGAGGATCGCTGTCCTTGGCATTTACATCTCACTCAGTTTTCTTTGTTTTGTTGTTGTTTTTCTCCTTGTTTCTTTCTCCTAGTTCTTTTCCTAGCCTTCAAAAGGGCCCCCTAATGGGCTGCCTTGATCTCTGTCTTCCTTTTCGGGAAGTGAGCAAGAGTGTATGAAGATGAATTGGACTGGTGATAGGTGACGTGAAAGGATGGATGGAGGAAAATGAAAGGAAATAAAAATTCTACTTAGCTGAGCTGCTGATCTGCGAGATGCACACTGGGTGGCTGTAAAGAGGTGAATCGGCCCTCGAGACAGTGTGTATTGGTGTCAGTATCAGTTAATTTAAGGTGGGGCTGTGTGGTGCCTATTGTTGAGTGAGGGAAGGGGAGAAAGGGAGTGTGGCTACAACAGATTGATGTGTAGAGCGGATGAGGAAAGAACTAGTTAACCCATACATGCTTGAAAGGGAAAGGGGGGAAATGGGAAACTGAATGTGTATGCTTGGGGAGGAAGTAGTAGAACCCAAGGCCCACTATACTGGGTCTTGGGTAGAACTACTAGAAGGCCCCATGTTTTTGGCGAGTGAGTAAAGAGGTAAGTGCATGTGTAGGGGAATGAGAGAAGGGAAATTACATAAGTGGAGCCACGGAAGCCAGTACCATGTGGGATAAAACATGAATGGAATTGGACGTTTTCTACAGTGGGGTCATCCTCTGGTGTATTAAATGATGCAGTGTCGTATGTTGATGCCATTCATGGGGGCCAGAGTGCCCAGCTCAAAGATAAGGCGCTGCTCTGTTTCAAAGCGTTGCCTGGCGCCTGAGTGGCATGACAACAGCCCTGTTATCTGGATATATCCAGAAAGAAAATAGTAGGGAGGCGAATGAAGACTAACCACGGCAATATCTGGAAATAGAAAGTCGACTTTCTGTCATTCTTGTGCGCCGATACATCGGTGATTGGGACAAGCGTGTCCAGCTGAAGAACTGATATATCGGGGACTGGCATCCAAAGAGTTAAAAACTATCCTAGCCAACAACCCTACAGAAATCTGACGCGTAGCCTGCGTCACTTCGAGCCTCCACATATTGGCAGACGTGCTTCTGTGCTACAATACAAGCAAGAACTCGCAGCTAAGTAGACATATATATTCTATTTAGATTCTATAATAATAATGAATTTCATATTCTGTTGTTTTTTTTTATTATTGTTTCATCTATTCAATTTTACATTTTTTTTTTCCTATTGTTGTTTTTCTTTTTTTTTTTTTTCTTGAAAAAAGCTGTCTCGGAAATGTTGGCCATTTTCTGCCTTCCCTTCTAGTTTGCGTTTCATTGCATCGTTTGAATATTATTTCTTATGCGAGGCTTTGATACATACAGCTTTCTCTTTTTGCCAATTGTTGACCTAGGAAGGACATCATTCCTAAGTAGATCCGCTGATTCTACTTAGCTGAGCTGCTGATCTGCGAGATGCACACTGGGTGGCTGTAAAGAGGTGAATCGGCCCTCGAGACAGTGTGTTAGATTGGTGTCAGTATCAGTTAATTTAAGGTGGGGCTGTGTGGTGCCTATTGTTGAGTGAGGAAATGGGAGAAAGGGAGTGTACCCACGTCGGTTTGATGTGGGGAATCCGCTGTCTACTAACCTACAGAAATCCTGTACAAATCTATGTCGGAATGACGTAGCTGCCCACTGGGGATGATGCGACACGTACTCACGGCTTGAGTGGAAATAATCGAAAAACATATATTTTCGAAAACTTCGTTAAGCTATTTTTGAACTTCAAGCAATTTGAACTGTTCATGCCGAATTTGCAAGCGGTATAGATACTGCGCAGTTAATGAGAAAACATATTAACATTTTCCAAGTCCTCAGATGAGAAAAAGTATCACTTTTTCCCCTAGATCTCAGATAATGGCCTACAAGGAACATTTCAACTAAACCATGTTCTCAATTACAGGCTTTTTTTTTTTAAAGGAGGGCGGGGGCTAATGAAAAGCATGGAAAGTTAACCTTTCCGATAATTATTAAAGAAATATTTGGATTTTGAATAAAGAGCAAAGCAGAATCCGCGAACCGCAGGCCTAACCAGTGAGGCACTACTAATCACTGGCCTGACCTCGAATTTGTATAAACTGGAGGAATACTCGCCAGTTGATCTCTATTTAACTGTCGATGTGTTTTCTTTTTAAGAAATGTGTTTTCTTTTTAAGAAAACAACAAGACCTTTGGGCTGGCTTCAACTACAAATAGGTAGACTATTGTTCAACTACAAATAGATAGACTGTTGATAAAAACCCATGTATAATGTTTGCCATAATAATTATTTGATTGAATGGTTTGGCGAAAAAAAACAAAGTGATATTGCAGGCCTCCATCTCAAACCATCTCAGAACGGTGCCATTGTGACGAAGTATTTGGTCGCCCGTAGTAGGCGTTCCCCCGGAACATGTACTTCGTGGTTCACGCTTTGTGGTAGCTGCGAAGTATTTGTTCCCCCATTGCAGCTGGTCCCCCCGGAACAAATGCTATGTAGTAGTTGTTCCCGCCACGGAACAAGTACTATAATTATTGTAGATGGTCCTCCGGAACAAGTACTATATTGTAGATTGTGCCCCGGAACAAATATATCTTAGTAAAAGTCCTCCCCATCCCCCCCCCCCCACCTTTATATCACCAAAAGTGGAGATTTTCGACAATCTGTAACAATTAATTTAGAAAACAAATTTTGGTCCAGGGAATTATCCTCCTTAAAATCTGTAAATTAACTGTTACTACTGCATGTAATAAGGGTCGACATTTTTGTGCTCGTCAGTTAATAGGACTACCAGTCACGACAGTGTTGGTTGTTACTACTGCTAGTTTCTTCGTTTACGAACAGAAAAACAAAAATTTACAAATAAAACAGAACTGAACCACCGACCATTCTTAACTGTTTCTTACTACTCTTCTCTCCTCTGACGGCAACAACAAAACAACAACAACTACAACAACAACAACAACTACCGCAAGTAAGCTTAATAATAATACTACTTCAACGACAGTTCTGTTTGGATCTCTCTCTCTCTCTCTCTCTCTCTCCCTCTCTCTCTCTCTTTCTCTTTCTGGCTTTCTCTCTAACATATATTTACTGTTGTAGTCAATTATTCACAATAAAAAGAATTAACAATGGTTAATGACCTTGGTTTCACTAACTTCATACAAAACCAAATGTCACACATTTCAACAGCTCAGCTGACACATGTCAAATTCCACCAGAAATTGGTAGCTGGACTATTCCAATCGATTAGGAGTGGTGTGTTAGCAACGATGACAAGAAGGGGAAAGAAAACAGCGATTTATTAGAAAAACTTCAAGACTGCACCCTTTCATCAAATGTCTTAAAACTGAAATGAGTTCGTCCTGTTTGTGGCTATAAAAACTGAGATTTTGTGACTGATCAGTGACTGGCCACGGCTAGTTTTGAGTTACGCTGCTAAGTGTTTGCTTTATTCCAGCATTATACAGGGGCATGGTTAAGATTACTAAGAATGAGTCCAATCTCATTTGCGCATTATTGTATTTCCAGTGGAAGTCACATCTGCTGCTCGAACAGCAAATGGAAAGGTGTGTCTTTCAAAAATATCTGTCGATTTTGATCTGTACGATAGCAGAACCCATGGCAGCGAGATATCACAATAATTTGATTCGTCACTCTGGCTGCTGATGACAGAGACAGATAAAAGTAATTGAAACCTCGGGAAAACTGGAATCCGTTGAAAATGCAACAAAATCTGAAGGAGTTTTTCACTGCAGGCATCAAATGCCAGTATACGGGGTTGAAGACAAAGTCATGTATGGAAACGGTACGCAAAATACACGGAAGTTGACAGGTCAAGTCAAAAATGGTTTGGACCAAGAGGAATTAAAAATGTGGTCGGAAGAGGAACACACTAGCCTGATGGTCAATCTTTAATGCTTCAAACTAAAGGCCTTCGTCGAGACGTTGCATCTGCCCCTGAAGAAGACAGACTGTAGCCTAACACTGGGGCTGATATGATGGTCATGAGTATCTCATCTTCCCAGGTATGGCACGAGTTTAGCGCCCCCACCCCCACCCCCCAATTTCAAATAACAGAAAGAAATATGCGGGGGTGGAGGGGGGGGGGGGCTCTTCAGATCATTTTATCATCTGTTCCTGGCGGCCATGTTACCAATGACAGTGTCTACCTTTTCTGGTCCAGCTATGATCAAACCTATGACACCCGACAGGAACTGACCATTCCAAGCGATCTCACTCTGTTTGTCTGTCTGTATATCTCACATACAAACACATCTACATGTATGTATGCAAGCACGCCCACACACACACACAATATAAGAATTAAAAAGTGAGAAATAAACAGATGTAAATCAACAAAAATACGCCAGAAAGGAGAAAAAACAATCATATAGATTTTATACATATGTATAATTTGACACAAACCCCGAAACAGAAATAGATATTTTAAAATGTAGATTGGAACAGCAAATGAAGAAGAAGTAATGCTGAAAGAAAAGGGGGTGGGGTGGGAGGAAGAACGGGAAAGACCGAAAGGAAAAGAAAAAAAGGAAGAAAACAAACAACCATGACAACACGAAAGATAATGCTAAATGTTAAATATTTGTTTCGTCCCTGAGTGATAAATCTTGAATGTCGGGTTCGTCCTTGAGTGACGAAACAAGAAAGTCTCCGCCGGGAATAACCAAGCTTACGAAGCCACATGCCATCTTCCACAGCCACAAAATGAAAATGGCGAACACTTAATATACTGCGTCAATTACAGGAATCCAAAACGGTTATTGTTAATAAAATAGGCCTACATGTAGCCTATGTTGTTGTTGTTGTTGTTGATGTTGTTGTCATGCGTATACTGTCAGCAGTAGGCCTATTGTTACACGGGTCTTCCTTTGTCCGTTCTTATTTCTCTCTTAATCTGGTTTAAATCTCTGAAATTATGCGTAAATAGGCTGCAGTGTAAAATGCGTTTCCTTATTTATTGGCTTCATAAATTAACACACTTCGTTTGTAGTACAAGTATTTGGTCGGCGGAAACATATACTTCAATGTACATGATTTTATTCTAAGGGGAACATTTGTGATGAAGCAAAAGTTCCGAGGAGGGGCGTTTACTTCATAGTATCTGGTCCGAGGGGAGTGGGGGGGGGGGATAAGGTGCTATAAAGTATTTGTTCCCCCGGATCTTTTACTTCATAGTAAACGCCACCTACCCCCCCCCCCCACCCCCCTCCCTCCCACCAGGACGAAGTACATGTCATCCCCAACACTATTTTAAAAAAACTGCAAAAAATTGTTCTTGATACAGAATTAGGATTCGGGGGTTTTCATGGTCACATTAATTTCATCGAGTTTTCAAGACTTCACGTGAAAATTATCGAAAATCTTCATTTTTGGCAAAACGCAAGGGGGAACTTTCACAATGAAGTATTTGTCCTGGGTGACCCTTTGCTATGATGTATTTGTTCTAGGGGAACGTCCACTACAGGGCACCAAATAGGCCTACTTCGTCAAACCATGACCATAGCCAATGCGTCGCGGTCCTTCTGGTACGCAATGCGATATGAATACCTTTACAGATCTCAAATCATGATCAGTGCGTGAAGATTCCCTGGAAACGGTTGTTTCCAAAACACAGGCCTAAATATGCATGAAAGTAGCATTTGATAGTGTCGATAATGCCATCCTTATCTTTACTTATTAAGAGGAAAACAGCAATTTTTTATTCTTCTCATTATGGTCAACTGAATTTAGAAATGTTCACAGCCACCGGAATCAGGAGTCTGACTTGCCTGGTACATCCGACGAGGCATCCACGAGCCTCCAAGTGAGTCTGGTACAGATCAATGAGATCTTTAATTGCTTTTCTTCGGGGGCCTTAGCCTGTTGCTGCCTGGCCTACATGGAGACAAATGCTACTAACACCAACTCGTTGGTTCAGCGGAAGAAGTGAATATCCCCATTTTGACATGAAATTAATGAGACAATCACTTCTTGCATTGAATCGACGAACTGATACCGATATAGGCCTACCTGTACATATCCCTATTCTTCGGATACCTGCTGAAACCTAGACTAGCCAAACTGTCAGAATACCTGTTCCGATGATGTGGTGCAAATCTGAGCAACAGAGATGCTGACGGTGATTGAGCGCGTTTATGGCGACGTAGATAAGATCATTCAGCCACAACAAATTGTCAATGGGGCAGCTTACAAATTCTGATCGTAAATTACCGGGGATACGTGATACTACCACTAAAAAGTAAAAAGAGTGGCTTGAAGGGACTGAAGAGAGAGATTACATACTCTGCATTTGTACAACTCGCAAAGCATCGTGATGGATCAGCAAGGAATGGATTATTTATTTCTAGAGAGTTGACTAGACACCTTATGCTTTTCCAGGGGCTTGGCGTCGAATGCACGTGCTTGTTTAGTTCCTTCATTTTCAATCTTGGTAGAATTTTTGTTTGTTTTTTTTCTAACGCGTTTGTCCGTGTTATCATTCTGTAATCGGCCTTCTATCATTGAAATGTGCATGCAGTTCTTTAACGCGGTGATGGTACACAATGTGATATGGTATCCACTGTATGACTATCCTGTTTCGATTTCCAAGGTGCGTAAAACATTTCTTCAAGTCGTTAAGCTTGCCAGCTTGAAGGGCAGTAACACTTTCAAATTTCATTATCATCAGAATATTACGGATGGAATTTGGTGAGTTCTTTTGTTGTTTTTTTAATCGGCTATCTGGTCACTTTTCCTACTTCATTACCCTTTTTCTGCTACACTTTTCCATAAAATTGGAAGACGTAAATTTCCTCTCTGGTCTGATGTATGTGAGAACTTCATTCAAAGTTTGCATTTTATACCCATTTATTTGTTTTAATCATTTAAATAATCGCACATCTGGTCTCTTTTCCTACTTCATTACTCTTGTTCGGCTACCTTGGTTATCCCTACACTTTTTCATAAGATTAGAAGATGTACTAACAGCTCCCCTATGGTCTTAAGTATGTAAGAACTTCATCCAAAGTTTGCATTCATTAAATCAATTATTTGAATAGATGATCTATTGTACAGTGGCGTAGTGGGTATTGGGATAGACTTTCAAGATGTATGTAGTGCAAGGAAAAAGTACTACACATGGTGCGCACAATGAATCAGCACACGCAAGATATTTCGACCAATGGTTATGCTTTAAATCAGACACACCTCCAGACAGTCTGACGCGACCACCTCGACGATCGCGACATGACTTGATCTCACGCGATGGTCGCTCGAGACTGAACGTCGCGTCGCGTATAAGGAGACTAGCTGAGGTCCCCGGCCCTGCCCGGGATAAATCGGTTTGAATATTGGTTTCAGTTCTGGGTGGTTATTATGGACCTGCTTCATCTGGCCTGTTCCTATTTGTTTATTTTATTTTTGTTTGTTTGTTTTTAAATAAGTCTTACTGCTCTGCCTTTGTGAGTTGACACCCTGCGCATCCCGTACAACAGCATGATTTGCGCACGGGTTAGTGTGTTTGATAGTGAACACATCGCAGGAAGCGATAACGAAACCTTAAAATGGCGAACCATGACTCGAAATAGATCTAAATGATGGCGAAACAATAAATTTCCAATAAAAAACAACAACACCGATTTGAGACTTCTATTAAAAAACTGTGCACCCTTACATCCATTCTGATGCACCATATAAAATTTGAAGTCTGAGTGTTGAGTGGTTCAGAAGCCTTTTGCAACGAAAAATCTCAAGTCCACAAATATATATAGTAAGTATAGATGACTACTCATCTTGATTGATTTTGGAGCGACAACAATCGCGAGCGACTCAACGTCGCGTCGCGCATAAGGATACGTAGGCTAAGGGTGCTTACAGAGAGAACGCTTGACGCTTGAGAAAGCTCGCGCTTGAAAGTAAGCGCCTGTTAAAAAGTGCTTGTTGAATATTGAGGGACACACAGATAACGCTTGTCGCTAGCGCTTGCATTGGGCGCCATTTGAAAATGAGAGTTGATTTGGCGCCATGGCGGCTTCGTCTGACGACGAATTATTATTGCTGGACAATGTTTTACCTAAACTTATCCTCGGAAAACGAAAGAGAATAGCTATTCATGAAATTCATCAGAAACGAAGAGAAGAAGGTGAATATCATCACCTGTTTCCTCGATTGAAAAACCACCCCAGCCGATTTCATCCATACATGAAAATGAGTCTCGACACATTTTATTACAACTTGGGAAAAACAGAACCTAAAATAATTAAGACCTGGTGCAACTGGCATCAACCCATAATGGTAGAGGAACGCCTTGTCATCACGCCAGTCAAGCTTCACTTTCAGTGTTTAAAAAAATGTAATGCAGACACTGTGTTAAAGTAATGAAGTTTTTCTTTTTATTCTTTATTCTTAGCACAGCTGTGATGAGCGATTCGACATCCATTTGTTGAGGTTATAATATTAATAAACTATTGTGCGCTACACATTAGGCCTGACTTCTCTGCAGACAACATAGCTTAACCTCTTCAATAAACTACTGTACACATACGTAAAAAAAAAGAAAAAAGGCCTAACTTCTCTGCAGGCGACACACCCTAGCCGCTTTAAACGCGAGAAAGAATTAACAAACAATTCTTTACGCTTTACAAGCGTCGCGACAGACAGCAAGCGCTATAGAACAAGCGTTGTCTCTGAATGGTACTAGAGAAATATGAGAAACATTTCAAGCGCTGGTCTACACGCGCTCGCTTTCTTAAGCGTCAAGCGTTCCCTCTGTAAGCACCCTAAGGATACGTAGGCTAAATTGTGACAGATCTCAGTATTCTGGGCAAAAATATTACTGAAAAGTAAAATAACAAACGGCGACTCAAACTATATGGCAATAAACATGTGTTTACCAAGACGCGTTTTGAATCTATGTATGTTATCCGTCATCTTTAATGACAAAAGTAATTATATTTGTTTCAGTTCCACTCTGTTTTAAAATTAATAGCATAACATGTATATTGTTTCGTGAATTAGAAAAAGCGTCCAACTTTTTGTCTCACTAGTGCGAAGTCTGTTGCCTGTTTAGGCTTAGGCTAGGTGCGTGTTGTCGTGTACTTTATACCCGGCTTCTTCTATGATGTCTATCTGGGTGACTATGTGTAGGATAACAGTCCTTATCGCGACCATCTTGGTCATACAGGCACTGTGTTCAGAGGATGAGGAAATGTTACCCCGAATAGGTGTGTACTTATTGGCTGTGTCTGCTTAGATTCTAGACTCTAGATCAGTAGATCTAAATCTAGACTCTAGATCTAGACTAGATCTAGGATTCTAGGTCTGGACTGGATCTAGAGTCTAGAATAGATTTAAATTCTTCCAATTCGACACCTCCACATCCAGTGTCCGTTCCATCTTCTATGTGACTGAGATCTATATCTAAATTTAGACCGTCCAGATCCAACAAGAAATAGATTCTAGACAGTGCATAGAACCAGGTTTCTTCGGTAAAATGTAGTTAGTACGTTTGAATTATGGATGGACATAATTTACTTTATATTGCCAGTGAAGCATATGATATCGCCATTAACCCATGGACAAGGGGATGATTTGTTTACATTTTTCAACCCTATGTCACTGCTGTGAGCCTTCACTAAAAAATGGAAACTGTAGGCCTCGTGTGGGCTTTTGTTGCATGTATGATATTTTAACGCCCGTGCAGATGCGGGGCCCTCTTGCAGAAGAGGGACAGCAAAGAATACATCTGACGTGATACTGCGTGTCGTAAGAGGCGACTAAAGGTGCAAAGGTCCTGGTCTCCCGAGAAGAGCCAGTTGGCGGTGGGCCAACTACCCACCCTGTAAAAATAAACCAGTTACAGAAACACAAGCAAATACTTTAAATCAGTCTTTTATCTTGGGAGAAGGGGGAGCATCTGCACCTGTAGATTCAATGAAGGACAATGGACAAAGCCGAAAGGACTCCACTGGCCTGACTGCTCCTCCATCAAACAAGTCACTCCGGATTGCGTCGTGGAATGTCCGCTCCATGTATGAAGCAGGAAAGAGTGCCCAGGTTACAATGGAGATGAGGCGATATAGACTGCACATACTTGGAGTTAGCGAGACCCGCTGGATACAGTCCGGACTGAAACAACTTGATTCTGGGGAAAAGATTTTGTATTCTGGAAGGGAGGACAAAAAGCATACAGAAGGAGTAGCGATCATCTTGAGCAAGCAAGCCCAAAGGTCACTGAGGGGATGGGAACCCTACGGAAGGAGAATTATATTGGCATCATTTACTACAAAGAACAAGAACATCAACATGAACATTGTGCAGATATACGCACCAACAAATGAAGCAACCGATGAGGACAAGGACGATTTCTACAACCAGCTTCAGGAAATAGTTGACACATTGCCAAGAAAAGATGTGAACATTATAATGGGAGACGCCAATGCCAAGATAGGACAGGACAATACAGGGTATGAGGACATTATGGGGTGCAATGGTTTGGGACAAATGAATGAGAATGGAGAGCGGTTTGCAAGTTTCTGCGCATTTAACAGCTATGTGATTGGAGGTTCAGTATTCCCACACAAGAGGATCCATAAGGCCACTTGGATTTCACCGGATGGAGTAACTGAAAACCAGATTGACCACTTTTGCATCACCCGACGATTCAGACGCTCACTGGAGGATGTCATAGTGCAGAGAGGAGCTGATGTTGGATCTGACCATCACATGCTGCTGGCAAGACTCAAACTCCGCCTCAAGAAACAAGGTACCAGAGCAGGAACAAAGAGAGAAAGTTTCAAGTGAGCCTTCTGGATGGAGACAAGAAGGAAGAGTTCCAGCTGACACTGAGGAATAGATTCAAACCCCTTGTTGACCTCGAAGAGACAGTAGATTTGGAGACTCACTGGGCTAAGGTAAAAGGAGTATTTACATCGACATGTCAGGATGTTCTTGGGGAAAAGAAAGTGGAACACAAGGAATGGATCAGTCAAAAATCACTGGACTTGATAAGGATAAGAAGAGACCTAAAAGAACAGGTAAATGCAAGTCGTACAAGAAGCTCAAGAGTTGGTAACCAGGAAGAGTACCGAGCATCAGCTAAAGAGGTCAAAAAATCAATTAAAAAAGACAAAGAGGAGTTCATAGGAATGTTAGCAGAGAAGGCAGCAACAGGAGGACACATGAGGATCCTCTACCAGACTACAAAGACTCTTACTGGAAAATATGGAAAACCTGAAGTTCCTGTCAAGGATTACAACAGGAAGGCTATTTTTGGAAAGGAAGCTCAGGCAAAAAGATGGATAGAACATTTTAACATCCTCTTGAACAGACCTCCACCAAGCAACCCACCCGACATTCTACCCGCAAGAAATGATTTACCGATCAGTTGCGCCCCTCCGACTCAAGCAGAGATTAGTGATGCCATAAAGCAGTTAAATCGAGGCAAGGCAGCTGGACCAGATCAGATCCCACCAGAGGCGCTGAAGGCAGATGCTGCTGGGGCTGCAGAGGGTCTGCACTCACTATTCTCGAGGATTTGGATCGGAGGCAAGTTTCCAAAGGACTGGAAGGAAGGACACCTCGTGAAGCTTCCAAAAAAAGGGGACCTCAGCAATTGTAGTAACTACAGAGGAATCACACTTCTCTCCATCCCAGGAAAGGTTTTCAATCAGATTATTCTCAAGCGAATACAGAATGCAACAGACCCAAAACTTCGGGAGGAGCAAGCTGGTTTCAGGAGTAATCGATCAACCACCGACCAGATCGCCACGCTGAGAATCATTGTAGAGCAGTCGCTAGAGTGGAACTCCCAACTGATAGTGAACTTCCTTGACTACGAGAAGGCCTTTGATAGCATCAATAGAGAAACACTGTGGAGAATATTGAGACATTATGGAATCCCAGAGAAGATGGTGAACCTTATCAAGAGCATGTACGAGGGGACAAATTGCAGAGTCGTACACGATGGCGAGCTTACTGACAGCTTTGATATCAAGACTGGTGTTAGGCAGGGTTGTTTGCTGTCCCCATTTCTGTTTGTCCTGGTGATTGATTGGCTTATGAAAGAAACCACCAGTGGAGGAAGAAATGGCATACAATGGACCCCATGGACACAGCTGGACGATCTAGATTTTGCAGATGACTTGGCACTATTGTCGCACACACACGACCAGATGCAAGCAAAGACTACAGCTCTAAACAAAATTTCAGAATCTATTGGATTGAGGATACATCCTGCGAAGTCGAAGGTCCTAAAAATTGTTGCACCCCCAAGCGCACAAGTCAGAGTAGGAGATCAACCACTGGAAGATGTAGAGTCCTTCTGCTATCTTGGTAGTATCATTGACAATAAGGGAGGAACAGAGGCAGAAGTCAAAGCACGAATTGGAAAGGCACAGGCAGCTTTCACGTCCTTAAGCAAGATTTGGAGAACCAAGGATATATTTCTAAAAACAAAGCTGAGGATATTCAACTCGAACGTGAAGTCAGTCCTGTTGTATGGATGTGAGACTTGGAATGCGTCTCAGGCCTGCATAAAGAGAATCCAAGTTTTCATCAACAGATGTTTGAGGAAGCTACTTAAGATCAGATGGACAGACAAGGTCAGCAATGAAATTGTATGGAAAAGAACAAGACAGAGCCCAGTCAGAGAGGAAATTGGTAGGAGGCGATGGAGATGGATCGGCCACACTCTCAGGAGGCCAGGAAACAGCATCACGAAGAAGGTATTGGATTGGAATCCCCAGGGCAAAAGATCAAGAGGAAGGCCGCGCGGAACGTGGAGAAGAGCCAGAGAAAATGATGTGCAACGAAGCGGAAAGACTTGGAATAATGTAAAGAGGCTGGCCCATGATAGAGAGGGATGGAAAGTGTTTGTTGGTGGCCTATACCCTGATCCAGGGTGAGAAAGGCAATGATGATGATATTTTAAAGAATCGGCGCTTTTTCGGTTGTTCCCACCCCAACTTACCTACTAGTAGGCTATATTAGTCGATTGTCAGATTGATTTGTAACGGCGTGAAGGTCTGGTCAGTTTGTATCATTGAGGCCGTAGGCCGATGTTTGTCTGGGCAGTAGTCAGATTGACATATCAGGGAAAGCCGCCGGGGTAGCTATGTATTGTTTTCACTCGGGCTATGGAACGCATTCGGAAGTCCTTCCGTTAACTAAGGAGGGGTGGGAACAACCGAAAAAGCGCCAAAGAATCTTGACAAGATCATTGAGAAATGAATGAAGTAAAAGATGAACGTAATCACATCTGTAATAAGCCTACCAAAATAAAATTGCATTTTGTTTTTGTGAGCATGTGTGACATAACCACTGAGACAGACAGACAATACAATTTACACACTCTATAGCCTCAAGATTGTTTGTTGTCTCCAAGCACACAATACTTCCCACACAAAGGCACCATGTCAGCACTATGTACTGCAAGTATGTGCTGTCCAGCTTGTGGGATGACCATTTATTAATACAGTGTAATCCTAATATCTCGACATCAGTGGGACCGTCTGAATTGTGTCAAGTAAAGAGAAAGTCGAAATAGCAGATTAGTGGTGGAAGAGAACCAAAAAAAAAAAGGGGGGGGGGGGAGGAATAAAATATCACCGTAATGGGAAGTGTTCAATAAATAACGCAATTACATGTATGTCCCTTTTTCTTCTAATTATCGGCATGCTGTCACCCGTTCTTCTTATATCATTGTTGTGTGGAGTAGTTGCATGGCAAACATTTGCCAATATCGGTAAGACGCTGTAGCTATGCATCAAATGCACTGTGTTTTACTATAATATTTCTTTTTAACCACGACCTGACTGTTTCTTCAGAAGATGTGATGATACCGATACACACATAGTACGGCAATTAACCAAGAGATCTAAGTCATTCCCTAATGTCAACAACGCGCAAACATTTTGCGGGGAAAAAAAATACACACGGTCTGTAGTACTCTGTACTTTTACTGCCATGCTCTTATGCAAGGCACTCTACACTCAGTTGATATAATTGAAGCCAAGGATCATCCTCTTCGTCCCATACATCCCCTTCTACCACCCCTCCCCGCCAGCATCGCAAAAAGAAATAATAAAGAGGTCTTGTATGCGAGGAGTTGCATTTTCGGCAGCCCAGTAGTAGATTTTGTGCACTTGTACTTGTTGTGCTCTGGTTGGGGAGAAATGTGTCGATATGAGCTGAATGAATGGAAGAACATGTCGAATTTCGGGGAAATATTTAGTAGCATTAAAGAACGAACAGGTTGGGACTTACAAATTGTGTCGAGTTACCCAGAATGTCGTCAAAAGCCATTTGCGATAATTGGATGGGACTACCAAAATTTGCTATTTGTTTTTGTGAGCGTATGTGACACAACCACCGAGACAGACAGACAATACAATGTATTACACACTATTGCCTCTTGTTTGTTATCTCCAAGCATACAATACCCCCTACACAAAGGCACCATGCTAGCACTATGTTCTACAAGCATGTGATGACCAGCACATGATGTAGCTTACATGGAGGAA
This sequence comes from Onchidella celtica, assembly GCA_963931925.1. Classification (NCBI taxonomy): domain Eukaryota; kingdom Metazoa; phylum Mollusca; class Gastropoda; order Systellommatophora; family Onchidiidae; genus Onchidella; species Onchidella celtica. Next base: position 38,562,999 of record OZ007575.1, on the reverse strand, counting down.
CAGGCCTGTTGGATGACCTTTATTTATTAATACAATACAGTTGGCCTAACTCAGGCTTTGTGGTTCAAACTGGGTCAATAGGCATGCGAAGATTACCTGGTGATGTCATTTACTATTTATGGACTGTTCTTCCTTTCAAAATTGTATACGAAACTGGGGGACACTGGCCAGCAGGATACGGCCGGGTTGAACACGTGGTGGGCGTCAGAGACAAAGGTGGGTTGAACTAATCACAGGCCAAATTTTAAGGCTGGGTTCGGCCGGTTTAAACATGAAAGGGTTAAACTTTCTAATCAGACCCAGAAGCAATTAACTCATTTCTCCCCGCGAACGGGGAATCCCCGTTTTCGCCTTTTGTGCCGAGCTGTACCGCGAACGGGGAATGCACGTTTTTGACCCCGACCTTATATATATTTTTTTTCAATTCTAATTTACAAATTACTACTTTATTAAATACCCATACAATAATAAAAACAACCACAGAATATCATATTTAAGCATTCATTTATAAACACTTCCACCAAATAGAATTGAAGAATATTATTATTAAAAAATAAGCGAGTAATGAATTTTTTTCTAACGCACCCTGTAAAAGCATGAAAACTGCAAAATTTACTTGGGCCAGCTGGAGCAACTTGGCCAAATTTACTTGGGGAGAAATGAGTTAAAAATGTTGTAATTATCTCATTTCTGGGAATTGTTCTTGAAATTCCAGACCTGTATTCCTCAGAGTCAATGTCTTTGCCCATCTTTCCATAGTTTAAAAATTTTTAAATATGCACATGCGTGCTTTTGCCAATACAGATGCATTTTTTATTTTCTTACGCGTACGTCCTGGGGTCCCGCAGACACCAAACTTTTAAAGAGGATTTTATTGTCATGCCTTTAGTGGTACGTCTTGCGATCTCAGATATACCACACTCCTAAAGAGGATTTTATTGTTATATCCCTACTTGTAGGGGCCTACGTTCTGGGGTCTGACAGACACAATACTTTGAAAGAGCGTATCCTAATAAATAGTTCTTTGGCAGTGTGGTGTCGATTAGAGTTTTTAGTGAAATGCAGTGAAGGTAAGGTTAATGATTCCTTACATAAGGCTGAGAGATGAGAAGTTACTGAGTGCAAAAGAGTAAGAGTATAATATATATCATTCTGACAGCCCTTTGTGTTATGTTTGTCTGTATGGACTAATGCAAAAAGTTCCAGATCGCAGTATTTATCTATCTTCAAAATGAGTTTGAGCCAGCCCTGTGTTCATGATGATCATTACTAAAGGAGAACAAATTGAAAAAAACAACAAACTGTCGTGTCCATAAAAATATTAACTAATTGAGCATCTTTTGAAAATTTTTAGCTGGTACATGTACATTGTATTTTTCTTTTTGGTTCATGTTTCCTTCGCACATAATCATAGTTGTCCTGACATGAATCTTGTGGTGACATCTGTTGGAAATTGAGACCATAAGGTAGGGAGTTGTTGCTCATTCAGATGATGAATGACATTATTTTTATTCTTTGTGGTGCAACACATGCTGCAGCTGTTGGCTGATAATCAATTAATAGTACAACTGATTGTGTAGTTTGATGCATACTTGGGTTTCCAGTATACCTTAGGGTAATCCAGCTTTTATTGCAGTGTTATAATTTACACCATTTCCTGCACTACAATAATGCATGTCTTTGAATTGGACATACCAGAATGCTCGTTATAAAACAATGTAATATTATATATCAATCCAGAACAAGAAGAACTTCCCTTAGGAAGTGAAGTATGGTTTCCAGTGCTGGGCAGGATTGGATATCAGCCTAGAGATACTGTATTTTTTTATAATCACATTGTCATTGTCCTCAATTCCAAAAGACTGTATCTGTTATCATTGGTGTGCAATGGATTGTTATTGCTTCAATAAAAGTAAAAGATATCCCTGAATAAGTTTTTTTTTAAAAATTGAGAAGGAATATCATGCAGATGATTATGAGAGAGGTTGATTTATATTTAACAGTGGCTTCATATTGCCAGGGTTTAATTTTAATGTTAATTATATTTGTATTTAGAAAAAACAAAAAACATTGTTTTAAATCTATGCACTATACTGTTTGATCCTGCTCATTTTCAATTTTCATCAGGTATTATTGGAGCTGGTGTTAGTGGCACATCTGCTGCCTATTTCATGCGGCAGTTGTTTGGAGAGAAAGCAAAAATAGATGTGTTTGAAGCAGAGAGAGTGGGAGGTAGAGCTGCCGTCATTAATATTGGTGGTCAAGAGTATGAGGCTGGAGCCAGTGTGATTCATAACACAAACAGATACATGGTGGAGTTTTCTCACATGTTTAATAAAAGTAGGTTTCAACAGTCTTGTAAGTTGATGACATCATTATAGGCATTCACAAAACATCTCACAGTTCATGTATTTTGAAATGACGTCCTAATAAATCTTTATCACATAATGTGATTGCTGGCTTGAGTTTTAGTCTTTTACTATTAGTATTAGTATCATAAGTATAACAGTTTATGTTATCCATAGTTAGCAAGACACGACATACTGACGTACATGTATGTTACAGTGATTAAGACCTCTCGACATAACCAAAGTTTTTAAAATTATTTTTACTCACTAGTTTCAATATCCAAGTAAGTTTATCAAGTTGCTTCGAGTTCTTTGCACCTAAACTTTTATTTAAGAAATGTGACTTTTTAAAAAATTTATGTGAATTTGAATTCCTGCAGGTTCAAACCGTATAGACCGTGGTACTGGAATGATTGGCTTGTATGGTGACTCAGGAATCATCTTTCAAACAAGTGACTGGACCGCAGTCACCCTCGCCAAGCTGGTATGGCGATATGGCCTGGATCTTTACACAATACAAGAATGGACCAAAAATGTGTTGAAAAAGTTCAACAGGTTTGATCAAAATCCTCTGACTCAGCAGTGGCATGTCACAAGTAGAATGAAAATTATGGTGCTAGTACATAACCTCTGTCATATGGGTGTCATTAGAAATAGTGAAAAAACTGGTGCCATCTAAGGGGCATTTTGGGGAAGTAATTTGTACATCTTTCAATGGCAGTTTATGTTTTGTAGTCCTAATTCCTATGCTTGATTAGTAAGAACATGTTTGGTATTTAAATGCTGGTGGATCAGGACAGATGCATCCACACTGTGATGATAGTCATTTGAGACTTGATTAATCCCTCAGTGGCACAACATCTGTTAACTAATGAAGCTGACACAGCAGTTCTTCAAATCCTCCATTTTCATTTTGTGTGTTAGGTCCTGCAAAGGAGGGCAAAACTGAAGAATGGAATGCAAATCATGATGTAACAATTCTGGATTGTATGAGTATGGGAAAGCATGCTTACTTTTTTCAGTCAATCAGTTTTGGTGATACCATTTTAATTTTTTTTTTAAATAAATTTTTTTTTATGTTCTGTTTTTAAACTTAAGGCGTTTGACAGGCTGTTATTGACAAACATGTGGCTTCGCATGTAAACAATTCAACAAAACAAGTTCTGTTGGTTTTATATTGGTCATGTATGTACAATTCAAATTCTTTGGCAGTAATGGATGTGATAGATTTTTGGTGGTGCCTTGCAGATATTTAAACCAGCTTCATTGTAGTAACTGGACTGCAATATTATTGAACACTTTAAAGTCCAGCGATATGAATCACTTACCATTAGTCTTTTTTATCTCACCATACTGAGGCAATTTAAGAGTGATTTTGACATGTTAAATTTCTTCTTTTATTTCCAAAACATTTCAGAATTTATGATTTTCAAGACAAAGGGATGGCATTTACAACAGTTGAAGATATGCTGCGAGCCATGGATGATGACTGTGTGAACATGACTCGTTACTCTTTAAAGGATGTTTTGCTTGAGGCTGGCTTGTCACAGAGGTTTACTGAGGAATTTGGTATGGCAGCCATGAGGAACAATTATGGCCAGACTACAAGTGCTCATGGTTTCGTAGGTAGGTCGGATGTAAACTATCCTCCCCCCCTTTCACACGATCTTGCAGGGGATGCCGCCCATAAAATGCATCCTTTCATGGTATGCTTATGTGCATGTCATCACTGATACACATGTATTCTCATAGCTGCCAAAAAGTAACTGTGTATGTGTTTTGGATTCCAAGTATGCAAGTTTGCTTATGTGGCGAAAAGTGTGTATTTGAAGAATTTCCCTATTTATATACATCCAAGAATAACAAAAAGAAAAGAAGGAATTATAATGTTTCGTTCACCAATAAGTTAGACCAAGCAATTAATGGACCTAAAAGTAGGTGCAAATTTACTGTCTTGTGTTCTGTGGTGCAGCACGCCTCAGGAACTCACAATTGCTTGTGCGCCCCCGCCACTGCCCTATTCAGTGAAGCAACTGTAAGGTAAGTTGTATACTTACAGCACCTCCTCTTTTCTGTGTCAGTGTATTCAGGTCTTTCACATGAACTTGTGTGCAGAAGCAAGTGTGTGGTAGGTCATAGTTCTCATACAAGTGTATCATCAAAGGTGGTTTTTGAAATTGCACGGTGAACAGGGTGTGTGAAGGTGTTCTATGTTATTTGGCTGCTATTGGTTTGTTTTTTTCCTGACATAATTATAATCATCTTCGATGGTACTATCAAGATCAGCTGTCTTACAGAATCAATGTTTAAACGTAATTACCAGTTGTGATAAACCAGGCTAGAACTGAACTCCGATGGGTAACGATAGAATTAGGCCTGTGAGCTAACAAAGTGGATACTGCTTTTGAAGTACCGTAATGAAGTGGTTTCAGTTGTAGATCTGCATGTAGGTCTATTATCTTTTTTCCACAGCATGATCAGGGGTCATAGATAGATGATAAAGTGTTGATATCGGGAGTCTGTTTTGGGGTTTTGGAAAGTTTGCAACCATGCAATCATACATCTTCTCAAGCAACATCTTCTTTCCTTTATACTATACTTCCATGTATTTGGGATCAAGCATAGTGGAAGGACTGATCATTATTTTATATGTCTCCATTGATTATGATGAAGAAACACAAATATCCGGATTTATCACTGCTTTAACCCCCTAAACCGTGTGCTACCTGTAAAGCCCGCTGATTGGTCAGTGATCTTACTCATGGGGAATCTTATCTGGGTTGCACTGACCTTTACCGATTTGTGATGACCACACTACCGCTGTCCACGTGGTTTGGTTTGTATTTGATTGGTATGAAAACATTCGTTGCTGTGCCTTATCACACTTGATAACGAAGTAACCAGTGAAACTTTTGTCTTTGAGTCTCTAACCAATGATCTGACTTACGATACCAAAACTGACACCAACTAAGTGACAGCTGTAATTTTCGTGAGAACGAAGCATGACAACTAGCCATGACCCCCAAGCCCTAACCAAATGGTTTCATCCAGATTGGCACATACTAATGAACCAACGTGGGGATTTGGGGCAAAGCTCATTTCAGAGCTTGTTTTTGATTGGTTCCTACATACAGACAACTCTAGATGATGGTCAGCTTCATCATCATTGCCTTTCTCACCCTGGATCAGGGTATAGGTCACCAACAAACACTTTCCATCCCTCTCTATCATGGGCCAGCCTCTTTACATTATTCCAAGTCTTTCCGCTTCGTTGCACATCATTTTCTCTGGCTCTTCTCCACGTTCCGCGCGGCCTTCCTCTTGATCTCTTGCCCTGGGGATTCCAATCCAATACCTTCTTCGTGATGCTGTTTCCTGGCCTCCTGAGAGTGTGGCCGATCCATCTCCATCGCCTCCTACCAATTTCCTCTCTGACTGGGCTCTGTCTTGTTCTTTTCCATACAATTTCATTGCTGACCTTGTCTGTCCATCTGATCTTAAGTAGCTTCCTCAAACATCTGTTGATGAAAACTTGGATTCTCTGTATGCAGGCCTGAGACGCATTCCAAGTCTCACATCCATACAACAGGACTGACTTCACGTTCGAGTTGAATATCCTCAGCTTTGTTTTTAGAAATATATCCTTGGTTCTCCAAATCTTGCTTAAGGACGTGAAAGCTGCCTGTGCCTTTCCAATTCGTGCTTTGACTTCTGCCTCTGTTCCTCCCTTATCGTCAATGATACTACCAAGATAGCAGAAGGACTCTACATCTTCCAGTGGTTGATCTCCTACTCTGACTTGTGCGCTTGGGAGTGCAACAATTTTTAGGACCTTCGACTTCGCAGGATGTATCCTCAATCCAATAGATTCTGAAATTTTGTTTAGAGCTGTAGTCTTTGCTTGCATCTGGTCGTGTGTGTGCGACAATAGTGCCAAGTCATCTGCAAAATCTAGATCGTCCAGCTGTGTCCATGGGGTCCATTGTATGCCATTTCTTCCTCCACTGGTGGTTTCTTTCATAAGCCAATCAATCACCAGGACAAACAGAAATGGGGACAGCAAACAACCCTGCCTAACACCAGTCTTAATATCAAAGCTGTCAGTAAGCTCGCCATCGTGTACGACTCTGCAACTTGTCCCGTCGTACATGCTCTTGATAAGGTTCACCATCTTCTCTGGGATTCCATAATGTCTCAATATTCTCCACAGTGTTTCTCTATTGATGCTATCAAAGGCCTTCTCGTAGTCAAGGAAGTTCACTATCAGTTGGGAGTTCCACTCTAGCGACTGCTCTACTATGATTCTCAGCGTGGCGATCTGGTCGGTGGTTGATCGGTTACTCCTGAAACCAGCTTGCTCCTCACGAAGTTTTGGGTCTGTTGCATTCTGTATTCGCTTGAGAAGAATCCGATTGAAAACCTTTCCTGGGATGGAGAGAAGTGTGATTCCTCTGTAGTTACTACAATTGCTGAGGTCCCCTTTTTTTGGAAGCTTCACGAGGTGTCCTTCCTTCCAGTCCTTTGGAAACTTGCCTCCGATCCAAATCCTCGAGAATAGTGAGTGCAGACCCTCTGCAGCCCCAGCAGCATCTGCCTTCAGCGCCTCTGGTGGGATCTGATCTGGTCCAGCTGCCTTGCCTCGATTTAACTGCTTTATGGCATCATTAATCTCTGCTTTAGTCGGAGGGTCGCAACTGATCGGTAAATCATTTCTTGCGGGTAGAATGTCGGGTGGGTTGCTTGGTGGAGGTCTGTTCAAGAGGCTGTTAAAATGTTCTATCCATCTTTTTGCCTGAGCTTCCTTTCCAAAAATAGCCTTCCTGTTGTAATCCTTGACAGGAACTTCAGGTTTTCCATATTTTCCAGCAAGAGTCTTTGTAGTCTGGTAGAGGATCCTCATGTGTCCTCCTGTTGCTGCCTTCTCTGCTTTCTCTGCTAACATTCCTATGAACTACTCTTTGTCTTTTTTAATTGATTTTTTGACCTCTTTAGCTGTTGCCCGGTACTCTTCCTGGTTACCAACTCTTGAGCTTCTTGTACGACTTGCATTTACCTGTACTTTTAGGTCTCTTCTTATCCTTATCAAGTCCAGTGATTTTTGACTGATCCATTCCTTGTGTTCCACTTTCTTTTCCCCAAGAACATCCTGACATGTCGATGTAAATACTCCTTTTACCTTAGCCCAATGAGTCTCCAAATCTACTGTCTCTTCAAGGTCAACAAGGGGTTTGAATCTATTCCTCAGCGTCAGCTGGAACTCTTCCTTCTTGTCTCCATCCAGAAGGCTCACTTGAAACTTTCTCCTCTTTGTTCCTGCTCTGGTACCTTGTTTCTTGAGGCGGAGTTTGAGTCTTGCCAGCAGCATGTGATGGTCAGATCCAACATCAGCTCCTCTCTGTACTATGACATCCTCCAGTGAGCGTCTGAAACGTCGGGTGATGCAGAAGTGGTCAATCTGGTTTTCAGTTACTCCATCCGGTGAAATCCAAGTGGCCTTATGGATCCTCTTGTGTGGGAATACTGAACCTCCAATCACATAGCTGTTAAATGCGCAGAAACTTGCAAACCGCTCTCCATTCTCATTCATTTGTCCCAAACCATTGCACCCCATAATGTCCTCATACCCTGTATTGTCCTGTCCTATCTTGGCATTGGCGTCTCCCATTATAATGTTCACATCTTTTCTTGGCAATGTGTCAACTATTTCCTGAAGCTGGTTGTAGAAATCGTCCTTGTCCTCATCGGTTGCTTCATTTGTTGGGGCGTATATCTGCACAATGTTCATGTTGATGTTCTTGTTCTTTGTAGTAAATGATGCCAATATAATTCTCCTTCCGTAGGGTTCCCATCCCCTCAGTGACCTCTGGGCGTGCTTGCTCAAGATGATCGCTGCTCCTTCTGTATGCTTTTTGTCCTCCCTTCCAGAATACAAAATCTTTTCCCCAGAATTAAGTTGTTTCAGTCTGGACTGTATCCAGCGGGTCTCGCTAAGTCCAAGTATGTGTAGTCTGTATCGCCTCATCTCCATTGTAACCTGGGCACTCTTTCCTGCTTCATACATGGAGCGGACATTCCACGACGCAATCCGGAGTGACTTGTTTGATGAAGGAGCAGTCAGGCCAGTGGAGTCCTTTCGGCTTTGTCCATTGTCCTTCATTGAATCTACAGGTGCAGATGCTCCCCCTTCTCCCAAGATAAAAGACTGATTTAAAGTATTTGCTTGTGTTTCTGTAACTGGTTTATTTTTACAGGGTGGGTAGTTGGCCCACCGCCAACTGGCTCTTCTCGGGAGACCAGGACCTTTGCACCTTTAGTCGCCTCTTACGACACGCAGTATCACGTCAGATGTATTCTTTGCTGTCCCTCTTCTGCAAGAGGGCCCCGCATCTGCACGGGCGGATGGTCAGCTTGGGAGAAAATAAAATAATATTGCAAATTTGTTGAGCAACAGTTCGCATGTCAATGTTACACCTTTTGATAGTGTGGGGAGAGCTTTTGAAAGCTTAGTCTTTGTGATTTTGACCAGTGATTCAGCGGTTAACATGTCCTTGTCACAGTGCCTTTGATTTAGAAGAGATGAGGTGTGCAATAAGACAATAGTTACGTCTCAAAGAGGACAGTGACCTGATACGTGAAAATATTTTGACCTTGTGGTGTCTACACACCTGTGCAAAGTGAACGCCTGAGAAGTCGATACCATATTTCGGCACCTGGCACAGCATGTGGGTTAATTAAGTAATGCTGGAGATGTTTTAAGTGAACATAAATATGTTTTGTTTCATGTACAGGTGCTGTGTCAATGGTGGGAGCAGAGCCAGGACTATGGTCTGTGCGTGGTGGCAACAAGTTGATAGCTGTGAACTTACTCAGAGAATCAATGGCTAATTTGATAGAGGCAAAAGTCAAAACTGTAGCTGCGATCAAAGATGAGCTGGGCAGTGGGAGTGTCTCGTATGAAGTTGAGTATGAGAAGATCAACAGTGACAGTGAGGACAAGATGGGATCACGAGAATATGACATTCTTGTTGTTGCTGCCCCTATTGAAGGCACCAGAAACAAAATGTCCTTTGTGGATTTTCCGAATTCGGTAACATCATTCTCCCAGAAGTATCACAATACTGTTGCCATGTTTGTCCAGGGCAAAATTAATCGGACCACTTTTGACCTGAACAGCCATGGGGAGTTTCCTTCTGACATGTTTACCGTCAGTCCTGACATTTTCTTCAACTCCATAGGAAAGCAGATACCCGTGGGGCTCAAAACAGAAAACTCCGACCCTGTCTCTGAATCTGCTGATGCAGTCTGGAAGACTTTTTTCAACAAAGTTCCTACGGAAGAGGAAGTGAGTAGATTATTTGAAAGTCGCAAAGACATGAGACTTGTGGACTGGCTGGCTTACCCTGAATACCATGCAGGTATGGATCTGCCACCATTTATCTTGTATGACAAGTTGTATTATATCAATGCTGTGGAGTCTGCAGCTGCTGCCATGGAAATGAATGTGATTGGAGCTAAAAATGTGGCTCTGCTGGCTTACAATCAGTGGCATGGAAGCTTTGACAAGATTGACGAGCTCCATCTCCCAGCCTCCCAAAAAGAAGGAGAAAGGTCAGACTTGTGAAGCATAAGTAGGATGATGGTCAACATCTGGGGTGTCTGTGTCTTAAGGGGTACAATAAACATGTCTTGTCTACAGTCCATCTCTGCTTTCTCAACATGCCTAGATAACCTTTGATATTTTGTTGCAATTTGTTGTTATTCTTGTTTCCAGACTGTTTAATTCATGTCTTACATGTGTATGAAACATTTGTGCAAACAAGAGCTCAAGCCAGTGGTTAGTTTTAGCATTGTGCAGTATTACCCTGGTACCACTGTTCACACCAGAGACCTGCGCCTGTCCATCTGAAGGACTGAAGTTTTATCATTTCATCAAATACACAAAAAACTATACATGTACACATGTATTATATATTGCATACAAGTATTTACACTGAATATTTGTGCCCGTCCATCTTTCAGTTCCATTAAAGTTCCCCATCATTAAAGTTTGACTGGTGCACTAAAAGTTTCTTGGTCAGCATTCATGTGTATATTTCTGTTGATATATAAATACATGTACTTGTGGGTTAGTTCATTTTGTTGCTGTGGCAACTGATGTCACATCGATAAAGCCTTCAATATTTAAAATACTTTGTCAAATATTTATTCCAAGATAAAATTATAGTACCACGCATTTTTCTTCATCTGCCAGACCGTGGCACCAAATGGCGAAGTGTAAGCTCATGAAACAGATGGATAGACAAGGATCTCTGATGTGAACAGGCAGTTAGCCTATTAATCTGGAAGGATGGTTATGTCTTGTTCTGCTTCCTCTTTTGCTCTTCATAAACATTCTAAACTCTACCAGGTTCAAGGGACATGTGGTTCATGTTTTTGATGTTCAGGGTGAAAAATCCCTTGCTTTGTTTATTTTTTAAAATCTTAATGATTACATGCATATAATTGTCAGTTCCAGATTTGTGTGTGGTTTCCTCCATGTTTTAATACAGCAAGCATAAAGTTTCATTTTGCTCGCCAGGGAAAGGGTTCTCGATTGATTTAACACTTTTGTGTGGCTCAGTTATACATTCATAGCCATGCCATTATTGTTGAGATGAATGTCCAGTTTATACTGTTTGCCCAACTTAGTCTTGGCACTCACATTATATGTGTACACGCATTCCATGTTCTGTGGTGTCTATAATGGTACTTTTGTATGTACATGTAAATGGTCCTAGTCCAGCAAAAAAAAAAAAAATTCATTCCAATCTTCTTTTGCTGATCTTGCATTTTAGAATGGTGAGGGCGAAATTGTGAAGGGGGCAGTGCTGATAGGAGAATGTTGTACATCTTAGTAACTGAGAGAGACAGTGAAATACACAGTGAACTGAGACTGATGTTGGTATGACGGTGACAGATGGATATCATGTGCATCCAAATGCATGTGTGTTTTTCTCACTTGATGTTATACTGGACTGGCAAGGACTGGATGCAAATACATGTAGTTAATAAATGTCAGGATTTGAATACCAGGCTGAATGGGGACATCTTTGTATTCATGCAGCAGGAAGTTTGGAGGATGTTGAGCTAGCGTGCTTGTGATAGCCTGTCACTGTCAGCCCTTCAGTACAAACTATTCAACCCTCCACATCTGTTCCCTTGCTATGACTGTAATCTAGGAAGAAGATTTTTTTGTCATTGCCTATCACTCGTATCAGTATCACCAGCTCTGCTAGTCTGCTAAAGTGCTAGTGCCATGAGTTAGCTTCAGGTGTGCAACGGTTGGCCAGCTGCTCAACAGATTTGCTCATACTCATTTGTTCATGGGCTCACTTGCATGCATCAGATCATCCCTCTAGGTTGTGTGTGGCTGTGTAGCTACCAATAGTTGTAAACATTTACTTGTCTGTTTTAGCCTGTCATTTATTTAAAAAGAGAAAGGAAAAATATCCCGTTACTGGTGCTGGTACATTGTATTTTATGGAAATTATTTCATGTGTTGCTGATCATGAAACACGTTAAGTAGACTTGCCATATAGTAATGATATGCAAACATAGAACTGTGCTTGTCTGTAGAGTAGAGCCTGAGGTGATGCTGACTTATGTGAAAGCACATACATTACTAAAAGATCTCATTGTTTTAGTATGGCACACATTGTTGTTTTATTTGAATTCTTATTAGCATCACAAAACTGAAGAGCCGTTTTGTAATGAATTGCTGACATGGGTAATGGATAATGTCCAAGTATTTTAGAGAGATTGTGGGTCTGTAGCTGCTACATATTGAGGGCCTCATGGTAAACTAACATACATACATTGTACAAGTAACTAAAAAATTGAGATATTTGGCATTCTTGTACTCTCGACATCCTGCAGGTTGTGTTAATTCTGAAAACTAAGGCCTAAATATTTTTTTCAAATTGTAACTATTAAGGCTGAATAAGAAAGTTATTTAGTTTTCTTGCTTCTCCTGAACAAGTTTTGATAGTTAACCATGCAGCCTTTGAATTTGATATGTGTTAGATATGTTCAGAATGCCAAGGTACCTGATGTCTATTAGGTTTGTACAGGTTTATGTGTGTCATATGTCACTGTCAGTCATTTTTTTTTCTAAGGGTGTGTGTATGATATAGTGGAGCCCGCATAATCCGAAACCACCTGGAAATGGATTGTACTTTTACCTCTGAGCAAAGAAATAACCACTATCATGCTGTTTGCCCCATACCATACATTTAATTACATCCCTTCTTGCAGATTCCTCCTCCTCCCCCCCCCCCCCCCCCCCCAAAGCAAAAGTACCTGCATGAGATCTTTTGATTATTTTTTCTCAAGAAGTGACAGTAGCATAGCGGTAAAACAAGAAAGCAGCACTGAATGACTTAGGCCTACTAGTTTGTGGTCAGCAAACTCTGTTGCCTGGCTTTGTCTTGGCGGCGTGTATTGTATGTGACATCAATCAATCGATAAAGACATTCTCTCATGTACGATGTTCAAATGCCAGGACTGTAGACCTACTGCGTTATCCCACCTTGCTGTCAGTGGCGCAGAATTAAAATTATGCAGTGTAACAATGCTGTACTCGTCCCCTCTCCCCATTGAATATGTAGTATGGTGAATGTGTAAACACTACAGGGAGGTATTTACAGTCTGATGTACTAAGAACCTTGTGTAGGTCAACTGTTTGTTCTTCGAGGCCATATTATACATGCATTTCAGTTTAATATAGTCATGTGATGCTGTATAGCTTAGCAAGCATTACATAAGTGTGTGGCAGAATGGCTCTATGTGAGCATGGTTGACACAATGCAAGGCTCGTGATTCTACTCTGTGTTATACCATAATTATGCTGTACCTGTTGTGATTACGTCAGCAAGCAATAAATTTATTGGTCATAATGCAAGCATCATCTCGCGTACGCATGTTGTTGGCTGATATCATTGGTCATTGGGAGCAGAATCACGCTATGTGCAGTGGTCCCACCCGTACCACTGCCACCCTCTGCGGCATATTTCTCGCTTAATCAGACACGCAATAGGAAGATTCTACAACCTACCCATTGCATTATTTTTGGCACCTCTACCCTCCCCCTCGATCGCTGCTTAAGTATAGAGTATTGAGTTGCTGAACAGGCCTGTATCAGTGCGTTTATGGAAATTGGTTTTTATGGGGTTGGAAATCAGAAGTTACCTGAGGATGAGCGCGCTAGATCAGTTTGATTTATCAGAATTTGGGCGTTTCGAACTCAAATTAACAGTAAATGTTCAATAGAAGAAAAAAACACCACCTCATTTCAAAATCACCTCGATTTAGCAGAAATTTGGATTACCAAAATTTGGTTTACACGGACTTCACTGGATTTGATGCCAGTCATAGGCTCGTTTGTCTGTCATGGATTTGTATGTCATGTATTTGATGGCTGTTTAGTTTAAAGTTCGTGTGGGATGTGTGTGATAACTGACAAAGGGTTATTAATATAAAATTCATTATAATATAAATCAGTAGGTAGTCCAAACTGCCCCGCTGAAAGGGCGAAATCCCGTTTTGGCATAATTTTAGGCCAGCATTACAAGGATATTACTGCTGTGAATTTATGTAAAATGGTGTGTATCTTACATTAAAATAAAGTTCAAGTCTTCCTCTGTCAAAGTGTATCATCTTTTGTATTGTTTAATGTGTGTAGCCATGTGTTTTTATTGCTTGAACAAGACACAGTCTTGCCGTTTTCGCCCTTAGCCGCACATACCGATTTGACCCCCTCATAACAAAGGACCGCGGCACGTCGCGCCGATGTAGTGCACGTGTTTGAAAATATCTCACACAGAAAGCCAGAAAAATGAGGTTTAATTCAATGTATTTTTCATCCTGTTTTAAGTTAAAATTCCTTTAAAAATTGTTTGTTGATCGAGAAACTGGCGGAAATCAGGATCAAAATTATACGCAATGAACCTCAGCCTTTGTATTTTCAGGGTGTGCCAAAATTAGACCTGGGGCATGTTTCGGCGCAAAGCGCCGACTGTTTTTATAGACCCACCCAATGCTTAATTTTGTCACCTTTTTCTGACACTCGGTGCTAAGTCAATGGCGACGCGGTTGACCTAATTTTCAATTTAAAAAAAATAAAAACATTATTTTTGTCTCCCTTGTAAGAGTTCACACAAAAATTGACGTCGGATGACGTTTGATGATTAAAAAAAGTAAAATGAGATGCTTGTCTTGTACTATATTTGTACCCCTCGAAAAAAATTGAGCGTAATGTACACCCCCTTGACTTGGAAATTGATAATTTTTAATGCTGTGACTCAATAAACAGTCATTTTGTGGGCGGTCAAAGTTGGACTATTGAGCAATTTGCAAAAGGTAGCAAATTCGAGGTGTTTTTTCACTTTTAAAAATGCCATAACTTTCAAACCCTTTAAGTCAGAATGACCAACTTGGTATCAAAATTCTTAGAAAAGCAAGCTCCATCAGATTAGACAATAACTAGTGAGTTGTGATAAAAAGTAAAAATCAGTTTGGACTACCTAAAATCAGTACACCAAGTGTATGGTGTAGGCCTACTTGATGTGTGTCATAGGTTTGTGTGTAATGTACATTTGATGTCTGTCATAAGTGTATATTGCTACATGATATTAATCTTAGTACAGTACATGTAGTTGGTTTGTGTGTGAAATAGTTTGATATTTGGTGTAGTATGTACTGGTACTGTATGTAATTGTAGCTTGGGTGTAGGAAATTTATAAAGAAGAAGAACATTAATTTTGATGGTGCTTTTATTATTATGATTTCATGAACCACTACAGCATGGTGATGACTGCGAATATGATGTGGTATTATTTTATTGGTATGATGTTTCATTACAAATTACATGTTACTTGCAGTGAGGTTTTTGTATTGCATGGTGTCATTACAGTTTGTTCTTCAGAGATCTATTGTAAGGACATTACATCTCCACAGAGATTCAAAATGTCACTTGATTTTTCCAGCATTTGTCACTGTCCCAATCATATTACTGCATGCGTGATACAATGTATATTTTTTGTTGAAAACAAACAAGAACAACATTAAGAACATATGCTGGCAATAAATTATTCTGTTCCAACTCTCCAGATGTTGTTGTATCTGTAACAGTTGTGTAATGTCCACATTTAACCATTGTCCTAAAACTTTAGGACGAGAATGGTTGGGGGTTACTGTTACTAGTGTTCGCTAGTTCTTTCTTTCCTAACCCAAAAAAAAAAACCCAACCTATTTTTCCTAGATTAGATTATTCTATCATTATACCTATATAAAAAAACAGCAAGGAAAAAAAATTCACTGCTGCGAGGAAGAAATGCCCAGACCTGAAAAAATTACATGTGAAAGATAGTTCTTTTTGCTTATTACATGTGAAAGATAGTTCTTTTTGCTACTATGTCTATTCCTTTGACATGAACGCGAAGTATCGTAATGTTGTATTAATAAATGAAAATAGGCCTAAAAACATCGAATAATGCTTTCTCCTCAACAATGATGGCCTCCCTCCTGCCTTTGTTTTGTTTCGACTTTAGTACCGTGCATGTCATAAACTGTAACCATATCAAGCTTGGTGCGCAGTGTCCTGGCGCGCATGAGTTCTGAAGCAGGACTGCAGATTACTACTTTTATTGTAAGAGAGAGGGTACGTCATCGAATAATGCTTGCCATGCGGGTGTTACTGTGCCAGTTGTGAGTTGTTTTCTTCCTAGATCTACATAATCTGTGTGCTGATTGTGCGTGTTGTCTGCAACCCGTTCTTTGAACGGGCCCTTACACTAGTTTTCTTAAAAGCTAAATACATGTACATGGAAATTTCAATAATTTCTAAAAACCTGACGTGATACATAACATTAACGAAATACATGTAATGTTTACCCTTGAGGAAGTAAGCCTCTGACTTAAGAGAATGTTTTGCTTTAAATCAGAATTCATATAAATTATTACAGTATAAAATTTGCCGAGAATTGGCAATTGCTGTGTACAGATTGATTTGATGGGAATCAAAATCCTAGCACATCGTGCATCCCCATAAGTGGTCCTCTTCCTGCTCCAATATTCATTTGAAGGTCAGATGGGCTTGATAATATTATGTAATGGACAATTTCGTGTGAGATGTGTCATTATATATATAGTTAATATTGTAACAAATAATCTTTGGAAAAAAAGCTGAAAGTTGATGACAGACAATTCTAATTCTATTAATTTTTCATTGTGCTCTGAGTCTTTGTTGCTAAGTCTAAACTAGTACATTATTTTGGAAGTTATTTTACAGAACAAGAAGTAAAAATAACTTCTCTTTCTGAATGCGACACGTTTGACATTAACAGGAAAAAAAAAAATTACAGACAGGTAAATATAAAAGCATTTATAAACGTGTGTCCCTGGTTAAAATAAACTGCGGTACATTTATTCCTTTATTATTTATAATACATGTACATATTATGTATAATGACTTGAAAGTTTTTGTTTGACTAGGAGATCAGGACACAAAACAAACAATGGGGAATTACAATAATGCTTCTGTTTGTTGTGACAACTTGCACAAAGCAAACCGATACTGTAAAATAACACATAATACTTCGCCCTAACAGAACAACTCAAACCTCACAGATCAAACTATAATCACCACAACTTAGCAGCATACTAAAAGTATTGGCTTGGTTATAATCATTGCACAACAAAAATGAGGGATCCAAGAAAAACTACATTTAACATAAATGCATTTTACCAGCTCATATTAAATTCTCACATCCTGCCAAATTATCTGAGGTAATCTGATCTAACTTTCCCTCTTCCTTAAAATGATCAAATACATACATAATTAATCATTGTATCATCAGGTTAAAAAAAAAAAAATCTGAGATTGGAAAAACGTGTCACTTAGAGGTGGGACATGGATTAAACATTGATATAATTATGATAACAAGGACATTGTAAAGTGATATGTGATAAAAATATATACATGTATTTCAAAATTTGAACTTCTCTTTGTCAGTTTATGTCTTCCTTTTTCAGTTGCATGTAATATGTACGCAATGAATTAGAACTGACAGTGACACAAACGAATTGCAAATGCGAAGCTGGAAAAATGTGCATCGGAGGTAAATGTGCATAATGGCCATAAAGTAGTGTCAAATACAAAACTGTTAATGCTGATTTATAAAATGAGAAGTAAAACTGTATTTTTCTGTAAATGTGCTGCCACAGACGGCACAACACCAAGGATTATCCAAGGAGTGGAGGCCAACATGCATTAAGTACATGGCTCTCTGGAAGAACAAGATGTCACAGTGTTGACACAGGAAACTGTTGGGTGTCTGACTAGCTCTGGCGTGACTCACACTAATAGAACTGCTGCAGGGCAGATGGTCCTCAGCCTCCATCGTCTTTTTTACTTTGTTCATTGGTGAAGCAGACAGGTCTTGGGTGTTAGATCCATCCAGACTAGAATAATGCCTTTTGTGCAACTGTGATGACAAAGAGCTTGGACTAGACTGGTGATGTGATTTGATGTCTGCCTGACTGACTTTTTTTGCCACCTCTGAGGTTGGCCAAACTTTCTCTGATATGGACTGGGAATCAGTGGCAGGCAAACTGTATTTCTGTTTAGAAACCAAAGCTGGGGAAAATGTTACAGGCAAGTCATAATCAGGGGAGTCTGGCGGACTGCCATTTGCATTGGAATTGGCAGCAAATGCTCCCTGATTGGTGGGTGTGGGCGATTTATCTAACATCTCTTGCTTAATGGAAAAATTAAAGACATCCATGGGTCCTGTCACATGTCCAGCAGCCTTAGCAGATTCAGGTGTTGTTTGTAAGTGCAGTGTGTCTCCTGTTTTGCTTAATTTCATACTGTCCCAAGAATTGTCTTCACTACTTTCTCCCCGAGATAAACCACTGACAGAAGTGCATGTGCCAGCCCCAGAAGCACCAATTGGTTTTAGCATGGTGGATTCAACCATTACTCCATGAATGGTATGCAAATGTTTTTTCAAATCCTGCTTGCGTTTGGCCGCATAATCGCAAATTGCACAAACCCATGGCCTGAAATCTGAATGAACAGCTTGATGATTAAGCAAGCTATTCCGAAATGCTGTACGGAAGTCACAGAGATGGCAAATGTACATTTTATTGGTCTCTTCATATTTAACATTTATGTCAGCAAATTGTGCCAAGTCCTGTTTATAATCAAATGCAACAGATGGTACATCAGGTTGTTTCATTTCTCCATCAGAAGTTCCCTGATTATCATTTTCAGATTTCAAAGGCATGGCCTCCTCCATGATTGACAGCGATGGAATGAACCAACAGTTTCAGGATTTTCAATTGTAAGTGCTTTCTGTTGCACTGCCTCCCATCTTGATCTGTAGAAACAAACAAAGCCTATCAGTATCAAATTTCACCTAATACAGACGTAAATTATGGCAATGAATGACACCAAAAACAGATGGAAACTTAAATTTTAAGGTAAGCTTTACATTTTTTGTTAGTTCTCTGACAGGCATATGAAACAGATTTGGTGTTTTCCTTCACTTGGTTACAAGTGACGAACTGTAACATTTAGCCAATTGGTCTGATAGGGAACTTAGCTGGACAATTTGTGAACAACACAAGAACTTATGAAATTAATAAGAAGGCATGGGGGTTTTACAATTTAGAGGTGATGCTGGGGCAGTCACTTCCATTAAAAGTACAATCAACATACACTGTACTACAGACAAGAAACTGTTATAGTTTTATCCTTTTTCTATAACAATAAAAGGCTTGCAAGTAATCATTCAAGCTGAGATAAAGAAAAAAAAGAAGGCGTGGAACAGGTGTGCTCATCAGCTTGATGACCACAGTTGTCAGTGTTCATTTGTCTGAGGGATAAAATGAAACACAAAAGAGCAGCCAGAGTAAAGGAATGCTGCTATAGATAGGAATATAGTGCTCTGGGTCACATTTTCCCTTGTGTCTTCTCAGGTTGTTGTCTCTTGGCTTGGGGGTTTAATTTTTCTGTAGATCTAATACACTCACAAAAATCTCACTATCACTACTATCACATAAATCACATGCCTACTTTAATTTACCAAAAGACTGTCATTTATTTGTGGCGTTTAGCCTTAAATCTTTATTTTTCAATGTTAAAACTGTACTAATCTAACATTTCTTAATCTCATTATGCACAGTTTCAACAATGTCTTACTCACCTCTCTATAAACTTGCGTGCTTATTTGTGTGTTAATGTCCATTAAGCTCAAACCAAACAAACACGTCACTGTGAAGTAATACTCTCAGTGGTCTGTGGACAGCACATAAATCATCATGTTAGTAATGTCTGCAACATGTGTATTGAATGTATGGGAATGAACTGAAAGAAAATATGTGTAGGCCTATTCACAGTACATGTTCATGTACCAGTTCTTTTTAAAAACAAAGGAAGGATAGGTTGAGAGTAATACTGATAGCGACAGGCTTAGCCTAGTGTCAGTGGGACAAATCTAAAGAAAGGAAATGTAATTTAGCCTATCCCATTGTGTGTATAATGTACATTGTCCTTTGGTCTCTTACTTGCAGCAACTGTGACTACAGCAGTATTGTGCAGTTCATTTTATGTGAAACTGATTCTGATTACATGTAAACATCTTACAAAATCCCTTTTAAAAGTTAAAGGGTAAGTACGGTAGCCTTAAAAGACATATTCTGTTGGACCAGTTACGAGTACATGTACTTTATTAGTAATAATTACTACAGTGGATCATCTTGTATAAAAACACTTGGCAACAGCAAAGAGAATAGTAAATGCCTGTTTTTTTCTATGTTATAAGCTACATGAATATAATTTGAATAATGACATAAAAATTTCATAATCAAAACATCCTCTAAAGCGAGAGAATTAATTCTGAGTGTGTACGGCAAATTGTGGAAGCACCAAAAGTACAGCTGTGTAGTGAGTTAAACATGTCGTATGCTTTGTTTGCCATTGTACACTCCAACCTGCCTTGCAAGTTGTGGTCCCATCTGGCCATCTCTTGCTTAGGTCAAGCACACTTCCTTTCCTTACCGACCAGTTGCTGTGACAGCACATAGTTGAAAGTGATGACTCATCACTTGTCTGGTCCAGTAGGCTACAACCGTGTAGCTATATCAGACGTGCATTGCCTCGTGATGTGCAACAATAATGGCACTTCACCGGTTGTCACTAATCTTTGCCACACACAGTACACTGTCTACACTGGGCTTACTGACCTCATGCCTACACTCGCTGAATCGCTATCGCGTGGTCAGTCTGTTCACATTCACTGAACAATACAGTTTAGGAAACCACTGGAAACACATTCAACTGTTTCTTTGCATCTAGCTCTGAGCTTGTAATTCAATCTATAGTCAGCAAAAGGAGGCGAATCCATTGATGATATTATTTTTTTGATATGAAAGGTAAGATCTGCCATCAATTGCATAATGACATTGAATGTACATTAACATGGGAGGTGGCCAAGCAAAAAGAAAAAAAGGGGGGTATTAACTATTATGGATATAATGTAACACATCCCTCACCATGTTATTTGCCCTTTTTACTGAAATAGTGAGATCTTGGGTACTATGAGACATTTTTGGCAGAACATTATATCTTGTTATAACCAAGTTCCACTGTATTGGTATACTGATGGGTTTAATGCAAAGGAATACCAGAGCTTTAGATGAAATTCATCCATATTGCAAATCAGTTCTGCATCCCCAATCACTTTTTTTTGTTGTGCATGAAGCCATAAACACAAGGTGCAAGTGCTCCCCCCTCCTGTTCTGCCATCCTTCCCATTCAACATTTTTGAGCATACATGTAGCATGATGAAACTGATTTAAATACTGAGTGGAAGGAGTACAATATGACATAAGGTACGGTTCTCACCTTAATAAAACCAGGCACCTACTTTTGATTTTAATCAATTGATCATCAAGCCGCACAATAACTATAACATTATCCACCCTGAACATTAACTTGCCAGGGGCCCATGAGACCCCCAGCCCCTCACACGGGTGCTTCTTAACCCTTTCGTGTTTAACCCGGCCTTTAAATATGGCCCGCGATTTGTTCAACCCGGCTGAATCCGGCTTTGTCTATGACGCCGCCATGTGTTCAACCCGGCCGGATCCGGCCAGGCAGTGTCCCCCAGTTTTTTATACAATTTTGAGAGGGAGAACAGTGCATGAATAGCTATAAATAGTAAATGACATCACCAGGTAATCTTCAGATGCTCACTGACCCAGTTTGAACCGTAAAGCGTGGGTTGGGCCTACAAGTAACGTATTGTATTACACATGGTCATCCAACAGGCCTGTTCCTCCCTCTAAGGGACCGTTCACAAATGACGTCAGCTCGGAGGGGGGAGGGGGGGGGGTCAGAAAAGTTGACAGAAGTTGACATGGGGGGAGGGGGGGGGGGGTCCTTACAAAGTTGACATCAACCATGATGCTCTAAAAGGTTGGTAAAAAAGAAAAGTCAAATCTTCAAATCAAGAAGAAAAATATAGACCACATTTTCTTGGCCTAAAATGAACAGTATTAACAGTTATCTCCCCATAGCACAGACTGCTAGAAGCTAGATTAGAACTAAATTATGAGTGAAAAGGGTTAGGGCCTGGAGTCAAACAGAAGGTGGAAGATCTGGATGAGAATGATGTCAGTGGCTCGCCTAAGAGGAAGATCTTCATCTCAATTTCGATAATAAAAATGTTCTAAAATCTAAATCTCATCTTTTTCCACTTTTTCCTTCCAGATTTGAAATGACTTACAATGGATTGAAGCAAATATTACTCAGAATTTTACAGGGCATTTCAGGCTGCAAATCCTTATCTAAAACCCACATATGTTCAAAGTAAATGCAATGAAAAATGGACAGTCCTAAAAACTGAAATCAAACAAGGGAATCTATCCAAATACAATGAAGAAACAAATAGTTTGAAATTAAAAGCGGCACGGATCAAGTCAAGTTCATCCATCATTTCTTTCTTTGCCAAAACACCATCTAAAACAGTTCAAGCAAGTTCTAGTACCGGTACCGCAAGTTCTGTGAACGATGAAGATGTTTCCAATGTTTTAATTCATAAGAAATCTTCTTGTGTAGTGTGATCTGAATAATATGGTCTGTAGTCAGAGAAATTCCAGAGTTTGTTGCTTGATATCATCAGTTTCAATTTTTTTGAGAATATACAGAATACTTGTTGGAAGGATTTCCATAGGCTACTGACTGGTAGACGATTACAGCCATCTTGCTTCTCTTAACATTGAGAACAAAAGGATCCAATCTAGTATTGAAAGATGTGTTGCGTTAATATTGTATTACGTTTAATTACAATTAAGAAAAAATGATGTTTAAATTACTTTAATCGTACACCAGTCAGTATATATAATACATGTATGGAAGTCCTCCCCACTTGTTTACAGTTCCAGGATATTTTCATGTGCCATGCATAATTAAATTCTTTTTTTTTTCTGTGATTTATTTGATATTTATTTTTTCCAAGCTGAGATGATACTGATACTCCAATCTTTTTGCTTTGTTTATGCTTGATATCCAATCCATGCTTGCTATCGAATCTATTTGTTTTAATTATTTTGCTTGGTTAAATTTGGATTTGACAGTTCAGGTATTTCTTTGAGGTATTTTTTTATAAACAATAGTTTTTATTTTGATTTAAAATAAAGATCAAAGGTGAATATATATATTAAATGCATCCTGTACGGGTTCTATCTAGATGTACATGTACATTTTGGTTGACGTCAACTTGGTGGGTGGGGGGGGGGGGGGCGGGGCATGAGAAAGATGACAGAAGATGACAAGGGGGGAGGGGGGGGGGTCATTTTTGGCCAAATTTTAGCTGACATCGTTTGTGAACGGTCCCTAAGCCTACATCATGTATTGATCAGCACACGCTTGTAGTAGTACATGAATGTACTAGCATGGTGCCTTTGTGTGGGTAGTGTTGTCTGCTTGGATAACAAACGAGATGGGATGCGCTAGTGTGTAACATGTGTCTTGTCTGTCTGTCTCAGTGGTAGTGTCACAACATCCATGTTCAGCATTTCACATTCACAAAACCAACAAGCAGATTTCAGCATTCTGATGTAAATAGGTTCATCTTTTAGTTCATTCATTTCTCAATAACGATGTCAAAATTCATTATCATGGATGCGACATGGGGGCTACAATTTCGAACTTAGTGAAGGCATGCAGCAGCAGCGGCCTTAGGGCTGAAAAATGTAAACAAATCAGGGTGCCCGCGTAGCCAGGAAGTCGGCCATTAGAGCGCTTCACAAGTAGCCGGAATAGAAACACGAAAGGGTTTTAAAGCTGAGTCCTTGCAGTGTGCCTCAAACATTTCTCCTAAAGAAGCAGACATTCCATAAAATTCTTCTGTCATATCTGGTCTTTCTTGCAACAAGATTATTGATGTCAGCTGCTGTGACATATTCTCTGGGTACAGTTCGGTATGTATGGACTGCCCAGTCAATCCCTAATCCTATTCCTAACCTAGATCTAGTCCTTATCCCTAAACCCTTGTTGTACTCTGAAACCAGAGAAAATATTGAGACTGTCTCAGCGTCTGTAAAGAACTGAAAGAATCCACGGTGGCCTGGACATTAGGAAGTCTTTTCCATTCTTTTGTTGGGACCATCTTGGGGAGGAGTACCTTACTCGAGCGCCACTTTTTGATAAAAAACCCTATATATTTTTTCGGTACTTATTAATTTTGTTAGTTTATCCAATTGTCATTGGAAAAAAAAGCAATGATTGATATGTAACGACGTGAGGGTCTAGTCAGTTTGTATCATCGAGGCCGTAGGCCGATGTTCGTCCGGGGAGTAGTCAGATTGACATATCAGGGAAAGCCGCCGGGGTAGCTATATACTGGCGCTCGAGTACGGAACTCCTTCCCCATCTTGTACTAGATCTAGATCTATTCTAAATCTAACTAAACCAGACTTCGGCACTAGTCGACAATTGATGTCCCGATACTCTAAGCCGCCCACGCTATGGAATCTAGAGTCTATATATTAGCCGATATTCATTTTTGTCAGTTAACTGAGTATGACTAGATCAAGATCTATTATTTGAGATATAGATTGAAATCTAGGTTAGATCTAGATAGACTTATCTATCTATCGAATGTCTTGACAACATAGCCTACAGTAGATCTCTAACTCATTTTACAAAGCGGATGGCCATTGTTTTTGTTTTGGTAGTGCTGGGTGGGGATTCGGGTCATACCAAAGGGTAATCCCACCCCAACTTACCTAGGCTATATTAGTCGATTGTCAGATTGATATGTAACGACGTGAGGGTCTAGTCAGTTTGTATCACCGAGGCCATAGGCCGATGTTCGTCTGGGCAGTAGTCAGATTGACATATCAGGGAAAGCCGCCGGGGTAGCTATGTATTGTTATTATATAGACTCTAGATTCCATAGCGTGGGCGGCTTAGAGTATCGGGACATCAATTGTCGACTAGTGCCCAGACTTCAATTTCGTCTAGAAGAACTGTCGCCTAGTTGAACTCAAACTTGACTAGATTCTAGATCTAGACCTATGTCTATGAGAGCTGGATCTTCAATGATCTTCTTAACTCTGTATTTCAGGAAAGTAAAATAAAATACTTATCACTGCATATGAATTACCAGATTTACTTATCTTAATATTTATATTATGCTAATATTGTCTCTTTGTAAATTGTAGACAGGGAAAATGGAAAGTTACTTTTTCGGTGCAATGAATTTCACACCTGACTTACCAGCCTTGGCCAAACAACGCCTCACCTTTTTCTTCCCACGACTTCGGAGTTTCCTCCCTTATTTTGTGACCTTGGCCTTGGCCAGGTTTTACACGTCACTGTAATTACAATCTTTCTGTGAGAGTTTAATTTCACATAAAAATAAAACGTCCCATCTGTCTCATTCTTTTTAAAAAGAAAATTAAATTTTATTCATCGCAGTCATACCAAATACTCAGTAACAAGCAAAAAATTGTAAATCAGTCGTACATAATAATATGATGCTTTATATCAGTGAAGTTTTTGACAACCATTGTTCAGCCAATGTTGATTAATTATGATCAAATAAATTTAATTATTCTTCAGACTAGCTACAGTCAGTTTGGGGTAACCTTAATCTGACCTACGCCACAGTCCTCAAATCTAATTAAACACCCAGACAAAAAAGTTAAATGGCAAAAGGTAAAAGACTAGACTGCTTAAAGTACAATATAGAGTGTTTAAAGATAGAGTAAGACACACCCAAGGAAACCATAAGTAGCCTACATGTATGGCTTTGATTTTTCTGGAATATCCCACATTTAGAACACGGCACGAGACTGCCGTCCGCTGTTTTAAATTCATCACCACATGTCAGATAATTTTTTTTTTCAACTTGTGAACACCTTATTGCTTTACTGGTGCGCAGGGAAAGACATGAAAATTATGAAATGAACAACTAAAAGCAACAGTCATAATTTCCTCATTGATCTGCAAAAAAAATAAATATTCGAATCACAACACTGTTTTAAACTTCTTAATATGACGATAATAATAATAATAATAATAATAAAATGATAAATTTCAAGGGCTTTTTGATAGGACAAGCTATCGATCACCTTTAGAGTGTACTGGTAGATCAGGGCTACTTGCTTAATTAAGACCGAATACAGATCCACCTTCAATAGGTTACATAAAGGCTGTAGGAGAAGCATAAAAATGTTAAAGACGCACGGTTCTATTGTGGCGAGCGGCATAATAAACACAATAAAAAGAAAGACTTACTTTTACAGGCCAACTCCTCCCCAGAACAGAATACTTTTGAGGGAGGAGCTAAAACAACTAATTGGTTTGCAATGGTTTTCGAATAAAGATCAGTGAAACAAAAATTAACAACAACAACAACAACAAAATCAAAGCCTGAAAGGCCATTAGACCAAAGTAAAACCAGCATGGGCTACATCTCAAACAAAGGAGCCGAGAGCAACATATTTGCCGTATCATTAAGAATGTGGTAGAGGTGGAGATTATCCGCCATCTTGACCTAGTTTCGTAGCGATTGTGCCGTCGCTGCAGAACACAAAGTGGTCGGATTGGACAGGAGTTCGAGAGCTAGTTGAATGGTCATTTGGCTTATTGCCCACTTTACTGCATCCCAGAACTCCTCAATGGAGTTGGATTTTGAGGACTGGTAAGACTGCACCTTTCATGCTATAAATTAGAAGCAGATGAACGTCGATAAAGGTGCGATCAGCTGATTGTGCGGCACCGGCGGACGACCTAACTAGACAATTTGTACCCCACAGGCCACAGGTTCCAGTATAGATCCATATCTAGACTAGATCTAGAGATCTAAATGAAGAATGATTATTATCAGACATGTGAGTGCATTAAAGTCAGTAGATTTGAATCATAATAATGAGGATGTGGAACAACCTCCCGGCAGAGGTCCAAACACTATCGCCTGCAGCGGCTTTTGACAATGAATTAAAGAACATAATTATCCGTTGCAGCTACCATTGTATCTAGGGTGCGGGTCTATTTATGTGCACAATCTTGATGCCAAGAGATATTTATACCAGAGAGATATATACAAAAGAATCTTCACAACGAATATATTTTAAATGGTCCTAATATATGCAGGGCTTTTACCCTGTTTTTTAGCCTCAGAGGAGTAACGTCGAGTCGCATATGGATTATCGTGCAGTTGAGGAACTTGAGGGATCGTCTTTTAGTTTACATCTAGACGAATCAACTTCACAAGAAGAAGAATGTAATATGTAAAGTTATTAAAGAATTCTGCCTGGATTCCATCATCCAACGTAAAATGTTGAGTGTGTTCTTCAATGGCATTGCTTTCATGGGCACTAGAAGTAAAATGCGGTCCCGGTTTTCCGTCCGCCATTTTACCTGCGTCTGGGCGGATTCGAATACTGTATTCCGCGTGTCAGTGGATTCGATACGCAGCAGTGAGGCCAATGACCGTGATTAGTTCTTTATAAGCAGCGATGAGGTGGAAAGAAAGCGAACGGAGATAGGTTGTTTCTTTTTTTGCTGTTGGTGGCTTTGGACTGCCAAGCAGAACCCAGCCGTACACAGGAATGCGTTCTATGCACATAATTGAAATGCTCATCATGATATATATTTGAATATTCTCTTGCTTACATTTGGTGGCAGTTGTACATTTGGCCTTAGCCAGAGAGAATGAGAGCTAAAATGAATAACAGAGAGAGAGAGAGAAGAAAGGCAAGAATGGACAGAGAGAGAAGAAGTGCCAGAATGTAGAGAGAGAGAGAGAGAAGAAGAAGGGCGAGAATGGAGAGAGAGAGAAGAAGAGCAAAATTAAATGAATGAGAATGCTCTACTATTGTCATCATTGTGTCCTGCAATGTCCAATGTTCATCCATCGTCAACACCTTGCTGGGAATTCTCACATCATCTGTGCTTATCTTCGTTTTCACCGCCGGTCTTATCTTTGGCGACTCTGGGAACTTCACCAATGCGGACCATGGCGGATTTTTTCCATTTGGCATTGCGGGAGTCGTGAAAGGGGCATCACTGGCTTTGTATGCAACTAGCTAAGGCCTAGTGTACAACTGCCACCAAATGCAAGCAAGAGAATATTCAAATATATAGACTCTATATATATTAATATGTGCATTGACCGCATTCCTATGTACGGCTGGGTTCTGCTCGGCAGTCGTAGCTAAGGCCAAATGTACAACTGCCACCAAATGCAAGCAAGAGAAAATTCAAATATATATATCATGATGAGCATTTCTATTATGTAGAGAATTTAATATGTGCATTGACCGCATTCCTATGTACGGCTGGGTTCTGCTCGGCAGTCGTAGCTAAGGCCAAATGTACAACTGCCACCAAATGCAAGCAAGAGAATATTCAAATATATAGACTCTATATATATTAATATGTGCATTGACCGCATTCCTATGTACGGCTGGGTTCTGCTCGGCAGTCGTAGCTAAGGCCAAATGTACAACTGCCACCAAATGCAAGCAAGAGAAAATTCAAATATATATATATCATGATGAGCATTTCTATTATGTAGAGAATTTAATATGTGCTTAGAACGCATTCCTATGTACGGCTGGGTTCTGCTCGGCAGTCCAAAGCCACCAACAGCAAAAAAAGAAACAACCTATCTCCGTTCGCTTTCTTTCCACCTCATCGCTGCTTATAAAGAACTAATTCCTGCGTATCGAATCCACTGATACGCGGAATACAGTATTCGAATCCGCCCAGACGCAGGTAAAATGGTGGACGGAAAACCGGGACCGCATTTTACTTCTAGTGCCCTTTCATGCCATCTGTCATTCATGCTTATCAATTTGCATGGTAGCCTATAAATGTAAAACTGTGTCAGCGTAAATAAATATTTATTGAGACTGAATTGATTGTGAAGGGGATGGTCAAATGTCTCAGTCCCAGGAAGAATTTAGGTGCTGACGTCTGACTGCTTCCATTTTCAATTACAAACAGAATAGCAGTACCGATGAGCAGTGCAACCTAACATGAGAGTGCAGCTTATTACAGAACAATCAATAGCCTGTGGCCCTACATCACCAGCTGTGTATCTCACTTTTGTCCCCCCCCCTTCCTTGAAAGTGATAGTGCAGCATGCAGTAAATAAGCTGGGTTTTTTTTCGTTAAGTTTGGCATAGGCCATAGGGAAAGCCAATAATAACACTCCAGTACAATGTGTTACAGTAAGTGAGTTTAAGGAGAGTGAGAAAGATGCCTCATATAGTGATAAAGAGAAACGCAGATTGTAATATCATGTTATATTTGGATTTATGTTTATGATAATACCAGTGACTATGCTTTTTAAATTGAAAGTTGAATTGATTATAACTATTATTAGCCCTTATCTAGGACTAGGATAGTGTCCTAAATCATACCTGTGCTGGTGAGATTCTTAATGCCACAGTTAGTAGGCTACCATGAGCACCATTCATAATTTTTCAAGAGAGTGGAAGGAAGTTTGCATTAAAATCAAGTCAACATTAAGAAAGAATGTCAGTGTACTTTTTTTTTTCCTACTAGATCTATATTTGTGTCACAGGTTAGCCAATTTTTGGGGTGAGATCAACTTAATAATTTTATTTTTATATAATTGTCATTAATTTGTGTCACACACTACTTCTTTCAAGCATGTGGACAGAAACTGAGAATTTTATGTTCTGAATGATATTGCACCTGCCTTGTTTAGCTAATTTCCAGCCCTCTTCAAGTGTGATGTTTTTTTAGATTGGCCATTCTCCCGTTATTAGTCTCAGGCTCAGTTTGACTTCTAGGAAACATTTGACACTGCCTCAAGTTTCGTTATGATTAAGATTGTGACAGTAACAGAAATAGATAGATTTGACCTTTCTTAATCTTACCAGTGATCAGCATCTGGCTCGTTTCTGAGAAGAGGTGGAAAGCAATTAACGGATATGATGTAAAAGTGGTGAAATTTTCACGTGGACAAAACAGAGAAAGTGATAAAAATTTCAGTTATCAAATTAAAAATATAGACTGGACAAGCAGTTTGACAGTTTTCCTTTACATGTGAAAATTTATGATTCCAGAATAGTCCATCAAGGCAGGGATCCTGTGGCAGCTTGAACTGAAGTATGGACTCTGGGGGCACAGGGACAGCCCCACCAGGTGGACGTGCTCAAGCAGGATACAATCTTTCCTTGCCTACTGGCTCACAGCAAAGCCAAATGGCAGCCAACATTTTGTCAGGAGCTACCAGTACTATGATGACTAACCAGAATACTCAAGGGAGATCATACATGTCATCAGATTGTTCAGGTTCAGGCCCTTCATCTTTTGGTCATGGCCCACAATTGGGAACTTGTGTTTCCTCAATGCTCTCATCCTCTCTCAATCTGACTATCCCATCAAGTCATGATGATGACCGCAACAATCTAGGCATGTATGGGATGCCCTCACCCACAACCACTACCAATCCAATTCCTCACAACTCAGGTCGGTCAGTAGCTAATGCCAGCCCAGGGGATGGGCCCTCCACCACTCAGGGACAAGGGAGTAAAGACAACAGTAATTTTGGTGAGTAACTATTTTAACTTGATGTAGGTGTTGTTGCTGTCTTGTCTGTACATTGCAAAAGGTCCACAGGCCATTACCTGAAATCCAATGAAATTTTTACCATAGTGACATCAAGACCCAAGCTGGGACCTCTTTACCGATTTGGTAAAATGACCAGTTATCAGGCTTCTAGTGGTCACCTTGCAACACGCTTGCCTAAGTAGATCCTCCAATCAGATGGGCAGAGCCTTTGTGAACTTTGTCATATTTAAATCATTGGGTAGTGCCAAATCTAAGAAACACCTCCTGTCAAAACACAAACCAATTGTTGCATTTTTCTCAGCTCTTGCTTGCCACACCTGAAGTGGAAAGCACCAAAACTAATCAATGATGGATGTAATCATAATTTGTGGCATGAGCTAACCAGGTGAGACTGGAGAGCCTGTGTGTGCTTTCATGGAGTCCTGTCACACAAATACATTGTCAGAGCGGTACTATTTAAATGACATTTGAAGTAAAGTATAGTATACATTAATTAGTTAAAAGAAATATAAAGGCAGTGTGGCCTGACAGTGGATGATACTAGCACTGTATTACTACTCTCTTTAGAAATGAGTTGTACTTTCCAAAGTCAAAAAAATGTAGAATTCTTAAACATGTCCTTTCACTCACTCTCAGACTACAAAGATTGCATACAGTAACTGTTATTTTAAATATGGGGAACCATCATCCTACCACTACCACAAAATGCCCTACCTGTATCATTTTACTGTATTCAGAATAATTTTGCAATAACCTGAAGTCTCACTCTTTGATTTTGAAGCCAAATTATCAAGAGTTAATTTAAATGATTTTGTAAATTTCTTTGTAAAATACAATTACATGTATAACAATGCAGCACATTTTAAATAAACATGAGAGGAAATGATACACAAGTTTTCAGTGAAACATTGCATTCCTTCCCCCATCTCCCTTCATCCTTGAGGGCTTCTAAAATCTTGGCCTTACAATCCAACTTTATCAAGTTTATCATTAATGCTCGTACAGTGTATTAAATAATTAGGGGTAGAAAATAGTCAAAAACAAAACCTTACTGAACAATTAGCTGCAATACTGAAAACAGTACTTCAAATGGTATTTTCGTAAGTATAAATTCCCTGTGTCCTTTATCTGTACAAAAGTGGAGTCTTTATTCAGAGACATCAGTTTTTGCACATTTCATTTAGTAGCATTTATACTTTAATAGATACAGTAACTTTGGCCTTTCACTTTCACTAAGTTTCAGGTAAAAAACAACAACAAACTTGCTTGTGCCTCATTTGATAGTGTGATACAGTGTGGACATAATTTTTCAAGTTCACAGCACATACACACCTCCTCATTATTGGCTTTATTACTAATATTAGGGGCAGTCCAATCACCAGTGCTTAGAGCCAACACCCACAAGTGAACAGTTGGCTTTCTGGATGCTGTCCCCATTTATAAAGTCATGCATAATGGATGGAGATAAACAGTGTCCTGTAGTTGCACACTTGGATAGTATAAAGATGGAGAGAGTTTACATGAAAAGCATTATGCAGTTTTTGGTGGGGGGGGGGGGGTGCTGAAGGGGTTGGGAAGAAGAAACCACGAGCCCAGAATGCCCCGATTCATGGGAAAATGAGAGACTTAGAGAGACAATACAGGAGACAACATTCAGATAGTAATGGGAGATAGGTGCACAGTATGATTCCAAAATACAAATGGAAAGAAAGGAGAGATGAGGATAAAAAAGGACAGGAGTAAGAAGGCTGAAAAAGAGTCCCATAGAATGAACCATGATATCTAAATTTACATTTAAAATACAATATATTTCTTTTTCACCTCTCTGCAGGCATCTTTATTCTTAACCATGTCACCTTTCTCAAAACCTTGGCCACAGCTCATGAAGGACTTTCTGATCTATTTGTCATAGCTTTAAACTCCTATCTTATGGATGTCAGGTGTGGACAAATAAAAGTTGTCAGTGTGAGTGGAATTTGATTTGATCTGTTTTCTCATAACACAAATTTCCATTAAATGTAAGTTAAAACTTATAGGATTTTTGCGGTCTTGTAAATTTTTTTTTTTCATTGTGGCAGCGAGTGACAAAAACCTATTAATTCAATCATTGCTTGTTGTACATGTTAATTGAAAGGTGCACAGTGAATCTGAATTTATATGGAACACTTTTGACTATCTAATGATAGAAAAGTATCATAGTACTTATTAGTAGTAGTGAGACAAGATGGCGGGGGGGGGGGGGGGGGGATTTGTTGACAGGGTAAAAATGGAGGTTAGGCCTACATTTCTGTCCTTTTACAGAAAAATGAAAACACAGTGCACAACAAAACAAAATCTATAGGAGGCGCCAAGAAAAGACAAAACAAAAGCATATTTGGAATTGCTCTCTACCTTAGTCCTTGTTCAATTTCCATATTGCAATGTCCAAAAAAACTATTAGTCGTTTAAAATTATAACCCAGGTTGAAAGATAAGCACATTTCATTATATAAACTGATGTTAAAAGGTGATTTTGATCCAGATTGACATATGCGGCCTTTTTCTGTAAAGCGGGAGATTTAGAATGTGGCTTTTCTTTAACAACTTGAATATCAAATGGGACATAGCATCACAGAGTCAAGAGATCTTTATTTGAAATGTATAGTGAAAGGGATCATAAATTGTACAAAGTAGCTGCAATGTATATTTCAGTACATTATTTGTTGGTACATATTATAATTATCAATTTGTGAGAGAACCTCGCTGTGGGAATGAGGGCTTGTGTGCAGTTTTGTTTTAATCTTTTATATATCCCAGTTAGATCATACAGTATCCACAAGATTGTACTGACTACTAATTAGCTATTTCACTGGTCAGCTTTCTCTGTTCAGAAAGCAGTGGCACTTAAAAACAGTGTTCAGATCTAAACCACTTAAAGAATTCCCAGGAAGAAAAAAACCTAATGCCAAAGCTGATTAACCTATCAGTAAAACTACTGACACTGTTTTACTCCTCTTAGTGATAGGCTTTGTAGAAGTCCATTCACTTGGCCCTTACTGTTGGCAAACTTATCATAGGAACAATTTATGTCATTGGTGGAGTTCAGGATTGTGACCATATACAATGTAGTCACACTATAGTCAATATGGTCGAGTTTGTGGGGGGGGGGGGGGGGGTGAAAAGGTCATTGCCTACCAGTGGCGTGCAGAAAGAGGGGGGGGGGGTTAGATGGGGCGACGGCA
The DNA here is from genome assembly GCA_963931925.1 of Onchidella celtica. Lineage (NCBI taxonomy): Eukaryota > Metazoa > Mollusca > Gastropoda > Systellommatophora > Onchidiidae > Onchidella > Onchidella celtica. Next base: position 38,529,269 of record OZ007575.1, on the reverse strand, counting down.
CCGGCATCCATTTCAAGGGGCATCCAATAAAAGGGTGAAATTAAAACTTAAGTTTTTTGAAATTTGAAATTACCGCTGTTAACTTCATTGTACAAGCTTTCCTACGGCCGCACAAGCTGGTGTAACTCTGTATATGTTTTAATAAGCGAGAACAGAGTAGAGAGCTTGTTGCATGTAGGCCCTGTACTAGAGTCTTGGGTCATGCAATCAAAGGGTTGATCCCGGGCATCGCCGAACCTCTACTCGCCACTGCATAGCACCGATATAATATGGTATTTTGAAAAGCAACGATTGGGCCACACTAGAGCATCCTTCTTTTTTCTGATCATCGGATTGAAAACTAATACATGGGTTTCCGGTGTGATACTGCTGGATGGAAATATGTATTTCCTTCACAAAAATGATTTGTAGAGATCCTCGGCGAATATTGCATGAAATTGTGACTTAACAGAGCAAGAAAAATTACATCAATTTGTTGAAGAAGGATAGTTACTGCATACTTGAAAGGTCATGAATTTATATACTCTGCAAACGGAATAATCAAGCACCCCATAAGTTCACCATTCGTGTTTTTACTTTGCTGTGTAAAAAAAGAATTACCAAATGTTTAAGAAAGAACGAAAAACGGTAAAGAATGCAAGTCATGCCAGCATGACAATGACATGAAAGGTTTTCGTAGGTTTCCCACGTATTACAAAGTATTAATAGTCACATGACCATCACCTGTCATTTATCAAAATAATCTTAATTGGTTTATAACTTCTCCTTAGAGATTCGCATGATGATAAGAGTGCCCATGTAATAATTATATTATGACGAGTGTCTGGGAAAAGCAGGAAACTGCCGCTGTTTTGGCAGCTTTCAGTAGAAACGTCTACCTTCTTTATCCTTGGGCGAGGCAGCTACTTTTCATGCGAGTTAGATTCTCTTTGGTAACCTCTGTGATTAGACTCTTGCAGACTCTTCTCCCGCTATGAGGTTCTAGGGTTTCACTTGGGGAAACATTACACTTTTACAACACGTTTGTGCCATAAGACCCATTCTTCCGGGCGAGTTTGGGACCAGTGCAGATGTAGTCACGAGACACAGTTTGCCCCAACACACGTTAAATTCCATTAAGAATTAATCACGTTCATTGATGTGGACTGTGGATGACTGATATAGCTCGAATTAGCCAAACTGGAGTTTATATTTATGTATGTAATCATTATTTTTAAAAATGTGACATTTGTATAATTATAATCTTCATTAAAAAAAAAAAAGCTCGAGGACAAAGCAGAACGCCTAAAGTTCCGTACTCCTCAGTTGTCAATTGTGTAGCCTTCAAATATTGTACAAGTAGTTACCAAAGCAAGCGATTTAAAGTGTTACTTAATTAATTTTTTTGTATCACCCATTTGCGACTGCATCTGACTGCACGAGAACCACAATTTTCAAGGACATCGCGTTCCACCTTCTCTAAACAAATTTGCCTCTCCTGAGCGCTATCGGAACTCCTGTCATTTTTTCTCCATCGCCGAGGAAGAAATTAGTTATGAGCTAAGATAGGATGTCTGCGGTGCTGGATGAGATGAGGTAAGGTAGGCTTAATGGGAGAGAGAGGTTCAAAGATGTTTGCAAGATACTCTTAATTGACAAAATATTTCAGAAAACGTCCAGAAAATCGGTACGAGGATTATTTTATTCAGATGGCTGCGGTAGAACTTACGGATAAGCTAAGACAGGATGACTATGATGCTGGATGAGATGGGATAAGGTAGGCTTAATGGGAGGTAGGTTCAAAGATGTTGCAAGATGCTCTAAATGACAAAATATTTCAGAAAACTACGGGATCGTTTTATTCAGATCGCTGAGATAGAACTGAGGGATGAGCTAAGATAGGATGTCTACGGTGCTGGGCGAGATGAGGTTAGGTAGGCTGAATGGGGGGAAGCTTCAAATATGTTTGCAAGATACTCTTAATTGGCAAAATATTTCGGATAACTACAGAAAAAACGTAGGATCGTCTTATTCACATCTTTGAGATAGGAATTAGGGATGAGCGAAGCTAGGATGTCTACGGTGGTAGATGAGATGGGATACGGTAGGCTTAATGGGAGTTAGGTGCAAAGATATTGCAAGATACTCTAATTGACAAAATATTTCAGAAAACGACAGAAAATCTGTAGAGTCAAAGCAGGCTAGGAACAAAGTTAAAATAATTATGGGGACCCTTCCCCTTCTTTCTCTCTCCCCCCCCCCCCCCCCCCCGTATGTTGCAAAGCCCGGCATTAGAGAACCAACAACAAAGAAACCGTGCAAAATAGACGGAGAAGGTGAAATAATGAAAACAATGAAAAATGCATTCCAGTTTTTACGTTCATTAGGTTTAATAACCATCGCCTGTCAGTGCCACTTTCTAGATCTCCGCGTTTTCCTCTCTCCCCCCCCCCCGAAAAAATTTGTGAAGTAAATGGGGTCAAATTTATGTGCGAAAGGCACAAAACGGCGTAGACTAGTGGAGATGCGCGGAAGACCCGACCTAGATACATAATTAGGTTCGGTGATATTGGACAAACTGGAGGAATGAGGGCGAGGGTATGAGAGGTCAAGTGGCACTAGGCAGGCAATGGGCGTGGTGAACAGACCTATACGTCTCAGGACTCTGATGCTTTTACCCGGCCGCTCGGCTCATCTGGACCTCCGGTGTAGGTTCGGATCAGTGGCGAATCCAGCTTGCGGAACTTTTGGTCAGCCCACCCTCCCACATTTAAGTGGTTGGTTGGTTACTCCAGGTTATATTTTCAGTGTGAGCGTATATCAGAACCCTCACAATACATGCACGGGCATGACCTGTCCCCTGCTGACATTCTCTGCAATACTGAGTTGTCCTGGAGGCATGGGTTGAACCCTGAAGTCAGGGCAACCGGGGAAAGCGGAAAAGGTAGACGAGGGGTGCGGATGAAAATGTCAGTGACGCGACACTCAACAAATCAGGTGGAAATATTCATAGCAGTAGTTACCTGGTTGTTTTCAGCCACCAGTTTTGGAGTCACATGGGGGAAACAGCGGGAGGAAAAATGATAAGATGTCATTATGGACTGATAAAAAAGAGGACGTGATTAGATGCCGGGATCCGCACTTGCAGTTTGGAGCGTACTTGCTTTTTCCATTTGTCCTGCTCTTCAGCCTTACCTTGTGAGATAGGTTGTGTTGGACGTGATTTTTAACTCTGAGAAAACTGGGCGGGATAGTGGGGAGAGAGAAGATACTTGCTATGAAGTTTCAACAGGTTTGGAACTCTCAAAGAGGAATGGGGAAAGGGGGCTGGAATATGTCAATGTTAGCCTATTTGAACATTACAATTACATGTATTTCAAGTCACAAATATAGGCTGTGTGTATATAATATGGAAATACAGGTACATGTTGATGTCAATCAGATCGAACATTTTCAGTACTGAAACATCATGAGGCGCACCCAGTTGAATCCGACTGGGAATCATGTTGAGGATCTTGAATTAACCAAGATAAGCTATCCCAATTTGAAACCTTCAGCAATTAAGTACATGTACACTGTAGATCATACATTATTAAAACCCTCTATGGTGGACCTTTCCATTTTTAAATGTTTAGTTGCTTTTAATAATTAAGTCCATAAACTTCAGATTAATTAAAACATACAGGGATGAGCCAGTATCACGCTGAAGATTTATGAACTGAGATGGGGCATATTGAAAGTCAGAGAGGTGGCCCTACACCATTCGGATGTCGAAGCTTGCCAGCATGTCTGTCAGACAATAGTAGCACGTCACTGGTGTTTGCACCATGGCATGGTTTCGCAGTTTTACAGTTTTACACACAGTGAGACTTTAAGGTGGGGGCTCATCATATTGGGAATATCGAAGTCCATCTCATGCTGCCGGGGGGGGGGGCGCTGAAGCAGACTGCGTAGTGAGTACATGTAGTAAGGTACCGCCATCACTCACAGAGTAAGAGGACACGCTACAAAGTTTTGCCCTTACGAACATAGGATTTCCTTCGATGATATTACTGAATGGAGATCAAAGGGTTACAAAGATGAAGTTTTTTGTTTGTTTGTTTTTATCAAGCATCGTTTACACTTCCATTGGCTTGTACATGAATAGAAAGCCAGAGTGGACTATCGACTTCTTAGAGGGGCGGGTGACTGGCTGAGATGAAAGAAATTCTAATACTGTGCAGCATAGTCGGCTGTGGGGTTGGCAGATGGGTCACAGAATATAACAGTATTATATCTCCACCATAGCTTTGCTTTTTGAGGTTCTCCACACCACCACTACAACACCCGTCCTTGCAATCTCAGAACCGCCCCTGGCATTTTCTGTCAGCGCACTGCGGGCAGGCAGGCAGGCAGGCCGACCAGTGAAAAAGAGGTCGCGGAACCATGTAATGACCGCTATCCAGGTCAATAATGTAGGACAGAGCGGACACGGGCAGCAGTAATGAGCCAAGGCGGATACTCTGATAAATACACAACACCACGCCAGACTATGGAAGGGGATTAGATCTTATGCTCAGTGCTTCTTGATTGAACATTACGCTATGTGGTGGAGAAATATTTGGAGTGGGGCTGGGCCCAACGCCCCCCCCCCCCCACACACACACACGCACACTAATATAAATAAAAGCCTGCCTGATATTATTGTGATAAACGCCTTCTGTAGTATTCAGTATGAAGATGAAAATTCCGAAGAAGAAAGTAAATAATCGGTGAGGGGAAACTGTCCCTTGGAGTAGAATAATGGATGTAGCAGGTTTAGCTGCACTGGCATTGAGAGTGGAATTTGCTCTTTTCATAGAATTAGCAGACAGAAATCTGTTTCTCTCTAATACCGATTGTTTTGCCACTCAAGGGTCATTACACCCGCTTCTTGGCGTGTTGAGATATTTCTTTGGACTCTGTCGCTATGTCTTACTCTCACAAATTCAAAGAGACGATCTGTCTCGCAACATGTAACTCCTCCTCTCTTCTCCCCTCCCATCAACTACCACCACCACACCACCCTGAGCTCCTGTTCCTGACCAAAGTGTGAAAAGTTCAAGATCCTAGTGAGCAATTCGCCCTCCCCCCCCCCCCCCAAACGAATGGAACGGTCATAGGGGACATTGTCCCATTTTTGTCCACCAGTAGAGATCGATGGCACGGGCCGCGGCTTTGCGTTTTTAACGGAATGCGATTGTATGTACATGGAGCCGGGGGACGCTGTGTTTGTCTGTGTGTGTGAGAGAGAAGGAGAGATTATTGGCATGTGGCTTTGGTATTCCTTTACCAGAGGCGGGGAATTTTCGGGCACACATAGCAAAACCAGTACTAGTCTATTAGTTCTGTTGACAAAAAAAATAAATTATTGACCCGTTGCAGAAGAATTTACCTTTGAAAAAGTGACACAAATTTGTCATTTGATATCGTTGTGTAACAAAATGTTCTCATTCTTTCTCCACGTGTGTCTGCAGCATGTAAATTATATTAGGCACATGTTTTGTCACGACGTCTCTACTAACACCTAAATGAATTAGGTGGATACAGGATCAAGTGACAAGCTGTCCTAGAGACTAGTGCCCCATGTCAGTTTACTAGTATGATGGGATGGTTGCTGTCTCGTTGTACCACATTGTACGAATGGCAAACAGTGCCGGTTTTACTATGAAGGCTGAAGCCTACTGCCTCAAAATCTAGGAACGCCTCGCGGCCTCTGGCCAATCTGCATGACATTTTGTGACACGCATAGCCTTTGCTTATACATGATGTTACAATGCACCGTTGTTTCTGAACAAATCTTCTGTAATTTTCCTAAGCTATCCTTTCGACAAGGAATTGTGAAGTGCGGGATTTTAAATACTTATCATCAACACTGGCACTACTCAAATTATTTGATAGTACACTTCCTTCTTCCTCTAGGCGTGAAGGTGGGGGATTGGGAATAGCCTAGGGCCTCTCTTCATCTAAATCAGGCTCCAATGGCAAATGACACTGACGGGGTACATAATCTGTGTTTTCCCATCAATTAAGACTGGTGAGCTCTCAGTGTATCAAGTTTGACCGGGGGGGGGGGGGGGGGGGAGATGTCTCTGGTAGCTCATAGTCATTGAGCTCTAAGTTTCTCTAGAATCTGATGGGACTATCGTCGAGACAGCTGACTCTAACTATTGGAATGACACTTACACGCAATGAAATCAGGAGTGAGAGAACCACTTTCATGGCAAAACCTCGGCAAAATGTCACATCCAGCAGTATGGCACACACCCCTTGATACCATTTTCACACGTTGAAACATGTGACTATGACGCTTATCCTATTGTAAATAAAATATATGTAATTTTGTACTGGCGTCTTAGCTTCATCCCTCCCCATCCTTTTTTATGTCAATGTCCTTCCGTCCTACTCTATGTCACTCGCCTTCCCTCCTCCCACGCCAGTTGCCCTCTCCTCCATCCAGAATGAAATTGTGACTCCTTTTTCTCGGCACCCTTGATATAATTATTACTTTCAGGCCATTGAACTTAATGCAGGCCATGGTTTCCCCGTCCCCACCCGCTCTCCCGCCCACGGGGCAAAGTCTTTGTTACTCCCGCGAACTGGCTGTACATCCAGTAGATAAATTGGCACAGTCAAAACTTTGATGTGGGTTTATTTCGTGAAATTTGGGTCTTTTCGGCGTTCTGCGTTCACCTTCGGCGAGCCTCTATAGGAAATCTGACCTGGGTTATTAACTCGCCGTTTGTGAAACTACAGTTTGTGTTTCACAGGCTACCTGCCGCACGGGACCGGCCCAGCGGTGTGTGTTTGACTCGTAATACGTGCACTCTCATTGTTGCATTTACCCAAGTCTCATCTCTCTAAGCTCTCACTCTCTCTGTCTTACTCTCTCCGCATCTCTCTCTCACTCTCACACATACGAACTGTCCGCTGGCGTCATTCGATTCCGTAGCCTTGCACCTCTCCACGTTTCCTTTTACGTTCGGGAAGTAATAGGCCTACATTTTGTAAATATATGTATATCTATAATCTTTGTTTGTGTCGTATATTTCATAACCCCTCACCCCCCCCCCCCTGTCTGTCTCTATCAGAGTCTCTGATACACACATGCACTGTCTACTATAGTCATTCTCCGTAGCCTTATACCTCTCTCCGTTTCCTTTGAAGTTACGGAATTAATACACTTTGTGAAAATCGTTATGTTGCATAGTTCATACTCCCTGCCCCCCCTCTCACTCACTCATTCACCTACCTCTTCCTGCCCCCCCCCTCTCTCTCTCTCTCTCTGAGGGCAAATTGGTATAGCAGGACTGGTGGGCAAGAGTTTTTAGGAGCATTCGGAAACACAGGGCACCGTCATCGAAAAGAATTTGTATTATCATGTACAGAAAGTGCCTTATACACGAAATAATTTAATTATTGTCATTGTCCGATAGCCTGCGGTGTACAGTATGTAATGGCCAGTTATCCCGTATACGAAGACCCTCTGGTGACTCAGAACTCTGAGGGTCTGACGCTACCTACGTCAAGTAAACCGTTGTTCTACCTGTCGGACGATACCTTAAATTCACCGTATGGAATTACATGTATTACTTGTCGTGGGTGATGTCACAATTCACCCCCAACCCCAAATCACAGTAGTGCTATGTTTCATGTAATGCTACCCTGTACAGGGGTCATGTCACATTGTCATGGCAATGTGATGTGCATGATCGTTCCTTGACGGTGATATTATATTCTGTTGACTCATGGAAAGCTGTTATGAAAATGGCGAGAATTTGAGTTAGAAAAACCTAGAGTAATATTATCTAGACCACCCTTTTCATATGGTCAAATGCACATGGCAGCATCAAAATTAGAAAGATTATCTGCGCGCAGTTTGGTTTTCCATAATCATCTCCGAATATATCACTGTATCCATCCTTCTTGGGAAACGACAGCCGTGGGGATACTGAAACAGTGACGGTTTCACCTTTCTCTGCTTTCTCCCGTTCTTTTTGTCCCCGCGCGCCTTTCGGTCCCCACACAAGAACAGGGAGTTTTAGTCTATTAATTTCATGTTTACACAGGACCGCGACATATGGAAATAGGTCAAGAGAACAGAGTACTTGTAATATATATGAATTCGTGGCGTTTCTTGCCCGTCACTTTTGGTTATGAAGCATCACAAATTCACACAGCATGGGGGGGGGGGGGGAGAATGGTTTTCTGAACATTATCTCCTTATCAGCGTAATTTTCTTTGCAGGAGAAAGCCAGCGGCAGACTAATCTTGGCGGCCTCTGAAATTATGGTCATTAGCAGTCCAAAACTTGTGCTTGTACATTCAGTCATTTTATCCGGACAAATGCTATCGGTATCCCAGCAGCCAGTACTGTGACGGGTCGCAATATCCACACTTACACCTTCAGAGCTCTAACGGGACGTAACATTAAAAAAAAATTCTTTCAAATTCCATACCTTTGTTGGTATAATACTCGTTCAGTGTTTGTGCGGGTGGTTGGCGGACGCTTCTGGGAGGGTCTCCTTCTGTCCTATCGTTCTGTTACGTATTCTGTCGTGTCGATGTGCCTTCTCCAAAATCAAACTTCAAACTTCGAACTCTTAAATTTTTGTAAATATTGACGGTATCACTTCATCTGCTAACAATTCGGTGTTTTATTTTGCAGTTAGACCTGTCGGTAATCAGTGCTAGTTGTCGCCGTGTGAATAGTGGTAAAGTCTTATAAGTCACATGACTCGGAGCTCAAACTCTGTTGAGAGTACAAAAGAACATCCGAACTACGTTTGCTCGCAGTCTTGGCTGAATACAGATTGCTCATGCTGAGTTTAAACGCCGGCATCGAGGTTAAGTCTGAGTTTGGAGAAAGCACAACACGATTACGGTCACATTATGCTGGGAAGAAAAAAGACAGTAGACAGAATAGAACAGAAGGAGGCCCTATCAAATGCGCGCACCAACCACCCACGCGACGTCGAGAGCCTACTCACTCTAGTTTACACCCTTTGCCCAGTGTGTGAAGGAAGGGGTGGGTGGTGCCTCATTGTCACAACGGGAGTTCATGCTCGCTGGCACACTTACACACACACATACACCCACGCACGCGCAAAGAAACACACAATGTTAATTTATTGATGGGAGTCAGAACTGTGAGGAACAAACAGTGGTTCCTGAATGATTGCAGTCATGTGTTTTTGTTTTTTCTGTACTTGATGCCCAAACCAGGCCCAACCATAATTATTGTCACCAGAAACAGTCCTCCTCTGATTGAGACATCCCGGTCGCACTCACTTTGTGCCACACCGAGTCAGTAATGAACATATTGACCGGAACCTGCCTACCCCGGGGCAAAAGCTTCGATATCCAGGTCAATAGCAGGCCAATGACACCGGCGCTTTTTTTTTTCTGTTTCACTCTTTCTTCGGTTTTTCTCTGTTGGATATGTTCTTCTTGTTTGTCTTTCTTTCCCTCTTGATTCCTTCCCAGTTTCTTTCTTGTATTTACATACACGGAACTTTTTTGCTTTTTGTTGCATATTTACATTCATTTTTTGTTTGCCCCCTTTTTTTTTTTTGCATTCCTCATTTAATTTGTTCTTGCGATCATTTTTTTCTTTCTTTCTTCATTACATCTTCCTCCATTTTCACATTTGTGTGAAGCATGCCTTAATTTTCGTTGTTTTTTTTTTTTTGCCGATGATTGTTGTGGAATTTTATTAGAAAAATACTCTGCGCCCTTGATAGCTTTATATCAGCACCGCTCAGAATATTGAAAATGAGGTGTATAGAATACTTGGCATCTGGGGAGGGGAAAAATGGCAGATGGCCCTACTTGATAAATACTGAAAAGACACCTCTTACCAAATTTTATTACTGAACCAACTCTTGTAGAGTATCACTCAGATAACTGCTGTTGTCGTTAATGTAGTCCCTTTGAAAATAAACTTCTTGTTTCTTATTCCCACAGACGGGATGAATTTTGTGAATTTTTTTGTGGGGTAGGAAAAAATGGTTTTTCGGTTGTTTCTTTCTTTTTCACTGAAGACAGGACTATCACTTGGTCAGTAACCCTGTTCCACTAATTTCCATTGGGCTTCTAAATCCAGATCGCTGGGAAATTCTATAGGCAGAAACTGTTGTCCCTCTGTCCAGAAGGGAAAGCCACACACTAGACACTACAGTATATGCTATATGGATGTCCATGGGTGCAGGCCGTGGAAGTTCAGTCTGGTCCGTCGCCAAACAGATAAGGACACTGTCACCATACAGAGATATTATAGAAACCGCAGAAAAACTGGGGTTCGCAGTGAGGCTTAAAGCCAAGTAAAAAATTGGCAAAGAGAGAAAGTTGTATGTAGCAGAGCCTCGCCTAAGAAGTAATATCCAAATGATACAATGAAACGCAAAGAAAAAGGGGAGACAAAAAAATCTCAAAACAGTTGAACAATAAAAAAAATGAAGAATGTGTAATGTATATGTAATATTAAATCAGTATGGTAACTTTTCTGTGAGTCCTGGCTTGTACTTCCGCAAAGTAACACGTCCGCCAAAGTGTGTATCTCATGGTACAGGTACAAATTCTGTTACTAAATTGAACTTCAATATGTGGAAAAGGTGGGGGGGAAGTGATGCTGGCAAGGGGATCTTATTGTTCTGAATTAATTTATCAGGCCACAGACTAATGAGTTGTGACTATTATATGTACATTTCAGATGGGGACAAAATTCAACAGGCAGCAGATTCCAACAGTCCAAAACAACCGGTTGTGCCATGTAAAGTATGCGGGGACAGGGCATCAGGCTACCACTATGGGGTTACATCATGTGAGGGATGCAAGGTAAGGTCTTATATTATATATATAAATATTTGAAGTGGTAAATCAGAATCTCTATATTTGACAGGATTCAATTATAGGCTGTCTTATCCATTGTCCAGACAGTCCAGTGCTCACTGTATATGTATAGTAGTGGATCAGTGAAGGAATTTGAGTTGCATTTCTGAAGGGCCTTTTATCCATAGTGGCATATCTGCTGTGAAACTAAAGAAGCCTAAGCTTCAGGGCCCCTAATCCGGAGGGGCCAAGAAGGAATTTGTTTTAATAAGTGAATTTTTGATGTACCCCTATTGTTACCGGTTGCAAAGGGGCCCCATAATAGTTCAAGCTTCAGGGTCCCAGAAATGCAGGTCTGCCACAGTGCATGAGTCTGTCATAAAACCAATGAAAATATTTGCAGGCACATAGTAATTTATAGGGTGTACTATAAATGAATTCTTGTGGTTGTAAACAAAGGATGTACCTTGCTTGTAAACCAAATTCATATATAATATTACATTATCACTACCTCAGAAAGTCTCCTACAGATTTGGTAGTTCTGAGGAGAATGTCTTCACCATTTGCTGGGTGGGAGATCATTATAGGTAGAAGAAGTGTAAGAATACATTACATTACCCATTCGTACATGAATGGCATTTGGGTTTAGCGCATCTGCAGTTAGAAAACAGGACATTACACCACAACCACTACAAGGCCCAACTCATATTTTTATAATATTACACAATCACTATCTTGGAAAGTCTCAAACAGATTAAATTTAATAGTGAGAGGAGAATGGCTTTATCACTGCTGGATGAGAGACCATTATGGGCAGAGAAGAAGTTGGAGAATACATTACATTACCTTGCACAGGAGTTGCCTTTGGAGTTAGAGAACATGACATTATGCCACAACTACCACAAGTTTTTTTTCTTATTCAGTATAATTATAAGGGGATTGGGGGGGGGGGGGGGGAAGGTAGTGTAGTCGTCAGAGAATGTATATATATATATATATATATACTGTATTAACACAGCCAAGTTGAAATGTGGTCGAACAGATTGAGAGAAAGAGAGAAATACAGCATTTTGCAATGCCCTGCATTAACTTTGTATTCAAACCATATTGTAACCTTGTAGCTTTCCTGTTCTGTTTTGTGTCTTTACATTTGTTTATTAGCATTGCCAGTGATAGGGGATAAATTTTATTGTAAGAGACAGCAGTACAATGGCATATCACACTACAGTATGTACCACCGCCGGGGGAGATCTGTTTCGATATACCAGCCAAGATACTTAGCTCAGACCTTTGGGGAAAAATAGAAGCCCTATTTATTTTATCTATCAGTTTAACAGTTGCATACTTGTACAGAATGCATATCTGTTCTTGTGATAAGAAGGTCAGCAGCTCTTGCTTGCATCCAAATTCAGTTCAGTGCAATAACAGGAAGTGAAAGTGTCATGCAGGGTATTGAATGCAGGAACCAGGAGAGCTAGAAACAGCTGTTTTGACGCATGGGCGCACTGTACAGTTGCCCAGGGGCCCCAGGGGTTTAGGTGGTCTCGTGCATGCAAATTTGCACTGGTTTTTGAGTAGTTGCCTAAGGTTTGGGCTGTATAGTATTGCTTTGCCAGGGGGCCCATAATGATGTTAAGAAAGGTTTGGTGAGAAAAATAATCTACAATGTCTGTACCTATTTCATGTGACAGGATATTGCCATTATATGTGTATAATTGTTTTTCTCTCTAATAAAACTATACAGGGTTTCTTCCGCCGAAGCATTCAGAAGCAGATAGAATACCGCTGCCTTCGTGATGGCAAGTGTATGGTTATACGACTGAACAGAAATAGATGTCAGTACTGCCGGTTCAAGAAGTGTCTCGCTGTGGGCATGTCCAGGGATTGTACGTCCACCAATGGTTTTTATCTTTCTGATATTGTGGTCCACCAAGGCTCCTGCATGATTGTGCATAATTTTACATTGACAGTTCAAGTGGTACAGCATTCTCATGTACCCAGAGACACTGGGAATTGACATGGGTCTGGGTGGTTGTGCATTATGTAGGTGTTCTTTTGTGAAGAGGAACAGTAATGGAGTTCCTCTAGAAATAGGTAATGGGGTTAGAGGGGAAAGAAGAAGGGAAAGCTTTTAAACATGGGACATAGGACAATTGTGTATATATTTAATAAGAAAGTTAGTGATATTTTAAAATGATCTGTTGAAATGTGGCAAAAAGAAAAAGTTGTATAACATTTTGTCTTTACTTCAAGCCTTGCTGTGACCCCACAGATTTTCGGTGTTTTTTTTTAATAGTGTTTTGTCATGATCGTTTGTGTGTGTCTCAAAAATGTTTAAACTGTCATGTTTTTAAGTGATTTTCTGCTAATTTCAGAATCATGAATATTACAGTCCTTTCCGTTCACGGCGGGAAATGTTTGCCGTATAGTACTTTCGGCTTAGGGTCTTAGAGGATTAACAGTAAATGCAAACAGCCTTATTGATGCAGAAAAAGGGGATTATATCATTTTAATCCCATTCTTCTGTCTGTGCCCAGTCAAGAGTTCAACTGTTGAATATGAATTTAATTAATTAATTTGTGACTTGCTATGTTGTCATGAGCCTTGCAAGTCAAAAATTCTATCTGAGTAACAGTGGCCGGGATCACTAATAGTAATATCTATGTTATGGCTTCATATTGCAATTTAGAACCAATACACTGCTATTTTCTGTTCATCTTGTGATATTACACAGTGAGAGAAAATGAACTTTCAACTTACAGTTTTATTCCTAGACAGGAATTGCATTGACAAAGTTTTTAACTAAGCTAGACAAGTTTGAAAATCATGTATGAGAGAACGAAGAATAATGTGTCTCTAAGATTTTGTGTTCATGCTTTGTGAGAAATCTGTAACCCAACCAGGTTATACACACAAATGGAAGAGTATGATAAATTAAAATCATTGGTTGTCTTCTATACTGATAATGTTACTGCAGTTTTCTAAGCATGTTGAGTATTAGTTGTTTGAATAAGAAGTGGGAATTTAAAAAAAAAAAAAAAGTGATTCCCCGGTGGAGTTGAGCTCACAAATGACAGAGAGTTGATGCTTCCCTTTGCATAGCAAGAAAGTTGCGACATAGATATGATTGTACAAGAAAAACTGTATATGATCAAAATCTTGTATTCTCTCCCCCTGCATATTTCCTGGTGATGTTTCATGATGATGATCAGCTGTGCGCTATGGCCGAGTCCCTAAGAGATCCAAGAGCCAGGAGGACCACAGTGTGAGCTCCAGTGATTCTAGTCAAGACCAAACAGCATTGGAGAGCAAACAGCTGGCCATCTATGATGTCATCCTCAGCATTTCACAGGCACATCATGCACATTGTGCAGTTACTGAAGACAAGGTGAAGAACATGGTGCGCCACTCAACGACACTGGTGAGTCCCTGTTTAAACTGATTTCTTAGATGTTAATATGGTTACCAAATCGGGCTTTACACATTTACAGCGCACGAGATTTACCCTGTATCTCATGTGAAGGTTGAGCTGATAGTTGTACAGACAAAGATACCTGGCTTTTCCTGGGTGGCATGAGTTTCAGTGTCATGACCTGTTTAACTGAATGTCATGTGTCTTCCCCTCATTGAACTCGTAACTTGGAGTAGACTGACAGAATAACTGTACAAAAGATAAATGTATTTAAATTTCTTTATTAACCCATTCAGAATATGTGAGCTTCTTCTCGTGGTAGCTCAATTCACTTAGAAAAGATGGATTATGTTGATTTAAAACAAACCACTGTAGCTGTGTAGACTCCATTTATATTTCAAACTCGCGCTAAGGGCCAGGGTTTCATCAGTGCAGAGACTTGTAATAGATCACTCTTTAAACTGTCACTTATCACTCTTCCTTTGTGCAGATGACCAAAATTCCTGCAGCCAGTGGGCAGCTTCAGTTCTCTAATGAGGAGCTGGAGATGCAGAGACTACTAATGTGGCAGCAATTGGCAACTTTGGTAACTCCATCTATACACAGTGTGGTGGAATTCTCCAAACGAGTGCCAAGTGGGTATTCTTGAATGGCATCAGTTGAAGTTGTAATCAGAGTAGCATTTTTGTTAATGTATTTGTTTGTAATGTGCTATGTTGACAACTGATACAGATGGAGCTTTTTAAATTTTGTGTGTCATCTTGTTCTGAAATGATATCAATAACTGCTTTTATCATCACCAAAATAAGTTTATATTTTATCACTTCTGTAAATATGGCAATAATACATTTAGGCCTGCTTTTTTTTTTCAGACAGACTGGTTTCCTGAATTAGACTAAGTGTGTGTTTGAAAGATTAAAGCTTTGCTGAATAATATTGGCTGTCATTTTGTTGTTGGTGTCAAGCCTGAGAAAAAAGAGAAATGGGTTTTTTCTATAATAATGGCTTTTTAAATACGTCAGTGGTAATAAGCTTGTGAGAGGGGGTTACGTCAGTGTACTGTGCAACTTCATTATGTAAGGTTATGTACGGTTGTTGCGCAAATTTCATAAATGTAGGGATTTGCAAAAATGAAACAGAACTATTAAGGTTAACAGAATATGGTCATCCAGCAGGTGATTGAATACAAATGATTGTTATTGCTGTTGTTTTTACTTTCGTCGGCAGATTTTCCTGATCTCTCTCAGGACGACCAGTTAATTCTCATAAAAACTGGTTTCTTTGAGATCTGGTTGACTCGCATGTCTCGCATGATTAGCAAGGAGGAAGGGGTAGTGGTGTTTGAGGATGGGAGTTCCATACCCAGGGAGGAACTGGCTGTTGTCTATTCTGTGAGTGTATGCATACACATGCACGCACTCTCGCCCAAGCAAACCCACTTGTAAATTTGTGCATACTTAAGGAATTCGGCTGTAGTTTTTGCTTCAGTAAATATGGCTGTAATACATTCAGTTATTTTCAGACAGTCTGATTCTCGTGAATTGTAAAATTAGGAAACAACAACATAGAAATTGTTAATGTAAAACACATCAATCGATCCAACATGGTCAGTAATGTAAAAAAAATTTTGAAAATGTCATATCTTTGGGTAGATTTGAAGTTGCAATGTGTTTTTTTCCAGCCACCTTTGATGAAATGCCAATATAAGATTATATTTTTTTCTTTCATATTATCATGTATGGAATTCTCTTTTTTAAGGCAGTGAAGGTTACTGTAACGTTTTTAGTTTTTATTTATTTATTTATTTTATTTTTTCATTTGTGAACCAGCCGGACTTTGTGACTTCCATGTTTGAAGTAGCAACAGGCTTTAACCTGTTACAGCTGAATGACACAGAGATAGGTCTATTCACTGGCATCGTGCTAGCGACAGCTGGTAAGTCAGGTGGTCCAGACTTCTCGCGACATCCCCCCTTCTATGTATACTTTTTATAAACTCTGTGTTAATCGCAACCCCCATACAAGCACATGGCTGTCAAAATTGTGAAAGTCCATGATAATGCCTTGGTGATCTGAAAGGTTAAATGGCATTTTGCGCATGCTATTTGGCAGTGTCAGCTTTTATTTCATTTTACCATAATCCTACAACTTAATTTTGTGGAAAGTTTAAGTTAAACCAAATTTTTAAATACAGATCATAACTGAAATGCATACATTCGCTACTCAGAAACCCCCCTTCGCGCCGCATACATACTTTATACGCCGGGGCTTTCGTTTCTCTTTATCCATCTCCTACACACACACACACACACACATGCATGCATGCGTGCGCACATACACATTACCTACCTACCTCCCTACCTCTTTTTTTATGGCCAGACTGTATGGGCATTGAAAGGTAATCGCTGATCTAAACAACAGTTGCCAGACTAATTCTAAAATAGCCTAAGACAGGCCTAATTCATTTTTCATTGTGATCCTCATGATGGAGCAAGTCACATTTATCATTTTATCGTTTATGTCTTTCAGATCGGCAGGGGCTTTCAGACCCCCAAGCAGTAGAACGGATACAAGATCGCCTGGTGGAAGCACTGAAGCTACAGGTCAGTCGTAATCACTCCACAGAGGAAAATCTCTTTGCATCGGTCATCATGAAATTGCCAGAGTTACGAACCTTGGGCTCCACTCACAATGATCTGATTCGCTGGTATCGCATGCAGTGGCACCGTGGAAATCTACCCCCTTTGTTTGCAGAAATTTATGATATTCCCAAGAATCAGTCAGATGTTCAGGTGTAAAACAGCAGGAGGTGAAAATGACATACATGTATGTATTGCGATGAACAGCAAATGGGGCAACCATGACAACCTGACAGGCAGCAGTAGCAGGTGACATTGATATGAAACAGCACTTTTCTACAACGCAACCTGCTGAAACAACCACCATGAACTACAGCTAAATCACCTGTAGAAAACAGTGTTTGCTTTCATTACATTAAGGAACTCAGGACAGTCAAATAAATAGCATTTGCTTGATGGGAGATGATTATTAGTGATCAGTAATGAACATGTCAACATCTAATGAAAAATGGTTATTTATGTGATCATTTACCTCACTCTGAGAACAAGTGGACCTGGATATAAAACAGGTCCTGGCTAAGGAGGCCGTTTGATTTGCAGCCTGTGTAGTCAGATGATCATCCTCCGGCCAGTCCAGTCCCAGTGGCTCTGGTCTCCTTCATAAAGACAATGGTCAACACTGAAACTAGTTACACCTGGCATAAGGCCACACATTATTCAGTGATAAGACAGTATACAGGAGGAAAAACTGAGGGGAAGGCGTGTGTGAGGAAGAGGATGACATAATGTATGTGGGACTAGAATGCTTGGATTAGAGGCTCAGCAAAAAGTTCGACCTATTTTTGTATCTCACCTTATCAGAAGAGCCCAGTGTGAAGTGTTTTGACCCAGTAGTTATTTTGTGAGAGAGTAAAGAAAAGACAGTGCACCATAATGTATACACATCGCTTATGCCATTATGGACCATTCCTGCCAGTAGTTAACGCCAGCATTTTACAATATGATATTGAATCATCTCCAGCTCAAATCCACAGACAATTGGCAGACAGTATATATACATATTCACTGCTAGTTCATTACTTTTTTGCATTTACATATAAGCAACAATTTGGTTTTTGTCTGCAAGTAACCTATCTGATTATTAGTCAGCGGGTGGTATAGTGGAAGAAAGGGGAAAGGCAGGGGAGTAGTCAGGATTTAGTGCCTGTCACAGTCTGGTATACACTAGTCAGTTTTGTGAGCATGGTCCAAATACCCACATTCTGCTGGAAAGGCTCTTGTAACCTACAAGATAAGAGGCTCTGTCCGTCGGTAAGTTGGTTGGAAATGCAGAAATGCATGTATTCTGTTAGATCAGACCAGCAATATCAAATCCCCTGACGTAGATGGTGACCAACTCATACTGTTGTATCTGCCCCAGGACAAACATTTCAGGCTTCATGCTATCGCGGTAGGGGGGGGGGGGGGAGAGCTTAGGTCTGTTTCAGTGTCATGTGTTTTTTACGGAATATGATACTGCTCGCGAATAATCTAGCTTAGGTCCTACAGAAAAGGAGCCCGCATATTGCTTAATAGTTTGAGTGAATTTTCTGTGGTGAAGTGTTTTATTTATTCAGTATATGGAATACCCCACAATGGTATATCAGTCTCATCGAGCCTTTTAATTTTTCAGAGGGTAATTACTTGTTTTGGATAATTTTGTTTTATTGTCTCCAGGCAGCATGCTTTGGCAAGTTACCAACAACTCATTTACTGAGACTCTTATTTAGTTTGGGTATGGGTGTCATCTGTGTCAGAGAATCTGATTGGCACCAGTATTGAAACTTTAAAAGTCCATGTGAATTATTCCTATTCATGAAGTCCATATATATATTGGTTAACTTTCTGGATCCTCCGTGTGTTTTTCTTTCTTTCTCCCAGTGTTTAGGTGCAGAGAAGTCATTTGCTGATTTTGAACAGTTTACGTTTTTTCTGCTTTGATGTGGACTCTGTGTATAAAACAGCAACCACAGTTTTTAGGTCATGAACACCAGTGAAATGGACGGATATGCTTGTGCATGGCTTATGTCCATATGTTAATTCTGTTTGAACAACTGTATGAACTTGTAATTGGCTGTTGATAGCTGGACTCACCAGGTGACTGGCTGTACTATAGATGCCTGGTTGGCCCCTCAGGAGTGTGAAATTTTTTATTGTAAATTGTCAAACCTCAGTGTGCATATATATGTATAAGCATTTGACAAGTGTCAGGCAGCATTTAATGTTACATTTGTCTGACTGTTAGTTTGAGCATATGCTGCTGTTTTTCCAGCAGCGAATACCTCCAGTGTCATAACCATCAATCATTATTGCATCATAATGTCACTCCATGGATGCTACATTTCCGGCACATTCCAGATTTCTGGATTCCCAGCTCTTAGTTTTCAAAGAGTACATCCAAAAAGGGGATTTCCAAGGTTAATCAACTTGGATATTCCTGTATACAGAGGAAATGAATGCAATAGGGTTATGCTGTTTTTGCTTTTCATGCATTGCATTTCCACTCTTGGTATGATACTAGCCAGAAGAAAAAGCTGGTCCTATTCATGAGATCTAAATTTAGTTCAGTTTATCCAGTTGAGCTGCCAAAGCTTATATGACAATCGCTACCAGTAAATTCTCGGGTTTGTTATTTCTTAATTCTGTCTCTCTAATATCTAGTTACGGTCAGTTTCTCCTTTCTATCCGCTACAAATTTGCTTACTGCTTCTTCATCCACAATGTGATCTCTTCCCGTTTACACCATGCTGGTGTGTCTACTACATCCACTGGACAACCTTGAGTTTTGTGGCTCAGTGGGAGATTCCCTTGACTAGAGGGGGAAAAAGTCTGGGAAGAAGAGAGGATTGGGAAGAAGAATGTATGGGCATGTGAAGGACGCTTAAACTTTCTTGTGCCATATTCATATTTAGATTTGGTTTTGAATATTTTTCCTGTTCTGAATGATCTAGCAGTTTTTGTTGTTTTTTTTTTGGTTCATTTTTTTTGGGGTTATTTTGTATTGCTGCTATTGAGGCCACACTTATGTGTGTTTCTGGGTGTGATGCTTCGTATCTGACATTCGTGTAGATCTATGTTAACATAATTATATGTCGTTTTCTGAACACCACTAGCGAGGTTGTCAAAAGTAGAAGTGATAACCAACTTAAGATTGCCTTCTAGAGAGGTATCATAATGAGTGAATCATTGGGTGGTGTGTTATATTTGACATAAATATTTTGATGTATGAAATTTCACCCAGCAAAATCATGACTGGCAGAAAGTATATATGTTCTCTGTTCAGAGTTTGGCACTCGAAATATGTTGAGGGGGGGGGGGGGGGGGGGGGATTCGGAAGGAAACCTAATGGTGACAGTTTCTGAAATGATCTGAACTTTGTACAGTTCCTGGCAAGCCATTGACCTAGTTTTAATCTATTTTACCCTCCAATTTAGTTCTAATCTAAATTATTTTACCCTTCAATTTCAATATGCTTATATACATGTATTTGTAGCTCTGTTTAATTGACTGATGATTCCATTTTATTCCCTAATTTTAATTTTCTAAGTAAATTTACATCATTTGTAACTAGTGAGTTATATCAGCCAGGATTGATGGTAGAAGATGGGGATAATTAAAAGATTATTATTCAGTTGGTTCAGGTTTTGATGAAGAGGTATGTCTTCATCCTGAAAAAATTCTGCACTTCATGTTTAAGGCATTACATTGGAAGGGAATTTTAATCACACTAGATACAACTGTACAAAGCTTTGTTGCTAGGGATATGACATGTGGCAGAACGCTCATTTTACCTAATCGCGCTGAGGACTACTTTCTTCAAAATCTACACAATAACCACACGGTAATAAGTCATTGATACATTGTATCAGGAACAGCTTTTTCGCAAGACATTGAGAAATTTTCCTAACTGAAGCTTGGTAGTTTTTTTTTATGTAGATAAAGTAATAATGATTGTACTATACTGCCCATAAATGTGGCTGTGCATCACTAAGTGAAATGGGTAAATCCACCATGGGGAATCCCCACTGCCTGTCGCAGCTGTTTTCATGTTTTGCCTGTATAGTGTGTGCCTGTTTTCAGATGTTTTGCTTGTGTATTGCTGCTGCACATGGAAAAAGACAGAAGGCCCTATTCTTGTCTCTCAACTTAGTAATAAGAGGAAAATAAAACATCGGATTTGTACATCTAATGCAAAATTAAGAGCATCTGTAGACCAGAACTGCGTGCCAAAAAAAGCATGATACTCCACTACTGCAAAGACTGAGTTATACAAGCAGCTCGGCCCAACTTACTTAATATGCTTTCTTTGGCATCTTGATTCATACTATTTATATAGTATGACATATTAATGCTACCACAAAAATGGATGTTTGAAAGTTAACATTGGAGAAAGGCTTTTCTTTTTTACAAAAACATAGGCATTAAAAGCTACAGGTGTTATGACTATAAAATATGGCAATAAAAAGATAGAACTCCACTTCAAAAATTGCCCTCAGTGACATAATATGAGTATCTACCCATAATTTCATTCATCCATCTTGGATGGCATTTCTTAAAAACCAATTTAGGTGAAAACCTATCTATATTTTGTGGTTGTTTTGGAGTTCTTGGGGTTTTGCAATTTGCTCTTATTTATATTATTCATGGAGATGATTGGCAGTAAGTTGTTTTGTCTTGGGGGAGGGCAGCAAAGTTCTGTATGGTAGGTTGCGTGCTTGTGTTAGCAGGCATCTATAGGCAGATTTGTAATGTCACATCAGCAGTGTACTGAATCGGTCCATCATGCAGAATGCTCTGCTTTCTAACTGCAGATGTGTATGTGTGAGTGTTAATGTGAGTGAAAAAGATGGTGAGCTTCACCTGTTAATATTATGTTTATAATCTCTCCTCAACAAAATTGGACCTCAAAATTTTAACTTTTGCTCTTTTTGCAGGGAGATTTTGTTTTTTGGTTCTTTTGTTTTTGTTTTTGTTTTTTTTCCCCTTTTCCTCATAATATTTTACATTTTGCTACCTCATATTGTTTAACAGCATAACAGATGTACTCTAACTCAAGCAAGGCAGAAATCATAGGCTTGTTGTCAGTGTGACTGTCCATTCCAAATAAAGCTGTGAAGAAAACTTCACAATGAATTATTGGAATGTGAGTAAAACCGAACTGAAATGAGTACTTTTGTCAGATTTTACCACTTTCGTTTGATGTGTGGTTGAATTGAAGGTTCCATGAAATTTTGCCACCTCATAGAGGTCAAAAGTATATCCAACAAGGTGCTTCTTTATAGCAATAGTAGATTAGTCCAACCCGTCATTGAAAATATTGTGTTTACTTCACACACCATTCTTGGATCATGATCATGCAAAAATTGCCATTATTTGTGTCTTTCTCTCCACCCCTCAAAGAGGAGTTTAAATTTCCATTTTTGGGTTTAGACTGATTTGGGACAGACAGTCACACTGAACTTTGTTATCAATCAAACTATCAGGGACATTTTAAGGATGGATGACTGTTAGGCCTAGCAGACATTCTGGCTGTATTAACATGTGCCAGCTGCTGTACTGTACAAATTATTGTGATGTTCCAGAGCTTGTAATATGCATTTACACAAACCTAGTTATACTCTTGTGTGCTGCGTTCCTAGATCATATTGTTACCGGACAAGTGTTTATGTGTGTGTGTATGTCCAGCCGTATATGAACCATGTACAACCAACCTGGTGGTCAGCTGTGCGAATGTTTATGCATGGGTAACCTCAAGTGTGTTACAGTAGTGGATGTGTGTGAATGGCAGGCTGGCTGCACTTTGTGCCATAGATTTCATATATCAAGCTATATCTGTCATGGGTCCAGGAGTGCAAGCTAGGGCATGGTTATTTGTGTTAGCTTATAATATTGTCAGCTGCCCCTATCTTCCATCACAGTCTCCTAGCCAGTGTTGATGAGCCGCATTGTTCAGATAGACTTTACTGATGTTCAGAATAGTTCACTTTGAGTCCTGCAATTCAGTGTTATCAGTACCTTAAAGAGATAAATATTGTGGCATGTAGTAATTGATCTGGAACTGATCACCATGTAGATGGTGGGACCAACCTGGCAAAGCTGTAGCTTGTCAAAGTCATTCCGTTCCACACCCCAAAGGGAAAATTTTCTTTTTTGCGAGCTAGTTCTAATACAGATTTCAATCACAAAAACCTAATGCTGTCGTCTCAAATATTATGCATTTATGTGTAAATTGTGTTTTAATTTTATTGGCAAATGATAATTAACGGTGGGGGGGGGGGGGCTGAATATTTGATATCGTTCAGCAACGAAAAGGACAAATTCTGTATGCAAATGTCAAGAAACAAAATGAAGAATTGAAATTCTCAGGAAAATGAAGCAAGAGAGTGCTGCACAAGGCAAAATATATGAATAAACAATATTTTACAAGGTATATGCGCAATTATGAATGACAACATTTTATTTTTTTTCAAGATGGTCATAAGGAACACATCAAAACCGTATTTAGACTTTCTGGAAGGGGTGCATACCAAAACTTCATTCAGACAAGCTGGGATTTTTGTTCCATGGCCAAATATGAGACTGTTTGTCAGACATGACATATCTCTGTTATCTCAACTATGATTCTTAACTGGGTAACCTCCTCTTGTGCATAGATACTAAGCATATGCAGACTTGCCAACTGTCCCTTTTTATACAGGACCGTCTGTTTTTAGGGTCATGGGAAGGATATGAGAAATGATATTTTTTTTGACAGACAGGAAATTCTGGTCATATTTGAGAATGAAAGTCAGTCCAGTAAAGTGCTGGACAGTGATGACAGTATGCTGTTTTGTTTGCCTTGATATGACATGAGTTTGATGCCACTTGAGGTATCCCTTTTGAGGTAATCATTTAGTTGGCAAGTCTGCACATGTTATACACAGTTATTTCTTAATCCTCTTTTTTTAAGGGCTGCATGGTAAATTATCATAACTTGACTTATACAAATTTTCCATGAGAAGGAAAAAAACTGAATAACTTTCTTTATCAGACTTAATAGTTGGGCTGTTTTAAGAAAAATGTTACTGAACCCTTGTTTTCAGAATCTAACCCCCAGTTTATAACACAACCTGTAGGTTGTTAAGGGCTACAAGGATGCCAAATGTCTCAATTTGTGGAAAAAGTCGAGTTACGATTGTCTATCCTGTGGCCCTTGATTTGTTGGTCGGGTTGTATTTTTTTTGTGGCCCTTGATTTGTGTGTTGGGTTTTTTTGTTTTTTTTTTAATTTATCATGAGACCTTTGTCCATCCTTTGTGAGTAGACTTGAGTCAGACTCAGAGATATCTTACTTATTGCTAAAGAGGAAAGCCATCTTTAAACATTGGCTGTGATGAATTGCACAAACTGGACATTTGGGCGATGATCTGAGTTTATAGCATACTGACACATCAATGATCAATGTGCTGGACATGTGTGTAAATGTAAATGATTTATATTTTTGAATCAGATGTTCATATTGCATCTATAATTTCTTTCTACACAGATTGTAAAAAGATAAACAAATTTGAATATAATGATAAACATTATGGCATGTCATTTTGTGTCGTAACTTCTTAATATGTGGGATGGATGGATATGTGACTGATTTGCCGACAGTGCATGTAATGAAATAAATTGTAAAACAGAGGTACATGTTTTTATATCATAACCTGATGGGGAAATGACCAGCTTTTGGTCAGACACTCAAGTGTAGGACTCGCTGTGTGGTGGTTTACATGTTGTGTGTAAGGTGGCACTTGAGCAGGGAGGAAAGAGGGGGAGGGAGGGCGGTGTAGGGATCCTGAAAGAAGGTAGTTACAGGGTCTGCCAATTGTGAGATATTTATCTGCCAGAATCTGCAGGTAGTATAGTTGAAATGTTTGCAATAGACACAGGCCAGAAGTTGTGGTCAAATGGCATTTACATATCTTAGTCATTGTGATTATTGTCATCCACATGCATGTTACTGTTGGTATTGATGGTCTATTTTCTTTATGTACAATGTACATGTAGTTAGATCTCACTGTTTCCTTCTTTTTTTTTTTTCCTATTTGGTCAAGCCCTCAGATACTGGTTACAGTATCGATATTATTGACAGAGCTACAGATACCAACCATTTGGCTGTTGTTGACTCGCATATGGGCCATAGTAGAACATTCATTTGACATTTGGTGTGCGCTGAATTTTATCATGCAGGAAAAAATTATGCTGTCCTATCAAAGTTTTAAAGTTATGCATATTATACTTTGGAAAAAACAGTATTTTCAGATACTTGATCGGACCTTTTTAGCCCTAAAGCTGTACCTGGAAGAAAGTATATGTACATTTATATATCATCACAGCTCTACGATAATGGCATATGTCAGACTTACGCCAAAAGGCAACTGATGGTTCATTGCATTCCTTGGCGTGGCAAAGAAATGCAGCAATAAGAAAATGTAATAATCCAATAGAAATGTAATTGCATAAGTCACCAAATGACGAAAAGAAACAGTTTTTTCTTAATATCTCAAAAGTGTCAAAAATGACGTACGCCATTAGCATAGAGCAGTGATGATATGCCTGGTCGGTTTTAATGGTTGAGTCCTGACAAGTTGAGGGATTTTTAAATTTTTAAACAAGTTTTATTCAAGGAATGGAAAATCAATTGAAAATCAACCTGCCAACTATTTCCCAGGACTGTCCTGTATTATGGTATCAGGGAGGGACATGAGAAACAAGTTAGTTTTTAATGAAAATCTATGGAAATCATAATCAACTGATCACATTTTGGCATGGGTAAACCTGCCTGTTGAGGTGTCACATACTAAGGTGGTCGTAGACTTGGCAGGTCTAAAAACCTATTAAGTGCAAAGCTTGTTCCTTTGAGAAGAATGAAGTTTTGTTTTACTGTGGTTCAGAGGTGCCACTTTTCTGGAAATTTCCAGAAATTCAGAAATTATGGGATCTCAGGACATGTTCCGGAAATCACAGTGACGCCATTGAAGTGTAAAAGTAAAAACCTCGTCAGGAAGATTAGTAAAGTACTTAAGATTACAGAAGACAAAGATTGTGAAATAGAAAAAGCATGAAGGGTAAATTATGGTTACTTAATTAGAGTTAGGCTTGTGTAATTTTGTAACACTCAGGCGTCTTTGATATTTTAATATTGTCAAGCGGAAAGTATTACTTGATATCAACTTTCTGTTGGGTCATATATATATGTAATGGGTAGTTAAGTCACATCACTACTGAGTTTGTTTTGAATTTCAATTCTTCTTCTGGTCACCATTCCCTAAGAGTAAGACCTTCGAAACTCAAAAATTACAAAAATCGATTTATGTACAACTACATTCAGAGCTGCATAGAATGATCCTAAGCCGAAACATAATCGAATAGCAGACTTCAAATAGCCAACGTCACTAGACCAGTTGTGCTAAAAGAAAACAGTTTTTTGTTTCTCCTGAAAACTAGTCTACACCATTTACTGCGGTTTTAGGGAATGGTGAAGCAATGTTTCCTTGGTTTTCAGATCAGCTGTGTTAAATGCTATCGCTCTTCTCTAACAAATGTTCCACCAGTTGTGCCCAGCCGTGTTCCTTTTTGTTGCTGTTCACAACTCAGGATATCTCTCTCAGAAAATGTGTGAGCCCTAAAAATTGCAAGAAACACCAAATAACAAAGATTCTGAGTTGTTTCTGTTTACTGTGGATTTGACAAACGGGTACATTTTTTGCTTACTGTTGTCAACAAGCAACATTTTAGCAATAATTTAAAACTATAACTATCTCACATTCAGATTGTAGCCTGTTGCACAGATAGTAAACACAGAGATGATACCATGATCCTAGTAAGATTGGGCTCAGAGCAAAATCTTTTTTTTTGTTGTTGTTTTTTACCCCTTCTAAATGGCATTATACGTGCTCAATATTATAGCACGACAAATGTACTAATATGTATATAAAAAGACAAACAAAAATGGCACCAGTTAAAAAGTGACACACATAGTTTTTCTTCAGGGACACATAACAATCATAATCATGGGAATACTATGGATTTGTTGCTAGTGTTGCTTGACATTATACCTCAGCTGGGAAAAAAAAAAACAACTGTTGTGCAAGAACTAAGACAGAGTGTGCCATGAAGTCACTCTTTCGAGTCTTTGTACCCAAATTTACAGTAACCTCGTATGAATGTTTTTGAGAATGATAGTGGATCTCTGCAGCATGCGATTTTGGAATTGAGTTTGTTTGTGTGAATCCAACAAAACTCTTGCATATATATACTGTATGCACAAACTATCTCAGCACGTTCTCACTCTTAATTGTTATTTTTTTGGTTATGAATTGAATGAATGTTATGTGCATTGGGGGGGGGGGGGGGGGGGGAGATGACAGAGTTTGTGAAAAAAATTTCAAGTAATATAGATTAAAACTGCATAAAGTCAAGGATGTTGCATAAAGTTTATTTTTATCTGTATATTATATACATGTGCATGTACTGGATAGTTAGTGCACTACTAGGTCCTGATTCATGCCAACCAGGCCATGCAGAGTTCCATAGAAAATAAAGTGTTTAACTGACAACAATGATTTTCCCAAATCTTCTATATGAACTTGGGAATTTCTGAAACTGAATCAACGTATATATATATTAATTTGTTTTGGCAAGGTTCGCAGTGCATTCACAAAGGTAGGAAATTTTTAATTTTTTTTGCACGCAAATTTATACTTGAAATAGCACAATTCAGAATTGGTCTGTGTACATTTTTACCTTTGATACATCTGCTTCAAATTATATTGATTATGCCATGGCCTTCACCCTCTCCGGAGATTTTGTCATTGTTAACCCCCTAGTGACCAGACAAAATTGGCTTATCCGAATCTTCTGTACCATGCAAAACTGATTTAAAGTAGTCTGAGAAACGTCAAGACAGTTTTCATGAAAAATCAATTGTTGATGAATTAGAAAGTATTTTCAAATATTGTACAAAACTGAGTACCATGTTGTGACCTGTTTCAAATATATAATATACATGCACATGTATAATCGGGACACTGGGTGCAAGAGGGTTAGTTTACATTTTCCCCTACCTGACAAAATAGTATTAGTATTAGGGGAGGGCTGACAGTTATACAAAAGCCAGTAAACAGAGACCAATGCCAGTCTAAAGAAATCGGGTGTGTTCAACTGTTTTGAATGATTTTAAAGGCCTGTGAGACTGGCAAAAACAGGTCTGCGGTAGTTCCGGCAGTAAACAAGCAATTGATTGACAACACCTACAGTTCATAGATTAATAGTTGCCTGATAGAGTTTGATAGAGGTGAATGCCATTATGTACTGTATTGGATGTAAACTTTTTTTTTACAAACCTGCACTTATTTTTTGTTGGTCCTTTTTTTCCTAAATGCATTGACTCTTTATTTGATTGTTATTGTAAAAAGAAATTTTGTCAGTTTTCTACATTGCTATCCTATTTTTGTCCCTTAGCTGGCACCGTCAGCTGATCCTTTATTGCATAATGTTGTCATTTGCTGTTGAGTTTCACCATAACCTCACCCTCGTTAGCTTTTAGTTTTACACAGTGTCATTTTAACTTGTAATACTTTATATAAGTTTATTTTGGTTTTTATTTGTCAGCCCACAGCCATGTGACTAGCCTACTCATATATTCATTTTTAGATATGTCACGTTTTTAGAACTAATTTTTTAAGTATAATATCAACAAAATATGAGAAAAAAAAATACAAATTAATTTTACTATTACTTTGCAATTGATGTTGTTCTTTGAAGTGTCTGGGCGTGAAAGCAGTGCATTTACTTGGATCAGACTTGTGCACATGTGCGTGGGAAATACAACAAGAGACTCAGACATGGAGGGAGAGAGAAAAAAGAGGGTGGGGAAGAGTATAAAACGTTCTGGACATCGCATTGGGAAGGGTTAAAAAAGTCATTATGTTCAGACAGTGATCAGTGGGACTACAAACAGCAGTCTATTTTCTATCACTAGTGAACCTATAAAATTATACGCGTCTTTGCAAGCATGCCTACGGAGATGGTTGCTGTACCCGTATTTAAACAGCAGCTTAAAAAGAACTTTAGAAAAAGGTCAAAGTTGACTCCCGTTCTTTGCCATATCGGACTACATTGTAAATGAAGAGTAAATAAAATAGGGTTCCGACAGATCCTTGAAATCCGTACATGTAGTTTTCTCTAAACATTGATTTTTAAGACCTTTAAAACGTCCTTAGTTTTCAAAATTTGTCCAAAGGTTTTTAAAAAGCCTTTTGAAGCACACGGGCATTAAAAAGTTCTGAATTTTTTGGCACTGAAAAAAAAAAAATCCATAAAGATGCTTAATTTTTATTTTTCACGGACACATGGGAAACCTGAAGCCCGGTTAACATAATTACGTGTAGTTCGGGTTTGGTGTTTTTTTTTGTCGGTGACATACACAGGGCATTCCTGAACACGCCAAAGTTGACAATGCTGAGACAGCACCGCGAGAATTACCCATTCAGACATTCACACGGAAGCACTAAATGGAAGACCAATCTGTTCTGAATGAAAGATAGGCCCATTTTACATGTACATGTAATAAGATGAACATGAAATTGAAAGACCAGTGGACGCTTACGAGGCAAAATTTACAAGGCAAAGGACCAGAGATGAGCATGAATAATTCAGGGAAATGATGATCATGAATCAGCTTTTTTCGGCTTTGGCAATACCAGTACAGCTAGCTAATAAAGATACCGTAGCTAAATGGTTTATAGTAATTGAATACAAAGAATAACATTCGGTAAAGAATGTACCACAGTAGGTGGGGATTTTTTTTTTTTTTTTGACTGAATTGTCAAAAACATTACTATAACCAGCCATATCTCCAACGAAAATGTTAATGTGGCCAGCGAGTAACTGTAACCCCAACCTTAGATAAATCCTTGCAACCCCCCCCCCCCCCCCCCCCAACAAACAAACAAAAAATCACCGTGCAAACAACCCAGTTCGGTCATATGATCAAAACAGTCCCTTTCTTTTGTTGCTTGTTTACCATAGTTCACCACGATAGCTTTGCACCAACTTTTAGTTGCGCATGACGCCTCCGCCAGGCGCATGTATTTTTCCTTACGCTGCCCCTCACTCCCCGTTACCGACTGTGCTCAGGAATTTATAAATTGAATACATGTATTACATTTAATATACAGTACATGTACATGTATACAAAGAAACACGTCAGGTTTGTTACTTTATATACTCATTGGTGTTACATACCACAGCGAACTGAATAACAACCTAACTGAAAGAACTACCTATGTAAAACATTTTCAGTGATTTTAATACCTGTAACTTCAAGGTTTTGTCAGCTTTCCCCTAGGACTCCTTACTTGAGGTGCCAGTCTTAGATCATGCATGGGGTCGCAGATTATTCCGAATTTTTTTTCACTGTTTTGCCCTCGAATAGTGGACTATGTGGCAATATATATTTAGGGGGGAGATAATGATCCTCTTCGGCAAAAAACTAATGTAGGCCTGCCCAAGGACCTTACACTGCTTCAAACTCTTCCATGAAATACCATAAATTATATTTAATTTGTCCTTTTACTTCCAGTGCAATTAATGGACTTTACAAGTTTCACTCTTGGCATATATGCCACAGCTGTATCATCAAATAGCGTGAGTGTACTTTTTTAAACACGTGTTTACATGTTTTATAAAATGCAGCTTAATTCATGGACTTAATACAATTTTAGAGTAGCTGATTCAATGCCTGTAGGCAGGAAAAAAAGTAGGAGGGGAGAGGGTGCATTTCGAAACCTGCCGACAGTAGAAGATAACCTCTGCCTCATTCTCAGTTGCAACATCACGGCATTTATTGTTCCGGGCATTATTTTTGTTTTCCTTTGAGAATTAATATTTGGTAGGATCTAAGTACAGTGATTTAGTATGCATCTATATGTATAATAATTGTGTCCCTCGCCCTTTCTCCACCATCTTTCCCAGTCATCGGACAAAGAATGACCCACAAAGCCATCCTATTTCAATTAGAACCACAGACTAACCAAGGAACGACTGCGTGACGAAATATTCAATGACGATAATTCATATCATTCCACCACTAGAAATTACTTTCAACCCCTTTTGATTTTGGTCATCATTATGTGAGCTTAAAAATAAATGCCCATGCTGCAAAGGAACAGACCTCCATGTGTCACTAAAATACATGTAACAACAAATTGTATACAGAAATACACATACTACCAATACTAACTACAAAACAGACAAAACCCACAAATTACACAAATTATCTTGGAAGTAAAGCATTTTCGCCGTCGATTGTTTTCGTCCTCAAACATTTTTGTACTCAAACTACTTCTCATTACAGTCTTTGTTTTTGATACCGGTATTCGTTGCTTTGTGCATGTAAATTTTATCCAAAAGCTAATTCCTCAAAATTTACACTACTAATCTGCTCTGGCAGTATGAACATGTACTATGTGAGGGCGTGTCCAGATTCGTAAATCGCTCCTCTGGAAACGAAGGTAAGAACAATACATGTACATGTATATGTTATCGCGAGTAGGACAAACTCTATAACATAGACATAGCACCTGACAACATCAACGAATAAAATCATTAACATTTTTTTTTTAATCAACCATCCGTGTGATTGAAAATGTTTCATATAAAAAATGTTGAACATTTTTGTGACTTAAATTCTATATTCAGGTGGTGGCAAGTGTGACTTAAATTATAAAAAGTTTCACATTCAAGAAGTGACCATTTTATGACTCAAAGTTCCATACTCAGACGGCAGCCAGCGTGACTTAAAAAGTTCCATATTCAGACACTGATCAATGCGACTTAAAAAGTTCCATGTTCAGACAATGATCAGTGTTACGTAAAAAAAAGTTCCATGTTCAGACAGTGATCATTTTTACGTAAATAAAAAGTACCATGTTCAGACAGTGATCAGTGTTACGTAAATAAAAAGATCCATGTTCAGACAGTGACCAGTGTTACGTAAATAAAAAATTCCATGTTCAGACAGTGACCAGTGTTACGTAAAAAAATAAAAAGTTCCATGTTCAGACAATGATCAGTGTGTCTTAACAGGTTCCATGTTCAGACAGTGACCGGTGGTTCTACGACAGTCCATTTTCTGTCACCAGAAGACCTATAAAATTACATGTAAAATCAGTAAACACATCGCAACAGACCCACCGCCACCAAAATTATACAAGACACCTGTAGACTTGGTGACAGTGGCGAAAGCAATCTCCTAATTATTCTACACAAGGAGATGACTTCCAGGATATCCATTCTGCTAGCATTACACTATGGAGAATGCTCACATCACCCACGAAATACACTTCTATAGAGAATGACTTAAAACTGCTCTCTCTCTCTCTCTCTCTCTCTCTCTCTCCGTTTGTGAACAAAAATGTTGCCTTCACTTCAATAAAAAAGCTCAAGGTATTGCCGTTTAACTGACTGGATATAAGCTTATTAATATTATAGACTAATTACAATTGTTAATTTAGTGCAACCCTTGGTGATCTCAACAAAAGAAAGAGATTATCCAGTGATTCTATCTCTGGGTACTGACGTTTATGTTCAATCTTTTATTTCTATTCCTTTTACATTACAGACAACCAGAGATAGGCTAACTACCCGACAGCCATGGCAACAGTCAGCACACCGACAGACGCTCCGGCTGTCAAACAATCAAGAGTCGAAAGCACTCTTATCAGTGACGGTCAACAGTTTTATCTGACCATTCTACTGTCCACTGTCCTGCTATCCACCTTATCCCTGGTGGGCGTTGCCGGGAATCTACTCAGTATCAAAATTTTTCTCAGGCAGCAAACAAAAGACAATGTGTCAATCGCACTCTTGTGTCTCAGTATCTCAGACTTGGGCGTAACCACCGTGTCCTTGCTGGTAGGGCTCAGCCATGCATGGGAACTTGGAAACCAACACCCAACTGTTGATCCAACATCTGTTAGATACGCCATCTTTTACTCCCCTTATCCCCTGTTCTGTCAGATTTCCATGGGGATCACCGCTCTTGTATCATTTGAACGGTGTCTATGTATTGTGACTCCGCTGAAGGTCAAGACCATAATCACACCTCGCCGAATGGTTTCTGCTGTTGCTATTTTATGCATGTTCCACTTTTCCGTCCATTTGCCTATTTACCTGAGCCATGGTTTGGCGTGGAAAACGGACGTATTCAACAATAAAACAACCACTCGATTGTCAATATGGGTCACACCAGACAGAGCCACCATACAAGAAATTTATAACTTTATTGTTATTGGCCACGAAAGTTTGGTACAGACTAGTGTCTTCTGCTTCAGCCTCTTTATGACGGCCGGTTTGAACAAGTCACATCAATTCCGGCAGTCCGCAAAAACGAGGCTGGTTCATGCAAACAAGGCGTCGAAATCGACAAACATCAATATTTCGTCGAAGGAAACGCGGTTAGTTAAAGTGGTACTAGTAGTCGCTGTCATTTTTGTGGCTTGCAACTCTGTCATGGTGTCCCTAGGATTTGTCCATATTTTTGTAACTGGCTACAATGTGAATGGAAGATATTACAACCTTTACACCACGGGGAATGCTCTCCTCTTTCTGGCGACAACTCTGAACTCATCTGTCAACAGCTTTGTATATTACAAGACAAGCTCCAAATATAAAGAAGAAATCACTAATATTTTCACTTGCACTGCTTGGCAGCTCCCGGACCTGCAGTGTATCACATATTAATTAATTATATTGCTCACTCGGTGAGAATGTGGCTACAGCACCTGGTGTCATTGTAGATTTGATTCGCAGCGCCAGAGATAGATACATGTAGAATAAAAGAGAGAGAGAGAGAGAGAGAGAGAGAGACAGATTCTTAATGGTTAGAGTGTTTGATCCGGGTGCGAGAGGTTTCAGATTCGAATCCTGCTCTGGGAAGGGTCTGGCCTTCCAAATTTCTGGCCATGTTTTATAAAGGTGTCTCTACCACTCGTAGGCGGTCTCACAGGGACACAAAGCTTGTCTGTGATACACTTTGACCTAAGTCGCTGCTGATAGGACATTATGACCACGTCAGTGGATAAATTTAAAGTACTATCATAAATACAACCCCGTGTAAGAAACAATAAAGTATAGACTCTACTCCTGATCAGTAGCTTATACAGTACATGCATTTATTTGCGTTGGCGTCACTGCTTGAGTTTTGTTCCAGATGGCAATGGTGTGGGATTATCAACCTCAGCAGTTGTTTGGACAATGATTCAATTTGTAATAGGTGACGAATCCTCGATAGTCAGTATCGTCACTGTTTCAAGCTAACGGCATAAATCATTTTTGACACGTGAGACAGCAAGAAAAAACTTTCCTTTTCTGTCATTTGGTGACTTATGCCATTATGATTCTCTTGGATTATTACACTAAATTCCTACCTGCCCATTTCTTTTTCTGTAATATTATCTGATAGCCCTCCTGCTCAGGAATGCAATAAATCGTCAGTTGCCTTTTGGCATAAGTCTGGCATATGCCTGTCACGAGTGGAGTGAGTGCAATTAAGGGGATTGCTACAGAGCGGGTGTGGAATAAGAAGAGCTCACGACAGACGGATAGGAAAAGACGTGAAAGGGGAAGAGTAAAAATAACTCATGCAGACAAGTGGGAAAAGCGTGCGTGTATGAGTGGTGTGGAAGTCTGAATGAGGCGAAAGCGCTGGATTACTATCACTGCAAGTTAGAAGGTCCTACGGATCGGACCTGTGAATAAGAGCCCATCGGGCGGACATAAAGGGAAGCAGTCGAGAAGACTAGTGAGAGTCTTTCCAGTTATGACTGGTATGTAGAACGTTGATTGATTATTATGATTGATGTATTATATTATATTCGTCTATTACCATGATGTGAATAAGTATATGTGAGGAATGTGGAAGTCCTTGATATTGGATATAGCAATGTGCGCCACGAGCGATAGATGAAAGTGAGTTCACGGATTTGTAGCGCGAGTGAGTAGTGTGTACTCCGATGGAGGTGTGTTACCGTAAGATGTGTGGTGAGTGAAAGGTGAACTAGTGTGTGTACGCTTCATGGGTTGTAAGGAGAGGTGGAGTGAATAGAAATGGTAGGGTATTATACCAATGTAATGTTATTCTTGTAGGTGTCGGGGACGGGCCGCAGAGCCACCTCGATGAGCACAGGGGATAGGCCAGCATAGGGCCGGAGGCCACACATAGGCCAGAAGTGAGGCTGTCAGTGCAGGACAGTAGAGGCACATAAAGTCGTGGCAGTCAGGTCACGGACAGGGACGTAGATATGAGAGTGAATGAGATACTATATTGTTGCCATGTTGATAGGCTAGTGAACTGATATTATGTTGTTGCCATGTTGATGGCTATGGAAATAATAATGTGTTATTGCCCTGCTGAGGTGCGAGGGGAATGCTAAGGTGTATGACAATAGGAAGGTGATATTGAGAGACTGCGGTGCCAGTAAATTATTAATGTGCTATTAAGACCCTGAGGGGAGAGGCTGAGGCCGAAGTGCCTTTAGGAGTAACTACCGGATTGTGGATCCGAGGGAGAGTGTGTGTGAGAATAAGGCCGTTGTACGGCAGTCACTTCAATAATATAATGTATGTAATTGCGCTATTATATGTATAATTATGTTTAATAAATGTGTGAGTCTGATGGGCTGTTTTGTTAAGTGTTAAACTTGTTTGTTCGTGATTGTCGTCCTGTCATAACTATTACATCTCCCAGTCTGGGATTTGTGACACTGGGGGCTCGTCCGTTGTGACACTGGGGGCTCGTCCGTTGTGACACTGGGGGCTCGTCCAATTTCGTAATATTTAGTTAGTAGTTAGTGGGCATTTGTTACTTTAGTCTTTGTCCACGTAGTACTTATCTTGTGGTAGGAATTTGTGCTGTCTTTGTTCGTTGAATGAATGGAAATTTCATGATGATATGATTTATGTATTTTGATGAATATGTATTAATGTGTACTTAAATTTCTGCAGAGTGTGTGTGCCAGCCTGAGGAGTCAAGTGGCCAGAGCTCCGAGGAAGGGGAGAAATTGAAATCAAGGGTGAAAGTTAAGTGGAAATTTTGTACCCTGGATTGAGGGCTGTCTTTTCCTCTGTCTTTTTCCGCTGTTTTTCTGTTTTCGTTGTAATTGATTATACGGGCGGTGGCGCGGGTTTGCTGTGTTGAACTTAGTTTATCCTTTTAAAAAGGTGTGGTAAACTTTGGAACTTCGTTCATCACAGTGACCAGTTCTGTAGGGACCTGTATTTTTGTTTAGATTGTAGCGTTCTATCTTCCTCGTTGTTTTAGGAAGACGTTTCTCTTGTCCCTCTTCTACCTTTCTGTAGATTCGTTCTTTTTTTTCAGACTCTGTTCTTGTTCGTACCTTGTAGTGTAATCGGCGTAGTAGGTTGCATTTTTTTTTCCATTATATTTTCTTTTTTAGGTCTTTGTCCTAGTCTGGTTCGTTGTCCTTGACGTCCTTGTGGTCTTTCTACTAAATTTCCTTATTCTTGTCCTTTCTATTCTTTTTATAATTAATAGTGCTATACATTTTGTAGATATAGAATTAGTTGTGCTGTAAAGGTAAATTTCTGGATTGTATTTGAGACAACTGGGTATTGTTATATCTGGTGTGATCTCAGGTCTCTGG
The DNA here is from genome assembly GCA_963931925.1 of Onchidella celtica. NCBI lineage: Eukaryota > Metazoa > Mollusca > Gastropoda > Systellommatophora > Onchidiidae > Onchidella > Onchidella celtica. Next base: position 38,492,720 of record OZ007575.1, on the reverse strand, counting down.
TCGTATCGTTAGTGATCATACCGACAGGTTGGTCGTCTTATAATAGATACCATAACCATAAATCTGTGAAATGGCGGAACTCCAACAACTAATGAAGTTGGGTAAGGAACTTGGCCTGGAGGGAGAGGAGCTACGCGGCTGGATTAAAGAACAGCAGGCGGATTTGCGCGATGAGCGTGCTAAGGATAGAGAGCGAGAAAAAGAGGCTAAGGCTCAGGAGGAGGAAAGAGAGGCTAAGGTTAAGCAACAGGAAAGAGAGGCTAAGGATAAGGAAGAGGAAAGAGAGTTTAAGTTGAAGGAGTTAGAGGCTCAGCAACAGGAAAGGGAGTTTAAGTTAAAGGAGTTGCATCAGCAACAGGAGAAACAGGCTCAGGAGAGGGAGTTAAAGTTAAAGGAGATAGAGGCGCAAGTAAAGATTGCGGAGTTAGAACTCAAGAGGAATACGCCAACGGAAACGGTTGAGCGGCACGTACACAATAAAGGTGGCGTTAGGATTAAGCTCCCTACGTTCGACGACCGGAAGGACGACATAGACGCCTTCCTTTACAGGTTCGAACTGAACGCACAATTGCAATGGGGGGAAAATAAGGAATTATGGGCCACGTACCTGGCATCGCTATTGCAGGGGCGAGCGTTAACCTACTTTAAAGAGCTACAGCGCGAAGACGTGCAAGATTACGATAAGCTGAAGGCTTTGCTGCTTCGCCGATTTGCGCGTACCGAGGAATATTTCCGGGAGCAGTTTAGGCGAGCACGTGCAGACACCAGGGAGGACTTTGCTGCCTTCGTCGCGAGACTAACGGAGTATTTCGCAAACTGGGTAGACTTGGCGCATGTGGGCACGGATTTTGCTAAATTGAAAGACCTAATGATCCGTGACCAGCTGTACGCGTCGTGCCACAAAGATCTGGTGGCTTTCCTGAAAGAGAACGAACCCGCGACGGTGCAGGAGGCGTCTAAGTTGGCGGAGGCATACCGTACGGCACATCCGTCCAAACCAGTCGCCAGGGCGTACGTCCAAGATGCTGGGTGCGTCGCCGTTGTTGAAGGGTCGCCGGCAGGACTTGGGGACAGGTCGCGTCAGCGCGGTGCCTATAGCGGGCAAGGCCAGGGGCAGCATAGGGGCTATCACCAATCACCGGCATATGGATCCGGTAAGTTTGACCGAGCAGGAGGGCTAGGTCGCGGTAATGGCCGGGGGCGAGTTGTGACCTTTGCCGAGGACCGACGGCATAGGGACTCTAGTTCCGGTCGCGAGGGGTCACGGGGACCCAGGCCTAGAGCAGCACAGGGAGCGGAGTGTTGGACTTGCGGACGCGTGGGTCACTTTTCGCGCGAGTGTAGGGCCGCGAAGTGTTGGAACTGCGGAAGAGCAGATCACATCAGCGTGAACTGCCCTGCAGGTAGGATAGCGGCGAACGTGGACAGTAGCTCCAGTCCATGTTCCCCAAATAAATTTCATCATGCGGCTGCGTGTGTTACATCGGACAACGGAGGCGGACAGTATTCTAAGTGTCCCAGTTGTGAGAAGTTATTATCTTCCGGTGTTTTACCTTGTGGGAGAAAGATCCCCGTTATAAATTCATGTCATACAGGAGGTGGTCTTAGGGTTTATCCGGGGTTTGTTGGGGACGAACCGGTCTCGGTTTTACGAGATACGGGATCTACCGTTGTGGGAGTGCATAGAGACTGCATTCGGGATTCACAGCTTACAGGTGAGACTGTCCCGTGCATCCAATTTTCGGGGGCCATTGAGAAATTACCCATGGCAAGAATAATGATAGATACACCTTTCCTTAGCGGGGAAGTCGAAGCAGTCGTTGGTTGTTTTCCAGGCGCCCAGCTCATCATTGGGAATGTATCACGGGTAGTTTCCCCTTCCGATGAGAACGTGCAAGCATGGTCGCAATCAAAAGGTATTGACTTTTGCGCCGCGGTCGAAACACGTCGACGGGTAGCTGATATAGACAAGATTAGACCTTTGGCGACGCCAGCGGTCAACCTAGATATCACGCCAGAGCGCTTGGCGAGATTACAAAGGGAGGATCCATCGTTAAACCCATGTTTTGGGGAAGCGCGAACCGAGAAAACGAGGAAATATAGGAACGGGTCATCTTCTTTTTTTGTCCAGGGGGGCATTCTGTTCCGTATGTACGTCACAGTGGCTTCCGTTCAAAAGCAGGTCGTCGTGCCACGGTCGTTGATTGCTACAGTATTGCATCTGGCCCATGATGTTCCATTAGCGGGTCATATGGGAAGTACTAGAACCAAGGAGAGAGTTCTGAAAGATTTTTATTGGCCGTCAGTATACAGAGATGTGCGGTTATATTGTAGGACGTGCAGTGCGTGCCAAAAGACGACGCATAGGGGTCGTACACCCCAGGCTCCTCTTCAAAAGATCTCCACGGTTTCGGAACCGTTTAAAAAGGTTTCGATAGACCTTGCTGATTTAAGAGAAAGACTATCTTCGGCGCGCACTATAGCGGAAGAAGCGTCTGGTATCGCTTCGAAAAGAGCAAAAGACTATAAAGATAGAGGTTCCAAACTGAGAATTTTTAAGCCAGGAGACAAGGTTCTGTTGTTGTTACCTACGGACCATAATAAGTTATTGATGACATGGAAAGGCCCTTATGTTATTGAGCGAGTTGTTTCAAAGGTAGATTACGCTATCCACATTGATGGAGCGAGTAAGGTTTTCCATGTTAATATGCTACAGAGATTTTATGAGAGACCACAGTATCTGTGTGCACAGACAAGACCAGAGGAGACTGTCTTCTCTACTGCTTGTACGGGGGTCGTAGACCAGTTGGACTGTGACGTAAGCGACACCGAGGCGCAGGAAGAGTTACAAATTCAATTGCCGGAGTTAACTGCGACACAAGGTTACAGGGACGTAAAAATTAACCCTGACCTTACGAGTTCAAGGAGTAGGGAACTTGAGACCCTGTTAGCGTCATTTCCGGATGTTGTTACGGATTTGCCGGGTCGCACTACGGTGATCCAGCACCAAATAAAGTTGACTTCGGATAAGCCAGTATTTCTTAGACCGTATCCGTTGCCTTTTTCGTCGAGGGATAGGGTCATAAAGGAAGTTGAGTCAATGTTGAAGTTAGATGTGATAGAACCATCAACATCGCCGTATTCATCACCCATCGTCCTCGTGAAAAAACTTGATGGATCGGTGCGGTTCTGTATTGATTTTCGAAGATTGAACACTATTACGGTAGGCGATAGGGAGCCTATTCCGTTTCAGGAGGAATTAATAGCTTCATTGGCCGGGTCCACGTGGTTTTCCAAGATAGATTTGACGAAAGGGTATTGGGAAATCCCGCTTACTGAGGAGTCTAAACAATACACGGCGTTCCAAACGCCCATTGGATTATTCCAATTTAAGGTCATGCCATTTGGGTTGGTAAACGCACCGGCGACGTTTGCACGATTAATGAGATTGGTGTTGAAGGACATACCTAATGTCGTGTCATTCTTTGATGATATAGCATGCCATACGTCGACATGGTCTGATCATATTCAGACACTAACAGTAATTTTTCAACGATTACGTCATTTTGGGTTAACTGCTAAACCCGCAAAGATGGATTTGGCATGTCCAGAGATAGTATTCTTAGGACATATTGTGGGTAGAGGTGTTCAGAGACCTGAAGAAACAAAAATTGACAAGTTAGTAGGGTTGCAAATCCCTAAAACAAAGAAACAAGTCAGAAGCTTAGTGGGAATTTTAAATTATTACAGAAAGTTCATTCCAAATTTTTCCTCCTTGTCATCTTCTCTTACTGACCTTACTAAGAAGGGACAACCCGATAAGGTCCAGTGGACGTCTGAATGTCAGACATCATTTGATAATTTGGTGACAGCATTATCATCGTCACCCATTCTGATATTACCCGATTTTCGATCTAATTTTATCCTCAGAACGGATGCGTCGGACTCTGGTGTCGGCGCTTGTCTTCTACAGGAGAAGAACGAATGTCTCCATCCTGTATGTTATGTCAGTAGGAAGTTATTGCAGAGAGAAAGAAAGTATTCTGTGATAGAGCGTGAGTGTCTTGCCATTGTCTGGTCCGTCCAGAAACTAGGACGTTATCTCATGGGACGAGAATTTTGTATCCAGACAGACCACAAGCCACTGACATTTTTGTCGAAGAATCGTTCGTCCAGCCCACGCTTGTCTAGATGGGCATTGGCTTTGCAGCCGTATACCTTCGTTATTCAACCAATTCCAGGAACCAGCAATCATATCGCCGACTACCTTAGTCGAGCCTAGGGGAAGATTTCGGGAGCTTATACATCGGAGGACAGGAACATTGACAGGATTTGTGTGAATGAGTCGACTTTAAAATATTGACATTATAAATATGATATGAAGGATGGTTGATAGGTCGATTGGGTTTTGATTCTGTATTAAGTATTGTGATTAGTTAGCTATTCATGATGTGACACATATATGCATATTGCAGGCCATATTGATCCCCATATTTTCCCCTGATTTCGGTATTCTATATACTAGGGGAACTGCTAGGTCATTTTTCTAGTGTAGGTATTGCTCACGCTCACTCGTTGACAGTCATCTTGATGCGATTTGAAATTAATTGCATTAATTTTTTTGGGGTGGCGGATGATGTCACGAGTGGAGTGAGTGCAATTAAGGGGATTGCTACAGAGCGGGTGTAGAATAAGAAGAGCTCACGACAGACGGATAGGAAAAGACGTGAAAGGGGAAGAGTAAAAATAACTCATGCAGACAAGTGGGAAAAGCGTGCGTGTATGAGTGGTGTGGAAGTCTGAATGAGGCGAAAGCGCTGGATTACTATCACTGCAAGTTAGAAGGTCCTACGGATCGGACCTGTGAATAAGAGCCCATCGGGCGGACATAAAGGGAAGCAGTCGAGAAGACTAGTGAGAGTCTTTCCAGTTATGACTGGTATGTAGAACGTTGATTGATTATTATGATTGATGTATTATATTATATTCGTCTATTACCATGATGTGAATAAGTATATGTGAGGAATGTGGAAGTCCTTGATATTGGATATAGCAATGTGCGCCACGAGCGATAGATGAAAGTGAGTTCACGGATTTGTAGCGCGAGTGAGTAGTGTGTACTCCGATGGAGGTGTGTTACCGTAAGATGTGTGGTGAGTGAAAGGTGAACTAGTGTGTGTACGCTTCATGGGTTGTAAGGAGAGGTGGAGTGAATAGAAATGGTAGGGTATTATACCAATGTAATGTTATTCTTGTAGGTGTCGGGGACGGGCCGCAGAGCCACCTCGATGAGCACAGGGGATAGGCCAGCATAGGGCCGGAGGCCACACATAGGCCAGAAGTGAGGCTGTCAGTGCAGGACAGTAGAGGCACATAAAGTCGTGGCAGTCAGGTCACGGACAGGGACGTAGATATGAGAGTGAATGAGATACTATATTGTTGCCATGTTGATAGGCTAGTGAACTGATATTATGTTGTTGCCATGTTGATGGCTATGGAAATAATAATGTGTTATTGCCCTGCTGAGGTGCGAGGGGAATGCTAAGGTGTATGACAATAGGAAGGTGATATTGAGAGACTGCGGTGCCAGTAAATTATTAATGTGCTATTAAGACCCTGAGGGGAGAGGCTGAGGCCGAAGTGCCTTTAGGAGTAACTACCGGATTGTGGATCCGAGGGAGAGTGTGTGTGAGAATAAGGCCGTTGTACGGCAGTCACTTCAATAATATAATGTATGTAATTGCGCTATTATATGTATAATTATGTTTAATAAATGTGTGAGTCTGATGGGCTGTTTTGTTAAGTGTTAAACTTGTTTGTTCGTGATTGTCGTCCTGTCATAACTATTACATCTCCCAGTCTGGGATTTGTGACACTGGGGGCTCGTCCGTTGTGACACTGGGGGCTCGTCCGTTGTGACACTGGGGGCTCGTCCAATTTCGTAATATTTAGTTAGTAGTTAGTGGGCATTTGTTACTTTAGTCTTTGTCCACGTAGTACTTATCTTGTGGTAGGAATTTGTGCTGTCTTTGTTCGTTGAATGAATGGAAATTTCATGATGATATGATTTATGTATTTTGATGAATATGTATTAATGTGTACTTAAATTTCTGCAGAGTGTGTGTGCCAGCCTGAGGAGTCAAGTGGCCAGAGCTCCGAGGAAGGGGAGAAATTGAAATCAAGGGTGAATCCTAAAACTCAGTAAGCACTAGAGCAGAGTCTTGCAAGGGACAACCTGTTGTAAAATACAGTAGAACTAGTCTTAAATCGTGCTGGATGCACAGACAAGAGGAGATTTCCCCTCTTTTCCACATGCCCGAGTGGCAGAATTGTTCCAGCACTTGGGAAGGTTTTAAGGAGGCGGTGAAACTACTGATAGAAACCTTCAGTCCAAAGACATTTGCAGCTTCAGGAAAAGATATACGATATCTAAACAAAAACTGCACACAGTCTCTGTCATTTAGAGAGAGAGAGAGAGAGAGAGAGAGAGAGAGTGAGAGTGAGAGAAAGAGAGAGAGAAGGAGACTAGACAAAAACCTTGACAGTAGGAAACTTGCGCTCGTCCAGAATTATTCAAGTCTCTTCTAGTATTTTTGGACAAAATTCAGTCTTGAATATTATTTATTACCTTTCTTTGACCCTCGTTTTTCTTGACAGTCATGGGAATTATAACCAAGAAAATAAAACACTTATAATAAGACGACAACAATTATCTCCCACTGTGTTCACAGTCCAGGGACATAATCAAGAAAATACCTCACTAGTACTAAGAAGACAAAGTTTATTTCCCATCGTTTCAATCAGACATATATAATATATTATTATCACACCATTACTAAACGACAAGATTCATGTCCCACTTTGTTCACAATCATGGTATATAACTAAAAAAATACAACTATGTTACCAAGACAACACGATTTATTTCCTATTTTGTATATCAACGTAGGTCATAATCAAGAAAATATGAATTATATCTACAATAAAAGGGTTTATCTCCCATACATTACTAAGACGAAAAACGGTTACTTCCCATGGTTTATAATCATAGGACATATAACTTGGCAGACGGTCAGCAGCTAAATAGTTTTTGTGCTGCATGCCTGGGCTGTGGGTATGGTGCACTTTCCCCCTCTCGACAGTGTTGATTTGATCCACTGGAATGACATGCATGCAGGAGGTGCATTCCTCCGTGTAGTCTGCCTTTAGGGGTTCTCCCTAAATGTACATAGTTCATTATTATTTTTAATAATTATTAATATTCATTATTAATTTTTAATAATTAATAATGAACTATGTACATCTATTAATTTTTAGTTTCAATTTTGCCTGGGCAGCAGCCTGTACGGCCTACTCTTTACGATTTCCAACTGCCAAGGTTTCTTTAACCTGCACAACGTGCACACGGGCCCTCCGAATTTTTCGTCCTTATCCAAGAAGACTAGGTACTCGATCCTACCCCCAAAAAGGATCAAGGACACGAAAATATGAGAAAAAACCCAATTTCCAACATGCCTGCACAGCCCGGGTTTCGAACCCAGGACCCTTGGCACAAGAGGCGAGCACCTTGCCTCTTGACCACCTTGTCCCCGGACATAGGATATAACCAAAAATAATAATATTATAACATTCCTAAGCTGAAAACAATTACCTCCCATGGTTTACAATCATGGGACATGACCAAAAGAATATCATACCATTACTAAGACGACAACGATGGCCCCCCCCCCATGTTTTACATTCATGGGACACAATTTTACAATTAGAGCAGAAGCGTCGTCGCCAAGGGGAGGGATTAATTTTAATGAATTTTGCCCTGGCAGCAGCCTGTTTGGCCTGCTCTTTTTGATTACCAATTGCCAAAGTATCTTTAAGTGCGCAACGTTATTTATGTCTTTCCCGGAAGAAATAAAATTTCATTGTCCCTACAGATTTGAGCCCTGTTTTTGTACACCCTCGTCCATGTCTTTGATAAATTTTGCCTTCATTTCAAGAGAAAGCATTAATTTTTCACTTTGTTGCCATCATTATATTGCAGGGCGGTTTCTCCTTTTCAAAAAGTGATTGGTGGTGCCTTCACCTGAAAGGTAGCGCAGCATGTAACCACTGTCTTGGTCAGGCATAGATCTACACACAGGAGGCGAGCGCAGAATGACCACTCCCTTACTTTTAGGTTTACACACAAGTATGCCAACCTCATAGGCCCTGTTTACTTGATTCTGTTCAGGGCTGGGTCCAGTCTATCTAATATCTCTCGGCATTTATAATTATCATCCACCTAATTATAGTGGTTGTCCAAGAGCGGTTCAAACGTTGGAAGGACTTCCACATGAGCCACACAATAAGGATATTACAAGGACGCAACTTTAGGAGCGTCCGTGAGGGGGTGAGGGTTGCAGCCGCTTGCCCTGGCGAGTTAGTTCTCTAGGTCAACATTTTCATAGTAAATGCCCAGCTTGGTGGTTAACACTCAGAATATGAAATATCATCTTTAAAATTCTTTGATGGAGCGTTGAAATATCCATGTCTTGTCTTCCAAGAGCCAGGTTTAATGACATAAGTCTGCCCTGACCTTGCCCCCACCAAAAAAAAATGTTAAACAAAGCACAGCCCAGCTTCTGCTCCACCTCCACCTGAGAATTAAAAATAAAAGGGCGTGTTTATTGGGGCTACATGCAGCCTTCATAACAATTTGGGCTACCCGGAGATCAACATTACCGTAGAGAGAAACGGGTAGCCCATAAATAATGTTTGAGGGGTGGGGTTTGGTTATGAAGGCTACATGTGGCCCCAATAAACAATCCGTTATATATTGAGTGACTTAATATACTTTTAAGGGGAGTGTTTATTGGGGCTACACACAAGTAGCCTAAATAAGGTTACCAAAAATAGAAAGGCTCCATAATATTTATCATATTTCTTGTACTTCCAGAAAAGTGCACAGCAAGTCAACTTTATCTTCATCAAAATCTCATCCGTTCCTCTTCTACCAATGACAAATGTAACAATGTTTGTTTACTCAAATCATTCAAATGATACTTGCTCAACAGTTTTTGAGAATTTGTGCATATGTCCACAGCAACCTGTAGCAACAGAACATACACAATATAGTTTTTCTGATATACCCTAATTAACCTGTTACATTGCAAATGACAGTAGGTTTGAATATGATATGAAGATTACATGAAGTGAATCAATTCACTGTGACATTATATGCCACCTTCTCATAAACTCTTTGATCAGTTTGGTTTCATTCCATTATTTAAGTTTTAATAACAGTGTTTTCTCATTTCAACTCTGCGTTTTTTCCACTCTTGAATATCTCACCTCCATTTTGTTTTGCTTAGTATTTCGATCTAAGACATGTTTTATCTATGACTTGTGTTTCAGCCGTGTCAATGGAAAGAATACAAAGTTAATGATTAAAAAAACAAAAATGTCCAGGTAACAGAGTAAACAGGAAACAGTTGCAGTATAAAGTATGAACAAAAATTTATGTCTTTCATTTGTTTGTATTTACCAACGCTATGGAGATAACTTGTTGTTCTTGCTTTGTAACATCCAGTTGATAATCACTGTTGCACAGAACTCCAATTTCAGATAGTGATAGCTCCTGTACTATTCATGAATATGAAGAGTAGACTTGTCTTTTAGGTGTCTGAAGAAAAAAAGGAATGAATATAGCAAGTAAAGTCACAGCACTGGGGTGCTTAAGCATAGCTCAAGGTGATGTGCAAAGGTTAATAAATTTATTGTTATTGATGTAACCCTCAAATGAATTCTATCCATTAAGGAAAGTATGCGCTGGATCGTTGAATTTCCAAATGCTTATCTGCAGGGCATGAAGAGCTGCAAATCAATGTCCTTTACGAGAAAAAAAATATCCCAAACAAGTCCATTACTTTTTTATTCTCAATGATATACCTGTCGACAGTTTCATGATGATGGGGGAGAACAGATAACAACAGCTGTACGACGAAAAGGCGACCCCTTAGGTTATCTGTATGTTGAAGGGGCGAATAGGTCAAATTTGAGATATTTACTCATCAAAAGTATATTGCAAGGGGTTTTATCCAACATGTGCAATTTTGTTAAATCTCATTTAGTTTTTGTGTTATGTGGTACGCCGAAAATGTGAGAAATTGATGGTGATGGTAGCATTTCAAAACTGAATTTCTCACAACACTGATTTTGGCAGTTTGCCCCTTCGTCACACAGACAAGTTAAGCTTTCACTTTTTAGGTGTAGGCCTACAGCTGCTGATATCTATTTGCCCTTTTGTCGTGAAACCAACCACATATAACACTGGGGAATAAATCTTAAAAATGGATGATTTGGCCAAAAGGACTGATTTCAGATTTTAACTCAGTTAAATGGCCACGCACATTTGTGCAACATTTCAGCATTATGTTGTAGGGAGTTGTAGCAGCTACTTGCTTCCTAATAAAAATGTATAAATTTTACATTAAATATGCCTTGTTTGGTTATTACGTGAAAAATAATTTGTATTTTGGTGGTATATATGCATACTCATTAGACTTACTGCCATATTAAGATTACAGCGACATGTCACGTTGGAACTACTGAAGATTAAGCAATGCGACACAGTGTCTGCAATGCTTACCTTGTTCCAAAATCTAATCCATACCCACATTTTAGTTACCGTTAGACCAAATGGTCTTGCTGGATAACACAACACTGATAATATTCGTGTGTATTTGCTGACAAATAGGCTTCTTTTCTTCCAGAAAACCATAAGGTTAACCAGAAATAAACCTTAAAGAACTATAAATTAAAAAAAAAAAAGCTGAACTTGTGTCCAAATTAAACTTTGAAAATAGAAATGTTTACAACATAACACAAAACAAACAGAAGATAATAATTGTGACTACTGTTCTGGACAATGGTGGACCCAGCCAGACTAATATAATGGTTCACACTGGTGACAGGTTCCTTAAAAGATCAGAGATAGCAGCTGTACAATGTTAATGAAATATAGGAATTCTCCCAAAATGAGCCAGTCTTCAAAGACAATTTTACACTCTGGTAAAAGTGCAGTTTAGCCCCCCAAACTTCTTTTGCACAGGCCAAGTGTGCGCCTCCCAATTTCATTTAAAAAAATCACCTGACATTTTCACACGGTCCATAAAAAGAAAAGTCATGTCCCTTTAGCCAGAATTCTAGGCAGGGAATTGTCGAGCCGGGCGTTTACCGTAAAAAAAACAACAACATCCCTATAGAACTAGAAGACTAACTCACCCCTTTGTGCACCCCCCCCCCCCCCGTGCATGGCCGTTCCTAAAGTCTCGTCCTTGTGGGAATCTGTGAGCAACCGCGGTTTGGAAAATGAACTGTTAAGAAGAGATTTGGTTTTGCTCTGGGAATAACAGAATATGGATGCGTAGAAAAATGAGGGGCTGAATGGACTTTAGCCCGCACAATGGTGGGATGGACATCTCCCCATTCTCTACTCACCTAGACCGCATTTCAACTGGGGCATTAAGCGGCCACAGCTAGCCTACTGCAGGAAGGTGGAGTTGGCACTTGTAGCAAAATGCGGCCCCGTCTCTTTGTCTGCCATCTTCCGCAGGTCTGGGTGGATCCAGTATGGTATTCCGCAAGTCAGTGGATTCGATAAGCAGAGAGTCAGAAAGAACTGCACGTTCTACAAATCTGTAAATGAGATAATCATATTGTTAGACTGAAACATCAACCCACTCAAAACAATGCTCAAAATTGTGAAGTTTGAAGAAAGAAGCAGCAAGAAAGCGAAAAGAAAGAAGAGAGAAAAAGAGGATATGTTACTGAAATCTCTCTAAAGGCAAGGTCAAACTAAAATCTGAACAGACTGAAATACATTGCATGCCCAAGTATTCTACATTCCCAGGAAAAAATCCACTGTCAGTCGCTATTTTGGCATAGGTGTGTATTATTGTCATAGCATTCGAGTATTGGATTTTTGCGACTTGGGTTAGAATTTTCAGTGAAAGTCCATCCCCGTCTCAAATGGAAATCTTTCTCAGATTAGAGCAAATTAAGGAGGCGTTCCAATGGGTATCACTCATTAGGGATATTATGGGGACAAGACTAATAAGATTGCCCGTGAGAAAGGGGATGCAAGGTATGAGACGTCCAAAGTTTGGATTCTGTTCAGGACTGGGTCCAATCTATCTAGCGTCTCCCGGCATTTATATTTATAATGATTGTCGAAGGGCAGTTCAAACATCATCTCTGATATAGGCTCATTAAATTGAAAAACATAATCGACCTGCTCCCCATCAACAGTCTTAACTCAAGAAAAAAAGAAAAGTGCATTATACCTTCTTTAAGATTCTTTGAGGGAGTGTTAAAATATCCATGTCTTGTCTTCCAAGAGACAGGTTTAAACCACTCTCAAACAACGCCAAAAAAAGGTAAACAAAGCACGGCCAAGCTCCTGCTCCACCTGGGCATTAAAAATAGAAATGCTCACTTTAAGAAAACACACTTAACTCGGGAAATTTTAAGAAAGAAAAAAAAGTGGCACGGGGACTCCAGCACACATTACCCTACATAGCTACACTACATGTGCCGTTTGAATATGTGGTTGCGAGAGCACTTTTCCCATGACATGGACGATCCTAAGTCTAATACTTAAGTACCAGTTGCCCCTTAAGGTCTAAGGAAGTAGGTTCTAATCCGTATGTTTTGTCCGGCCTACCCCCGACCAAACTCCACCCCAACTCTCAGTCCCTCAGTAGCGCCTTAAGGGAGGAAACTCGCCAGACCCTAAGCTTTACAGGCTAGTTGGGCATGACTAGCCGTGCGAGTACCTTGGTCGACCGCCGACCTCGACGCTACATGGAAGCAGGAGCCAGTGACCACCCAGGTTTCCCACAAGTGGCTGTTCTGTACTATAAATAAATTTGGGTTTTTCTTATATGACACAGAATTCATACATTGTCTGCCGTTATGGGTTTGACCTCATTTTGCATAAACTCATATATTAAATTTATTCCTTTATTAACTTTACTCAAAACTTTTAGTTTTCATTCAAACACCTGGGTTTATCATTATTCCTTCAAGATATGTGCCTTTTAATACATATGCTTCAAAATTTTGCAGTTTCAAAATATTAGCAACTCAAGAACATGATTATCTACCTTTGCCCTTGACACTGTCTTGGTTTTTATTACAAACCGAAAGTGGGAATCGATACTACTTAATCGACTTCCAATAACTTCGTTGAATATGATAACGAAATCAATAGTTATTTTTGAAAAATCCCTCCACATCTTCATCTTCTTTTTCTACATTTACATTTTCCTCATGACACCTCTTTTTTCTTCCCTAGTTTTTGGTTTTCTGTTTGTAAATATGGGAATGACATCATTATTCAGTATTAGGGGAACCAAAATCGATACCAAAAAGACATATTCGTCCTGAAGGAGAGGGGCTAAGCACACTTATCAATATTAACTAAACGAGATTTGAAAATGGAAATAATTAAGATATAAATTAATAACTGTTGAGACAAGAAATAGCAAAAAATGAAATGCATGAACAAGTTGTACATGTTAGCTCGGGCTTTTTCCGAATTATACATTTTCAAATATTTACCGAGTAAGAAAAATGGGGAATAAAATTTTTCGAGGACAGATTTTTTTATTGTGATCACAAACTCAAATAATGCAACAGCCAAATCACAATAATCACTATGGAGAAAAAAAAGCAATTTGTCAGTTGGGTGGAGAACAAACAAAAACGACGAGTCTCCAAAATGAAATTGGCATTCATCAAAAAATGAATAAATTTATATATATAATGCACAAATTCTCTACCTTTGAACGCAAAAGGCTTTTTTATTAGGCCACCCAGAGTAAACAAATTTTGTATGTAGGTTTTAAGTACCCCGGGGGTGCATTAAAGTTTGGATTTTTTAAAATTGGTTTTGACTTTCAATTTTTAAATTTTGCTTTGGGTCTTTGACTGCTCTCCTCCTGTCCCTTTTTTTCATGAGCACGTGACCCATGGTGTGAACATTTCATGCCGGCTGATGTTAACTACTCAGCATGCTCGCAGTGAAGTTAGAACACAGGAATACCTGTTACAAAGGTAGAAAGTGATGAGGCGGGCAGTGGTTCGGGGTCATGCGAAGCATGGGTTTTATGTTTGTATAAATGTAAAATACTAAAATGGACCCTATTTATAATTATATTTTCTAAGTTCTTACATCTACAATTATCCCATTTGCATAAAGTCTGCTTGCAAAATGAGTCTTGCTGTAATTTAATGATTTGTGGACGTATGCATGAACTGTACATAGCTGATTACATGGTGGATAGACCCAACACATTGGTGCAAAATACTATTCGGCTTGCCAGAGCTTTCCATAAGCTTACATACACATACAAAGGGGTTCATAACTTTACACTTTGTCCGAATGACATAGAGATCTACCTAAAATTAAGAAAAGATAAGAGAAGCGTTTAATTTTTCCTGCTCTGTGTCAACTCTGCTATCCTTATTTGATTGAAGGTTATAATTCTAATTAGCAAAGTTGCAACATTCTGTTAATAATGAAAATGAAACTTCAAAATCCATCGCTGATGTTGTCTCCAATGTGGATTTAATGTTTTTCAAGAAGTACGGAAGAGAGGAAAAAAGAAATTTTCCTCATCAATTTTAACTTAAACAAAAAAGTTTCCACTTCACAAAATGATAATATTGTGGGATAAAATATTCACTTTCTTTGTTTTCTCCATTTCAAACCATGAGATGATAAAGAGCAAGAATATGCACACTCAATTTGGCACACTACAATGAATGCCAAAGTGTCTGCACTATTCGCCTCACAGTCAGCAGCCTCCACTTTGTTTACATCATTCCTGCGTAGGTGTGAGTGAATTAGACGCAGTGTCAAGTGGCTGGGATTGGCTGACACATGTTTGGTAAAGATGGCAACAAATTATACTATTTAATGGATCTTTTAAAAAAATAAAGAGTTAAGGTTACTTGACCACATTACAAACTAGAACATGAATGATTCAAAATACTTTGATCACTTACACTTACATCATGATACTCTAAGCTTTTAATGTACTGTGCATTTTTTAAAAATAACTACACTGCCATCACAGCACCAAAATAATCAGAACGGGAAGAGTTCTGGACATTCAGACCACAGAGCCAATCCCTAAAGCTAACCCAAAACCAATTTCTAATCTCTCTTTATCCTTGTTACCAATTGCTGACCCTATTGCTTACTCTTTTAACTAGAAACAAAAAGAAATATTGAGGCAGTTTGCAAAGAACTGTAAGAGTTCAAAGACATCAAGAACACATCAGGAAATCTAGACCGAGATCCGACTGAAAATCAAGCCAGCATCCCTGTGTTAATAAGATGTAGAGATGTATAGGGTTTCTGTAAGGTTGGTAGGGTTACTATAGGAATGGATTACCTACATCAGACTGATGTCAGTGCAGTGTCATAACCAGGGGATCTACATAGGAACAATGACATTCCAATGTGCGAACTTGACATTATTCCTAAATGTCGGATTTCCATGGGGTTATCGGCTGCGAGGAGATAACATCAACAATGTTAGATTTGTTAGTTTCCTGAAGGAGCTCCATTTGTGTTTGTTGTGCCCCTATTTTTTTATTTATCTTTTTGCGGTACAAACATTTAACAAGGATTCAGAAAGTAACAGAATTAGATAAAACAAGAGGGAAAGGGTACATTTTTTGTGTAATATAAGGGAGTTAATGGCTTTCCCTTCAAATATTGCTATTTTCTCGGATTCCTTCCCTTTATCAGTTATACAATAGTTACATAATATATCAATTATATAAGCCATAAATATATGGTGAACTTCAACGGAGATTAAATCTTCGAGCTACCATCATCCTTTGCCAATTGGCCATCCCAAAAGGAAGTGTAAATCGTTGGAGATCTGTTCTCCACTCGTCAGCCTAAAATATTTATAAAAAGAAGAGCCAAATAAGTAGTGACGGTCACAGATTAATAAATTAACCAGACTGGAAACACGAGCTTCGGGCTGTGTTGTTTTTTACGGAGCCAAGTAGTGACGGCATAATCAACAGGTGCCAGAAAACTAACCATTTAACCATTTTCGTCAATAACGCTCACCTACCTCAAAATCTAATATACATAGATCTTTTCTCTACTTCAGGTTACTGTCAAATTGGTCACATTGATGAAATGCAGACAATGGCACATGTATTGGATATAGATGACCACAATAAGTTTACACTATGCATGGTTTCTGATTTCGTTTTAGCGTCTTATTTGATCTGTATTTTGATCAAAATAGTGAAATACAAATTAACATTCTACCTATTGATATGTTTTTAACAGAGTTTAAAATTAGAGAGACAATTCTTGTTTTCTTTTATACCTTTCAATGTATCATGATTTATTCTGTTACGTAAATTAAATTTGACCTTCGCAGGTGAGTGGTATGTCAACGGCGTTGAAAATCCAGTAGGGTTTTCTTAATGCTGACATTTTTTTTCTTTCTGGTCCTACAGATGAACTGTGCACAAGTTACTTAAAAACCGTTCAAATGACAATGTAAAATAAACGTCTCAGATGAGCCTTTGTTTGGTCAGTTCCAGTACAAGTTGGCAGGTTGTCGAAATTGATTTTGAAAAGACAGAAAGGATTCGTATTCATTAAGTTTAACCCTAGATAATGCCCCTCCCCCCCCCCCCCCACATCACAGAGAGAGAGAGAGAGAGAGACAGAGAGAGAAGGCCAAGTTTTCATTAACAAAAAAAAAAATGCACTAAATCTTACGATCAAATAAAGAGCTCTACCTGCCATTAATCCCTAAAAGCTCACCATGTCATGCAATGCAGACAAAAGCAAGACTATTGTCTACAGCTAAAGCTTTAAAGTCTCCACTCCTTTTATAAGTCCTCATTAATCCTGGAAAGGGTTTTGTAAGGCGCGTGTAGTGCACATCCATGTTGTAGAACCCCTTGAAAAACACACTGTGCTGTCAACGGTAGTTCCTCTTTCACTGAAATAAGTTAAGCTTTTATAGAGTCACAAACATCAATGCACTCACAAAACTGACTCTTTCCGTGGTTCTGAAGCATAAAAAAAAAAAAATTATGATGGGATAGAGTGAGGCGATAACGTTTTCAAAACTATTTCACTGGAGAAACCTTGACCCACACTGTTGAGAACAAATTTTAATAATACAGCCAATGCAATGTGAGTGTGTCCGTGTTTGGGAGTTGTGAATAAAGTATATCAACTAGTGAGCAAAATCGTGTACGAGTGGTTGAGAAATGTGTGAGGGACTGAATTGAATTAGCTCTCGTGTTGGTGATCAAGAAGACGCTCACTCTTTCACAATGCTCTGCTTCATCGAATGTGTTAAGATCTTTCTTTATTTTTAAAATAGACTATAAATATATACCCACCTACTACCACAGAGCGCACCAGTAGCCTACATTTCTCCGACGAGGGAAAGATAAAGGGTCAAGCCCCCCCCCCCCCAAAAAAAAAGGCAAGTGAAAATAAAAATTATGTTCGTTTTTTGTTTCTTTTAAATATAATAAATACACGGACGATTGCCTATCCCCTCAACCCCCCCCCCTCCCGCACCTCACGTTTGACTCTGGTAACCTTGTACATTGCCCTGCCAGAGACTGTAGACTAACTGCAATTTAAATCATATTTTTTGGTTCTACCTGCGACCTGTTTTCGTCCATTCAACTTTACTGTGTTAGGAAGTTAATGTTCAGGATGGATGTTGTTAGGGAACAGCCGTATTTTACATCATAAGCTACAGGTGGGCAGTGAACACAACTCAGTGTTTTCTCTGTTCAGCTTTATAATACCTAGCCAGCCACCCTACGTCAATTCGACGTAGATTTTCGTAGGATTGGTAAGATTACCATAGGGGTGGGCTTCCTGCATCAAACTGACATCGGCGCACTGTTGTAACCAGCGGATGTATGTAGGAACGACGTCATTCCTACGTGCAAGATTGAGGCCAACCATACAGGTCGGATATCCCCAGGGTTGCTCTCTGGGTACACTACGATCCCCTAGCATCAACCTTTCAAAATCATTCGTTTCTTCACAACTTTGCGTGTACAAGATGACGAAGAAAGCTTTATTATCCACGCATTAAAACAAAATATGCATGAATTATCATTTCATTGTACTTCATTTTATTCGATGTATATTTTACCACTGTAATGATTTGCATTATTATTTGGTGTCCATATCAAATGGTCAAATTTAAACTTTTCCATGCACCACGAAAGAGTAAATTATCACTGTCTAGGTGAGAACAAAGTTTTCTCGTCTTCCTAATTTCTTGGACACATACAGTGTTTAAATTGCTCAGCTAAATTTTAAACATAGTTTTATTCATTCAAACTTCCTCCCATCCATTCTCTCCTTTATTTTCATCTCTTCCACTTATTCTAGCCACCACTTATCGTAATCCCAGTATACAACTTAAATTGTACATTCAATTGCGTATCGTTAATTCCACTTGTGAGAAACTTTACTTCATAGTTTGAGCTCTTCTGAGTAATAGTTAACTGGATGACGTACCGGGCATTGCCCGGAATAAACAATCATGTGCTCTCTCTCTCTCTCTTTCTCCCCCCCCCCCCCTCTCTCTCTCTCCCTTATAAAAGTAGTAGTAGGGGGGGGGGGCCAACTTGCTCTATCTCTTCAAATAAGCGTTGAACCTTGCACTAAAAAATATACTCTTGTTTGTTGTATTTTCATTTAAAGTGATCCCCTGGGCGTAAGAAACTGCCGGATATATTTGGCTAAAGGGCAGCATTACGTATGTAGACGCGATTTTGTTCCCAATTCTATTTAGATAATATAGCTCAATTTTAACGGGGGTGAGGTAAGAAAATATTCACTACTTTCTCAGTTTTCTACCAAAAGCTTTGATACTCGACACACTTACTCTCAGATAGACAGGCCAGGAATTGAAAGCTTCAAATATATTATTTGTTCATTATTCTGCATATCATGGGTCAAGAACTCTGTACACATCAAAAAATCTGAAAATTTCGAATAAATCATTTCGGATCCATGTTTATAGTGACTAATAAGGTTCTATCTAAATGTTTTTACCACAGATTATGTCTTAGAAAGATGCTACAAACATTTTTGAATTTGCTAATTGTAACATTAATCCCCCAAAAATATAAATTTAGAATTTCCAAACGTCCTAACATTTTTTGTATACAAGAATTATAGCACTCATTTCTCCTGCACCGCCATTCTGAGTACTGAGAACAACCAATACCACTGTGATAAATTTCTGTAGTTTTACCAATCTGTTACCAAAAATTTTCCTTTTGGATGCTCTCTGTGGTATTGTTGCCTCCTAACAACAAATTGTTGTCAAACTGACGCAATATAGTTCGAGTGTGGCTTCTAGGTAAGGCTATCTGAGCCTAGCGATTGGACGTATGGAAAATTTTATTGCTGAATTAGGTTGTCAGGTAGTTACTGATCTCGGTTCAGTTTGATGCCAAATGATGCCAGTCGAGGTTTTTTTATGAGAGGCCAAAATGTTTCGCTTTCATCAGTAACAATGCCTTCGTAAGCACCGATCCTAGGTACCCACGGTACTGCAACACTAGCGATCCTTTAATGTTCTATCCTGTGACGTCACAATATCGATGCCGAATATCGATGATCCTGCACCCGATACTGTTCGTTCTTATGAAATATTGAATGAGGTACAATTCCAGCTGACAGGAGGGCGGTAAACTAACTGACCAGCCTGCGGCGAGCTGGGCACTGAGATCAGTCGTCAAAGACCTCTTGAGATCAGCATTCCCCACCAAATTCACTAAATTCGCAAGATGGTGGACCCTAGACATGCGTGAACAGGAAACTGTGAAGTCAACGAACGACGCAATCGTGGACAAACGGTTTCGCAGTGACTGTCCATCATGGCTGTTTTTGTACTGGCCGAAAAAAAAAGGGGGGGGGGGTGGGAAGATGACTGGCCTTTTCATTTGATTGCTGCCATATTTTTTCGCAGAAGATCACAACAGCTACGTACACTGCAGACTGTACTACCTGCCTTTCGTACAGGGCTTCATCCTGTCCTCGTTAGGGAGTTTCTTTCCAGTAGACATGCTGTGCATCGCAAATTGGTGTGTGGCATAGCATTTGGTCAGATCTTTTCACTGAAACGACCTAAATCCCCCCCCCCCCCCCCCCCGTTTCCCAAGGCTTCAGCAGAAAACTGATAAACTTATCGGTGCCAAGTTATGTGACCGCATATTATTATGAAACTGCATAAGTGCAAGGGTCAGATTTACAAGAGGGAGAAAACAAATTTCTTCAGATGCATTGCTTACCTTCTTACGTTTTTAATTGCAAATATTTCAAAGATTGTACTTTTCCTTCATCGGTAGAACAAAAAAAAAAAATGAAATTTTTGCATAGAGTGTGTAGAATATTGGGCAAAAGAGAGTTGACATCTGAAGTTGTGAGAACACATTATTGTGCGATTCACGGTAGGGCCAGGGATACACCTTCCACTCTTGAGCTAAATATTGAACCTGGATTCAACTGTGCACGCGTTTGTAACCTAACACAGACTTTGTTCCCATTACAACTCACTCACTGTCGTCATCTCTCTTTGGTCAAATGGTGGAAATACAATCTACCAGCAAGCCAGTGTTGAAACAAAGTGTGTAAGATTTCTACTGAAAATTTCACCATAGGGTTTCAGATGTCGACATCCGTGTTGCCTGTGGACCCTTGCTATGACAAGTTTCCCCAAACGAAGTGTCTGACTTTATCACTTCAGCGGTGAAGGGACTTATCCTTAGTAATGAGAATGCTCGTATTCTGTATGTGGTTTTCGACTAGTGTTTCAAACTAAGTAGAAAGTCCTGCTGCATACCCCCCCCCCCCCACCCCATCCAGAGAGGACTCAATTGTCTTTTTTGATTAACACTACGAAGAGCCGTCGTTCTCACCGTCGTTACGTACGAAGAACAAGAACAAACCGTACGGATGACTATCAGCCAGGTGAGGTCTCTGTTGCATTCAGTTAATACACATCTCATTGTTATAGGCCCAGACCCACAACCAGTACAATTGGGAGGTGGATTCAGCACACATCTATCAATCACGAGAAGGCTGGTGTTATTGTGATATATCACATGATTCAGGAAATCAGTGATGGGCATCATAACCTTAAAGTCAACTCAGACGACACAGACGTACTGCCATATCTCGCTAACACCCGGCACGTAGAAATGCATAGAAGTCTGGTCAATATAGTATCTTTCATGAAGGTATTATTGCCAACCAGTAATGTCATGTCCGTTAATATTGTTTGTCAGCATCCCCGAAGCCATCATGCTGAACATCTTTGCAATCCATGTCCTCACTGGGCGGGATACTGTTTTCTCGTTTGCTGTCACTGGAAACACTACAGGTAAGAACACCAAGTTAAAAATGTAATGTCCTCTGTCTTCCAAGAGTTGGGAACACGTATTAAACAGAGGAAGAAATCATAGAATTCTGCTTCACTTCATAGCTTCGCTACATCATCGGGCGCCGGGGACATTCATGAGGAAAATGCATCTTTTCAGCACGAAAATTGCAGCCAAGAGGTATGTCACAATAAAGCTCTTTAGGTTTTCACCATCTATGAACAGAGTCAGACACAATGTTTGGACGTTCAGCATCAGGTCATACCGTGGAAAGTTGCCGGTGGCTCATTTCCAAACTTCGACCCTTTGCACCGTGACTACATGGTCTGAGGAGATGCAGCTGAGAGCACCAAAAAGGCTCTTAACCTGTTTAGCTGCAGTTGCAAAACGAGCTGCAGCACAAGCTAATGTACTGTCCTGTATTCAGTTGTGCAAACGAAAGGAGACAACCTCTATAGCAATCCTGTTAGGGATGTGGTAGCTAGGACGAATCCAGCTGAAGACCACTAAAAACCAGTTTCCTACCTCATCGGTGAACTGGATGTGACTCACCTAAAAATGAGAATTCTCCCATTGAAGGTACTATGGTTGAAGTAATGGGGTTTTGGGCGAAACAGTGATGACATGAAAGAATATCAAAGTGACCTGAATTACACTTCTATCGATACGGTGGTGATAAGTTTGTAGGTGTCTTTGGAGACTAAATGCATCTGCATCACCCCTCACCCATTCAACAATGGTTTTGTTCGAATTAAGAGTAAACAATTGGCACCATGTGTGTATGTCTATTTTGAAATGTTTCTGTTTGTTTTTACAAACTCGATTATTTCCAACTGTAAAAAAAAAAAACCACTGTGGAAGTTGTTCTCAATTGTAATGTGAAGGACACCGGACCTTTTCAGCGGCGGCTATCTTGGAGTTCGTCATTTATTGAATAACGTTCAAATTCTCACAGGACTGGTGGCATCGATCGGATCTAGAACCGGAATTTAATTTCCATTCAAAACCAGCAGGAAACTTTCAATATACACCCAGTTACGAAACATGGTATACTTAGGTCACGCTAAGACTGATAGTTTGTTGGAGGTTGTCTGCAGATCGCACTGGACAGCACAGAGGGGTTTGTTATTTGACTTGTTTCTCAAGCCCTAACATATTGTTTCCACAGCACATTCCGATATAATTCAAAATGAATGAACCTGGCTTGAACTGCAGTAATGAAACAACTAACTCTTGTTAGCAATATTGTATACATATCCCAGCCTCAACAACAGACGTAACGTACTGTTGGGTGAACTACGAGTGGCTAATGTGGTTACTGCGTGGGTTCAATAGTAACTCCCTTAAGGATACACAGGATTAACAAACACAGGGTTCTGCTGGCAATCTTATTTATTCAAAAGCCTAACAAAGGTATCACTACCAAAAAGGCATGGGAAAAACCCTACCAAGAAAAAGAAAAAGAAACCCAGAAAAAGAAGAAGCCCATAAAAAGAAGCCCAACCAGCCATAAGCTGGAACAAGAGAAAAAGACGAAAATATGATTAGGATATAATGACAACATTAATCAGGCAATCAATGGTGGACATACATAGTAATAGTATTAAGTATTAAATCAAACAATAACAACATAATATAGAATTTAAGCAATAACCAACTGGATATGTAGGCATGGAATAAAATAGCGCTAAGGTTAATGAATAACAACTACAAGTGGCTATATCATATACACAAGGAGTTTCCTAGTACACTGGCAACATAAACTAATTAATGCACTAATCAAAGTATGAAGGACATAACAAATGAAGGGGCAAGAACACAATAGCTTCGCTCCACTGAGCCGGTGTACAGCACATCCAGAGTGGCCATTCCATAAAATAATAACGCAGTGGCCAACATGGCCCACTGACCGTCCATAACACAGACGCTGCATCCCAATGCAGGCCATCCTCATAGGCCCACTCCCATTATTAGTACTAACCCGCCCCAGGGCTATTGTATTGGTTACTTCCCTTCCCAATCGATACTCAAGGGTCATGCCCTTTGACCTTAGCCGCGGAGCTATGCCGCCAGGCTAACATGTGTATGACACACCACTAGATACATAAAGTAATGTGTACATTCCTTAAAATGAAACTGTCCTTCACACACTTACGAAACTCATAGAAGCATAATACATCTGGATAACTATAATACATGCACATGATATATATATATATGTCGGCGAGACTCATTGCAACATGTGTAGACTCACTGAAACATTGTTCATCCACCGCCGCACATAGAACAATCCTGGGGCTCACCCATGTGAGGCCCAACTAATATTATATACATCTCCAATACATGTAATTAATTACTCATCTTAAACACTAAACACGCAATCACAATCACACTGCTCTCTATAGCATAGTGGTACTGGCAAGGTACACAAATACCCGTAATACAATCAAGCGTATAGTGCCGCTCGCTATAACATAAGCCATCCACATCAACATGTCATGAAATCCTCACTGCCTACCACAACAAGGCAATGCTACACATACACTATATATATGCACACAAGCAAATCGTGATAGCTTGGTTAGCGAGCCATCATTATCATCTAGCACCGCAAACGTTAACTTTGACAATAAAGTCACAGTATCAAGACACTGCGCTGCATCGCGCATCTTACACGTCTAGTGACAATGGCAATTACCGTTGAGCCGGACTCATAATAGTCTCTGTAGATCAGCATTCTCTACGCGGCATCCAAGAAAGGGGGGGGGGGTGCGCAAATTAAAGTCACTTCTAATATAATAGTCTCCAACTTACCCAAAGTCTCTCTGCTACTGGCGCAACTGGACTAGGCCATGTTTTGAGCGAGGAGCGCCACGGCAGGCCGCCGCCGGCCTAGGTTCACTGTGCTGTCGGCTCTTGTCTCTGCGTCTTTGATGGAGTGTGCTGACCACTCGAACTCGCATCTTATTTATGAGCCCGCGCGGACGTCCGGGAGAGCTATTACGTAGCCCGTGTTGCACAAGTGAAAGGCTCGGACATTGAGTCCAGCCGAACAACATAACCGGTTAGGGTCCTAACACAATCGAATTTACAGTACGGTTAAAAGGGTGCACACAAAAGTCAATTAGGTATCCCAGTAAACTGCAGAAATTACTCTAACGTCCCCTCCAGCAATAATTGAATAAATTTGACCCAGGTTGGATTTATCGGGGATAACATGCGTCTAACTCGTGGTTTACTTTAAATCCGAGACCCTCTTATTAATTATTTCAATAGGATATGTGCATCAAAGTACAACGAAATTGGTACCATTATAAAGTAGAAACTTGCTGCTAAAATTCTAACTGACTACTTATACCAGAAACCCAGTAATAGTTTTAATATAAATTTTCAAAGTGTCAGGACTAACAACATTCGACAATTTTGTGCGGGATACTTTCGTCCATTAATACGACGTATCTCCATTGATAACAAACGTTATCATGGGTACCTATTTTGTACCGATAGGGTATTGCCTACTCTCAACAATGAATTCGGGTTCCCGTCTTTCTGTCGGTGGATAACAACGAAGGAGCGAGTTGTAAGAAACTTAAAGCCATGATATAAGAGTTGGAAGCCCGGTGGTCAACATTTCCAACTGACCAATCAAAATGCGCGCTTTTCACCGTGATGTGAATAACGGGTCCCGCGCTAGTATTACAAGGGAAATAACCCAATTAATGGTACTCGGCCAAGTGTCCATAAATTACTATGAGTGGCCGTCCCTCACTCACGCACCAGAGTTACCATGAAAGCACACTAAAAATAGAAAGTCGTTCATCCTCTCACAGTACTATTACTAACATTTCTAAATATGTGAAGCACTTCAGAGCGGATCCACCATATAGACGTATTACTGCAACTGCTATTATTAATAATTTGATCTTCAAATTGTTACATTATGTTTTTCAAAAACTTCTATGGGTACTTGTCTGTGATAATAGGCAGTAAAGTTCAACCTTAGCCACCCGGTATATTTTATGAGATTTTTTAAAATATTGGACTTGCAATGTTCAGCGATATAAGGGGTATAGTTTTGGTTTTGTCCAATAGTTTTCTTGTAATAAACACAAATCAGTACGTATAACGCTCATGTGGTAGGAAATTGAATTCTTTTTAATTTGATGTATATTAAGCATGGCTATCTCTTTAACATTTGGCTTGGTACAACTTTATTACTGTCATTTTGACTGAAAAGAGCGCAAATCTGTAACGTCACGTAGGGGGTGTTTTTGAGGAATTTCTTAGCGTTGCCACCCTTTATCTCATTATATCCGGCATTTTCAGTAGCCCAGGGTGGTTCTCTTAACATTTGTAGCAAAATCAGGAGTATATATTTTTGTGCAAGGTTCCCGGCCATTTGACGGCTATAGTAATCTGCAGTCCTGCTTCTGAACTCATGCGTGCCAGAACACTGCGCACCAAGCTCGATATGGTTACTTTTTATGACATGCACGGTACTATAACAGAATGGAGCCATGATGGGGGATGAAAATGACAGCACGATGAAACAATGCATTTTCTATAAATTCAAGAACCAAACTAAGCAAAATAACAAAAACTTCCGTGCACCCTCCGCGGTATTTGAAATGGACATGTAAAATTGGGTTACTGTAGATGGCCTAATAAAAAAGCCTTTTGCGTTCAAAGGTGGAGATTTTGTGAAATATATAATTAGATGTAAAACGAAACAAGCATGCAAATATACAGATGTTACATAGCAATAAATATTGTTATTTCTTAAAAATATATGCTTGAAGTAAACAACTTTTAATTATAGCCACCATCTTCCTTATCTCAATTGCCACCTTCCTGCCAAATTTAAGGCCTGAAGAGTGTATAGTTTGGTCAGTTAGTCATGCCAAAGGTTGCAAAGTTACTGAAATATATAACAGATAATATAGAAATGCTGAGTATTTTCACCTACTCATGGACAATGTCTCGACGAGAAATTAATAGGTGGTGTATTTAACAGGCCCTACCAGATGTCAACTGCAGTCCAATGATGGCATGAACTCAATTTTTGCAAAAAATTAACATAGGCCACTTGGAAACTGTATTGACGATACTATACTCAGATTCCTCTTGTCCCTTCCCACCTTCTCCCCCCCCCCCCCTTCCCCAACCACATTACATGTCACAGGTGCTCTGTCAGATCATTATTAACAGCCTTATCTTCATCGCTATTATATTATTTTCATTTTTTATTATTCATTCATTCCTTTATTCATACTCTTTTTCTTATCTTGAAACTGGCACAGTATGTGCCGTATTATATAATGTACCTGTATCTAAGAGCCAGAAAAAGGTCCCAGAATCCCAAAAGTTTGCGTTCTTTCTTTTTTAATGATTCCTAATTAACATTCAATTTTCTCATGATTGGTTGACCATATAACAATTATATCCCCTCCCCCCAACCTCCCCAAGACATGGCTAAAGGGACATTGCACAAGTACAAACTATCATTACCCTCAGAAAGAAGAAGGAAGAGAATAAGGCTAAACTTAAAGTCACATAGGCGAAAGACTGTTGAAAGAGAAGAGAATTAGATAGAAAGTGCAATATTATGTGGAGGTGACAGGCAAAGACCGAGAAATGGAACAGACAAGACAAGGGAGAAGATGAAGGTGGTAGAAAAAGGTGAAGTGTGACACTGAAAAAAAGAGCTGGGGAAAGGATGATTTAAAAACACAGAGAGGGCCTAGGGATGGAGGGAAGGAGGTGATGAAAACAAGGTGAAGGAAAAAGAAATTTGTGACAAGATTACTGAGAGAGAAAAGATAACGTGCATGATTAGTGAAGGAATATGAAGATGAAGAAAAGTTAGCAGTGGGCCAAAAGGGTAGTGGATAGGAGAATAGAACATATCAATGCCTGACACACACACATACCATAGAAAAAATTAATTTAAAAAAAATTCCACCATAATATACAGTTTATTCAAATTATAAGAAACTGGACACAAGCCCTTCACAAGTCCTCCAACAATATAATGTAATAATTAATACACATGTAACTGGACGGGTTACGGGGTAAACCGAGCGGGTCTCTCTCTCTATAGCTATCTAATCTGACACCAAATATGTAACACAGGACGGGACGAGCGGTCTCTCTACACAGTCAAACATACAAACAAAACTATCAGGTTTTGAGAGGACAACAATTTTATTAAAAGGAAAAGAAAATAACAAATCAAATAATAAACACAATACAATAAACACATGACAATACAATAAACCACAATAAACCACAATAAACAAGACATTAAACCCAATACAATAAACAATAGGCCTACATTACGAAGACAATAAGCAGCACAATAAACCCAACCGATAGGCGCGCTGAAGAAGAACAAAAAACAGGAATTAACAGCACGCCTCATCAGTTAATCATTACATCATGCTAAAACAAGAGAATGCATAAAAAAAAAAACATAAAAGTTAATAATAACCATATTCACATTGTAAACTAATATATGGGGACGGTCTAGTATGTCTATCAAACAGTAACGCACAACCTACATTGTGAGCACTCCAGGGGAGATAACTCGAGTATAAAATGCAAGCCTACCAAGTAACATGTTTACTTCCCTTGGCTTAACTACAGGCTGACATAGGGCTATCCCACACGTTATAATTCTTATATTATAACAACGGCCATTATCTAGATCAGGAAGAAAACTTAATTTGATTCCAGACAAGATAACATTAAGCCTTACATGTGTATACGCGCACCCTGTACGCCGCGCACCCTGTACGCATCAAATCTATCCTAGTTATGGAATGAGCTGGAGTTAAACTAACTACAATAAAATACAGTCTGCTGAGTCTACACACTCATACCACAGAACTGCCCGTGCTAGGTGGCTCAATAAAAGACAATCCCATCTACTTACTTAGCCCACCCACGCACAACGTAGTATCCCTTAATTAACAATTACCATCATAATTAGCAGAGGATAGCAATAGCCAACTGGATCTACTCATTAAGTCAAAATTAATTGACTTAGGCCCCATTAGCCAACCCAGCTCAATTCCGCACATGCTAGATTATTAATATTACACAAAAAGCCTAGTCCATACTGCCACAGGCCTATCTCAACTCAGAGCCAAACTTATCCCTTTCCTATCCTCTGGATATAATACCAAACTCCTTACTCATAAAGTCATAGGAGTATCTCTAGGTGGACCAACCCACATACATGTAATAAGTCAACACCTAAGTCTCAACCAACAATAGCAAGTTATAGTCTCCCACTACAAGTGATATGATAATCATGGCATAAGGCCAAACCCAACTACATGGTACGACTACAAGACTGAACAGTCAAGTCAACCCACTTGTATTACCCCCAACAATACTGATATACCTAAAACATTCCCACATATTCAGTGAACTAATTATATAATGCAACAAGATAATATCATAATAATGATGACATATATATCATAGGTCTACTGGGCAAGCAACACCCATAACCCCTATGATTGAGTTTAAAGTCAATGCATCTGATCTCTTCATTACAACAGAGTCCAATTACATCTGTCAGTGTGTCAAAGGAACAGACAATGAGCACCTACAAAGGATGCCATAAAAATATGACACCTGATGCATAGACAATGCATCTATACACCTCGCATAGGCCTTTCCCTTCATGATTCATCTTATCAACAACCAAAGTTCAAGGTTCGACCCTCAAAAGTTTCTAAGTCCGACCTAACCAGTACAAATTGAAGAAAATCAACTTAACACCTATGTAGCGAACATACTAATTCAATAATAAACATATAATAAATTAAGAAATTAAAGTAAATAATCATCATCCTTTAGTATAATGCCGATATCTGAGATCCCAAATGCTGTTTAAGTGTGGTAGCCACTGTAGACAGTCAGCCAGGATTGTTATTGTTGTTTGGGTCAAGCTTCCGTTTCCGGAAGCTATTAGCTAACCAATCCTGGTCTTGATTTGACCCGCTTGACCAAAAGTCATGTGATCATGCCTGCTAGCGTCTGCTGTGACCTACTCACGGCTCACGCGCGTGCTCTGCAAATCCAACACTTCTCTCTTCATCTTAACTGGTCTACTCATTATCATAAAGTCCATAATGAATACGGCATCAATGAAGGTAACGAAAAGGCACACAAGACGAATCTACACATACATCATAGTCACACTGCTGATTTAAAGGAACCTAGAAATAATCATCCAACGATAACCTTACAACCCACGGAAGAACAAGTTAAAGTAAAGAAATAACTTGGTTATAATTCTTGCCCGTTACTCTCTCTCTCTCTCTCTGTGACGTCTGTCCCTAAGAAGGACACGTTGAGCCTGAATGGCACCAACTGCAGATTAAGAATAACGATCTAGATCTGTCTATCTCTGATCCAGGTAGCGGGACTTAGACCACACCCTCCAGTAGTACTATTTGTTAGCACTTCACATAAAATCAGTCCGTCACAAATTACAGTTAAATGTTTCCATTTAATTACATGAACTAATCATGCGCGCTAGCGTTGATAGCACTCTAGAACAACCTTACACTCTCTCTCTGCAGGATACTGATAGATCTATACTAAGATAGAAACTTAGTAAGATAAACTTTACCATAGATTGTTAGCTGCTAGCCTGATTGCCTAACCAAGCTGAACAAAGTTCATCAAACCTCCAAGTATAATCCAATCATTATTATTTCACATCATCTAAATATTATTAAATACCAGAACTAAAATAATGGGTACAACTTACGTGAATTAACCAAATGAATTCACACTTGAACTACATCATCAGAGCTGGCACTTCACAAATCTTGAAATATAAATTATACAACTTCTTTTACTTTTATGTTAGTCTGGACACAATGACACGTCCTGCTGTCTTGAAGACTTGGGTGGAACTGACTGACCCACGCTATGATCTAAGCGTCACCCAAACACGCGCAACCCATTCACTCCTTACAGTTCACTAAGTGCAAATTCTAATAAAACATTAAAACAAATAAAAACATTTTTAAAGACCACCATCTTGCTCGTGTATGTTCCAAATACACTATCTTAAGGAAATATTACTTAACAAGATAAAAACTAAACAAAAGTTACAATGTAGTGATACATAACAAGGTTCTACTTCTGGCACCAGGGATGGTCACTTAAATTGACCAATCCTGGACAATACAGACCACGCTAAGACTATGGTTTAAAATTGGCGCACTGAGTACACCAGTTGGCAATGTTACTCAACACTGCATGACTCATCTCAGTGCGTGATAAACAATAAGGGGAGATTATCTACGGTTTCTGTGCGGTTACTTCCCCTTGACCACGTCTAGTGGTCCAGCTGATCAAAATAACGGGTTTATCTCCCTTTCACTACAATGAGCTATGTTCTCAGCCCTGTAATGGTTCACCCCATTACACACATATGTAATTTACACAAACAAATTCAAATGTGCTTGGCATAGAATAACAAATGTAATGTTATGTCCTCTCTCTCAGGAACAAGTGCCAACCTTTACATAAATGACAAACAATACAATGGTGCTGGTCACAAAACAGACAGTTCAAAATTTTCAAACATGCTATTTTTAGGGTATGCTGTATACATTATTCCAAACATAACTATGAAAATTAATCAGTATAAAGGCCTAAAAAAAATAGAATACACAAAATGGCCAAGACTACAGGTCCTTCAGTTAGTCAAAGCAAAATGGCCAAAACCACTTTCGGGTGCATCGTTTTGATGTGAGACGATCACAGAAACTAAGCGTAGCTAGTGTAATTTCCAAAGGCGATTATGTAGGCCCTACATTGTTATCTTAGATTATTGTGATTCTTTCAAATAAGAATTAAACTGAACAAAATTATTCAGATTTTGTTTCAAATGTTTTTCATGTATCAAAAGTTGTCATTTTATTAAAAGATGGCCATTTTCAGCCATTGTCAATACAGGGCTCAGTGGGACCAAGTCAGTAAGCCGAACCACATAACCACTTTTTTGCTAGGGGTGAGCCATTTTGTTCCAGTAGGACTGCAGGTGAGAAAGGCAACATTGGGCGTGGTGGGCATGGTAGACTGGGCAGTGTTTGAAAAAGCTGAAGATCCCTCCACCGAAATAACAAAAATGTCTCAAGTTTACAGTTCTCACAAGGTAAGAAGCAACCGGTTCTGATAAACTGAAGAGTCAAGGGAGGAAGTAATGGACTTCCACTCGTATTATAATCATATTACTTGTAGAAGTGCCAACTCAAATTTCATTGAAAGTGGATGAACCAAGGTTTGCAAAAATGCTCTTAATTGTATAATTTTATCATCAATACAAGCTCATGCATGTTTACATATCAGGGGGTGCCTGCGCAAAGACCGTATTGCCAGTTTTGTAAATTTTGCAAGAGAGCAATTTGAGAGTTTGATATGAAGTACGTAGTCCAAACGGATTTTTACTTTTTATCATATCTCACCAGTTATTGTCTAATCTGATGGAGCTTGCTTGTCCAAAAATTTTGACAGTTTCTCAGTCTACAAACTTTAACAAATGATTTTCAAAGGAATTTCAACTTAAAATAAGATGAAAAATACATTTTAAACCTCATTTATCTGGCTTTCTGTGTGACTTATTTTCAAACACGAGCGCTACATCGGCAGGCACGACGCTCTGTGACCCTTTATTATGAGGGGGTCAATTCGGTACGCGCAGCTCAGAGCGAAAACGGCAAAGACTATGCAGTTTGGACAACCTATATGAAGTATCAAATGTCTGTTACAACCTTTAAATTCTCATCAATAATTAGGTCAATTCATTCAATAATGGAATTCGTATCTTGTCAAAATGTAGTAGGCCTACTTACCAAGGCAAAACAGAATATGCAAAAACAAAAAAATCCAAAATTTTCAAGTTACGGTGTTTGCGCGGGCACCCCTCGAGTTTTCTGCTCTTTTTGCAAAGAGTTTGTACAGCCTCCAAGGTCAAAATTGGATTGAAAACATGGTTTGTAATTACTCTCACTTGCAAGCTACTTTGTGTACTTGAACTGGAGGCAAGTAACATACAACTTACAAAGTACATACATTTAGTGTAATGATGCCAACGGTCACATCTGCAAGCAACAATTCAAGGGGGGACAACAGCGAAAAGACTGACAAAAAATAAGGGAGATAACTGACAGGATGGGAAATGTAAAATAATAATTCTGATGCTAAGTATAACTCTAATGGACACTAAATCCATACACTAAAACATGCCTACGGTTTTTACAGTGTTTCCAGGTCACAGAATATGTTACACTGATGTTAATAAAGGAATAGTTCAAACTCTCACAATGATAAAGAGAATAAAAATGAAGCTCTTGGTAAAATAGCAACACCTTCAAGTAAGCCCTTTTATCAAATTATATCGTTACCAAATTGATCAATGCTTTCCCCAATCTTTAGAGATCAATGCACTAGATTATTCCATCTTTATTTTCATTGATAATTGGAATATTTGAATTTGTACACACTCTGATATCTGATATCTGACATTAGTCTGTGTTTCGACCTATGTATTGCCAGTTTTAACTATCTATAGTAACGTATTAATAAACTGACCAAACAAAAAATATTAACTCGTTGTTGTTTTTAAGGTTTATTAGAAGATGAACATCCGAGTTCAGATTATATTGCGTGCCTGATCCGGTTGATCGATCATAGTGAAATTTTGGTATTTTATGTAAAGATGTATATTCTTTAAAAACAAAAAAAACACACACACACAGGATGCCGGAAATCTCACTCCAAGCTTTTTTTTTTTTTAATGAAAAATGACGGATTTTCCAAAATTTACTTATTTACTGCGACTAGATCGAAATGATAGGCCTATACCATTGTGAGGGGCAGCCTCTTTCTTAAGCTTTAGACTGCGCATGTTTTAGGGCCCGTATACTCTTCTTTGATCAGACGTGCGAGACGATTTATTAACGGGGGGAAGGGGGGGGGGTCAGTTCTGTGTGCTGACGACAGAGGCAAACGCCACTTTGGAGTTATGAAAAGATATTAGAAATTAAGCAAACTTTGTACTGGTTAAAATGTTCATGTGTATACATGTACAGGAAGTTCAGTCTTACATGGCAGTAATATAACAAAGTAGTAATTAAGATTGATGATAATTATCGTCATGGTGGTGATAACAGTGATGGTATGATGTTGACGATAATGATAAGAGAGTTAAGAATTTGATACCTTAACAGGTCTCTCGTGAAAATGAATGATACCTGTTCGGCTGGCAGGGTTTTATAGTGTGACTAGATGGTGAAGATGGCTTTGCTATCCTATAGTTTGAGCCAGAAGGGGTGGCGTTCAGTATCAAAACTGTCATCTTCTTTTGTACATTTGCCCAAATCGTGAAGACAAACTCTTACAACAACAAAAAACAAAGAAACAACAACAACAAAAGCTCTACACGTCTTTCTTCTCAAAATGATGGCATGGGCATATAGCTAGTCAACGAGTTCTCATACGATGTGTGTAGGCCTATTAATGACGCTGCCGATTACAGAAATCATAATCTTATCCTTGTCTTTACGATGCACAATGATCAGTTCCAGACTTCAGATTCCACTTGCTGTATAAAAATATAAATGTGTGTTTTGATGTTTTAAGAATCCCCTTAAATGTAGTTTAATATTCTCTCCAAAGTCTAATAACCACCTGAAAAGAAAGAAGAATTAGTGCCCTCGAATGTGATGCGAATCAATAAGTGTAGGACACATGTATTTTGTGGACCAATTATATACCCACTGTTGGCCACGATTTAGCTTTGGGATGGCGCCTATGAACTAAGTTATTGCCGCAGTCACTACATAAAATTAATGATGTGTCGCGGCATGCCCAGAGTCTGTCATCTTTGACTGTTTTATCTATAATGCCATGGAATTTGTCAAGGTTCACTGAAGAAGGAAGAGGGAGGCAATAAAGAGGGGATAATTCTTTGTATATTTTGTCGTCCGAATTTTATTTTATTTTTTTACCGGAGTATCGGTGTTATATTTTAGCATCAAAGCTGACACATCTTTGCATAAAATAAAATCACCCTGCTTACAGAGGACAGAACCAATAAGAGCAAACATTTCAAACATGATAATTTGATCATCGAATAGTTACAGCCTACAGTAAAGTTTTGGCGGTGACAGTACTCAGAGCCATTGATTACCTGCGCACTGCACGTCGCAGCCAGGCCCTTTTGCTAACAAACTTTGCACTACTACAAAACCTGATTGTATCTCGGTGAAGGGTGTTTTTTCTCCTACCTAAATCCAAAACAACGCATGTAAACTCTCATTGTGTCCACAATTAACTTTTGATTCCAAACACAATCAATTAAATGGGGCAGATCAAACATTATTGAGAATCTTCGTACTGTGTTCATGGCCCTCTCTGTCACATTCTCGTATACATGTACACAAATGCTAGGCCTAGGATAATATATTGTCGTCAGGCTTTCAACTATCACAGGCAGTCGTACAGATATCGCTTCTAGTCTGTGAACTCTCAAATTTAGGTTTATATCTGCCAAATCTAACAGAATGTGTCCAGCTCTCCAGATATCGCATCTGGTCCGTGAAGTGTCACGTACTAACGGTCTTCATATAGTGTTCAGCCTGTCAATTCCACAGGCAGGTGTGCAGATACTGTCTGTGGTTTTCCTGAGACACAGTACCCAGTCTCTCAATTCCTCCTCTAGCCATACAAGCAGTTCAGAGGACTGCAAGGACACTCACGGATCAATGACTAATTAGACATCACTATCTGCAGGAAAGACAAACATTAGGAGATAACAAAAATCACAGTGAATTATAAGTAACGGCAGAAGCTACTGGTTCCAGTCAGCACCAACAGCTGAAGACATGTCAACACCCGCCACAGGATTCATCAGTAATGAGGAACAATATTACATCACATTGACTCTCCCAACAATCGTTCTGTCCATTCTCTCTGTGATTGGAGTTGGGGGCAACATTATCAACATAACCATCTTCATACGACAGAAAGTAAAAGATAATGTTTCTGTCGCCCTTCTGTCTCTAAGTTTCTCCGATCTTGGTGTCACTATGATCTCACTGGCCATAGGTCTTTGCCATGCTTGGGAGATCGTAGCTCCCAACACAGCAATAGATCCAGTATCATTTAGATACGCAGTGTTTTACGCTCCTTGGCCGATGTTCTCCCACATCTCAGCTGGTATCACGATTTTGGTGTCTTTCGAGCGATGTCTGTGTGTCGCAGCTCCCCTGAAGATCAAGGATATCATAACACCCGTCCGTATGGTCCTGGCCATTGCATGCATCCATATCTTGATATTAGCAGTTTACCTTCCTATGTATCTGACCCATGGTTTGGCATGGACAACGCAGGTAGTCAACAACGTGACAACCACTCGTCTCACAATGTGGGTCACAAAAGATAGAAATATCATACAAGAAATTTTTAACTTTATTGTCATTGGTCACGAAAGTCTGGCACAGATAACTGTCTTCTGCTTCAGCCTAGTTATGATCGCCGGGTTGAAAAAGTCTAACCAATTTCGGCAATCAGCGGGAACGAGGCTGGTTTCTGCAAGTAAAGAACTGAAAACGACAAACGCCAACATTTCAACCAAAGAAACCCGATTGGTTAAAGTAGTATTGTTGGTTGCCGTCATTTTCGTATCCTGCAACAGTGTTTTCGTTTCTCTGGGATTCGTCCATATTTTTGTGTCCGACTACAACGTCAATGAAAAATACCACAACTTGTACACAACATGCAATGCTATTCTATTTCTCAGCACAACCGTGAATTCGTCCGTCAATTGTTTGGTGTATTACAAGACAAGTTCCAAATACAAAGATGAATTTGCAAAACTACCTTTATGCTTTTTCAGTTAATGGACGATGGTCTTCTGCATCTATGCCTGACTGTTAGGCCTGACCATTTTTGTCACAGTTCCTTATAACTGTAGTAATCGGTTTTTAGCTACTTTTCAGGAGAAGCAAAAAACTGTTTTATTTCAGCACAACTGGTCTAGTTACGAGGAATTTTTGACAGTTTGCCATTCCATTATGTTTCGGCTTAGGAGTCAGTAACTAAGATCATTCGATGCGGTTTTGAATGTAATACATATAAATCGATTTTTCTAATGTTTTTCTAAAGTCTCAGGAAGCGGTGACGATCTTGTGATTGCACCACATTTATTTATCAGTATACATCGCAGTAAGAAGTTTCAGATACCGTACACGAAACTTGTATTAAGTGTATAAATTGGGATAGTCTCCTCCCCTCAACGTGGAAAACCTTTGGCATTCTTTGCCAGAGTTTACCGGTATATTGTTTATGTTTGTCTTCTCTTTAGTTTGCTTTGTATTGTTTGGGTTTTATTTCTCACGCGGGGTTTTGCAACATACAACCTTTTCTTTTTGCCCAATTTTGACTTTATTTATGTTTGTCTGGCTGGTTACTTGTTATTGAATCTATTTCTTTTTCATTCAGAACCCTCGTGTCTGCCGTGCCAGTTGTCTAAATATTCAGTAATTTTTGCAAACATAATTACTTCTTATCATCTTTTATTTCAGTCATTCTTTTACCCCATCGGGCTTGACTCCTTTTCTGTTTTCTTTACCACTTCATTCGAAGAAAATGTTTACACCAATTAATCCTTTAGTCCCCCCCCCCCCCCCTTTCGGTGCTCTCTTTTATGATTGGATGTGCAGAGAAATATTTTTTTTTTCAACAATTCTTTCCATTTTTTGTCAAGCTTTATGGTGCGTGGTCAAACATTCAATTTAGACACTTCAAGACAACCGTCCGGTTTAGCGCACAATCATTATAATAAGGCTAAAGTCATTTTTAAACCATCATCTATTATTCACGATTATTAACTTCGCCCTCAAAGAACTTGTATCTTTCAATATCTTTCCAGGTTATGCATTTAAGAGTAGGCCTATTCTCGCCATTTTGAAGTATGCCACGATAGACTAATTCTTGGTAATGCCGTACAGACGCTATACATGTATTGAACAACCACTTCTCAGACTACCATAAACCTATTTGTTGTAGGAAACTTATCTGTTTACTAGTTGACATATTGTCAGCAGTGTCGGTAACATCATTAAAGTAATTCCCAACGTGATAAAAACAAAAAGAAGTGGGATTTATGCATCCGTTTTCTAACCATAATCAACCTGCACAGCAGTGTGAGACGTTCACAGAATGATAATGTGTTATACTGTACAAGGTATAGATCGATCGGCCTGCGCAGACTGGCGCCAATTGAAAATGAAGGCTTATAAAGGGCACATTAATTGTTTATAATCTGAGCCGCTGATTCAGTGGGAAGCGCCAGTACTTTTCGCTTATTGTTCATGACTAGCTTTGAAATATCAGATCTCTATCCCCCCCCCCTTCCCCAAACCATATGAAACAAAGCTGACTTAAAGCCAGGGTGATAAGAATCATTTATTAAGCATGGTTTGGGGGGGGGGGCTGTCTTGGCGCCTGGATTTTCCGTTCCACACATAGATTTACTACACCAGTGTAGTAAATCTATGGTTCCACATATTGTAATTCCTACTAAATAAGAACGTGTTATCAAACAAGCACAAAAATCTATTATATCTACGAAGTGGTGGGTGATCCCATCTCTTATGAGTCTCAAGGCAACACATGGGAGAAACATATATATATCTATTAGGCCTACTGTTAGGCTATATATCCTCCTCCTCATCATCATCATTCCAGCAACAAAACTAATATCATTAATATTACGCTGTGGCTATTCTTACGGCAGCCTACCAACTGTTAGTCCATTGTCAGATTGATATGTAACGACGTGAGGGTCTAGTCAGTTTGTATCATCGAGGCCGTAGGCCGATGTTCGTCTGGGCAGTAGTCAGATTGACATATCAGGGTGAGCCGCCGGGGTAGCTATGTATTGTTTTCACTCGTTAACTCTAAGAAGGACTTCCGAATGCATTCTATAGTCCGAGTGAAAACAATACATAGCTACCCCGGCGGCTCACCCTGATATGTCAGTCTGACTACTGCCCAGAAGAACATCGACCTACGGCCTCGATGATACAAACTGACTAGACCCTCACGTCGTTACATATCAATCTGACAATGGACTAATATAGCCTAGGTAAGTTGGTAGGCTGCCGTAAGAATAGCCACAGCGTTAATATTAATCATTGGTGAGAAGAGGGACACCGTATTTATAAATTGTCCAAACAGTTGCTAAATATTAACTATCAAGAGAGAGAGAGAGAGAATTCTCTCCCCGTGATAGAAACAGGTACTTTCCCCTGATTGGAAGTGGGAGGTGGCTCTCACGAGATGTCTCTTGTATACAATATGGCGACTACCATGGCCCAACTCCCGGAACGAGAACGCTTTTCCACGTAAAAGAGACTAGCGTCTGTTTTGCACCTGAATTTTATCGATATTGTAAGAATCTCCAGCGGCATTCATAATGAGCGTCAAAGCTTTCGAGCTCGTGTCTGCAATCGAGCGGGTGAAGCTCATGTCAGACAAGGCCAAGACACAGGTGAGAGACAAAAAACACTGCTGCCAGTGGTAGTGCAAGACTCTTGATCTGGATTTCCAAGAGTCTTTCATGCTCATTTATCTAATCTAGATCTGTGCCTGTGGGTATTAAGAAATTTTTATTTGCAAGCAAGAGTGTTACTGTTTTTGATTCCTGCCTCAAAGAATTAGTAGAGACCTGTAAAGGAGTGATTTTTTTCAATCTAATTACAAATAAATAGTAATAGCCTATGTTTGCAGTCATTGCTCAGCTTATAAATTATTATTATTTTTTTTTGGTGTGATAACTTTTTAAAATGACTTGTATTGCAACCCCCTAGCATCCATTCCTTGTGCATTTAGTTTTACTATTGAAAAAATTTTCTGTTCATAGTGCAACAAAATAAAAGCGCATGCCACCATTGTCAGATATTTGTTTGTAACCTGCTACAGGACAGTTTTATGATTGGGCAGTGAATGTGTGTCTTACAGTGTAATAAATGCAGTAAAACTCAGAAAACTGAAAGAGCTTTATGAGGAATGGAATTAGTTCTTTCTAATTTGTGTCTGAAACAGGCTGACACATTTATTAGCCTAAGAAGAGTGAGGACAACCACTAGCCAGATTTTTGTTTTTGTGCTTGAAATTTAAATTTTAACCCTTGTCCCACGATGAGTGAACCCGTCCACGTAACGCCCCGTGTGGGGATAGCCAGCGGCCAGACAGCCGATCGTTCGTGTGTTGCCGATAACCTCGGCGGTTGGGTCATTCGGGTCCTTGTGAACATGTGTATCGCGTATACTTCAGGACGCAATAACACAATAGTGGTGGATAAATCGTAAGTGACCCCTATGATATTTGGATAAAGTATTTGTGACGATATGCAGTAACTGTAAGTTTTATTGTGAAATGGAAGGCCCCAAATCAAGAATTTTCTGCATTTACATGCTGTCACGAGCAGAGTTAGGGTCTTGGGGATGTTACGACTGCACGAGAGGCAGCTAACTCACACTCGGACACAACCACACAAGAA
Organism: Onchidella celtica; assembly: GCA_963931925.1. NCBI lineage: Eukaryota > Metazoa > Mollusca > Gastropoda > Systellommatophora > Onchidiidae > Onchidella > Onchidella celtica. Next base: position 38,452,666 of record OZ007575.1, on the reverse strand, counting down.
AAGTACTAAATAACTAGAGCGTATATATGTCAGGCCGGTCAGGCCATAGTTTACATAAATATTAATAACAAAACAAAAGACAATAGAGGTATATATTCAAACCAAAAACTCTAATTAATAACTTAACCAATGATATTCATGTAACTATGGAGGTACTGCAATCAATAGTAAATAGGTATATTATACGAAACTGGATATCAATTTAAAGTGACAGTTGAGTCGCCACTGGCCAGTCGCCAGGCAAACTCTCCATAAATCATATGGGCTTAAATGTTAGGAGAGCCCCGTACGTTCAAAGCCTACAGAAGCACTCTTCGGCTTGTAGGTAATTTAAGCAGTTGCCAAAAGACTATATTTTATGCACAATCACTATTCAATTCATCAACAATGTGCTATATTATTCCAATCATACTATGGCAATAGATCTATCATACAGGACACTCGTGGTCGAGTGCCAGCTGGGGTTTCCTTAGTCTTCCTATGAGGCTGTAGTTCTCTCTCTATCTCCGATCTCTATTATACTTGAATAATTAAGATATATTACCATTGCTCACGCCTACTGAGAGGCGCGAACATCAAAATAGCGCAGCGTGGGCTTTCAAAGGTCAGCCCACTCAGACCTTTCTTTCTAGAGCTCAGTCAGTCCGTTAGCAAGGACTTCTTAGTCTTCAGACCACACAGTTCAGGTACTGGCCAACCGGAGATACTTCACGAAACGATGCTTCTCTCGTCTGTATTCACTAAATCTGAACGTTACACGATGTTATATACTAACCAACTACCCAGCGTGCTAGTCCGCTGGCCCAATTAGTTCAGCTATCTCATAGGTCGAAACCTCCCACCATTTTAACTGTAGTAATACGTCTGCACTATTCTACCAGCCAGTTAACGTGCAAAAACTTGTCTAGTCATACTTAACAATGTCAACTGTCCCCACCTTGTTTCACCCCTACTCCATTACTTATTAATCACGAACATTAAAGCCGACAAGCGTGACTCTAGCAGTTTAACTTTACATTTATTTACTCACCAACTATAATTTGGCGAGGACCGTTCAAGGCCACCAGCCAATTTCTCATGGCCCTGGTAAACAACAACAACTCACTCTCAGCGTGAGTTTTAACAATATCCGAATCATGACATATCCCCCACCCCAGTTAAAATTTGCAATTTTAACGATATAAATTATTATCGTAAAGGGAAGGCATGAGTCGAGAAATTGCTCGAAAGGTTAACTTAACTAAGAATACTAGGTAATAACTAAGACTAGTACTAAAGTTGAAAAAAACCTACAGGACGGGTATCATTGATGGACAAAACTTCATGAAAATCTTAAGGCTCCGTCCAAAAGTATATATCTCTCTGAGGATTAAATCTTACCTCTAAATAGGTAGACATTAACAATCATAACTCTAAAATTTTAGAGTACAACACTGATCCTGTGCGAATGTCATCAGGAATGCATACATACAATGAATAATACTCAAGAAAAGATAACTATAGTAGCATCGATGGCATTAGTGGATCTGGACTCCTGGTCTGCCATGATCTTCTCGTCCTCGACCCTGGGCAACAACGTCTGGTGTGGCCAAAATACGGGTCGACGTCAGTAAAATAGCTGTTGGAACAAAGGAAAGCACAGGGGTAGGTGAAAAGTGTTCACAATGGGTGAACAATATGTGATACCATCCCTCGGTCTCTGAATGAGGTGCTAATCAGTATCCAACGCCAATACATATGACAGACTAAAATACAACAAGATTAAGGTAACCGTGATAATAGGTCGGCATGGACATTATCTCCACCAGGAATGGCCTTTATAATGAAGCGGTATTCCTGAAGGGCCAGACTCCATCTGGTCAAACGAGCGTTCTTGGCTCGGTTCGATTTTAAAAATAACAACGGTTTATGGTCTGTCTCGATGACGAATTCTGTCATAAGTAGGTAGCGGGAAAACGCGTCTACGGCGTATACAATCGCCAGGCATTCTCGCTCTATAATAGCGTATCTCTGCTCTCTCGGAAGTAATTTCCGGCTAGCGTACATACAAGGGCGCAATAAGCCATCTCTTTCCTGAAGCAAAACAGCTCCAATTCCCTGGTCCGACGCGTCAGTTCGGACGGTGAAGGTGCGCCTAATATTCGGTAGTATAAGCAGCGGCGAACTGGAGAACAGTTGCTGCACTGTCGCGAGCGCGGTGGCGCACTGCGTATTCCAGGTAATTTTGTTGGGTCTGTCTTTTCTTGTAAGATCGGATAACGGGGCCGTAAGGGCCGAAAAATTAGGAACAAATTTCCGATAATAGCTTAAGAAGCCTAACAGGCTACGAACCTGCTTCTTAGTATGAGGAGCCTGGAGTTTTAAAATCTTACTTATCTTACTGTCGTCCGGTGTTTGGACGCCTTTGGCGATAGTATGTCCCAGAAAGTTAATCTGCGTATAACCCAGGAAGACTTTGCTAGGCTTAGCTGTAAGCCCGGCATCTCGAAGTTTACTAAGCACTTGACGAAGTGCTTCTAAGTGGCCTTTCCAATCCGTATGGAAAGCGCAAATGTCGTCAAAGTAGCTTAGGACGCATGGTGTCTGCTGCAATAGGATGTTCATCATCCTCGCAAATGTCGCTGGTGCCGTTACGAGACCGAATGGCATGAATCTCCATTGCATGAGACCCATAGGGGTCTGAAACGCTGTGTACTGTTTACTGGCCTCTTCCATTGGGATTTGCCAGTAGCCTTTAGCCAAATCTATTTTCGAAAACACGGACGACTCGGCCAATCGCGCAAATAGATCTTCCTGATTCGGGATAGGTTCAGCATCGTAAATGGTTAGAGCGTTAAGCTTCCTGTAATCGATACAAAATCTAACGGAACCGTCTGTTTTCTTTACTAGTACAATCGGCGAGCAGTAAGGGCTCGTCGAGCGCTCAATGACTCCTAAGCTGAGCATCTTTTCCACCTCGGACTGTATGGTGTCGTGCGCTTGCAGCGGGCGCGGGTAGGGTTTGACAAACACGGGTACGTCCGAGTGCAACCGGATGACGTGTTGAACTAAGGATGTTTTACCCGGCAAATCAGTGAATACTGGCGAAAACTCCCGAACAAGATTCATGATGTCCTGTGTCTTACTTTGATCCAGCTCTGGATTGATATTAACGGAAGTCGCGTCCTCTGTGGCTTGCAAGGATAGGAGCGATCTTGTCATAGATAATGGCTCCCGGTCGTTGTCATCGATAGTGACCATCGCTGCGTTTGCTTGGGCCACAACATGGCATGAATGATCGTGATGAGTTTGATCATCGGTAAGATACTTTTTCAACATATTAATATGGTACACCTTATCGTTACCACGTATGGTAATGAGATAATTAACTCTCGAGAGTCGCTTTTTAACTAGAAAGGGGCCTTTCCAAGTGAGGAGTAGTTTGTTATTCGTTTCTGGTAACAGCACCAATGCCCGATCTCCGACTGACAGGGTTCTTAACCGACTACCCTGATCGCGATATCCTATAAATGACCTGGTCCGTACGCATGCAAATTGTCGAGCCAGGTCGCATGCATTAACTATTCTATGTCGGAGATCGACTATGTACTGATACGCGGATCGCGTATCAGGAACGTCGGTATCAGAACCGGCGTATAAATCGCGTAAAATGGCCATCGGGCCACGTGGTTTTCGACCGTATAACAGTTCAAACGGGGAAAAACCCGTTGTCGCATTTGGGAGTTCCCTATATGCGAACAAGATGGCCGGAAGTCGACGGTCCCAGTCACCAGGTCTATCGGCGGAAACGCGTGCCAGCATAGTTTTCATGGTGGCATTCCAGCGCTCGCAACAGCCATTGGACTGTGGATGGTATGGCGACGTAAGTTTCTGCCTAATGCCCGTGAGTTCCAATACTTTCCTGAAAAGGTCAGAGGTGAATTGCGGACCTCTATCAGATAATAATTCGGACGGGAATCCGACACGTGTGAATATGGTCACCAATGCCTCGGCGACGTGATCGGCCGATATTTCCTTTAAAGGGACAGCCTCAGGCCAACGGGTGGCATAATCGATTACTGATAGAATAAACCGATGGCCTCTATCCGACTTCGGTAATGGCCCGACGATGTCGACGGCAACTCGCTGAAATGGAGTGGAAACCGGCGGCATCTCTTGTATAGGCGCCCGCGAAGTTTTTCCTTTGGGGGTTCTTTTCTGGCATGTATCGCAACGCGACACATAGCTATTTATGTCCCCGTAAACCCCGGGCCAAAAAAACTGAGACAGGACTCTCGATTTTGTTCTCGCTTTGCCTTGGTGGCCCGCCAATGGCGTGTCGTGCGCGAGGCGGGTGATGTCTCGGCGAAATGATCTCGGTATGACCAATTGCAAAATAGTTTCGCGCTTTCCCCGAACAACGCGATATAGGAGGTCGTCTTTAAGGCAGAACCTGGATGTATCCGGGTTGTCCGGATCAATCTTAGCAAAGAGGGGCTTTAGTGATGGATCTGTGCGCTGTTCGTTACGAAAAATCTCGGGGGTTACATCCAAATCGACGACAGGCGATCGTAATGTGTCGTCACTCTGGCGACGCGATTGTTGTCTTGTCGTGACACACGCAATGTCGTTATCATCCCAAATCCCGAGTTCGCAATCGGAGACGTCCTTTAAGTGGGGAATATTCCCAATGATTAGGTCGGCGACCGGATTTGGTAGCACGCAGGCCGTGACAACACCAGTTATAAACGGTGTGTCAACATATATTTCCGCCAAACGAAAATGTTCAACTGAACCACCAAAAGTAATGCAAGTCGCATCGCGATCCAGGAGTTGTGCAGGACGGACCAGGGATTCACGTACACCGACGGTCGTACAGCCTGAATCTCGCAATACGGATGCTCGTATGGCGTTTACTCGTCCCTCATACAATGTCAGCGCGCCTCGCTCGTGGAGGGCGGACATCACTGGAATAACTTTATCTACGGTTTCGGCATTCCTAGTTCTGTAACCGCGGTTTTCGGTGAATGCTACAGAGCATGCATTTGCCGCATCTAATCTAACTCTGCATTGTCGCGCAATGTGGCCTCCGGCGCCACATCTATAACAGTAGACTGGATTATCATCCCTTCGAGGTGTACCTCGATAAGAAGGAAATGTGGGCGCTTGATAGTAGTTGTTACGCGGTCCTCCGGTAGGGAAAGGACGTGTATATCGGGGTTCCCAGTCCCGAGAAAATTTATGGGGATTCGGTTGCCTCCTGCTAACCGGCGGCTCGGACCGTGGACGAACCTGCGGCGACTGTCGAAAGGGCTGTCTTGATTGTCTCGACGGTACCGGTGTCTTAGTAGCAGCGCCGGCGTAACACGGTTCGTTTACTTTAGCTTTAGCTAACGATCGATTAGGGTGAGCTGCAGCATACCGTTCCGCTATCGATGTTATCTCGACGGTAGTTTTGGGGGCTTGTTCCTTAAAATGCGCCACCAGGTCCGTGTGGCAGGACATATATATTTGGTCTTTAATTATCAAATCATATAGTTTCTTATAGTTTCCCTCTTCCACACCGGCCAACTCAGTCCAACGGCTGAGTAGGTGGCGGAGGCGGTCCACGTAAGTAGAGAAATTCTCAGATGCCTCCGGCTTGCAATCGCGGAAACGCTTATGAAATCCATCTTCCGTATGTTGGAAACGCTTTAATAGCGCGGTCTTTAGAATGTCATAGTCCCTAGCGTCATCAATAGTGAGGCTATGGAAAACTTCCAACGCTCTCCCTGTCAAAAGATTGGCGAGGCATGACGTGTACTCACTACGCTGCCATCCCGCGCAAACGGCATGGAGTTCGAAGCGGTGTAGGTAGGAATCAATACGATCAACCTTATCATTAAAGGTTGGCAATTTAGGCTTCGTTTTATTATTGGAAGTAACTTCCGGAGCCCCGGTAGGTTGGGCTTGCTTCGCTTCTAACTGTTTCAAAGCGAGCTCGTACTCTCTTTGAGCCTGTTTTTCCGCGCGTTCCGCGGCTCTATCTTCTCGTTCCGCGGCTTTTTCTTCTCGTAATCTCTCCGCGGCCTTTTCTTCTCGTAATCTCTCCGCGGCCTTTTCTTCTCGTAATCTCTCCGCGGCCTTTTCTTCTCGTTCTTCTTTCAGTTTCTGGTCTACCCAAGAAGCACGCTGAGCTTCCGGTATGCCAAATGATTGGGCCAGTTCCAAATATTTCTGTAGTTCGGCCATGATATCGGTCGATAATACGATATAATAATGTCCTAATCGAGGACAGCTCCTGAAAAATCTCCAACTTTATTCTCCCTTGAAGCAATTTATCAATTGCACTCTGCGGGTGCTCGTTCCTGCAGTATGAACGAAATTAACGAAATCAACAACAAACTGTACGTCTTAGTCAACCAAGTAGTGGTTGAGCTATCTCAGTGATCACTTAACTCCACTTATTTCTCCTAATCCTCAAGCAGTGAGTCTACTGCTTCCGTGATTGGTCGTTACTAACGATACCAATGTAATATTCCCAGTGTATTTTCCGTACACTCCTAGCAGCGTTCCCTCTGCTATAAATCGGAATAAATCAATATTCACGATATGAACTTCCTTGGCTATACCAGCCTAACAACTCTAATATCCAGATTATCTCTCAACGTGCCCTAGACACGTGATTTATCCCAGGCAATAATATAGCAAGTATGAATACAAAATATAATAATGCAACACTATAATGGAAAAGAATTACATGGAGAGTAAGACGAGACTAACAGAAAGAACAAACGACAACAGACCTGACTAACCTGAAACTATGTACAGAAAGGTAAGAAAAGCACAAGAGAGACGTCTTCCTAAAATACGAGGAAGATAGAACGCTAACAATCTATACGAATAACAGGTCCCTACAGAACTATTCAAGGCAAAGCGTATCTCCTATCCGTTTTAAACGCCATCTAGATCTGCTAGTCTGGCAAAAAGAGGTATGCTGAGTCTTGATCCCTTCCAACCTCCCGCCTATCTAATCTAACACAAAAGAAAAAAATAATGCCTGTCAAAAGTAGGGGAGCTGGAACGACGAACCCCTCAAACGAAGACAAATACAGATGGTTCACTTAACTGGGCAAAATGGACTGGCTCTTTCCTTTGGTCCACAGCGCTGGTCTTGTCTTTTCCTGATGCTAGCTGTCAGTCCCTCGTAGTGGTCCCAGGATCAATGACGAGAGGACATGCCAGACATGTGGGGGAGAAACAAAAACAAAAAAATCAGCAGTATACAAAACTATAAACTACAAAAATTACATAAATAACAGTGGAGTCTTAGAGTGGTAGACCTGCAGCTGTTGACGGGGTCCTCTTCCGATGATAGTAGTGTTCTCTAGATGTCAGAAGGTGACGGGTCCTCTTCAGATGTCAGTGGGGTCCCCTCCAGATGTCAGTGGCAGAGTTAGGGTCTTGGGGATGTTACGACTGCACGAGAGGCAGCTAACTCACACTCGGACACAACCACACAAGAAAAGTACTAAATAACTAGAGCGTATATATGTCAGGCCGGTCAGGCCATAGTTTACATAAATATTAATAACAAAACAAAAGACAATAGAGGTATATATTCAAACCAAAAACTCTAATTAATAACTTAACCAATGATATTCATGTAACTATGGAGGTACTGCAATCAATAGTAAATAGGTATATTATACGAAACTGGATATCAATTTAAAGTGACAGTTGAGTCGCCACTGGCCAGTCGCCAGGCAAACTCTCCATAAATCATATGGGCTTAAATGTTAGGAGAGCCCCGTACGTTCAAAGCCTACAGAAGCACTCTTCGGCTTGTAGGTAATTTAAGCAGTTGCCAAAAGACTATATTTTATGCACAATCACTATTCAATTCATCAACAATGTGCTATATTATTCCAATCATACTATGGCAATAGATCTATCATACAGGACACTCGTGGTCGAGTGCCAGCTGGGGTTTCCTTAGTCTTCCTATGAGGCTGTAGTTCTCTCTCTATCTCCGATCTCTATTATACTTGAATAATTAAGATATATTACCATTGCTCACGCCTACTGAGAGGCGCGAACATCAAAATAGCGCAGCGTGGGCTTTCAAAGGTCAGCCCACTCAGACCTTTCTTTCTAGAGCTCAGTCAGTCCGTTAGCAAGGACTTCTTAGTCTTCAGACCACACAGTTCAGGTACTGGCCAACCGGAGATACTTCACGAAACGATGCTTCTCTCGTCTGTATTCACTAAATCTGAACGTTACACGATGTTATATACTAACCAACTACCCAGCGTGCTAGTCCGCTGGCCCAATTAGTTCAGCTATCTCATAGGTCGAAACCTCCCACCATTTTAACTGTAGTAATACGTCTGCACTATTCTACCAGCCAGTTAACGTGCAAAAACTTGTCTAGTCATACTTAACAATGTCAACTGTCCCCACCTTGTTTCACCCCTACTCCATTACTTATTAATCACGAACATTAAAGCCGACAAGCGTGACTCTAGCAGTTTAACTTTACATTTATTTACTCACCAACTATAATTTGGCGAGGACCGTTCAAGGCCACCAGCCAATTTCTCATGGCCCTGGTAAACAACAACAACTCACTCTCAGCGTGAGTTTTAACAATATCCGAATCATGACACATGCCGTTTAACATGCCTTTATCATTTTCCCAAGACCTCTGCACTTTTTCTGTCCCTGAGTCAGGCCATTCAGGTGAACAAATTATTTTTTAAGCCATTCACTTAATTTACTAATCATGTATCGTGACATTGCCTTCTCCCTCCTCTACTATGTAAAGCTTCCACTTACTATAATGTTAGTTTTAGCGAGAGATTTGATTTCCAGGTCGTAGAGCACAGTCATACATGTACTGAAAAGCGGTTTAATCAAAGGAACACAATATCTCTCTAATTACCACATCAAATAAAGACAACGACCAACAACAAAGTCAGTCATTTTCTCCCAGTTTTCCGTGATGAAAAACCTACCCACAGATGCCCTAATATTACATCGGAATTCATAATTACAGACGTAGAATGGCGACTTCAATACGCTTATGGCCCCTTTCTTCTCATTTCACATGTGGACGACAACCAGCATCAAAGTAAAAGTTTCCTCAAGATTTTCCCCAGTTCGAACTTCAGACCGTCAGTACTATTACATGAGTATGACATATAGTTATGAATAGTTGCATCGTAATAAACGTAATCCGACGATACCGGTACCATTTTCTTAGATATAGTAGGGGTGACAGGATACATAAACACGCGAAACTAGTGTGGGAAAAAAAAAACGTGAAAAAAAACGGCAGCCACGGCAACCGAATAAACAAAGCGCGAGGCGCACTGTTGCTATTACAAAAATATGGCCTCCCGCAGGACCCGCAGTTAAGCGTGTCGGACAAAATAATGGCCTCGCATGCCTCACGTATTGCGCGGGGAGGCCAATCTTGCATGAATTTATGGCTCCCATTAAAGTTGAAATTGCCTCCAATTAGCCTTTAGCGTTAGAAATGCAGGTCTATCAATGTAAGGACAGACTTTGTTAATTTTGTGTCCTGATCTTTTGTTTGTCAGTGGGAAAAAGACTAAACCTTCAGATATTCAGTGCTGTGCTTGGCGATGAATATAATTGATTAATGTGATTATGAACTAGACTTGTAATTATCCCACAACAGAAAGATAAGATATAACATCATAAGATAGTTCTGTGACTCACAATTTAGGTCCAACTAAGTCTTACTGAGCATCTGAGGAATGTTTAAAACTGCAAACTTAGGTGCTTGCTGTAGTGTTGTTTGAAAAAGATCAGGGTGAAAAATGAGAAATGCCTAAGAGATAAATTATAAGAATCGGATTATTAGAAAGCAGTCTTTTCTAGCACCCTTGTGCAGATCTTCAGTTTTCTAATTTGCTGCTCGTTCACCAAAAGATATGAATTTATATATTAATAATATATATAATATATGAATAAGCATATCAAATGAGTAAAATAATTTATCCTCAGAGAAGTGATAGTTGCAGCATTAGCCATTGGCAAGGCGTGGACGTTTTCTTTCTTTTTGCTTTGTTGTTTGTTTTTATTTATTTAAAACGCAAAGGTAATTAGATTGACTTTTAGTTTTATAGTGAAATTTTATTGTGATACATGCCTCATTGTCTGTACAAGTGTATTGCAATATAATTGCATGGTGAACATATTTCTACCTTTATGATAGTCAAGGATCTGTTCTGACTTATTTTTGCAGATTGAATGCCTGGACGTGTGTGGGAAAAATATGTACATTGGCACCAGTGATTGGTGAGTAGACGCTGCATGAATGAAATGAATTACAGGAGGCTGGCAATTTATTGACAGGAGAGAGATGAAAGTCATGAAACTTCCCAGGTTGTTTTATCTCGGTTAGAAATCATCATTTACACTCAATTGTGGTATAGAACGCTTTAAAACAGGAGAGATTATGGTAGTTGAATGTAACACTGAAGTACCGGTACTTAATGATTAAAAGAATTGGAGGCAAAAGGAGTCCATTTATGTACATGAGATGTACTGTGCAATTTGTAATGGTGGTAGTGGCTTATAGCAGAGATATCAAGATAATAGATATTTCAGTGTAAGGCTGTGACAACACCTTGAAATCCCTACCTTTGGGACTCTCTTATCTTTTATCGCTGCATGTAGATCAGAAGATAGAGCTATTAATATTAATCCACACTAAATAATTTCATTTAAGTCATGATGTGATAAATAACAGCTTAGATTGCTGTGTTTGCCATTTTACTGGTTAAAACCAATGCTGTCAAATGCATGGGAAGTTAATTCTGTTAAGAACAAGGCAAACTTTGCAGTGTATCAAGCCTCCTTTATTGTAAGCCTATTGTTAAGTCAAAGGGCCATACATATATACAAAGAGCTTTGCCAAGTCCAGCAGGCTGCGAACCTTGCTACCCTAATTAATACCAGGATTAGCGGCCTACTAGGCTTAGCAACGCTTTCTGTATATGGCTCAAAGTTATTTGTATTCATTGATGATAGAGTGGAGGAGCTGGAATGTAGCATCTCTACATGATATGGAATCATCCTTTTCTACTATTTATGTCCAGTGTTATTCAGGGCATCAGGTATTTAACAGACTATGCGTCTCTTTTCATGCTCTTATACCTGTCATCTAATGGTGTTGAATGTTCTCTTCTCCAGTTTTGTGGTTCACTACAGTATTGAGGAGAAGACTCAAGCCAATGGTCGAATTTCCTTTGTTACAGAGAAACAGGGTCACAAATACTTGGTTGTGGTAGGACACTGACATTCTTAGTCTGTTACCAGTTGTTTCCTTAGCATACTTCCTGACGTATTACTGTGTTTTGTGTCTTTCGGTCGGTGATAAGTAATGAGTAATGTATTCAGTCATACCTGTCTTTCTAAGTTCGAGCCTAAGCCTATCCTTCATTTGAAGGTTTTGGTTTGCCACAAAACACAAAAAATTTGCATTCTTTAAGACTTTTGGTTGTATGAAATTTGTTATTGGCATGTAACTGTTTTCATTTCACTTTGTAATGTTTAAATTTTGAGATTTTTATCATTAATGGATCTGTAGTATGGGATATGTCATGTGTTATATCGTTTGTCAGGGAAATACCACAGATGTTGTATAAAATTCTTTATTAAGTGATAATAAAGTGGTATTACTGATGTAGCAGATAAGGGAATGCTTAGTTTTTTGTTCCTTGTGTTACTTCAGAAAAAGCCGGTGGCTCAACTGAGAGCAGCTTCAGCCTTGAACCGCATCATGGTCTTGTGTGATAACACTCTGACTCTGCTCAATATGTTTGATTTAGAAGTAAGTCACATTTCACAGGTCACATTTCTTCTTGTTAGATCACTTTGTGTATGTTATGTGTCAGTACAAAAGCAGGGTAACGCAACTGTAAAATAATCTTAAGTATTTAATGAGAATTCTTCATATTTCTTCCAATGGGTCTGTCAGTCAGTCAGCTTGTTAGTCCCAATACTGGCAAATATGATGTATTGGGTGAGATGCACTGTAGTAGTAAATGAAAACCATAGAGGAAAAACAACCATAATTACAAAAATGTGAAAAGTAAAGTTTGCAAATCCACAAGTTTTGTCCTGCAGTTGAAAAGGTGATGCTCCATATTTTGTGATTGCATACGCTTTTTTCAAACTTTGGTTTTGCAGAGACAGGCTGATGAACCAAGCTTGTACATAGAAGGGATAAGGGCAAAAAAATCTCTTTTGGTTACTAGTGTGGTTGTCTTCAGTTTAGTGCTAATAACATGCAGCTGATCCTCTATGGTCTTTTCTTTTTTTTTTTTTTTTGCTTCCAATGGCAGCCCATTGTGACAGGAGCAAAGATCAAAAGTGTGGTGTGTTTTTGTATCAATGAGAATCCCATCAGAACAAATCCTTTCAGTGTGGAGGTGAGTACTGACTAAATATGTGCTAGATTTGTGCTTGATTGTTTTGACAAGCATCTGGGGTGGAGTGTTTGGAGGCATTAGTACTGCCTTATTTCGTATCATGTTAGCATGTTTGTGTTTTTTGGAAAAATTCCCAGTCATTTTGTAGTAAATTTTACAGTAAAACTGTTTAACACTTTGAAATCTACTCCCACGGGGGAGACCCTTTTACAGTTTTTTGGTAGGAATGATAGAATACACTTTGTTACACCATATTATGGCCAAATCTTAATTTGATAAAAGATGGAGATAGAATAAAGCAGTGCTGGGAGGATGAGTGGCTGATTGAGACTGAGGTGGAATTGACAAAATATTATTAAAAAGAAAAAAACCCAGAAAATCTGTGGGATTGCAGCAAGGCTTGAAGCAATGTGAAAATGTGGCAGAAAGAAAAAGTTTTTTATTACAAAGCCTCATGTAAGAAATAATACAGAAACAATACATTAATACGCAGAGGAAAATGGAAGTTCACACTTGAAGATTAAAGCGAGTGAGATTTGCCATCAACTTATTGCAGAGATGATATCCCTCTTGAAATTTCCTGATTCCTAGAGCTTTAGAATTTGTTTTCTCCCTATCTATTTCTCTTTTCTTTCTAGTCCAATTCATAATCATTTAAAGGGAAAAGTATTACTGTCATAAGTAAACAGTTTTTTGTGTGTTGTCTGATATGCCTAGGCCTATGTGCGTGTTCCTGTTGGTGGTGATGCATTATGTCAAAAGTTCAGGAATTTTTTAACTGTCAGTATTTCCTGTCGCGATGTGGGTTAGATGGGGATATTTCGACTGACACTCTTTCGAGGTCCGCTCCCACAATCGACGAACACACAAAAAAAAATACTTGCACTCTAAAAACTAAATAAATCAATTGCTTTGATTTTTAGCAGAATTGTAGGGCAGTTTAATTACAGGAATTAATGTAACAAATATAATTATAAATATAAATATCAATTCAAAGGCAACTGAATCTAACTAATGAAACTACAGCTTTCTATAAAGACTAACGTATTCAATCTAACTACTTGCAGGTCATATGAGTTATATGCCAAATAGAATCCGCGCACGTGGCGACGGATATAACAGTTTAAATTCTATTAATTCAATGAGACATGTTATGATATGGACATTTCCTCTAGACACGCCATGGAGAATGCTTGTACAACCATGCGTTGTCTGGCGGTAGCTCTGAAACTGTCTTCAAAAGTAAGTAGAACGGTTCACTTTCATCATTACACATTAGTATGGACTCTCACCATGAGGCCCTCACTGGGAGTGAGAGCGCTGGATGTAAACGCTGTGGGTTTATATCAAACCAAGTAGCTTAGGCTCTGGAGCTTTAAATCAGGCTCCTCACAATGGACTGCTCAACTGCGTCTCTATGTCTCTCATCTGGCTGAGGACTATCGCCGACCACCTCGTAAATGGATTGTCTACATGTGGCCCAGAACTAAGTTCTGTATGGCCTTAAATACTGGTCTGCATCTGCAGCTTACCGTCTAATTCCTGGATTGTGATTGGTGCAACCACTTCTAGCTCAGCTGCCGAACTGAGTTATTTTAAGTAACAACCCTACGCAACGACCTTGGGTCGACATCAAAGGTCGAATCACTCAATACAATATAATGTAATTTTATAGCAATAAATTCTTAACATGTTCAAAACCCCGAGCTTTTACTCTGGATCACGGATTTTCTGTACGTCAACCGACGTCTCAACAACATTTAATTCCTACTCACCCCTTCCCTCTCTACTAAACCTAGTTCAAAACACGAGATATAAAAAGTGCTCAGCCATGCACACCTACGCTGTCCGTCTATCCTTCCCCTCATCTTCTGTCTATCTATTATAAAAAAAAACTGTTCAAAACAAATTGTTTACGAGACCAAGTTATGCTGGCTCGCACAATAATTACGTTTGCAAAAATTACTCACTGCTCTCTCACAAAAATTTAGTCAGTGGAAACATTTATGAATTAAATCTGTTCTTGACATTTCCCATCCTTGTAGATGTGCGAGGGCACAGTGCATGAGTGGTGGATCTGACACAAAGTAATTTCCTGATCGCCTGAAATAAAGCTGATTTTGTATAATGAAAGCATATAGTGGAATGTAAAGTAGCTTGGATGCTGTTTGTAGTCCAAATGTCATACATGCTTTTGTTCTGCAGGGCTTTAGCATTTGATTGATTCTTGTCCCTGTCATCTCTCTACATCTCTCAGTATTGCAGAATCCTTTCGGACTGTTCTATGTCTTTTTTAGTGTAGAATCCGATGCCATTTAGGGCACAGTTGTAGGGCTATCATGAAGAAAATATGACCTCAGTCACTTTTTTAATTGTCTCTTGATTAGCAAGCGCTGACAAAATAAATTTTATTTACAGATTTGTTTGACAGGTGTGGTGTATGAGGTAGAAGTTCTTCAGATCAGTTATTATGGTATTTTAAAATAATTTTTGTTTCACTCTGGACGTCCCTGACCTGTCTCTGTGAGTGCAGATCTGTGTAGCCTTGAAGCGGAAGATGATACAGTTACATACAGTGACAGAAGACCGATTGATTCATTTGCGAGATGTTTCCTTACCTGAGCAAGCTCTGCTAGTTGTAAGTTTGTCTGTTAATTATAAGACCTCCAATGTAGTCATGAAAGGCTTTTTAACTGCTGAGCCTTAATTTCTACATATCATATCATGCATAGAAAGACATAAAGGTGTATGTGGGTGTAGTTTAAAAGGTCTTGGAGTTCGCTATATATTTACTACTTTTGTTCATTTTGAGTCACAACTGAGTTGAACAGAAGAAAGTGTTCCAACATTTTGAGTGGGGGGGGGGGGGGGGGGGTTGAACAGAAGAAGATGTTCCAACATTTTGAGTGGGGGGGAGGGGAGAGGTACATTTTCTTTGTGTAGAATTAAAAAGTAAGATGGGAAATTTTGTTCTTTGCCTCAGTTTACACATTGTTCCATACTTTAATTAAACAGAAAGCCCTTCTGGACACACAAATTTTTATACACTAAGAAAGACTTGTTGTTCTGTGTTTTTTTGGTTTGTTCAATTGTAATGGGATTCTAAGTATACAATAATTAACTAAAGCAGTTCATATCACTCTCATTGTCCCTAATATCACTATTGTTGTTGGGATTAAGCGTTTTGACCGCAGTATTGGAGCTAAATTGCATGCAAAGATGTGCCACTGAACTGGAAAATTGTTGTGTATTCATTCCCCAAATTCATTGTGGATTAAGAAGACTGAAATATAGAACTGTTCCAGGAAACAGAGCAGCTTTCTCTGGAGACAGAAGTAAACAATGGAGGTTCCCCACCCTAAGAAAGGGGTGCTAAATATCAGAATAAACAAGGTCTCATTAAGAGTGTGCAATAGCACCTCAAATTGGATGATTCCGTTGTTTTGCATGAAACCAGATTGCACATGAAAAAAATGGATGAAACTGAGTACTATTCCTGTAAATTGTGGTTCAGCATTCCTTGTTATTCACGGTTTAGCATTATCTGATGAACCACACCTTGAAACTGTCAAGTTGGAGACTGTTTAAATAACCAGTCCTGGAAACTGTATGAAGAATTAGTAACTGGCTAGTTATGAATTAGAGTGTTCTATATATAGTGCAATCCTAATATCTCGACATCAGTGGGACCGTCTGACTTGTGTCGAGTAAAGAGAAGTCGAAATAGCAGATTAGTGGTGGAAGAGAAAAAAAAAGGGGGGGGGGGGGATCAAACATCACCATAATGGCAAGTGTCCAGTAAATAACGCAGTTATGTCCCTTTTTCTTTAATTATCGGCATTCTGTCACCCGTTCCTCCAATATCATTGTTGTGCGAAGCAGTTGCATGGCAAAGATATACTGATATCGGAGAAATGCTGTAGCTATCAAAGGCGCCGTGCTTTACTGTTGTTGTTTTTTTAACCTCGACCTGACTGTTTCTTTAGATACACACACAGTAAGGCAGTTAACCGCGAGATCTAGGTCAAGGCCTAGTATCAACGGTGCACGAATGTTTTGTATTGGAAAAAAATCACTCAGTTTTCAGTTTGTACTCTGTACCTTTACTGCCGTACGCTTATGCAAGGCACTCCACACTCGCGTTACTGAAGCCAAGGGTCATTCTCTGTGTCTACACACCCCCCTCTCCTACCCCTCCCCGCCAGCACCGCAATATAAAGAGGTCTTATAATATGCAGGGAGTTGTGTGGGCATTTTTTGGTAGTACAATAGTAGATCTAGTGCATTTGTTTTGCTGCGGTCGGGGAAAAATGTGTCGATATAAGAGGAAAGAATGGATCAACATGTCGAGTTACAGGGAAATATTTAGTAGCATTGAAGAAGGAACAGATTGGGACCTAAAAATTGTGTCGAGTTACCCAGAATGTCGAGAAAAGCCATGTCGAGATAAGTGGATTGGACTGTAAATATATATAGAAATGAAGAGGATGAAAGAGATGGAACTTTGTTACATATAAAGTAGCAGTGCACCTTGACAGCATTTCGATGCATCTCATTGCTTCTGATATCAGAACATGCTTTTAATTTTTTAATTTCCTCAGGGAGTAGATGGTGTGTTTGTATGTGCAGCGCTCACCTCTGAGTATTGCATGATAGATACAGACAGTGGACACATTACTGACCTCTTCCCCATTGACACAGAATCAACACACCCTATCATTAAACGTATCAGTAAGGTAAGAACTTGACCTTCAGACATTGTCTAGGTTACCTTACCATAAATCAGGATTTTGTCACTGTCATAAGCTGGCCTACATCTATCTCCGGTCAACAGATATATATAGAAATTTTATTAAATTTAATTATGGAAACTTTAACTCACTGACTACCATTTTTTGTTCTGTGTACTGACTTTGCAGGGTTGTTTTTTCAAAAAATCATTGTGGTGGAACTGTGAAAGATTTGTCATTGTTTTTTTCTTTCACTGTGATAAAACAGACTAGTTTTATCTTTGTTTGTGATTATTTTTTGTTTGAAAAGTCCAGGTCATCCACATGCTGAGTTGCATTATGCTTAGGCTTGGAAGTTGCCAGTTTGACTGTAGCAGAAGAATCAGCAATAAAAAATTCATAAAAAGTCAACTGGAAAAGTTACAGGGCTCAAACTTCCAGTCAGTCAATGAGAAATAGCTATGTAATTCCTAGCTCTAGCATTGACCGCCACTGTGGTGTTATCTTACCCAGAAAAAAACTTGCAAAGTTGATTTCACTACAGTGGTGGCTGTGTACTAACCTGTAAACAGCAAAAATATCACCAGTGTGATGATTGTGGTTCTGAGTGACTGAGACAGAAAGAGCTTATGTAGAGCCTGATGATTGACCACATGAATGGTTACTTTAAATCTACACCGGGGCTTAGTTTCCTCTGTGAAAGCTGTTTTGAAGGAAGAATTATTTGATAGTGATGACATTGTTTGAAATGGTCAAAGACAGGTAAATTCACTGACATGGTGAACTTTCAATGACAGTTTTCTAGCATTAACAAAGTAACATGCTTTTTGGCTGCAGGAGGAGTTTCTGCTTAGCGGTCCCAGTGCATTGGGAATATTTGCCACCTCCGCTGGTGTTTCCCAGCGGCCACCTATGCAATGGTCTGATGGTCTTACCTGGGTCAGCTATGTTCATCCATACATTCTTGCCATGAATGATGAGTTCATCACAGTACACAGGTATATTTGTACATGTGTCTGATGTACATACATATCGTCATTGTATATTTCTGTCCGCCGAACTCATATTTTGATATTTTTGCAGGAGACACACAAAAAAAGTTGGCTTGCAGATGTTTAAATTCTAGGAATTGGACTAAATGATTGAAAATGCAACACTTGAATTGAAATGTCCAATGCTGTTCAAAATATAGCATAGGTGTCACGGTGTATTACCAATTTGTAGCTAAACGGTGTTTCTCTAAAATCCAAGTTAGATGGATAGGAGCATTCAGTAACAATATGCTGGATGCTTCATCTTTTCTTTACAACAATGGGACTAATATGTGATGATGAGCGGGTGTACTGTTGTCATCATAGGAGTCAACATTTTCTTTGAGACACACATGACATATTCAGGATCCTGCTGAAATTGTCATGGCATGGGTAACAATTGTTTTCTGTCATCATGTGAGTATTGATCAGTTTGCAGGATGAAATCCCTCATGTTGGGAAATTCAATGCAAAATTATGAATCCAATAAGACAACAACTGAAAATACTCGTTGTGATGATGGGCGATCTACTGTGCATTTCTTGAGTCATGTCAGTAAATTTTCACTCTTACCATTACAAAACTTATTTCATCTCTACTCCCTGCCTAGTATTTTGGATCTTAAATATTCATAAGGTTACCTACGTAAATCTGCAGTGTTACATTACAAAACTTATTTTATCTGATCTCCCTCCCTGACAATATTCTGATTCATAAGATCATATATTGTAAGTAAACCTTAAATTTTACATTACGAAACTTATTTTGTCATATAATCACAGTCCCCTAAAACTGTAGTGACTGGTTTTGACTACTTTCAAAGAGAAGCAAAAAACTGATTTATTTAGCGCAACTGGTCTAGTCATCATGGCTTTTTGAAAGTTTGCTATTCAATTATTTTTTGGCGTAGGATGTCTAGAACCAAGATCCATTCGATGTGGCTTTGAATGTAGTTGAACATACATAAATATGAGTTTTTCAAATTTTTGAATTACTACAGCCTTAGAGAAGGGTGACGATGTCTTAACCACCCTGAAAGTATTTTGGATCAAAGGTGCATAAGATTATGTGAGTAAATCTTCAGGTTTACGGTACAAAATGTTTTTGTCTTGTCTTCCTCTCTGACAGTATTTTGGATCAGCAACAAAAACAAGCCATACCATTCCAAGGTGGAGTTTTCCTGGGAGATTTTGATGGTCGCATTTTTGTTGCCTCCAGTCGAGAGATTTATTCATTAGTTCCCATTCCCTTTGAAAAACAGGTGAGTGGTGACTGTGGTGTGTAATGGTGGGGATGGGAGCATTCTGTCAAAGCTTCTGTCTAATGTGTTCTACTTGCCATAATAGTGACAGAAGGACGATAATTTTGTGCAGAGGGAAACAAATTTAGTCATGCCGGCAGTTCACCAAACCACTTGCGACAGATGTACTGCTTATCAAAAATAAAAACAGATATAACATCTCTTCAGGTCTCAAGAAAAGACATTCCAGGGCTGTAGGAAAACATTATTACAACAAGAAAATGTGTAAAATGTAAGAAAGTGTATATTAAGACTGCCTCCATGAGGCCAAGGAACTCAGTAACTATTGGACTTACTTCTGCTATTGGAATAAAGGACACCAAATAGTGTGCTCAAAATATGTAAATTGTATTCATTTTTTTTTTTATGCCAAACAGAAAGAAATACTGGATTGTTCATTTCAAAAGAAAGAAGTGTCTGTTTTAATACTACCTGAAGAAGCAAAATTCTTTCATAATAAAGGCATCCAACTGAGATTGATGTGAATGAAGAATAACACTACATGGATTTTAATCAACTATTCATGCATTTTAAGCAAATTTAACTCGCCATGGCATATTAAAAAAAACAACAGCAGCAAAGCAACCCTAATGTGTCACTGAGTCAACGGTTTTTAAGTTTTTATTTTATTTGGCTGTTCTACTGTAAATGTTCAATATTTCTGTACCTACAGATTCAAGCACTCTTAGCTGACAAACGAGTGAATGAAGCTTTAGATTTGGCCAAAAATGCCAACAAAACAGGCATGACACGAGACAGATTTATCAAGGCAAGTACTGGAGCATAGATAAGCAATGCTCTTTTATACAAGTCCATAGCTTTTCAACCCAAGGCTTTCAAAATTTGCTATGGCATGAAGGTTTGCAAGTGAAATTTAAATTAATCCAAGTGGGGAAAAAATTTGAGATAGTTCATTTGTTGAAACTAAGTTTTAATTATGGGCCATTGAATTTACCGGGTAACTGTGTTTTCATTGATTTCTCACATTGCTAAATTTCATGTGACTTGTTACCTTGGAAATGTGATAGCTGACAATACTGATAAGGCCACTGTAGTTTTTCATCTGAGAAATTGTTGATAGATTTCAAGCAGTAAGGATGTACATCATTTGTTAATGTCTTTTCCAGGGTCAGAATATGTAAATGGATGACAGTAACTGGTATATTAATTCATCATGCTTTCAGATGTTTAAGAGAATACAGCAACAAGCAGCCTTTATAGAATTTTCCCAGCAAAACTTTGATGATGCCAGTCAATTGTTTAAAGAGAGTGCCATTGATGTGAGAGAGGTAAGAAATATCAAATGTCTCTATTGTCTTGCTCCATAGATCCGGGGGCGCGGCAGCAGTATTAGTCTCTCAAGTTATGAGGTTCAGAGCCTGCTCATTGAGGCATAGTGTTTTCATATAAGATTTTCTTAATGTTTATCACACCCTTGATTTAGGGAGATAAATCTGAGTGTCTGGCTTTCGTGACCACTGAGTACTCCGCCAGTCAGGAATGGCCAGGAAATATTATGTTCTAAATGCTTTATATCTGAAAAGGCCAGCACGGGAGTGGCAGTCTCTACTGCAGTGGTCACATATGTGGGTGGTCTCAGATCTGGTGGGAGTGTCCTGATCTTTTCTGTTGGCCTAGTTGTCGTCTGCTGCATTTATCAGTTGTTTTTTTTTCCTGTCTTTTTTGACTAAATAGGGAAACCCATTTACAAGTTTGCTCCTAATATTACTTTCTGATGTCTCGAAATCTTACAAACCGTTTAATTTTTGAGTGTTGATTAATGTTTGATTGATAATGTGGTGGTTTAGATGACTACTTGCATAGAATATTGAGGGGGACAGATGTATTTGTGGAACTTGATATGTTAACGTTTATCAACACAGATCATCAGCTTGTATCCCAAATATCTGCCGGCCAACGTCAACTTCACTCGCTCAGTGCCTGCCCTTCATGAAATTGCTGACATCAACCAATTGTCTCGCTCAGATGATAAACTACGGATAGAGTATAAGGACTTTTTGCGGAGATTTCTGGAAGACATTCGGGGGACAAACAGTGCTCATGGGTATAAGAGGGTAAGTCCTGTACGCAGTTGCGATGTAACTGCTGACTAATTGTGTTTGAATGGTACTTATAATTCAGTTAAAAAGATTGTTGACATGGTTTTTATTTGTGAGAGAAGTACCTGCAGTTATTTTGAATGTATCATGATCTATGCGTATCTCAGAGGACAGATGGGTGGGACGGAGGTAGGGAGGGAAGCAGGAGAGAGGTGATATATGGAGCGATGACGCAGAATTAATAATCAGTTGCAGCCGCCCATGCCAACAAAATCTAGCAAAACGATATTTAGGACAAAAGAATTGACCATGCCTTTGATAGAAAATGATAGCAGCCATATTAAACTGAATAAGCAAACATTAAAAATTCTATATTTTTCGTCTTAACCAGAGCTCCTAGATACAATAAGATGAGACAACTAAAGCATTCAGTATGCACAGATTTCGCATTGCCACCTAGCAGGGAATGCGTGGAAGTCATGAACAATGCTATATTTTACAAAGCCAGTATATGGGAAATATTGAATTTTGTTCACTGCTCAGATATTGATGTAGGCCTTGGTTGAAGTTACTTATTTTGTAATTCCAACTTCATTGGCTGTAGGAAAACTTTGGCAGTTGTTTTTTTTTTTATAGTTGATGTAGCACTGTAACAAATCCTCATAAATTTATCATGATGCCAAGCATTCTTTTCATGCAATATACCATGGGCCCTGTGAAATACTAGTCTACTTGACATGCCATCAGTGTGCTACACATACAAATCACCACTGCACATTTTTGATTTTCTATCCTTGCTCATCAGCAGAGCAACCGTGGTTGTTGCTAAAGGTGTGTGTTTTTAATTTTTTAACAGGAAATAGATGTCGCCTTATTAAAACTCTATGCAGAGTCAGCAGTGGAAAAGTTACCAGAGCTTCTTTCGGGGGATACAGGCTGTGATCTGGAAGATTGTGTGGAATGGTTGGAGAAGTATGAAAGACTCCATGCACTGGGCATGTTGTACCAGAGACATGGAGAGAATGACAAAGCTCTCAGTGTCTGGACAAGGTTAGTGGATCTCTGACCACTGATTGTTTGTCATTCTTTGTTGAATGTACAGCAAGCACACTGTACATGACTGATGCCACGTGTGACATATTGACGTCACTCTGATGAACTGGTATATCACTACAAATAGCATTTTCAATTTTATACATATTTGAGATCTATAGGCCATTAACCTATTATCTTGAAAAGGATATTGCAGAATTTACAGCAAGTTTTTATAAAAATGCATTTGTCCAAGTGCATCTTTAACCCATCCGTTTTTGGCCATATGACGAACCAAAATGTCATAAATAACTAACTGGCATATAGCTTGCTTGAGTGGCATATCCACCTAGCATAGTTCCCTGCTTGATGAAACAATATGCCATTATCTCAATACTGGAGTTTTTGGCAATACACCAGTTCCTCATACAGTCAACAGTCTGACATACCAGACAGACCCTGCTAAAGACAACATTTCGTTCCCTTAGAATGACAAGGTTCTAACTACCTTCCTTCAACTTTTGAGAAATCAAGGATTAAAGTTTCGTGTGATCATAGCTTTTAGAGCAAAGAATTTTTTTCTTTTTAGCAGTCCTTACAAATTATGCACCGAATCTGCTTGATACATTGACACACAATGGAAAAGGGCTGTAGAAGTAGTGTATAGTGTGTAACTCAGTTCAGCCAAAGAGTGGAGATAGGACCTCGTCATTCTAAGGGGACTGTTCTGTATAATTGGACCACATATACTTAATTACAACATTCTACTCATGGCAAACTACATTTGATAATGGCTTGTAATATTTGATGAACCTTACATATGTCCTATAACATGACAGGTTGGTTGACAGCAAAAAAAGTGATCCCACCTTCCCAGGTATGGAGTTTGTGGTGGATTTCCTGGCACGGTAAGTGGTGCACTGGTTGTCTGTGGTCGGGTTGACCCATTCATTATTTTGTCAGTCTTAACCAGGGAGCTAAGTGCGTTGCATTCTCTTTTGAATTTTGAGCAACCACGCGTTATGTTTTGGTTTACTGTAATAGTTGTATTTGTTGTAGATTTGAAAAGCTAATTGTCATAATCAGTAAGTTGAAAATATGAAGATGTTAACAGAGAGTGAAGTTATTTGGAGTAATTCCTGTTCAACAGAGGGTTACGCAGGCCTTTTTTTTTTTTTATCTGTATGCCATATCATATGTCATATGATCAGGCTCAGTTTGCTGCTAAAAATTCACTCATGATTTAGGTTTGTGGAAAAATGTGTTCCACATTCTTCATCCTGTCCTTTGCCATTTTCACCATACATTTAAACTGTAAAATATGTTGAAGGCTAAATTATCACTCCAGATTGTAGGGAGTTTATTACTATGTGTATTATTAGGGTTATTACTCAAAGATCTTTTCAAAATGAGACCATAACATTTAATTGCAACTTAAAAAGAAAATTTGGCCAACACTCTTTGCTCTCCATAGAAGTGAGAAATGGTTATAATACAGATGATATTGTGTGAATTAGATGATGTGCTCATCATCAAATTTAAAAAGTTGTATGAAGACACAAAGCTATCCAAAGAATCTGTAGTTAGAACAGAACTGGGTTGAACACTAAATATCTGTCAGCTTTCAAGGTTGTAGTTGGGCTAGGATGTTGACAAAATTTGGATTGTGTTTCAGCCTGACTGACCATGAACTGTTGTGGAAATATGTGGACTGGATGCTGGAGAAGGATGAGGAGCTGGGAGTGAGGGTGAGTAATGACTATTTACAAAAGAAACAAAGTTTTATATGTAAAGTTTGCTCTTTTTCTTAATGTGTCTTATTTCCTATCGGTTACTGTTCCATATAGATCATTCTTGACAAATTAATGATAATATTAATTACGAGTGTATATGGTCTGTTTTTTAAAAAATCTCATGTGGTAAGTGGTAAGTGCATATAGAAATGTGCACTAGTTTAATGAGAAATGCAACAACGTGACAAAATCCTACAGCTGCACTTTGCAGACATATGTACTGTTGTCCTTTCATTACACCGTTTTTTAACCTTCTTTTCTGACAGATTTTCACTGACAGACCTTCTAATGAACCCCAGTCGGAGCGACTACGGCCAGAAACTGTGGTTGACTATTTGCATCGATTTCCCCGAGCTGTGATTACATATTTAGAATATTTAGTGTTCCAGAGGAGATTAGAGGTGTGTTTTATGCAGGTTTCATTGTTTTTGCATTCTTTCTTTAAGGTGAAATAGTACCAATTTGACAGCTCGTTCTGTGTTCAAGTTTGATAAAATCGATAAACCTTTGCAGTTTAATTGTGTACCTTGTCAGTATATACCATATCTAGGTACATTCCTTGTCATAGTCTTATAAGTTATGTCAGATCTATTTTTCACTCAAGTCTGTAGAGGTCACAGTCTCCCATGTGTCATAACACTCTATTTGTCATAGCACTGTTTGACAGCTTAATCTTTAAGAGGTCTATATCTGATTTCTGGACCATTTGAATGGGTTTCTCGACAAATTAATGACACATGCAATCAGTGTGTTCTTTTTTTTTTGGTTTAAATCAACTGTTGAGAATGGCAGAAAAAAAAAAGGCACAGAAGACAGGTTTTGTGTGTGCACGTTCTTTTTTCTGGTTTTTGTTTGTTTGTTTTATTTTTTAACGCTCACCCTGCGCGCTACCCGTAAAGCCCGCTGCCCGGTCGGTGACCTTACTCACGGAGAATCTTATCTGGGGTCACTGACCCTTGCCGCTAGACGATGACCACATACACTGTCCACGTGGTTCGGTTTTTATTGATTGGTATGAAAACATTCGCTGCTATGCCTTACCACGCTTGATAATGAATTAACCAGCAAAACCTTAGTCTGGCAGTCTCTAACCAATGATCTGACTTATGATTCCAAACTGACAGCTGTAGTTTTCGTGAGAACGAAGCATGATAACTAGCCACGCCCTCCCAAGCCCTACACAAATTAATGGTTTCATTCTGATTGACACATACCAATAAACCAATGTGGGCATTTTGGGGCAAAGATTATTTCAGAGCTTGTTTCTGATTGGTTCTTAGATACAGACAACTCCAGATGGTGGTCAGCTTGTGAGAAAATCAGATAATATTGCAAATTTGTTGAGCAACAGTTCGCATGTCGATGTTACATCTTTTGAAAGTGTGGGGAGAGCCTTTGAAAGCTTAGTCTTTGTGATTCCGACCAGTGGTTCACTGGTTAACATGTCCATGTCACAATGCATTTGATTTAGAAGAGATACAGTGAACAATAACACGGTGGTTACGTCTCAAAAAGGTCAGTGACCTGATGCGTGAAAATACGGCTTGCACATGGCGCGGTCAGCTTGACCTTCCCGACTTTTGCCGCCCGTACGGCGTGAGCGCTTGCGAGTCAATACCGACAATTGCCGCCCCTCGCAGGGTGAAGGTTAACATAATCATTCATAACTTGTTTGGCATTTGAACTGAAATTAATAAGTGCAAAACTTAGGGGCTTGTCAATGGTAATTCATTAGAAGATGAACGCTGAGGCCACAGGTTTGTTCACTGGGCTAAACATTGATAATTGTAGTCTACATGCTTTGTCTACAAAGTTTTCCTGCTGATCTGAAGTTGAAGCCAGTTTGATGAAGTGCAGTGAATTGTTATAATGTTTTGATTGCAGAAAGAGAAATACCATACCCACCTGGCTGTGTTGTATCTGGAGGCTGTGCTCAAACTGATGGACACTAATAATGTAAAGAAAGAGGAACTGGACATAGCAAGGTGCAAAAATTGTCACATGATCTTTCCACTTGCAGATTAAAAACATTCTGTTAATATGTATTTTAATTGATCTCCCTAGTGTAAAAAGATGGCAGTTTAATTATTTATAGTGCAAATTATCTATGCTGCCGTGAAGGGTGAAAACCAATGTTCAGTAATCTGCGTGAGAATGTGAGATCTAATGTAGGTGGTTGTATTCCAGTCATTGACATTCCAAATTATTAACTGTTTGTGTATTAGAACTTTCCTGTTGTTAGTGGTGACATTTCTAATTATTTATAATATCATTGTGTGTGATTGTCTCTATTGTAAAGAATGAAAAGGCCCCTTTCTCTGTCTCTGTCTGTCATCAGTTTGTGTGTGCGTGTGTGTGTGTGTGCTCTCCCCCACCTCTCTCTCTCTCTCCCGTGTTGATTGTATTTCATATGAGTTATCTGAAGTGTATGTGATTCCCAATGGCTTTGGTCAGATCAAAACTACGTCACATGCTGCAGATGTCCAACTTGTACCGTGTACAGTTGATTTTGGGCAAGGCCAAGGAGAAGGGCATGCATGCAGAGTGTGCCATCCTCTATGGCAAGGTGAGGATGCTGAGGGATTTGCTGTTTTAATTGTAATGTTGATTATCTATCCATTTCTCTTTTTGAACTGACCACTGTTGCTGTAATATTGGATATTGTGGCCACCCTTTCTGCAGTGTTCGATAGCTATCCACTTCATATTTTTGCTGTAATGTAGCATAACTATCCACTTCGCATTGTTGCCGTATTGTTGAATAGCTGTCCACTTCACATTGTGAACTGTGACCACTGTTGCTGTCATATTGGATAGATGTCCACTGCACTGTAATGTTGAATAGGTATTCACATCACATAGTGAACTGTGATCAGAATCACTGTAATGTTGGAGAGCTATCCACTTCACATTGTGAACTGTGACCGCTGTGGGAAGCATCACATGTATTATTATGCGAGTAAAAGATTAGGTGCAGTGACTCAGTGAAAGTTTCTTAGTAAAAACTAAACCCATTTTTGACAGAAAAGCTTCATTGATGCCAGACTTATTGTAACTGTTGATGTTACAAAACTGTGGCCTTGTAAAATGGTAATTCAGATCTGAGTAGTTTAAAAACAATTAATCAAATTTTTGTCTCTATGGAGACAATTTGTTCAGATTTGTAGATATGATAGAGACAGTTATTGAACCTTCTGTGTCTTGACATTTGCAGCTGGAAGAACATGATAAAGCCCTACGCATCCTGGTTCACAAGCTGAAAGATTTTGGAGCAGCTGAGAATTACTGCCAGCTCAACTCACAGGGCAAGGAGCTTGGATATCGTAAGCGGCTCTACCACATCCTGCTCAGTGTGTATCTTGATCCAACATATGAGTGAGTAGTACCAAAATGCTGATGAACTGACTCCACTGGCAGTAACTAGATAATAAATGAATGATTATATGGGCAGGGCTAGAACTAGTTCTGCTTAAATGGGATTTCATATGGGCTTTTTGTGTGTGATTGTTGTTGGAAAAATTATCCCAAAAAAGTAGATAATAACTCAGTCAAACACAATACCAGAGAAGTCAGTAAAAATTTCATTATTTTTTTTAAATGGTCTGGTTCCATTTTTGTGTGGATGCTTTTTGACTAGTTGGTGATACATCCTTCATTTCCCCAAATTTACCTGTCAAAATACGGATTCTGTGATAATTTTCACATACATACCGTAGAGATGGTGGAGCATAAAACTGTCATTGGAAATACTGACATTGCACACTGCTCTGGTTTCCTTCTTCACTGTTGATCTCTTCAGGAAACAATTGAATGTTAGATATAAATGACTCTTTCTAATTTTGTGTTGTATTTCCATTGCTTGCATGTGCCAAGTTTTATTTCACTCATCTTTGAAGTGATAAAATCTTTAAAATAGTTCATTTCTGTTTGTTATCCCTGATCAAATATAAAAACCATAGAAAATCCATGGGGCCGCAGCAAGGCTTTGAAGCAAAAACGAAATATGTCAGAAAGAAAAAGTTGAATGTAGCAAAACCTTGCATAAGAAATAATACAGAAATGATACAATTGCATTTTATTGAATCATTTCTATATTATTTCTCACTCAAGGCTTTGTTACATACAACTTTTTTTTTTTTTGCCATGTTTTGTCCCTGATCAGACATTTCATCCAAAAAGTTTACCAAACAAGACAGGAAAGTTTAAACTGAGTAATCTTGGTGGGAAACTTAACCCATGTAGTTCGTCAGATTTAACTTTAGTGGCCTTGACAGTGACAATCTGACATAGAAAGACAATTGTGAGTGGATCTGGGGAAATTGGGCTAGAGGTGACATTTTTGTACCTCTTTACAAAATCAAAATAAAATATTCCTAAGATGATTTCAAGCAAAATATTTTTATTACATGCAGAAAACTGGCTAATCTTGCATTTTATAAGCAAATCTCAATTGAACATTTTTCCAAAACTGGGTAAGTGAAATTTTGCATGAGTTATGGTCCCTTTCAGTCAGTCATTCAAAATTAATGTGAGACGCAGCGTAAGTGTTCAGTTAAAACTTGCTGAATCCTGTCATTATCGAGATAAAGAAATAAAGACAGGACATAGCAAGTTTAAACTGAACACTTACACTGTGTTTCACACTAATTTTGAATGACTATATTACAGGGGTCGTAACTCATGCAAAATTTGACTTGACCAGTTTTGGGAAAACACTTTTGAATTTCCATAGAAAATGTTTCCCCCTTTGGAGGGGTTTTCTCAGGAATTTGGTCTTTCAGTTTAAGCCTGATGCACTCACAATTTATGGTAAGATATGTATACTGGAAAGCTTAGACTAACATTTAGCTTAGGCCTTTTGTCTTGTTAGAATTTGTCACCAGTGTTTCCAGTTTTAAAAGTCTTAATTCTTTATCTTGCTCTGATTCCTGAGTACAGACGTCGAGATACTTTGGTGGCACCAGCTATGGCCTTACTCAACAGCTCTGTGGCGGAATTTGACACGGTCAAGGTGAGTTTGTTTCCCTATATCATATCACAGTGAAATAGTTTAGATGATTTTCAGTTATGAGCATTTTGCAACATTTTACTTGTGATTAGATTGCGGTCTCTGTTACAAAAGCCTTTTACTTATGGAATGCAAAGAAAATGGCAATGGCTCAGCAAGGGAAGTCACTCTGAATAATTTGGCACATTCCTCTGGTGGTTACTGAGGATTTTGAGGTTCTTGATTGACAGTGAATTAACCATTTCCCAACTAGAGTCGCCGTTGGTTGCCACAATCGATTGCCTACTAGAGTTGTCGCCGGCCGCCGATTTACTTGCTTTGTGTGTGCGCCATTCCCAGTTAATTCCGGTGGTTCCTGTAAAAACTATCCGCTGATAAAGTCCGAAAAATGAACTTTATTTCACTGTTGGTTTGATGAAAATGGATGCAGTGGTTTTTTTGCAATTTTTATGCGTCAATATGGCTGGAATGAGAGACATGTTGGATCTCTATCAACTACGTCATACAGGGTTATGTTGCTTATATAAGTAATGAGCTATTATGTGCAAGTGGGGAATCTAGTAGGGAAATGGTTAAACACCTTGTCCCGTGTCTTCGCAATGCTGACATTTCTTTATAGATACTCATAATAAGAGGCCACATATCCTGAATTCAGATGCATTTAGAGTTATTTCTCAAGAAAATTCTCATGAGGAAGAGCAATGGTGATGGTGAATATCAGTCTGAGTTTAACATGCAGAGTGATTGCCATGGGGCAGACTTAGATCTTGTGCCTTATTAAAGCTGAATGAGATCCTTTTGTTTCTCGGGGGCCTCTGCACAGTGCTGCTGGCCCCCTACCTTATCAAAGCCCATTTATTATTTTTTAGTATTCATATTTTTTGGTATTGTATTTGTGTGGTTAGTCTAGAAACTTGAGTCTTAAAGTTTTATTATCAGATTCACATTCTTTGTCCAACTAGTAGGATTGTTGGTTGGTTACATCTGGTTTCCATGTTTGTTCAAATTTCATCTGAAAGATTTTAAGGTCCTTTCAAGTGGAGCAAATGTAAATTTCTTGCTTGAGTGTTCAGCAACTTGTAAAATATGCACTTTCCTCTTTTGTAACAGGTTTTACAGCTTTTACCTGAGAGTTGGTCAGTTGGTCTGCTGTCGCAGTTCCTAACACGTGCTGTGCGCACCAGTATGCACAACTGTCGAATGACACGCATTCAGCGTATGATGGCCAGGGGAGAGAATTTATTGGTCAAACAAACTTTTATAGAAATGCAGCGGGATGCCATTGTCATGAATGATGAGAGGTAAAAATATGTCTTCAAAATTCAGAAAGTATTCAGAGCTTGTTTCTTTTATTAGTACTAGCTGACCTGGGCAAGATGAATCTTGCAAATTCTTTGTAGGAACTTCAACCGTATGTCTAGATCTAGGCCACATTAAAAACTTGTGAAATTTTGCAGTTGCTTTTCATGGAAACAGAAGAGGGCATTTTACATCGTGTAAAAAAAAATATCTTGCCGTAGAACACAATAGAAATACAAACAACACTCTGTGATAAAGCTGTTTATCATAGTTCACTTTGTCCTCACTTATGGGTGGATCTGACAAAAGTGGTCCTGTCAGCAAAAATGAAAATGAAATATTTCTAAGACGATTTCAAGCAAAACATTTTAAGTGAATGCAGCAAAATGGCTAATATGTCAAATTACAAGCAAATCTCAATTCCCATAGAACTATGTTTCCCCCTTTGGAGGGTTTTCTCAGGAATTTGGTCTTTCACCCTAAGCCCGATTTAGTCAGATCCACTCACATGTAATGAGTTTTTTCCCTTCCTCATGTTAGAGTTGACCTCTCTCGGCTTGGGGCGGATTGTGCATGAGACCATTTGATAGGATATATGTGTTGCTGTATGATAAATGGCATGTATGATTTCTCACACATATTATTCGATCCTGCAGAGCCTGTGCTGTCTGCAACCGAGCCTTCAACGATCCCAGCTTTGTTCGCTATCCTAACGGAGTGGTCACTCATGTCCACTGTGCAAAGAATAAGTACATCTGTCCTGTGACAGGCAAACTCTTTAGCGTGGGACGGAGATGACAGTAGCTGTGTGATAGACCCCTACAAGTTACCTTTAGCTGGCTCTATCTTGAAACCACTAGAAACACGCAGGGCTTAATTTTTAAGGAGAGTAATAAAATAGATTTATTTGACTTGTATTCTGTATCTTAACCCTCGCAGTGTTTGTGGAATAGTATGTTTTTTTTCTCCCTGTCCACTGTTGATAAGACCACGATTATCATGAGCCTCTCTTCCCTGGACCTGTTGCTAAGGCTTACAGTATCCTGGTTGCGTCTCCCTTGTCTGCCAATGATGTGGCCACAAATTCATGTTACCACTTCCTCTGGGCTTAGCTGATAAGCCTGCAAAATCATGGTTTATGACATGGTCTTCTAATTTAATGCGAGGCTTTCCTGGAGCTTGCACAGAGCTATCAATAGAGGGGCAACCGGAAGCAGATTTCTGCATCACTGTGAGGGTTAAATATAAATTTTTGGTGATAAACATTTTGGGTGTTGTACTCCTGCTTAATCAACAGAGAGAACATTCCCTTAAGAATTTCATAGAATATTTGGTAAAAAAAAATTGTCACCTGCAGTTATGTGATTTCAAGATTGAGCCAGCAGTTATATTTTTATGTAAAAATTATATGCTTAAGTTTTTTGTGCTAGATGTTTAAATGAATGACTGTTTGAATGGTGCTAATGTGTGATTGAATAAAAATGCAGAGCAATTGATGTGATTCATGTCCATGAAATCTTCACTTTGCAAGATGTTTACGTCACATGTATTTTCCATTGTTGATCATACCAGCTGATCTGGTCTCCTTCACAGCCAGGGTATTGTGATAGCAGTTCACAGTGTTGTGTGTATTTGTGCAGTAAGTGGTGATCTGTAGATTTAGTTATCCTGTTGTCATACCATTCAAATGAAGCAAGTATGATATCTTGTTGTCAGTAGAGTCGATATCATCTCCCTGATACCATATGACTGTAGTATCTCATTACAATCAAACGACAGTATCATCTCCCTGATATCAAAACTATGTTGTCTCCCTGATCTCTTACCACAGCTGTCATCTTCATGATTGCACTTTTACTTTACTTGTCGGCAGAAACATACTAAAAACATCTCCCCATTCTCTTTCTTATTATTTGTTAGTGAATCTAGTGAATCGGGCTAAAGGTAAAAGATCAAATTCCTGAGAAAACCCCTCCAAAGGAGGAAAATTTTCTATAGAAGTTGAGATTTGCTTATAATATGAAAGGTAAGCTATTTTTCTGCATTCGGTTAAAATACTTTGCTTGAAATTATCTTAGAAGTATTTTATTTTGTTTTTTTTAAAAAGAAATTTTGCTTTTAGTCTGAGTTTGCCTGATTCACTCACATTTTGTTAAAGATTTTTTTTCTAAGTGACATTCCTTTGTGGCCCATTTACACCTTAGTCTCCACCTGTTTATACCAGTTAATGGCACAAAACTGTTACTGTCAATAATGTTGCATTTATGATTAGTTCAGGAAAGATTCAGTAAATTTATGATAGGCACTTCCATAGGGCAAGAGAAATCTCTACACTTCTGGTGACACAGGCAGGACAAATTGAGGGCAGCATAGTAAAGTATCATAACTTGATTTTTACAAATTTTTCAGGAGAAGCAAAAACTTAATTTCTTTCTTTATCGGATTTACTAGTTATGTATTAAAAAAAAAATGCTATTCAACCCTTAGTTTTCAGAATTGAACATCCAACTTAGTAACACAACCAGCAGGCTGTCAAGGACTACAAGCATGCCAAAAATCTCATTTTTGAAAAAAGTAGAGTTGCAATGGTTTTGTGTGCGGCTCTTGAACTAGACATTGAGAAGCAGTCTTCATTAGTTCTATGTCGATGGGCAAATGGACAGGGAGCTCTCAGTTGTTCATTAGGAGAGTAATTGAGAGTTGCCATCTTGCCATTCAAGTCTTGTTGCCCCCAACATCTGTTGTAAACAAAATTGATGTCAGCGGATTGTTGCAGTTTGCACTTTCCATAGATGGAAGTACATATAGTTTGGCGTTAGAAAATAAAGAAGAGATGTAAGATGTAACTGGTAGTCATTTATTACTCTTGCATGCAATTGATCGCAGCTGACAGAGCGATTGGATGTTGGAGTCTATGACGTTGTGTAGAAACCATGAAACTCAACAAAGAGCTGACAATATCAAGTGCAGACTGGCCAGCTGTCCTTTCTTTTACTGGACCTTCCTGTACTTAAGTTTTTTGGGATAAACTTGAGGCATATTTGTTTTTTTTTGTTGAAAAAACAAAGAAATTCCTGCAAGATTTGAGGAGAAAGGCCAGCCAAGTATAGTGAAAGACATTGAGTATGTTATATGGCCAGTGAAATGTGATTTGTTTTTGTGTCCTCCTTTCTATGGAAATTATAACTAATTCACATTTTCAGTGTGCCTCTATAGGGCTTGGATTCCTGTGTCACCTGATGCGTCACCTATTGAAATAGTCATTTTGTTGGCAGGTCTGAAATTATTATCTGTTTGTTTTTTCATCCTGTTTTCGAACCATCTTGTCTGTGGCTGCAGACTGTACTTGGAAAATGTGCAATTATTGTCTCTATGTATACATACTTATGTATAGCAGTGATATAATATTACTATGTATGGCATTAATGTCCAATCTGTGTACCTGGACTCTGTGTTGTCATTCTAACCCAAATGCCAAGTCTGATACAGCCAACACAAAATGCGCTAGTTCTGATTGGTAAAAGTACAATGTGATCAAATGGAATTTCTAAATGGGAGGGGGTGGGTGGATTTGTGAATGCTGGATTGGATTTATCCAGTGGACACTAAAAAACGACCGAAGTTGGCCAAAGTATGAGACAGATACTAACCATTGCTTGTCCATGCTTGTGTCAAAAAGTCAGACATAATTATTTCATAAATCATATTTTTTGCAGTGAATGTGGCAGCTGCAGCAGGTTTTGGTCTTGTTCTTAGGTGGAATAATACGGTGTCCAAATCTTTTTTTGATCTTGACAATATGCACATGATACTGGCCCTATTGTAAAGGAATCCGGAAGGTCATATTCTTTATGCAACATCATCACTGCTCTGCGATAATGGCTTATGTCAGATTTATGCCAAATGGCAACTTGCATTCCAGATAATATTACAGAAAAACAAATGTGCCTTTAGGAAAATGAATAATCCAATAAAATCATATTGGCACAAGTCACCAAATGACTGGAAAAGAAACAGTTTTTTCTTTATGTCTCAAAAGTGTCAAAAATGACTTATGCCATTAGCGTAGAGCAATGGCGACATGGTTTTCATGTACATATATCTGTTCACACCTGGAGGGCTCTTCAAAATTTTTTTCCCCCTCTGAGATCTGACCCTGTGTAAGCTGCAGTGAATTTAAAAGACCACAAAAATAACCACAGGGCTGAAATCAGACCTGTCTTTAGCCTTGCCTTTCTGTCGAACTAAACATCAATTAATTGAATGGAAAGTTTTATTTCCCGCCATAGCTAAATTCCACATTGGCCAAGGCATTTTGATAATTTGGACTTTTCTCTCTCTCTTTCTGATGTTTTTGTGATAAGTATACACCGACAATTAGCCAATAAAGTGAAATAGGTGGATGAATGTCTTAGTTAATTGTAGAAGGTTACAGAAGATTTTCTCGTTTAAATGTTGTTATTAGAACTAGTAGAAGAACCAGCCAGCGAGATAAAATGTATGAATATTTGTCATTTTTATGACATGGTAAACCAGTTTTATGTTTGTGGAGGTTTTGATCTTTGAACTGAAAACTTCGTACATTCTGTGTGAATAAACCACAGCATTGAAATGAGCTGTGTGTGAATGTGCAAAAGTCGGGCATGCATTGTCTGTACCAATGTGCACTGACAGTTGTGACAATGCACAGTGTATCTGAAAGTGTGCAATGTAACCAGTGAGACCTGGCATTTATTTTCTTCCCTTTGATTTCACCAAGATATTAAACGTTTCACTGACAATCGGAAACTTGTTGTAAATGAGTTGTTTCCAAATTACTGAGGAGAAATTTAAAATGGTCCGCAATTCTCTTTTGTTAATCCTCTTGCTGCCATCGTATGTTGTGGAAGTCTGCCACATGGCTGATATGTCAGCGTTACCACTTCATGCTTAAACTATCGCAAGACTGATTATATTAGCTGACATTGTTGCGGCATGTTTTGGACTCCTAATTTTATACTACTTCCTGCTGTCTTTCTACCCGATAATCCAATATTCTGGCAAACTAAGGAACGATGGGCTTGGCAGCGAAAGGATTTAAAGACATGAGTAGGAGAGAGAGAAGGAGAGAATTGCTAACTACTTGAAATTTAGACATATAGATGTATATATTTATTTATTTAGCTTGTGAATTAAGTGACAGCAAAGTTGATGTTGTGACTCAAGTTTTTCAGTGTCAAATGTCAAGTGCATCATATATAGAAAATATAAACACCAGTACAATAAATGATCCATGCAGAATTGACTGCTGTTGTCTGTCAGTCTTTACTTCCTCTGTTGTTGTTCATGAGATACTCCAGTGCTGTCAGTTTTTTTTCTTCAATTTTTACAATTTCTCATGTTATCACTGACATCGCACAGTGGTCAAGATCTCAATAAGTCACATCTTATATTGTCTTTACGCAGTTGTTAGTCGACCATAGAATTTTACATGGCAAGCCATAGTTGAAAA
The DNA here is from genome assembly GCA_963931925.1 of Onchidella celtica. Taxonomy (NCBI): domain Eukaryota; kingdom Metazoa; phylum Mollusca; class Gastropoda; order Systellommatophora; family Onchidiidae; genus Onchidella; species Onchidella celtica. Next base: position 38,416,498 of record OZ007575.1, on the reverse strand, counting down.
GTGAACACAACTCAGTATTTTCTCCATTCAGCTTTGGAAATAGATCACATAGTCCTCTAACAATGTCCTTGGAGGTTTCATTAACTCTCGCAGTGTTCGGGCCACTACATCATGGTCTTTCTCTCCTTGTCCACTATTGATAAGGCCATGATACCATGGTCCTCTCTTCCGTGGTCCCAGTTCTTAAGCCCACAATATTGTGGTCGTGTCTCCCTTGCATGTCATTAAGGCCATGAATTTCGTGATTTGTGACATGGTCTTCTGTTTTTAGTGTTATGCTGCGGGGTTCTTCTGGAGCTTGGGCAGGCCTGTCACTTATCAACCGAGGGACAACGGGAAGCAGCTTTAGGTATCACTGCGAGGGTTATACTTGTCTGTAGTGGACTAAACAAAATTACAAGAGGCGGGTCTTATGGAGTCACAATCAATGTAATTATTTGTTCTTTTTTGACACTCTTTGTGACTTAGTTATTTCGAAAATGCAGAGAAAATACTTGTCAAAAGAACGAAAATAGATGAAATAAGACAAGTACAGACTCTTATTGGATCAGATACAAGTTTAAGTACACACAGATACTTGTCTGCACCTGTCCAGTTTTTTTAGGTTTTACAGAAGACATTAAACAACAAGCAAACCACAACAGATTGAAAGACTACAACTTCAAAGAAATTGCTTTAATTGAGGTAAACCAAATGATATCTCAAACATGTCAAACTAAGAATACTGAAGAACATAGTTCTGTGCGTTGAATGAATAGCAGAATATGTATGTCACAGAGTGTTTAATATTCTGATTCAGTTCCAGTAGTAACGTATTACATCATATCTGACACCCATCATCTCCACTGGTCCCAGATCAGGTGGGAAACTGAACATAATAATCCAATACTGTGCAGTAATCCTGAACTAACATTTTGGACCCTGATAGCAATACATATAAACACTTCTGGACTCTTGCACTTGGGGTCTTGAGACAAAAATTATTAATGTCTAGTATCGAGCAAATCTGCTTGAAATCATCATGTAAGATCTCAAAGACAGTACAAAACATGTTTACCATGAGTAAGTTTTTTCTGACTGATCAATACTTTAAGCATTCTGTGAAAGTTCACTAATACTGATATCTTTCCAAAGATCCCAAAATACTGGTGAGATACTGTGACTCATGGAGGCATAAGGAACATAGTGATTTAAGATAAAAGCTATGGAGGTTGAATAATTATAGAAATGATGCGTAAAGATCAGGGTGATCCTGATCAGCATCCTAATCTTAAATGAGTACCTTATTTACCATTGTAGTTCAAAGTCAGCTGATCCTACGGTGAGAACTGAAAATGTGAAGTGAAAAAAAACAACATCCAGCACTGTTACACACTAAAATGAAAGAAATGAAGCCTTCAAACCATGAGGCAGTGATATGTGTCATTCCGAGAATCTTCCCGGACAGTAATAATAATCTTTGTGTCTTTAGTGATCATACACTTAAAGTATGAGCCTACATACTTAATTTGGATGTATAGGTCAGTGATCGAATCAGCCCATTTATCTGTGGTGTAATTCCGAGAATCCTCCCAAACAGAAATAATAATCTTAGCATTTTCAGTGATCATTCATATGCATATACTTAAGTATGAGCCTACGTACTTTAATTTGGATGTAGAGGTCAATGATTGAATCGTCCCATTTATCTGTGGTGTAAGTACACAAGCGTTGATGTCCATGAGCTTTGAGATGGCCTGCTGTCTTCTGAATGACTCTATGAAGATACCACAGTTGTTGTACAATCAACCGAGCTTTTATATAACTCAACCTTATTGTACTATGCAGGATGCCTTTTTTTCTTTTAATCCATAGATTGCTGGCTCGATCATGAAACCACAAACATGCAATGGACCTAATGTTTCAGGAGATAAAAAAATAAAACTGTTTTGTTTTACTTGAAATGTATTCTTACCTTACATACTCTTACTAAATAAAAATTTGAAATATTATACCCCCTCTTAATCAGTGATACAAAAAAAAATTAAATTTCCTCTGGGAAGTTAAAAAAATATTTTGCAAGGATTGAATTGTCATCCGCTGTTATGCGAATACATTGTACACTTGTGTTGTTTTATTAAAGTGCCAGGGAAATACTGTTTGAGACAATGTTCACATGTGCAATCAATCTAAAATGATCCCACAACTTTCTAAGTAAACCCAAATGTAGCAAGTTCACTGTGTTATTACCATCAATTTAAAAGGGAAAAAGGCAAGTTCATGCAAAAGTGTAAAAAAGATACATGTATTTAGAAAATCATGATATCACACCAGCACTAGATCAAATGGACGGACATTGGTTTGTATAAAGTGTACTCTAAATGTATCAAACCACTGACAATAAAACAACTGCACAGCAGCATAGTTACAAACATTAGCAGTACAAAAATATACAAATTTGATATAAAATATAAAGGAGGAGACTTGTGTGAAAGACAAACATCACAACTCTGCTGTCTATATCAAGAAAGTCATAAGTCTGATGACCGTGATTCAAGAAAATGAGACTTTCAAACATCTGGGACATAAATTAAAGTGAGCTTTGCAGAATGCCACTTTTTTCCCCCTAAAATGGGAGGCTTTTACAAAATTCATTTTTACACTTAAGAAAAGCATGTGTTTGGGAATTGCAAAAAAAGATCTTCAGGTCATCTCTGACCTGATTGAACTATCGGCGATTAATTGCTGGACAACAGTAATTCTTTCTATCACAGATGATCATAATTATTGCAGTAGGGTTAAGACATGACATAAATCACTTCAAAAGACGCTAACATACACTCATGTCCTAAACATTTATGACTTCTAAATGAATTAAATTGTATGGATTTGAAATGGTGGTCTGTGCTTAATGAGGAAATTTAAAAAGTTGGAATGTTTAAACAGGCAGCAATGAAATAATCCACGTTTTATACAGGCGATTGCAATCACATAAAAATGATTAACTGGAAAAGCTTCAAAGCAGAAACAAATAAAAGCATTTGTGTAAACTCAGTCTAGTTGGACGGAGCTGAAATAAAATATACAACCTGAGGAATGATAGTGAGCTCAAAAGTTCAGCAGGCCTAGTCACTGTTAGCACTATTTCTAGTAAAGCTATAGTGCCATGTTTGGATAAAATTGCCATTGACATTCAACTCTTCAGATGGACTATCTCTTTGATAAAAGAGTAAGTGCTAATTAAAAAAAGGATATTCCCCCCACAATTAAAAAGGATGCCGATATTGAAAATTCGGCCATTTCACACACAGATAGATAAAATCTTAACTTTTTCACTTCCCCAACCACTATAAAAATGTTTCTTTTGATACAAGAGTAAGTGTCCTCAAAGTCAATGCTAATAATGACCAGAAATCACACGTATTCCAAAGTATAACAAAATCATGGCTTTACAGTTTTAATTTCATATTCTTTGCCTGTCAAACTTTTAGAGTTTATCAGACAGCACTATATGAGACCCACTGGCATTAGTCTTTGATTGTTTTCAAATACTGAACTCGAGATTACCATTGTTATCTAAATACTTGGCATATAATACAATGAACATCATCCCTGAAAGAAATGATCCTACTTCAACAAGTTAATACGTTCAATGACACCACCATCATCACCACAGTGACCGCTACATTGCTACCAGGTACACACAGAGCTCAGATCAGTAAAAATCTCAATAATACTTGCTCTGTAGAAAGCCCACGAAACAAACGCTATGTAAACAGTCTCCTCAGGTTCCTTTATCACTGATGAAAAAAACTCAAAGCAGATTCAAAACACTACATCAGCAAACATATGTACAATTCAGCTTTAACTTGGAATGCATGGGAATAATAATCATTTGAAAATTACACACAGAATATCAGCTGCAAATTTTGGATTTCAAACCTCTAAAACATTTCATTCAATTTCAAAACTGGCCAATAAACTTTTGCTGTTGTTAGGAAATTGTGGTATTTTACATTAAAGGCTATTGCTTTGTAATAAGACTACAGTCCTTGAACAACAGCTTCGAACTTTATCTGAGGTAATCAATGCCTTGTTAATGCAAAAAACTCAAACGAATAGAGATTTTGAATCATAACATGTTCTACTCTGGGTTTAGAGGCTTTTGCTTCTTGTGATCTTCCCACATACCGAAACCCCTCTCATAGGGTTAAAAAAACCAACAAATGTAGACAAAATTGTACAAAAATCTCAAACATAATGATCAGTTGAAGAACAAATATATTGAAGTTAAGGTATTGCACTCATCAAATAATACTCATATGTACAACTTTTGGAATTGATGCTTGAAAATCACAGATTTCTTCAATGGGGTGATGAACAAATCAAATAACACACTTGAGAAAATTTAATGTTGTCTTGTAACCTCTGAATCTCTTGATAAAATCCCAAAATAATTATGACATCACCACTGAGGTTCTTCCTAAACCAGTCCATTTTGAAACACTGGCTTTTTGGCGAATTATTAAACTAGAAAAGTGATCACATTTCATATTGTTACCACTCACTAAGACTGTAGTAATTCAAAAGTTCGAAAAATCGATTTTCATATATTCAACTACATTCAAATCTGCATCGAACCATTTTGGTTCTGGACTCCTAAGCAGAAAAATAATCAAATAGCAAACTTTCAAAAAGTCATCATCACCAGGCCAGTAGTGATAAAAACAATTTTTTGCTGCTTCTGAAGACTAACCAAAACCAATTACCACAGACTTAGTATAGGGAAAGGTGATGATATATTCTCATGCCCAGCTTGCATTTAAAACTACAAACTAAGTAGACTGAGTTTCAACTGCCTGAGAAATCACTTTTCAGGAAAAAGACTAACTACTGAAAAAGCAAAAATCCTCCACAGAGAAAAGATCGTTGCACCCCTCTCTTCATTTTGAATCTATTGGTTTGAGACAAGTAAACAGAGGAAAAAAGACAAACAGAAACATGACACACTCTCATAAACCAAGAGGGTATTTATTAAGCCACCATTGTCACATTAATACTGCCTGAGGCTCTCAAAATTGCCTGGGATAAACCTGCTTCTGCCCTACAACCCTTTCCATGAATCCCTCTCTTTCTCTCCCAAACCCTCTTCCTCTCTCTCTCTCTTTGTTTCTCATTTACAGTCTCCCATGCATATTAATGTACTACACATGCTATTTTTATTAGGTAAAGTGCACAATACTAAACACTCTTAAAAGGCAGTAAAATATAAGCCATACAAAAGCCAAAAGAGGACCCCAAGAGAGGACAAAATGAACAGAAAAAATACATTTTTTGAAAAACAGACACCTCAGTTTCAGTAATTGATAGTCGTGTTATGATTTGAGTATCAACTGTAATCTATATAAAAATTTTCAAGCTTCTATTTCTTGCAGTTTAATTAATAACTGGTGCGCAATATCGGTGTGTCCTGAAATATAACAGTATTAATGTGACAAATCCACAATGATGAAATGAGTACAAGAAACGAAACATGCATTGTTAGACACCTGGCATTTGCATTTAAAGAAGTGATCATACACCAATCACACAGTGTTGAAGTCACCAGTTCAATAACTTCTTGATGATCGAGTAGGGGCAACAGTGACCCGTGCTAACACATAGTCGAGGAAACTGGCCATTTAAATAGAGAAAAAGTCACTTAGAAAGTTGTAGGGAGTTATCAAACAACACAACAACCCCCACCTAAACCCGCCCTTCCCAATGAACTCATAAAGATGTATTAAAAGTACTGACACAAAAATGTCTTTAACTTCTGACATAAGGCGCCACCAACATCTGCAAAATGCATGTATTTATTCATATACTTGACACACTATTAGTCTTTAGCAATAAAATAATACTTTTCATTTTAAATGACTATGAATTAGAATTAAAAATTGGCAAATCTCCATCTCAAGGAAAAAAAATTTCAAAACATCCAGAGATCTGGAAATTTCCAGAGAATCCTGATTGAAAACTACTGCAATAACACCTGAACAATTGGATCTTACACTGCCCAAAACTACAAACTGACATAATTGGCAGATGGCTCTACGCTGCGCTCCAAGTTTATGTATACAGTTGACAAATAATTATTATAAAAAAACACAGATAATCTGTGGGGTCACAGCAAGGCTTGAAGTAAAGTCAAAATATGGCAAAAAGAAAAGTTGCATGTTGCGTTCAGAAAATCTGAGTTTGGAACTTGCAGCCAAGTACAGTGCACTCTCCCGATAACGACATGGCTTGGGACCAGAGGTGCATGTCGTTATCGGGAACATGTCGTTATTTGGAGATTTTCAAGATGGCGGAAAAAGGGGTGTGGTTAGACCCTTAGAATGTAACGTACCAACCATAGTGGGTGATCAGTGATCGGACTTTCCAAACATGTAAAATACACGAAGTGTGTGTGTGTGTTGTTTTGTTTTTTTTGTTTGTTTGTTTGTACATACATGTATTATAATTCAAAAGTTTTCCTTTATTTCACTCTACTGTTAAGAGTGACATTCTGCATTCAGGTTTTTGTTCAATTTCCAGACACAAAAGATGCCAGAGCTTCAGACAGACTATTCAGACATGCCTCCCCTCATGCATGTATCAAAACTTGGTGCTGATCCAGAAAAATACCAGATAGACTGCAGCATTTATGTGCATTTATCTTGGGGTGCGTTATTGTTCTCGGGTGAATACAATCGATTCAGCGGTCAGCGATGTGATGACTGACTCATTTAATGCGCGTCACCCTTTTTGTTCCGACGACAATAGACACAGGTGTGTTTTCATTGGCCGATAACAAAGCGATCTCATTGGCTGATAACAAAGCGATCTCATTGGCTATGAGGTGCCTCTGGTAGGACATTTCATTGGTCGGAAAAGAAGTGTTTTTATTGGCTCAGAGAATGAAATGAAACTGACCGGAAACAATATTTTAGCTATTTTTATTTTTGTATCTAGCAAAGTCACAGCCGATTATTGCTAACTCAATGTCGTTATCCGGAGAGTGGTCTAAAAAGTATGTCGCTATTTAGAGAGTTTTATTACTAATAACATATAGTAAAAAAATCGGGACCGGGGGTCAATGTCGTTATCGGGAGAATGTCGTTATTCGGAGATGTCGTAATCGGGAGAGTGCACTGTAACTGTATTTGAAAAATATTCTATGATCTTTTCATTTGTTCAATTTTCTATCCTGTTCCATTTTTTTTCCCAAAGAAGATGAATCGATCGAAAGCTTGATGTGTCTTTCCTTTTCTGTTAAATTTTATTGTATCATTTCCATATTATTTCTTACGTGAGGCTTTGCTACATGCAACTATTTCTTTTAGCCATACTTTGACTAGGCAGACAGTTGTTGATACAAAATAGAAACTTTCCTTCTGCAGGAAATTAATCGGCCCAGACCCCAAGGACTGAGATGTAAAACTATCACCTCACTCAAAGAGCACTTTGCAAATAATACAGACTATGAAAATAGATCATACGTGGTCAGTCTTGATAGATCTAACAGTAAAAAAACTACTTTGTTTGTTTCAAAATGTCCCATCAGATCAGTTTAAGAACCAAACTGTCAGAGGTAGCTGTAGGCCTAACTATTAAGAAAGAGCCACAAAATTCTGGTGACTTACTCATTTAACGTCTTCGTTGTATGGACTGCAATTCCAGCCGTAACAGCAAAATGCAGAAAATCATGTTCGTCGTAAATATACTGATCAACAATATAACAAATAGAAACATTCAGTCATGACCTTGACGGGTCATCCCATGCAATTCATGTTATGTGCCCTAGATATCCAATGATATCCAGCTCAGGCAATATGATTTACGTTGTCACATGATTACTTGATAACATGTGAGTCATGTGAAATAGTGTCTTGACATAAATGACATGTTTACCTGATAGTGTCCATAGTCACTTAGTCAAATTGTATCATGGTCTTAAGATTATGACATTGTTACACTATTGCATTCAAAATCAAGTCATGTAATTTGTGGGATGACCACACATACACACACTCATTAATGTAGGGTGACCTCAAAGAATCGATAATATGTCACTACCATCCAAGTTTAAAAGTAAAAAAAAAACGAGCAAAATGACGGTTGAATCATAAATAAAGAATTTTTTATTTTTGCCATTTTAGATTATGACGTCTGCTTTCAGATTATATTAACAGAATGATAAATTTTGATCCAGCCGTCAGTTTGCTTGATTTTCTCGATCTGGTCGGCTGTGACAAATTACAGATTCTGTACCGTTGCATCATGTATACTTATCTGACAGTATCTGAATCAGATGATATGATGATGTCAAAACAAACATTTGTGCACCTGACAAAAAACTTTGACAATTACAAGATATTTCATCCAGATGCATTTCAAATAATTTCTCACATAACTGTTGAAAGAATACTGAACTGTGTTTTAAACTCTGCACACAGCTGTCACAACTGACTCGAAACACCTCACTAGTTTGATCAAACTCGCAATAACGTCGTCGATATTATGTACTAGCGTAATCAACATGAGGCTGAGATGTCCGTTGCACTAGTTCGTGATATCGACGACGATATGATTTATTTACTGTCAGCACTCACTCAGCTGTAATCAAATGAAACTTGGTAACTCTATTTGACTCAAGTGTGAGAAATAACTCAAAAACTGAGCTAAAACCAACTCAAAATTAACGGAGTTACCAGGTTCATCCAGAGCAGAAGATACTAACAAAATGAAGTTTTAGACATTACCTGATAAAAAGACTTCCCAGTCAGTCCAAATAGATGCCTAAATTTTCACCAAATTTTGACTTGAGAGGTTTTTCCAGATTACCAGAATTGTGATGAAGGGAGACAACTGACATCTCAGAGCCTGCAAATCTCATCTCAGATCAAATGACTTGGATTTCTGGTAACCCTTTCCTGGCCTTGTAAGGTGAATGACGGTAGTGTTGATAGTACAATACTGCCGTGCAGAGGTAGAGCAACATATGTGTCCAGTATGGCCTTTTTTATATTTTATCGTTTCGATGAACTTGTCTCATACATAATTCTTTTATGTCAAAGGCAGATAAACATATCTGCGACCAAAATGGTAGTTTCTAGTGTGGCAAACTCATAAATAAAAGCTTTTATATAAAGTAGACACGCAAGCTTTTTGTGTTTTTTCTCAAAACTATGAAATGAGCACATACGTTGCTTGCCTCTGCATGGCAAAATACTGTAAGAAAGATTCCTGATGACAGCCCTGGATACCAAGTCTGGCACTTCCAACCAACAAGCATCACTAGTTTTGCCTCTGACCACAAGAATTCATATCAGTAAATAAAACTAGACCATCCCTTCTCCTTCATTTCAACGGGGCTATTGGCAGTCTACTGTTCGTCTGTGCCGCCTTTTCACCACCTTCAGCATTCAGTAAAACTGCACTTACGTGGCCATAAAGAAACCACAAAACCCCACCAGAAGCTCGACCATGCAAAGACAAGACAAAGAACATGCAAGAACAAGAACTATTGATTTTGGAGACATAAAAAAACCTTGTATATCTAAACAGACTCTCCTTAACCCTTTGAACCCTGACCTCCAGATTTTCCCTATACCATGTCCCTAGCTTCCAGAGGTAATGGTTACAAATTGTCCGTTTCATGACGAAGGGGCAAACAGATCTCAACAGCTATACATCGAAAAGGCTAATGCTTAACTTCTCTGTACAACGAAGTGGCAAACCGCCAAATCAGTGTTGTGAGAGATTCAGTTTTGAAAATTTTGTGCTACTCTCATCATTGATTTTCTAAAGCTTAATCCCAAACAGCACACAAAAACTAAATGAGATTTAACAAAATTGCCCCCCTCCCATACTTTTGATAACTACAAAAGAGTAAATATCTCAAATTTGATCTATTCGCCCCTTCGTCAGGCAGATAAGTTAAGCTTTCGCCATTTTGTTGTACAGCTGTTGTTATATATTCACCCCTTTGTCATGAAACCAACAAAATTTGAAGGCACTCCACATCAGTCCACCACTGAAATTGGATACAGATACATCACTGGTATACCAGCGGAGACAGTCCACTAGGTAAGTTATCCTCATCATGTTGTAGCACTCATTCTTGTGATTCATTCATTTGTAAAGAAATTGGATTCTCAAGGTGAAAATTAGAAAATTCATGACAGTAGACAATATCTTTCTTTTAAGACAGAAAAGATCCGATGAAATATTTAAAAAAAAATAAAAAAATTGTCATCAAAACTGTTCCATGTTCCGCTTTTTCCGAGATTTCTTGCTTCCCACAGCAGGCAATGCATCCAGGCGTGTTGGCTTGCGAACCATCTCATCACTGTGTATCTGGCCATGGACTTGTGCAGCGCGCAGGGTACTACTCATTGGTTCATCATTTGCATGGAACCCGTTGGTAGTTGGAGCAACAGGTGGCATGCTGGGGCGCATCGTGCTTCGGACTTCTTGCATGTCTAACAAAATAAAAAAATGACAAAACCAATTAGAGAATAACACAAAATGTTGGCAGTCAGCTGGCTGTTGGAACCTTGTTAAAACTAACCTCAAAGGTAATTTACATAGAAAGCTATAGGTAGAATGCACATATCCGCCATCTTTGCAGTAGGGACCCACTCATCACCATGGCGACTGTGGCACTAATTTTGATTTTACTTATGTTACTTAAAGTAGGAGACTTTGAGATTAACTCTCTGTATAATTAAACTGTAATATTGCATCAGTTCTCTATGTGTGCAAATTATTTTTGTTGACAAACTCACAAATTCTTCTCTCTAATTAGGTTAGGATCATTTCTGTATCAGTTCTTGGGTGAAAGCAGTGATTGGTGGTGTCATTCACTTACTGAATTTATTGATGGGATCACCAGAACCAATCAGCTGTGACGCTCGCTTGGGCTGGAAGGTGTGGCTTTGATCTTCTGCCCTCCGAAGTTTCTGAGGGCAAAATATAATGCACTTGAGTCAAAGTTCAGTTCTATATCAAGGACCACATGATAAAGTATCGTAACTTGGGATTTACAAATTTTTCAAGAGAAGCAGAAAACTAATACTTTCTTTATCAGATCTAATATATATAATTACGATATTTAAAAAAACATATTAGACCTGAATTATTAGAATAATTACACCTGAATTTCATGCTGGCGAAAAGGATGTACCGCCTTTAGGTCTTCTAGGCTACCTTTCATTGACAGATGAGCTGAAGGGCCATTTTATTACTGAAGAAAATAGCAAGGATTGACTTACCTCTCTCAGTCTCTCATCATCAAAATCATCATCAAAATCACCGTTCATCCCGCGACGTGGGTCCATTTTGGGATTTGGTAGCACTGTATCTGAAGACATACAAAGAGCCATACAAACTAAACTTTGCTGTGTTATCAGTATCGTATAGCATGAACAGACAAGGCTCGGAACACGACATAGCATGATACAAAGTTGTAGAAATCAGATGATGAAACAAGACGTGCAAAGACAGGAACAAACAAAAAATGCAGAGTTTGAGTTTGAGTTTGGAGAAAGCACGTCAATGAGATAATGGTCATATTGTGCTAGGAAAAAGCAAGACAAAAGACAGCATATAACTGAACGATAGGACAGGAGGAGACCCAACCAGAAATGCCCACCAACCACCCGCAAAAGAAAATCCCGAAAATAATCAACAAATAGTTCAAAAGTACTAGCCACATCCATCGTTCACATGAATGCTAACATTATTAATGCTCCTTCATATAAAAAACTCGCAGCGGCCCACAAAACAATCCATAAACACATTAAATGAACAGAAACATAATATGACAACAAGGCTGAAAACACAATGATCTTTTTGAGTGCATATACAAAAAATAAAACAACAACACATTTTGGTAAAACATTTGTGTTTTACCAAAATGTGTTGTTGTTTTATTTTTTGTCACAAGTAGATCAAATTCAGTGCACTTGTGAAATGATATTAGCTGTTGATATTCTGATCTGATATTAACCCTTAGAAGATGATGGAGGCCAATGATCGACCAAATCATTTTACCAATCATCGGTCTGACTGTATAATAGTGAAAAAGACAAACGGGTCAATTATTGGCCCACCAGGAAAGCAGTTCTGATTAGTCATGTCATGGTCCTGAGCCAATCAGAGGGCTTGTTTCATAAAATCTAGGGATCTCTACACATATCAATGGCGGATCTTCCCAACTGTTGTAAACACATTATCGTTTTTTGTACTGTGAACCCCCATTTTTCTAGATGGGTAATATCCAAAATACCCCCATCTCCAAAGGTTTAAGATGAATTGGAAAAGAAAATGGCCAGTACAACAAAGAAGACAGAAATTGACCCTGGGACCAGACATACCTGAGACAGGCAGAGCTGTGCGGTCAATCATCATCTTGGGCATAATCCACTTCTCTTCCTCCTCGTTGTAGTGACTCTCCATGCGGATTCGATCCAAGTTGTAATAATTGCAATCTCGCCTTAGGCATGGATGAATCCTCTCGACCAAACTCTCCAGGTAGGCAATCTGGCGGTCTTGTTTACGGATGGTGTCCAGGTAGTCCATACGGTCAAATTCAAACTCAGACTGGATGTCAATGATGTCTCGTTCCAAACTTTCAATCTGAACAAAACAATGAATTTGTCATTAACATAAAATATAGACATACGAGAAATATACCGGCCCAAACCCACTGACCTGAATGTCAAACCCTATGGTGCTCTGCCAGAACTGCAGGAAACCGTAGATTTTCTTATAAGAACAAATCTGCAGATTTAGATTTAGTTAATGAAAGAAGAAGAAGAACATAAAATATAATTTTGTATGATGAAGACATCCATCCTACAAATGATAATAAATGTCATGAGAACAAAATGAATATTGCTGGCTCTATTACGAAAACTTATGAGCGGGAATGACCTGATACCAGGAGAAGAAAAAAAATGTTTACTTGAAATGACTTAATTATTTTACATACATCTTTAGTTATCAAATATTTGTAAAAGGTCTACTGGACTCCCAGTTAAATAGAAATACAATAAAATTCTTTTAACTCCTTGCCTGCCACACAGATTGTCACTCACACGCTGGGTGCAAAAGGGGACAAAACAAGTGAATCTCAAAAATTACACACCATGGATCCCATATTTTCAAAATACAGGCAAATGACCCATGTAAGTATGGGAACTAACTTGGAAATACAAAACAATCATGATTCTGGAACTGTCTCCATATGTTCATATGCAAGAAATGCAAACGAACTAGGCCTGGAACAGTTCCAGGCACAGGGAAGTATAGTGAGATTAGACAGCTCGGAACAGTTCTGGGCAAAGCAGGGAAGGGGTTAAGGAGCTCATGGAAAATTTCGAAAATAAAGGTTACAATATAACAGCGTACTCTATTTCCCCATCACCCATTCTTTCACAACACACTCATGTCTGTGAATAGCCAGTACTCACCCTAGCTTTCCTCTCTTCCAAAATTTCAGTCTTGACCCGCAGCTCATCTTGAACATTGTCAAATATGTTCAGTACAATCCCATCATCCTCTAACTTCTTGTTGGCATCTGTCCAGTTGTAACAAACAAATCAAATCAGATACTGAATATGTGACCAGTGCAAATTTCAAGTTAAATTATTCATAATGTCTATTGCATAGAATATGTATTGACAGCATTCCCTAGGACTGTAGTAACTCAAAAATTCAAAATATCAATTTTTATTCAAGTCCAGCTAAATTCAAAGCCACACCAAATGATCTTGATTCTAAACTCTTAAGCCAAAAAAATAATCAAATAGCAAACTTTTAAAAAGTCATTGTCACTAGACCATTTGTGCTACAATAAAAGTTTTTTGCTTCTCCTGAAAAGTAGCCAAAACCAATTACTACAGTTTCAGAGAACGGCGATGATATTTACCCCATGCCGATATCAACAACATCAATGTTATTCACCTAAGAAATACACCATATAAGCTGCCAACACAAAAAAATCACACTGACAACAAAGTCAACAACTGTTTTACATATCATTAGTTAATCACTACTAGGCCATGCCCATTCAGCTACAATGACCCTGTTTCAACAGGCAGGCAGTCAAAAAAGTTAAGATGCAGTATTTCATGGTCATTACTCACTGACAAAGGCCCATTTGTTGTTGTTCATATCATATTATGGAGGAGGTAAGAGATCCACTGTAATCATGAGAGGCTATTTAGCTTCTGAGCCTTAAATTCTACAAAATACATTGTGCATAGAAAGACGTAAACGTGTATGTGGGCATATTTTAAAAGGTCTTGAAGCTTGCTATATATTTAATACTTTTGTTGATTCAGAGCCATAACCGAGTTGAACAGAAGAAACTGTTCCGACATTTTGAGCTGGTTAAAAAAAAAGGCATTTCCTTGGAGTTGAATTAAAAAGCATGACAGAAAATTTCGTTCTGCACCTCAATTTACACATTGGTGATCAAAACTCAACTTTGAAAATTACAGCTGTAAATTCCCTGACTCAACTGGCCAACCAGTTTTTACAGTTCAAATATTGCAGTACTGCAATATTACCACCATAGTACTTTGATGTTATGTTAAGGCCGCACTGGCCATCTAGGATTATTGCAGAGTCAGCATTCTCTCTTTGTGACATTCATACTACGGCAAAAATGAAAATGGGCTGGCCATATTGGAAGAATGAAAGACATCAGGTGGACAAAATGTTGCACTGAAAGGAGGCCTCGATAGGAAAAAAGAACAAGAGGATGCTCCGAGAGACGACAGAGAGGTATGATACTGTGCAGACAGGTGAGCAAGCATGAGCGTGGAAAACAGAGAAGAATGGAGATCATTGGTGAGAGGTTATATCCTGCAGTGGACGGACAAGGCTTAACAAGACAGCATTCTCTCTGGATGTGAAATATCTACTGAACTCCCCTTGCAAAATCTGACAATGACGAAAATTATGAGACACCTGACAAATTTACCATCTAATTTCTCTCGTATAGTCTGGGCATGTTGCATTCTTTTTTCATGTTGTTCCTTCACTTCTTCGTTGTCCACGTTTTCTCCTCCAACCATCTGCTGCTGCAAGGCCAGGAGTCTGGAGAAGGAAGTCAGGGTCACTAATGACAGGATATGGAACTGACTTACTTTACTTGTTTTATTTTCTGATGAAACCTTGCTTTAACTGTATCCTTTTCTTCTCTTGACAGCATTTCTGGCCCAGTCTAAAATTTACATTTATTAGGGATCAAAAAAGAAATATGTGACACCCCCCCCCCCCCCCCCCTGCAAACATGACAGGTCATGAAAGGCAGCATCAGATTATAGTATCCTGAGTGACAAGCTTATCATATGTACATCACAACACAGGTAATAGGGGAATGTCCCAGCATCACAACACAGGTATTAGGGGAATCTCCTGGTATCACAACACAGGTATTGGGGAATGTCCCAGCATCTAATAACGGTATTAGGGGATCTTGCAGCATCACAACACAGGGAATTTCTCAGCATCACAACACAAGTATAAGGGGAATCTCTCAGCATCACAACAGAAGTATTAGGGGAATCTCCCAGCATCACAACGCAAGTATTAGGGGAATTTCCCAGTGTCACAGCACAGAGAGGAACCTCCCAGCATCCCAGCACAGGTATTGGGGGACCTCCCCGCATCACATCATGGGTATTGGGGGACCTCTCAGCATCACAAGACAGGTATTAGGGGAATCTCCCAGCATCATAACACAAGTATTAAGGGAATCTCTCAGCATCACAACACAGGTATTGGGGAATCTCCCAGCATCACAACATGGGTATTGGGGGATCTCTCAGCATCACAACACATGTATTGGGGAATCTCCTTCGAAAGTAAATAAGTGAGATGTGAAGATCCCAAACTGAAGGTAGCTGAGGACTATCTTATTGTGTCTCCGCGGTTGTCAGACCTGCAAGCAGGATAAAAGATTTTTTGCTGGTTCATTGAACTCTTCTGCCTCATTGCCAGTTTGGCCCCAGATCCAACAAAGACTAACATATTAGCATACTTTCCCCTGTCAGAAAAGGATCGAGTAACTTAGTTGTGGATCTACTAGCTGTTTTTTTAAAATGTTTTTTGTTTTGTTTTTTGTCTTGGTCACTCTTTGAAGTTTTCATGCGCTTACAAACAGGCAGTCAGTATATTTGCATTTAAGGATGGAAATCAATATTAACATCACAACATGATAATTCATCGTAAAATGACAGGAAAATGTCAGTACAGGTAAAAATGTTGCTGTGGTATCTTATTATGAAAAAAATCAGTGGCAGGAGTATTTCACTATTGTGCAATTTGGCCACTTTTTTTGCTCAATGCTGCAGGCTGAATAACAGTTTCAAAAATGATAAAATTAACTTTCTTAGTTGTCAAATAATCTACCCCAATCGCTTTTTGTATCAAACTACTGTGTTCATTGAAGTTTCAGGAAATCTTTTGAAAATGTTGTCCTCATGGTAAAATACAATGAAGTCTTTCTGGCTCCCTTCCATAAGCCCAGTGCATAGGGAGACTATTTGTCACATGTTCAGCTCGAAGAGAAAAAGACAAATTGTTGAGAGAGAAGGGGATAGAGAGAAAATAACATTTATCAAAACAAGGTGAAGGGATTAAGGGTGAGTAGAAATCCAATTTTTGTCCTTGACTAGTGAAGTCACTGGGTCTCTACTAGTTCAAATAAGAAAAAAAAAATCTACTTTCAAACAGTGGAGGGCTGTGATGTTGTTATACAGTAATGATCTATGAAAGGTGTAACACGTGTACAGCTGGCTTCTAAATATTAATATTTATGAATATGTCACAGACACATGGCTGTAGTTGTCAATGTTTACCTGGCCAAAGCTTCTTTCTGTTTGGCAGCCATTTCCCCATCATGGACAGGTGAGGCATTGGGACGTTGGATGCCTTCTTCGTTCACCTGTTGTCTCTGTCGTGTTTGTTGCTGTTGCTGTTGTATACGCTGTAGCTGAGCCTGCTGGTCTAGGAAAAGAGCTTCTGGTTGGACAGCCTTTATACCTGGCACTTCCTGCAACAAGGCAACATGGAGGAAAAACAATTCACTTAGATCTAGAGATGATATCATAATTACAAGTACTAGCCAACCCCAAAAAATGAAATCTTCTGTCAAACTTTTCGATTCTACTCAACAAATATGTCTCATATTTGGGGCTAAAATGAAAAAAACAAAACAATGTACATGAAATAATCCTAAAGACTGAATTCAGTCCCAAATGGATGCATCCATGTAATTCATCATCAAAAACTGAAGCAATACACAAATGTTCATAATTTTTGGCCATGTAGCCACGAAGTTTTAGGTGCTTACCATGTTCACTCTCTAACTCCATTAGTGTCTGAAATAGGGAGAATAAATTCACCACTGGTGTACACAGATTATTTTTTGGGTGTTTTTCCTGATACAGCTAATGCTAATTCAACCTCTCTCTATGTAGCTGAAATATGTGAAGTTCTCTGCTGCCTTGACATAAAAAGGACGCATTATTGCCTATCAAAAAATATTTGGCTCCCTCTACACACAAATTTGCTGCATGTAAAAGATATCCTAACAACACCCCTGTGGGTCTTGCATTGTTTTATTTCATGTTCCTGGAAATAGCTAATTTAAAGAACATATGATGTAGACACAGACAAATTCGGTCCAGAACGATCTATGTTTTGGCAACAACAATTCAGAAATCCAGAATAAAAGCTTATTAAAAAAGATGATATTTTCAGGAAGAAACAACAATTCTTGTCCTTTATGTGAAGCTCATATTTTTTATCACTGCAATGAGCATAATTCAGTCATTTCTATGCTTCAATTAAAAAAAAAAAAAAAAACCTCAATACAAAAGATTACTGCGCTCATTTTTGTCTCACACAATGAATAAATCTTACACTATAATTTAGCAGATGCTTGACCCAAATCAAAACATGTATTATTTTCTTGAGTGGTGTCTGTCTGCTCTTGCCCCATGTTTTTTAGAAGAAATTAAAATTGGTATCAAATCAGCTCATGCACTGCTTAACTTGAACTTAGAACCATCATTGAAACCTCCCTTTCAAGGCTAGTATTTAAGTCCTCTAATGGCCCAAGAGGGTTCACAGTTGATTTTGTAAATTAATTTGTGTTTAAGCAGGTAAGTAGGTCAGCGCAGTTATTGGACAGGGGCAAAATAGACATCAGGAGTATTGGAAGAGAAATAACCTGGTTTGAGACCTGAAACATCAAGCCTGCATTCTGTCAATCGGGTATTGGAACCTCGTTAAAGGTAAAAATAAAAGGCTTTTGTTACTGGACAGTAGTTGAATTATACAGCCAAGAAAAGAAAACACTGAGTTGTGTTCACTGCCCAGCTACAGCTTTTTGTGAAAAATACTGTGGTTCCCTTTGAGTTTAGTTTTAACGAGGTTCCAACAGCTGGCCGCTGATTTCTTTCATGTAACTGCAGCAAATTATAAAATAACCCACACTCTGAAGAGAACAAAGCAATAACAACAGCAAAAAATATCAATACACTTGGAACAATATCTGCTTACCTCTTTCTCCTTCATCATTGAATGCGTAAGAGAAGAATAAACAGCGCTCATAACATTTCATCCTACAGGTTACATATGACCATTTATGTTTTGAAACATGGTTTTTCTTTTTAAAATTTTTTTCCTTGTTCCTTTTACTTCTTTTCTTTTTTTCTATTTTAAAATTGAAAAAAAAAAATTAACTGTTGGTCTGGTTTAGGCTTTTGTTTGTCTCGAATTTCACTATGCAATAGGGAGGCTTGCATTATTTTCTCCCTGTTATGTGTGCATTCATTCTGTGCTGGGCCACTGACTTTGAAATACTGCTCTGAAATTTCTTCATAATCGCGAATAAGATAGAAATCACCATGTTTCTAGGGGGTCAGAACAGAAAAGGATGCCTGGTGTCATTTTCCCTTGAACAAAAACCATGTGAGTGATATGTTATTATATATTTGAAGACATCACTTTGGGACAATGGCAGCCCAGACTAGGACAAGAAACCTGTCATTGAAAAGCCCACTTCCCTTCCCTCCATTCTCTTCAGGATCTCTATAAAATGCTGAATGATAACCAAACACTCTTCAGTGTGTGAAATGCATTATCGGACTGTTCTGGTGTATATTTTCTGACATGAGCCCACAGCACTTCTGTGTTTTCTGAAAAGAGGCTAAGATCTACGACTTGATTTAAAAACTTTTATACAAATTTATATATTCTTTTTAGATCTATATAAAACAATTTTTTGAGAATTTTACCGATGTAATAAAGTTTATATGGAACTATTTAATTCTTTTTGTGGAATTTCAAATGATGAAGCTTTGAATGCCAAACTTAAGTAAAGGGCCCCGGAAAAGTGTGAAAGGGTCAAAGTGGCCATTATTACCCTGATGCGCTGTAAAAGCCAAACTCAAACTGAGGCTGTTCTGGTGTAAAAGAAAAAGGAGGTTGATGAGGCAGACACAACATCTACCTGGATAGGACCATGAAAAGGGAAATTTCCGACATAAATATGAGAAATACTGACAAACCCATTGCAAATGGAGGTCACAATCAAATATGCTGCACAGATTCAACAGATAATAAACTTTTTTGATGTCTGGTTTATGTGGTCAACTTATATGTTCAAAGGTGACCAGAACAACTACTCACCCTCTCAATGTGCGGCAGACCATCAGGTCCGAGAATCATAGGCTTACCAATGTCAGATACATCTGATGAAGAATAGCACATAAAAGAGACATTACAATGTGCAATCGAACAAATTGGGAAGTGGGAAGGGAGCAAATGAATAAGGGAAGGACAGTCCCTGGGCTAATATGACATTGCCATTTACAGTAAAGTTTTCATATATTGTAACTTTTGAATCATCTAAGATTCCCTCAGCTTAGTGTCCAATTCACAAATATGTTCTTGTGAAGTTCATAAAGCAGATATAAAATGGCCATTAAAAAGCCAAACACTTGTATCATTCTTGACACATAGTTCTATGTAATACTAATATTTTATTCCAACAACTATTCACAGACAAAAATGACACACAAATACTCATTCTTGGCCTAGCTGTGCTGAATTCACAGATTCAATGCAAAAATGCTAAAAATAACCAGAAAGCCCCAAAAATTAAGATCTATTTCAAATTATGCATATATTTTCTTTTCATACTAGTTATTCCACAAACCAGCCACTATAAAACACAAATATTCAATCTTTGCATTATGCTTTTCCCTTTAAATTATTCTATAATGATGTAAAGTTATCAAATGATAACACCTGCCTGATATTTAATACATTTCATGCTCTGCTATTTTTTCCAAGAACTAATATTGCACTAGAGTATATGCAAACAGTCATGCCTAGCCTAGCTATATCGCGACCTTAGTTTGTGTTTGTTCCTATCCCACTTTCTCCACAACTGAGAAATTTGATGTTAAATGCTTGCGGCTTTAGTATTATGATAAGGAGTTGGAATAAATCTGAATTGTCAAACAGCTTGATAAGTGCCACAACACATTTTAAACGTGTCAATGTGTGCATTTGTTATACCTCTTCTAAAATACTAAAAGATCTCCATCTGTTCAGAAAATGGAGATAGAACAAACAAGAACGAATGTCACGATATGCTCTTCTCTTCACAGATTCTATATGAAAAACTACAAAATGATCATTAACCCCAAGACATTTGTCTAATATTTGGTGTCATACCATTGGTTCCTTGAATCATCAACACACTGCAGAATACAGTGATACCCATGCTTTCCCTAGCTGAATTTCTCTCCCCTCTAGGATAAAGTACATGGAGAAATCTCTGAGCAGCCTGGAAATGCCCACAGTGAGCACTTGGCCACTTGCATCTACACTTACCTGGTCCTGGGATAATCATGTCTTCGCTGGTAGTGGAGACAGGGCGAGGCTCTGTCCCGTCTCCTGGTGATTTCTGCTTCTTCTTCCTTTTTCTTTCACCTGGACAACAGGACAAAAACAGAAAATTTCAGCATTTGCTTTCAAAGATGCAATTCCTTATGGTAGCAAAAAAGTTTGCAGGCTAGTAAGATTTGCTGGCTTTTGCACCTAGTACATGTCTAGCATCGCTGCCATCTGTCAGTTATATCATCTATGTCACTGTCACACACTAAGTTAAACTATGACAAAAACCAGTAGAAATTGAAAGATGCACTGTGAAAAACCACACTATAACAACGTGGACAAGAAAACTATGCAATAAGTTCTACAAGAAATAAAAAATCTAAATGAAAATAACAGGTGACACAAGCTTTTGGACACTAAGGACCTTAGCCAAGCTCTAAAACAATTTTTTGGAAAAAAAAATATAAGAAGACTACTTAGGTGCATTCAGTATCACTGTCAAACATTAACATAACATGTATCATTAATGTTACTACAGTGTATCACCTTTCAAACACACTTTTAAATGTCCAAGATATCAATCAAACATATCACTGTCATCTGGCAAACACATCATAAATTAATGATCACCATCATTAATGAAGTACATCATTAATGTCCCAATCCTTATCATAACATAACATTAATGTTACTGTCATATACAGCATATATGTACATGTATATATCAAACAAACTGTCACTGTGGAATGCTTCACCAACAATGTCAGTATGATTTTGTACAGGTAATGCTTGCCAAATCTCACGCCTAATGTCAGTGTCAGTTTATTGGGATGCTCAAAAGTATCTACAGCTGTTCCGAACAAAATGCCTTTTAAAATTCACACATTATTACATAAAGCAAAAGACAATATCAATTTGAAACGTGTCAATTAAATTGGAAAAAAAAAACAGTCAAAATAAATCAAAATCCCATTTACTGAAATCTCAGTTTGACTCCCCCCATGTTTATACACAATGCTCATGTCCCAGATAAAGCCTACAAGGGCAATATCAGTTGAAATCACACACAGCATACAAGAGAAAAAAAAAATCCAAATACATGTAATATCAGAGTGCAAATCTGCCGTTAAGAAAGTGAAAGAGAAATGGTCAGAGAGAGAGAGAGAGAGAAAGTTGCACACACATAGGTGAAGATCAGAGCCACAGCAAATGCAAATTGTTCATTCCTAAACATCTGCAAGACAATGGTCAGTTCAGCTAAGCCAAGTCATTTGTGAAATCTGAATTGGATGACCAGCCTTACAGCAAAAAGACCTATGTAAAGTCAAATACATGTACCACAATACCCTTTTCCTCTTTTTGAAAATCTAGCTAAAAGCATTGTTTCTGTTCTGGATCACACAAGAAGAATTATCTTCCCACCAAAAACCCAGCTTGAATACTGAGCCAAATTACAAATCATGCATTTTAATGTTGCGACTTGGCTGCATATCGAATTTCTATGGACCAATTCAATGTACATGAGCTGGGATCTCAATGTGGGCTGTCGAGTTTCTCATTAGGGCCTCAATTATACTTCTTTGCTGACAGACACTGTAGTCTATGGATTTAGCTGCTCAATTCTGAAGCCAATATGCTTAGCAATTGTTCATAATCTCCATAGATAACACATAAAATGTAGATATTATGAGTACAAAAAAGATACAGCATGGGCCCTGAATGAAAACAAGAACATCCCAATGTTTAATATCACTATGGTCAAACTTGTTTGATGAGAGTTCATTTCCCCTGTGGATGTCATCTCACTTTTCCAAGAGGTTCAATTTTTCTATTTTATTTTTCCATTCATTTATCATATCAGGGTAACATATTAAAAAATGTTTCTGTTTCATACATCTATCTCTACAACTGAACATCTGTATTCTCCCATTTACCAGCTGAGTTTGCACTTCATTCGGATATTTTATGTCACATACGTTATTAGTTCTGACACATAAAGAAGCATAGAGCTTAAAATGTTTGTTGGGATGAGCAGTGAAAGATGAGTGAGGCAGGAGTAGTGAGTACAGCGTTGACACTGGGTTTGGGACAGCTGAAAGAAATACATGTAATATCCATATCACCGATCACCAGGTTAGACAGAAATGACATGGCCAGTATTGCCTGATAGAAGCTAATCTTTCAACACTGCTGTTCCACACATATATATACACATATATATGTATAGAATTTTGCAAATTATTTTTAGAAATTATAGGAATAAATTTAATCTGTGCACATTCCCAACTAATCATAGTTCTACAAATAGAAAAGCCCAGCCTACATCCAAGCTTACAATAAAATGCTTTCCTCGGCATCTTGATTTGCAGTATTTTATACCTGTGATGATTTCATTGGGGCCTGCCTCAAAAACATGGACTTACAGCCAGTAGCGGAACAATCAAAGAAACACAAAAGAGGTAACAAATATTTAAATTTGAAAAGTATTTTGAAAGCCGTATTTCACATAATCAGATCCTAAGTTCCGGGATCTGGAATGAGCATGCCAAATCCAAATATTGCAGGGTGCCTTTGTACAGAGGGTAAAGACTTCAAAATTTGGTCCTTACCAGCTTTATAGTATAGGTGAGAGTTTTGTCATGAATTTGTATGTTTCACCAACTCTCTATCTTTCCACATTCAATCTGACATGGATTTACTTTGTCTAAAATGACAAATTTGGAAAAATCACAATCTGTGCTTGATGAACTTGTGTCAGTTTGCAAACATAATACAAAAATCACCATAACAGAATGCAGTAAAAGATATTGAGTCAAGTTTGAGGATGAAATACAGTGGACTGTCATGAATGAGTCATTCTGTCTGGACTGTTGTTAGAGGCACAATGTATTTTACATTATAAGCCACTGTTCAATGAACACAATTAACTATGTATTTTCTCTATTTGGCCTTGTAATTATACTACTGTGGTGTTGCCAGTTGTTATTGCAGATAATAGGTAGTGCAGAAGAGAAATAAGACAAGACACAGAGTAAGACAGAGAGAGAGAGAGAGAGAGAGAGAGAGAGAGAGAGAGAGAGAGAGAGAGAGAGAGTAATAACAAAACAAAAAAAAAGTCTGTGACATAGACACAACTGCATGTGAATAACTAATAATGTATAACTGGGTGCAAGTCCAGGAGAAAAGGTTGGCAAGGTTGTGGGTGGGGATGGAAGGGCATAAGAGTAGCCAGTGTTGATACACTGACACCTACACACACACATATACACAGCATTCTGGTGGGGATGGAAGGGCATAAGAGTAGCCAGTGTTGATACACTGACACCTACACACACACATATACACAGCATTCTGGTGAGGTTTTGCATTCAAATCTGACAGGTAAGACAAGTGCACTCTTGTGGTTGTTTTTTTAAGGGGGGGGAGAGCGGGGGATAGGGCCCAGGAAATGGGTGGAGGGGGGCAGAGAAGGGGGATTGAGCCCATGACAATCAATGGGACTGATGCTGCTGTTAGCATACATTTTTCCTCAACTCAATAAGCTTAGTGCAAAATAGCCTTCTTCATGATTTAGTTATCTTCCTGAAGGGCAATGAAACAGAAGGCCCATTTTATATTTAAAAAAAAAAAAATTAAAAAATTAACCCATGAAAAGACACATCCGGAAAATTTTCAATGACAAAACAAACTAAGATTGAAACAATATTTTTCTGTACTTCAGCTTTGTCAGGTGTAGACTTTCTTAGGACAAAATTAATAACATTACATCTTTTTTTCATTAGTTTTTTCCTCTTTACATTTATGACACACAAGAATGAAAAAAAACAACAGGCAAGTACTATATATAATGTTGCCATGGTGATTTAAGCCACAAGCTGTCAGCAAGAAGCACTCCAGTGTTATTACACAAAAAGCAGATTATTTCAAGCTGTTACAAATGCTGGAAACAAAGAGTATGGCAATTTTAGGCATCCATATCTTTTAATATTCTATTTTCTGGATTGCTCCTGCCTCATCAAAAGTTGTTTTAAAATGAACTTTTACCAACAAAAGAATAATGAATACCAAGATATTAAACGTAATATACCTCAATAATTGAAATAGCAAACCGGACAATGGGAAAATGGAGATTGGAATGGGTGAGGGAAGTGGAGATATAATGAGTGAAAAAAACTTCGGTCATTCCAAAACCAGCGGCAAAAGGTAAGAAAAACCTACCAATCAAAACACACTTACTACTTGACTCTTGGTCAGCGGTCTCCTCTTCTTCCTTCTCCTCTTCTTCTACATCTTCTCCTAGCACTAATATAGATGAAGATGGACCACACAACATAGTAATGATTTAGTAAACATACATGGCCACATTGAGCGTAGTGAACATAAACGAGACATATAACATACAGCATTCACTAATCTAAGTGACAACTGGCACTAGCTAGTACAAAAGCAATAATACATCTGAAGGTGAGAATGAAACAAAAACATGTAGACTAGACACTGATTCAGCGCATCAATTATGAAAATATCCAAGAGGGTTTGTTATCACTGCTGAATTAAGGCATAGGCTTTCTGGGCTGCAGAATGAAGGCCTCCAATGATTATGTGAAATTATAAATATCAAAACCTTATTTTCATTTTTATTCCAGGTTGTTCTCCTTAAAACAAATAGTATTATCTTTGTGAAAATGTTGGTAAGCATTATATATAATAAAACTTAAATTAAGAAAAACTCATGCTTTTATTAATTGTTACCGGGAGCATCACAGTATCTGTAGCCCAGGGGCCTACAAAACCATAATCCAGCCCTGTTTGTTATGCTCATCAATATTTCACTTACAGTTGTTCAGATGATCTGACCACTGCACTACACTATTAGCCTAGGCGGGCATCAGTTGATATCGATCGGCCTAATTGTTGGGTGGTGATGTCACCATACTGAATTTCAATGACACCCCACCCACTAGCCAATTGGTTGAATCTCATTGAAACGAAGTGTTCTGACATCCTCACCCAACTAGTTGGTCAATCAAAATTGGTTAAAGCATGCCTATACTTATGTAACTAGCCAACATCTACTTGAGTATCTTGCTATACTGAACCATATAAAATGTCAACCTATCAACCCCACACTATTCTGCACCATAACCACTCTTCCCTTGCTCATCCCACATATCTCAGCCATTGGAACATTTAAAAAAAAAAAGGGGGATAGGAGAAGCCTATGCACAGCAGCGAAAAGTTGCAACAGTGTGCACATGGGACAATTTGTTCAGCGAACCCACTCTTGATTTCGTTGAATACTACATTATTGACACAATCTGTGTCAGCCGTAATTGGAAGAATGTAATAACATTGAAACAAAGACTTCACAAATTTCTAATGCATGGAGGAAGTTTACGCAAATAGCATCCTGAAGACGATCATCATTATGATGTGTATAGACTTCGGAGACTTTACATTTGCAGTTAATTGAGGAGTTGGGACAGGCATATTGTAATGCTTCTGTTAGTCTGTTTTAGATATAAACTGATCCATTTGTATCATTTATCTTCATTATGAAGTGTCAGCTCAGAAAAAAGACAAAAATATCATGTTAATATTTACCATAGCAAGTGGCATGAGCAAGTGTATTTAATTCATACTATCTGATTTCTGATGCATAACTTGATCACTGGAGCTTCTCTCATCTGTCACTTATTTTCATTGACAGGTGTAATGTGCTACAAACTTCCATCATTGAATCTCTCGCTACAGAGATGTATCAGCTTTCTAACGTAATCTGTTCATTGCTGATTTGTATGCAAGATACTATCTATCAGTCTACTCAGGTAACCAACACAGGTGAGAACCTATGATTATTATCTGAGATAAATCGGTTTCATTCTCATGCAAAGGTGGGCTAAAAAAAAAAACACAACACCGCTGACATGACAAGCCGAGTGATGATGTAAAACATTGCTTTGCCACTGAAGCTGCTGGCACCAGCTCAGTTCTGGGACCAACTACTAACTGATATTACAGGTGAAACTGACACACAAAAAAACATAAACAATATTATTATCCTTATATGTAAAATCACATTAAAAGTTCCGCCGCAGTTTCATACCAAAGGTGAAGCAGAAACAACAGAAACATAACACTTATATAATCATTTAATCCCTTCAGTGCTCTTGTGTTTTAGGTGAAAAGCAAAAGTTTGTGAAGCACCTTACGGCCCTCTAGGTGAGAAGGTGCTATATAAATACATTTATTTCCTTTTTTAAATTTTCCTGCTTTTCATGTCTAAATTATCTTTTGCAGCCAAGTGCTAAATTTGGATGAGCCAATGATTTGACTCTGCATGAGGACAAATCTTATGACAGACTGTCTGACAGATGGGGTACTAATACTCAAATTGCACTGATCATATGGTTCAAATTTTACTGGCACAAATGATATTTCACATAAGAGATCGTATGTGCCCTAGGAAAAATGATATTATTAATTGATAACTTCAGTTATCTTGGTTGTTGTGCAGCAGTTTTGATCCCAATGCCAATTCACTTCATGTCTTTCAAAATAAATCCAAAGACAATAATTTTCAGATGATTCGGTTTCATTTATGGAGCTAAGAAAGAGAGAGTGAGGCAGAAGATGTCATATAAGTTGGAGTCTAAACTCTCATCAAGTATTTCTCATTTACCCGGCATAAACAAGTTTGCCCGGTATAACTGTTAATCTCTTTTCTACAAACATATTGAATAATATTTGTTATTTAGACTCACCTTCAGCTGTGGTTGGTAAATCAGCCAACTGGCCATCGACACTTTTTAGCTTGCCATCGTAAAATGCCCGTAATTTCTCCATATCCTGCTGTAACTTGGCCTTGTTGGATTTTTCTGTCTCAAAGGCAGTTTTCATTTCTTTCATTTGCTCTTCATATTCCTGTAATGAGACATCCAAGACCTAAACACCCATGCTTATACCAGGTTATCGGAGCTATTGGACTGAACCATCTTAACCCTACTTTACATTCAGTTGAGGGACGTTATAATGAAGAGGCTGTTGTAAGGGGAGCATTACATAATGCCATTATAAGCTGTTGGAATCTTGTTAAAACAAGGCCTTGAGGCTTTAGTTAAGGAACTGTGGTAATTACATAAAAAAACTGCAGCTGAGAAGTGAACACAACTCAGTAGTTTCTCTGTAGCGTCTGCAGGCTACCTCCCCCTTCTGCCCGTTATGTGCTTCATCATAGGGCGATCTTGGCTCATTTTGTCTACTCCTTCCCTTCCTTCCCACTCCCCCCCCCCCTTCTTGTTCGGCCGCACTCAGCGACCCGTCTTAGTTCTTTCCCCTTTTTCTTGGTTGTTGATGCTTGGCGGTGTGTTGACCTAGGTCTGACCTGTTTTGTTAATTGTGGAACATTCCACAACGTTCCATAGTATTGGAAAGAGAGAGTGTTTATACATGGCTGACCTTGAGATATTGTAACCCGATGACGTGCTGTTGTATGATTGGGTGTTTTGTGTGTCTCCCGAACGTACGAGATCGATCTCGGGCTAATGCAGAGGTTAAGCTGGTTCGGGAGTTTTCTGTGAGAATGTGTACAAATAAGAGCCATGTGAGTGTGAAAAGCGGTGAGTGTTCAGCATTTGTATTGTAATCCTTGTGTGAGCTAGGCTATTCATTTGTGTAGGTTTGTTCCTCTGGTGATTTCCTTGGAGATTATTCATCTCATCATAAGTTATTAAACTTGTATTTATTTAGAGTTCGACGGATCCCGTGTTTTATTTTTACAACAGCTGTGACAGTCTCGTTTTAGAAAGGGAAGCAGTTCATATCACCTAATTGTCTCTACTATAACCTACTGCATTTTACCTCAACTGTTACATTCTCTATCTGGCTTTATAATTTGACTGCAGTTCTCTACCAACAGTCTCAAAGGCTTTTTTCAATGAAGTTCCAAAAGCTCTCGGATGACATGCTGGTACCCTCCTATGTCAGCCAGTTTAACTTCATTAAATGGTCACATGCGACTAAATCGTAAGGAGCAGCCAGGGCGTTGATTGGCTGTTATTTATGGTATCGCATTTTGCAGTGGCCACTGATGGTACGTCGATCGCCAATGGCTACCCCAGCCCCTTTTCACCTGATTAGTCAATCTGACTACCGCCCATTGATACAAACTGACTACACCCTCACGCCCCCAGGTCCATCTGACCATTCCAATGGACAACGTATTCCGTGGTGGCAATTGTAACAGCCAATCAATGCCCGGCTGCTCCTCATGATTTAGTCGCAAGTTTAAATAGTCGAAGTTTGGAAATATACCATTAAATTTACCATGGATAAGATAAGATTGACACAACATTCTTTGAAAAAGACCCCAAAGGTAAAGGTAATGAAGGTAAAATGGATTTGTCAAATTTTGGAGCTACATTGTGACCTTGGTTCTTGTTTGTTTTATCTTTTCTATAAAATTAGAAAGCTTTTAGTATTTGGAAGAGGTATAACAACTGCACACTGTGACGCTAATTTAAAATGCATTGTGGCTCTAATCAAGCTATTTCACAGTTCCGATTTATCCTAACTCCTTATCATAATAGTAAAATCGCAAATGTTAAACTTTGAATTTCTCAGTTGTGCAAAAATTGGAGTTGGAACAAACAGGAATTAAGATTGCAACATTATTACCTCTTTCAGTCTTGCTTTCTCTGCTTCCAGTTCCTCACGGGCTGTGTCTGCACCAGATGATGCTGAGTCTGGTCTTCTGTCTGCTTGTGGCTTGGCAGTTGCAGCTAGAAATAATATTGATGTTTGAGAATAATGAATCTTGTTACCCTATGATCAGTTTGAGACGGTAGAAGATAGTGCAAATCAGAGTTTCTGCAGCAACACTTTTCTTGTTGGATAACCTGTCACAAGCCACTTCTTGTTCATAATTTTCTTTAGATCTCCAAAAGATCATTTGCGTTTATCGTATGCATGGAACAAATGAGAGAAACACATCATGATTGCAAATCAGCACTGCTGTCAAGAAAGGTTTTGACATTTATACAGTAATATGAATATTGTGTGATTTTTTTAAAAAGGTCTTTACATTTATTCAGTAGTCAGAATATATTGTAAGTTAGTTTTTAGATGGTCTTCACATCTATTCAGTAACTGGAATATTTTAAGGTACTTGTCAGAAGGCCTTCACATTTATTCAGTAACTGGAATACTGTAAGTTATTTTTCAGAAGGTCTTGACATGTACTCAGTCAACGGAATATTGTAAGCTATTTCTTAGAAGGTCTTCACATTTATTCAGCAATCGGAATATTGTAAGTTATTCAGTAATCAGAGTATTATAAGTTATTTTTTAGAAGGTCTCCCACCTTTATTCAGTAATTGGAATATTGTGAGTTATTTCTTACATTATCTTGAAGAAAGAGAGACTTAATTTTCTTGTCTGTACACGACTGTACACGATAAATTTCAATTCTGTTACATCCATTCTGATATGAAATGGAATATGATTCTCACCTGCAATACCAGCCTCCACTGGGATCTGTCCTGCCAACATAGCCTTTAGTTTCTCAATCTCTTCCTGATACTGTCGTAAAAGGGCATCTTTAGGATCTTCATTGATCTTTGGTTTGTTCTTGATGTTCTTGGCTCTGTTGGCGTAACGGAGGGTGGACAAGGTCTCATCATAGTTGTTGTCAGCAGGGGAGAGACAGGCCACCATCATCGTCTTAGTGTTGCCACCGAGGGAATCCTGGTCAGTGTGGACAGAAGTTGGATAAATCGTATAAGTATATTTTTTCCAGATAAACCACTCACTTCAACGTTTATGGTAAGCATCCCATTCCCAGATTGAATTGATTGATTGTTAGGAATCAAAATCCCAGTACATCGGGCATTCATATAACATTTACATCAAACAACATTAATTGACTTTGTCTGTGACAGATTTTTACCGCAGTCATCTCTTTTATCAGACTCTGAAAGGAAACTATGAATTATTGCAAAGCCACAATTTTACTTTGGAACAAAACAAAAAACAAAAAAAAAACCCAGCCAGCATCCTTACGTCAATCCGATGTAGATTTGTATAGAATTTCTGTTGGGTTGGTAAGATTACCAAGGGGGCGGATTCCTTACATTAAACTGATGTTGGCACAATATCATATCCAGCAGATCTATGAAGAAATGATATCTTTCCTATGTGCAAACTTGTCAGTCCTACACGTGGAATTTCCATATCAATTGTTATTGGCTGGGATATCTTTTGTTTTGTTGTTTTTCGGCAAATTAACTACTATATATTATATATACTATTAACTACAAATATATTACTGTTTTAATTCAGTATTGTCTCTTTACTGCGAGATACAAAATTCATCACCTCCACAAATCAAGTTCTCCTCAGAAAGTTCATTTCAATTAAATGTTGTGAAACTAAGTCTTAAGGCATTACTATCCTACAACCATGCCGTGACTACTGTGCCATTGAATAAGATTTAATGACCACGTGCAAAAAAAGAATACAACTTGAACACTGACCTGCAAAAGTCTGGTGAGTTTGGAGTCTCTGTAGGGAATGTGTTTGGATTTACCGTCCACTAGAGCTGAGATGACATTACCTAAGGCAGACAGGGATAAGTTGATCTTGGTAGCTTCCTTCAGTCTGTCTCCCGTCGCACCTGAAACATGTCATCATTGAACTTCTGTGAAAGCTATGGAGTGCCTGCATTCCTCATTTCACGGAGGTGTAACAAAAAAAAAAAGGCAAAAAACAAAAACGATCACACAAACACAAAGAAAAAAACCAGAACAAAAACTTTAACAAGCACAGAGATTAGAAAAAGCTAACCATACCAACAAATTACATAAAATACCAAATTCAGTACAACATACAACACCCTACCCCCCTCCCCCTTTCTTCAATATCTCAACTGTAAAGGCTTCCTGTTTGCTTAACATGTCCTGGGTCATATGTCACAACCTGTCATATTTTGATGTCTCTTTTCTATATCTCCTCCTTTTTCACTTCCAGCCACTTCATAAAGACTCTCATTCTTGTCTTGCCTTGCCACTCAAGCTCGTTTATCTGTCTGTACTGATCTCAGACTGGTCACTTAACTGGCTAGCTCAATAAGTGACCCCTCATAGAACACTTAAACTCATGCCTTTGTAAAGGCAAACTCAAAATATCAGTTGTCATTTCCATAAACAGGAGAACAAAATTAAAAAACACTGCTACACTCGTGACCAATTACATAATTTACTCTGTGTATTTACTAGCATAACATGCCTGCTCTTACCACAGTCTTGCATGCACTTTACTGGACTGGTTTTCATCCTCAAACCTGGCAGGAATATCATTTTCGTAAAAAAAAGTATTTCTCATGTGTTCTGCACCCTAAATACAGAGAAAGGTGAGATGTTTAGGAAAACCGAGCAGTCCTGTAAAATAAGGCACAGGTGGCAAGTCTGAAATCTCTCTTCATGATTTTCTTACCAGTCTTTCCTTGTCTTTCACTACCCGCCAAGTCCACCAGATTGAGTTTCCCTGCCCTGATATGATCCTCTCCCTCTTCATCTTGTGTGATCATCTCCATGTTGATGGTGAAAATGGAATGACTGCGAGATGAATCTGCGTTCATCAGAGTGGCGCCCGTACTGCGATTATGCCAACCTTTGTTCATGATGCTCTCACACTCAGCTACATTGTGCACAGGGTGCATGGATAAACCTGGTAAATAAAATTAGCTAACATAAGAATCACTTCAAGAAAGGAAACTTATCTTCACAGAGTGTTAAAAAGCACATACATACACCTTACATATCAAGGGGTATTTGCCATAATTTTATTGTTGTATCTGACATTTTGCCGATTTTGAGGTTTTGTCATGAAAGTGATTCTTTCACTCCTAATTTTATTATGTGCAAGTGTCCTTCCAGTCAGTTTAAAACTTTTTGAGATATGTGTTTCTGATGTAATGTTTATGCGTTTTAGCCCTTTTGCTGACCAATCAATTCTTATTTTCTCAAAAAGGCAAAAAATGCACATACAACAATTTGGCAAATACCCAACGAATAAATTACACGAACATCTCATAGCTCAATATCCGTCTTGGCACATGAAGTAATATGGCATAGAACCTTCATAACATATGGCATAGCTCTGGCTAGAATGTGTTGTTGAGGCAAATTGATCATGTACAGCACAGGATATAACTTATACAACATTAACATTTAGCAGTCAGTTCAGTCTAGAGTGTGCCTATCATTCTTAACTCATAGCCAATTTTTGAAGAGTTTTGTACCTCCACACACTGCTGGCCAAATCATGAAACCACCCACAAGCGCATTCACACAACTGCAGACGACAACTCTCTTTTGCCAGATTATTCCTTGAACTCCTCAAAAAAATTTTGTTCTTTCTCTTGATAAATGGGATTAAAATATTTCTGTTGTTTTTAAGACGCTTTTAACTGAGACAGCTTTTTCCCTCTGCTTTAAAATTAGACTCTTCGCCCTATAGCAGTTTCATCATAGGGACTTGCAGTGAAGATTTATAAATGTTTGTAAACACAGATAATTTGCTTGAGAAACTACAACTGAACTTGTCCCTGCTAAATGCAGATTATTAGTACGACCTGTCCAAATAAAACTGAACAAATACCTGCTGGTTAACCTTTTTACACCATCTTTCTCATGATATGTCAAAATTGGGCAAAAAGAAAAAGTTGTATGGCTTTTATGATATTTCGTCACTTCTCATGATACCAATTCAAGAGTAAACTCTAACTTTATCAGAGGATTTTAAATGAATTTTCAAAAAAACCCTCAATATAGTGCAAACACAGGTAACAGCCACTGTAACCAAAGAACGTATGGTGGGCATGCCAGAGCAGTGATCCCTGCGATGTGAAAAGGTTAATAATAACAATAATAGACTTAACATTTATAAAGCGCTTTATCCCATAAAATGCAAGCTCTAAGTGCTTTACAAGACATTCTTCAACTCAGTGGTGGTAAGAAACTCCTCAGGTGGAGCGAGGCTGATGATGATCTTCAGAGGAAGAGTGGATTCTTTCAGTAGATGTTTCAGCCTTTAACTTCCTGACACCTTCTAGAACCCCGGCCACACCAAGTTCATGACTCTCGGTGTTCGTCACTACCTTTTTTTTTTTAGTCATCAGGCTCTTCTTGGGTTTGACCCCGTACCGCTTTTTTTCTGTTTTTACACCAAATCCAGCAGGAAGCATTTAATTTACCAGGACAAGAATATACAAAACATGGGACAATAGTCAGAGACAGCTGTAGTTATAGACTATGGATACATTTCAATGTGAAAAGTAATTGTAGTCCATACTGCGACATAATCATCCATTGTTTTTTGAAAAATATAGTTATATCGTCAGTCAGCTGTTGGAATCTCGTTAGAACTAACCTTTCAAGCTGTTGTTAAAGGGACTGTATTCTAATTAAAAAGCCAAATACAGGAAATACTGGGTTGTGTTAACTGCTCAGCTATAGGTAGAATGTGCATATCCACCATCTTGGCTGTCCGGACCCACGTATCACATGGTGAATGTGGCACTGATTTTGATTCGTTAGCTGATTTGCACTGCAAGCACTTCAGGCATCGGGAACCAACCGGCGGCGAGTTAAAAGTAGTTCACTACAGTAAACAATGGCACGTGTGTACATGTGCATTGGGAGATGTTCAGTCAATTCTTCCACTTCCTTTCCCTCCTTTACACTGATGGTAGGGAATCTGACCAGCTTGGATCTATCCTTTCCACCCCTGTCATAATAAACCGCTACAATGCAACTAGCAGGCATTTTAACTGCTTAGACATATCTCGAAGTTACACTCATCAGCTGATCCACCCGCCATCTTGGGTGTCAGAAGAACAAAACAAAAACACTCTGTGATGTCATACGCATTCTACCTATAGCTTTCTATGTAAAAATTTACAGTCTCCTGACACCAGCCTGAAAGGTTAGTTTGAACTAGGTTCCAACAGCTAACTGATAATATTGAAATGGATGAAAAGTCGTTTACTTATGTCATTTATTGTCTCCTCCCTTGTTCTCCTGACCAATTGTGATTTAAATTGTCAGTTCTGCTGAACACTCACCATTTACATAAACTCCTTTCTCTGGATGCTCTTTCAAGTCCAGTTTAGCTCTGCAGTCTTTGCCCAGCAAATCCCTGATTTCTTCATTGTAGATCTCCAGATAAGATGCATGGATGAGAAATTTTGTGCCGTCCTTCAGACTGATAGTCTCAAAGATGTGCGCAAATGCCCTGAAATATGAAAAGACAGTTTAATAAAATAACTTCAGTGAAGAAGTTCATAAAGGAGATAATCACTTTTCCCACTGAACCAACACTTTGTTTTCCAAGCAATTTCAATGCAGATCAAAGACAAAATGCAAAACAATCAATTTCCACAAAAAATTGTGCGAAATAGCTTTGAGCCTGAAGGTCAAAGATGTTTAAACCTGAAAGACCGATTTTGTGTTACTGCCCCTTTGATTCCCAAATCAATTGGAATATACGATTTACATGAGGGAGAAGCTTCATTTCAGTTTGACTGTTTTCAATAAATCTCGTAAGTTGAGACATTCATATTGTTGGTTGGCTGTTGGAATCTCGTGAAAAGTAAACTCAACTGCTGTGAACACAACTTACTATTTTCTCTATTTGGCTGTGTCATTAGGCTATGATCTTTTAACAGCAGCCTTTGTGTTTAGTTTAAATGAGATCCCAACAGCTGATTGACAATATATGTGAGCGCGCCCCACTAACCTCAACGGAACTTGCATTTTTTCAGTTTTGAGTTATAAATATCACCATATAGTATGAAATCCCATCCTTAATTTGGTGTAAAAATTATTGCAGTGCTTCTTTTTATTGCAAAGTTATGGCTTTTTAAAGATACTTACCCCCCGGTCAAAAACAGAAGCAACTTCCTACAAAATCGCCATTACAGATGGAGGAGCGATGTTCGCTCTCGGCGAGATGGGTGGCCTTACTATCTCCCTAGCATTGGGTATTTGTAATTAACCTTAGGCTTTGAAATTTTGCATGTCTAGGCCAATATAAATGACACAGGCTGTATGAAAATTTTGTGACAATAAGTTTATTGATTTTGAAGTTATCTGGAGTTCAATGAACCCCATTATAGCTGTGATGTCAAAGACAAAATTAAAGGCATTAAAAGCAATATTTATCATATTTAGAGGCTGATTTGAGACATAATATTTTCACAGAATGTAGAACAATAGTTGAACTTTAAGTATCGACCAAAATACAAAAACAGTAAAAAGATCGGATATTTGTATTTCATCGTGATTTTCTCCGTATGGTCCAAGGTGATTTCTGTTGAGGTTAGTGGGGCTCACTCACATATGTATAATGAATAATTTACAATAATGTATAAATTGTTTCTCCAATACCTGAGATCGTTCAGCAAAACATATCAATAAAATTATGTATGATAAAGTCAACAGAATACTGAAAATAATACAGTTATTACATGGAAAATTCCAGAACTGAAACTTGTTAAAATGGACTCCGATAAATCAACTATGAGTAAAAATGAAGAGAAAATAAAACCCAGGAATTTGAAAAGTTACATTAACAGCAGGGCAGGACAGTGTCTGAGTATGTTGGTGAGCATAGAAAATCTCATGCAGAAAAGACGGAAGAAGTACCTTATCAATATCAATGAAGAAAATCTCCAGAAATGACATAAAACCACAGATTCTGTTATTCTATTAAGCATTTGTCATAGAGTTCATATTGGGGATGGATTACCCAAGATTGGAGCTCATCAAGTTCCTCAAGTAAAGTCTGAGCAGTAGCTGATGTTCCAAAAGAGACAAACATTCTTTGTCAGCCTGATGTTGATTTAAAACTTTTATTCACTGGCCACATACTTCTTAAGCCACTACAGTAAATAAAATTGCCAAGAATATGACTTACCTGGGAATGATTCCTCGTTGTGTGGCTGGATCTGGTATTCCTTGCATAGAAAAGCTCTTCCCACAACCTGTTTGTCCGTAGGCAAATATAGTTCCATTGTAGCCTTCTGTGACACCCTATTGAAACATCGCAGACAGAACAGTCAGTAAAACATGATCCACAGAAAAACTTGAAACCACACACAGGAGCATGTGACATGAGTTTAAAATCAGTCTTACAACACATTTGTAGCTCAACACCTAATTGATACTAAAAAACCTACGATGAATCAATCTTATCACTTATGTGAAGTGTCTTGAGTAGTTTAATTCTAGTACTTCTATGGGTGAATTAAAAATAAAAGACCAAAGGCCAGAACCGTTCACAAAAGAAGTAATAATAGTTCGTCCATCAGGTATGATGATGACCTTAACAACACCAGAGGAATAAAGAACAGAAATTGTTGAGAATTTCAACACATGGACAATAAAGAGAAGTAAAGGACACAGAGGACAGAATGGAAAGACTGTTCTTTCATGACTTATGGCTTCTCATGTGACTGATAAGTCCTATTTTTGCCCTGAAGACCCTTCCGCATAAGTGACAAGAGTGCTCTGTTGGTTCAGTACCACTGGGCCTTTTCTTGCGCCGTTCTCTTTTTTTGATAGCCTGCTGGACTCTGTCAGCTTCCCATGCTTTGCTGCCTCTGGTAAGGGCCGCCCTCCAATTTGCTCGATCAAGCGAGAGCTTTTCCCACTCACTCACATCAATGGCAAAGGCCTTCAGTGATTGCTTGAGAGTGTCTTTGTAACGTCTCTTTGGGGCCCCAACATTCCTCGTTCCATTGGAGAGCTCAGAGAAGAAGATTTGCTTAGGGAGTCTGGAGTCGGGCATTCTGACAACATGTCCTGCCCAACGTAGCTGAATTTTTTTCAGGTGGCAGAAGATGCTCAATTCCTTGGCACGATTGAGGACCTCAGTGTCTGGAATTTTATCCTGCCATTTGATCCTTAGGATCTTTCTAAGGCAGGCCAGATGAAAGTGATTTAGTTTTCTGGCATGCGATTGGTACACTGTCCAGGTTTCAGCCCCATAGAGTAGGGTGGGAAGGACCACAGCATTGTACACTTTCAGCTTAGTGTCTGTGCGAATGCCGGCAACATCCCACACTCTCTTTCAAAGCCTGCCAAATGCAGAGCTGGCTTTGCTGATTCTTGAGGGAATTTCAGTATCAACACGAGCCGCGGAAGACAGTGTACTGCCAAGATAGGTGAAGTTCTCCGACACCTTCAGAAGACTGTCATGGACTTTGATATTTGGGGTCACAGGATACTTGTCGTCTGGAGTAGGCTGATGGAGCACTTCCGTCTTCTTTGTGCTTATTGTGAGGCCAAAGTTGTCACAGGCACTAGAGAACTTATCAACACAGTTTTGCATGCTATCCTCATCGTGTGCCAGAAGTGCACAATCATCAGCAAATAGTAGGTCACAGACTTGAGTACTTTTGGTTTTGGTTTTTGCCTGAAGTCTCCTGAGGTTGAATAGACTGCCATCAGTTCGGTACTTGATGCTTACCCCTTGAGGAGGAGAGCTAAAGGCTTCTTGTAGCATTGCAGAGAACATGATGCTGAACAGAGTTGGGGCTAAGACACAACCCTGTTTTACCCCATTTGTGACAGCAAAGGGCTCTGAAACACTGCCGTTACTTTTGACTGCAGCGTGCATGCCATCATGAAACTGGCGCACTATTGTGATGAATTCGGGTGGACACCCAAACTTCGCCAAGATTTTCCAGAGGCCTTCACGACACACTGTATCAAATGCTTTTGTGAGGTCAACAAATGTGATGTACAGCGCTTTATTTTGTTCCATGCATTTTTCCTGAATCTGTCTGGCAGCAAAGATCATATCCGCCGTTCCCCTCTCTTTACGAAAGCCACATTGGCTCTCGGGAAGCAAGTCATTTGACGAGAGGTTTTCAGAAGGCGATTCAGAAGCATTCTTGCCAATATTTTGCCAGCAATTGAAAGTAGAGAGATTCCCCGATGGTTGTCACAGACTTGGCCGTCCCCTTTGTTTTTGTACAGATGGATGATTGAAGCATCTTTGAAGTCCTGTGGCAGCTTCCCTGCTTTCAACATATGATTGAACAACTCGGTCAGCCTTTCAATAAGCTTTTCTCCACCGAAGGCATACACCTCAGCAGGAATTGAATTCACGCCTGGTGATTTGTTAAAGGACATCTGATTTGTGGCAGTCCGGGTCCCATTTGCTG
Source organism: Onchidella celtica (assembly GCA_963931925.1). Classification (NCBI taxonomy): domain Eukaryota; kingdom Metazoa; phylum Mollusca; class Gastropoda; order Systellommatophora; family Onchidiidae; genus Onchidella; species Onchidella celtica. Next base: position 38,377,335 of record OZ007575.1, on the reverse strand, counting down.
TGAATGGCTTGGCAAGAGCTGCATTAATAGGAGTCTGAGGGAGGCGGTCAATGGACTCAGTATTTATATTTGATGGCCGATTTAGCACACCTCCGAAATGTTCTGCCCAGCGCTGAATTATGGCATTCAATTCAACAATGCGTGTTGAACCATCTGACGCAAGAAGAGGCGTAGTGCCAGAGCGGGATGGTCCAAACACAGCTCGGAGGCTCTCAAAGAACTTTCTAGTGTTGTTTGTGTCAGCATATTTCTGAGTTTCTCTTACTCGCTCTTCTAGCCAGTCATTTTTCATTTTCCTCAGCTTCTTCTGGAGTACACCCTTACATGCACGCAGTGCATCAGCTTTTGCTGTGGAAGAGGGGTCACTGCAGTGAGCTTGGATGAGACTATTTTTTTCTTTGATGAGCACTTTGATTTCATTATCATTATCATTGAACCAGTCCTGGTGCTTGCGGACAGGAAAACCAACTGTGCTGCTGGCGCAAGAGTGTACAGTCGTATTTAGGTCAGTCCAGCTCTGTTCAATGTTCTCAGGGTCAAAAGTCACGCAATCCAATTTTGAGGAGAGTTCTGAGGAGAGCTCGCTCTGTTTCTCAGCTGAGCAGAGTTTTGAAACATTTAGGTGTTTAGGTGGCGCTTTCCTTTGGGGGCGTCTATTGCGTCTCAATGTTAGTCTGAGCTTGCAAACAATGAGTCTGTGGTCAGTTCCACACTCGGCACCACACATCGCCTTTGTTACAAGGACATCCTTTCTGTTAGTCTTCCTCACAATGACTATGAGATGCCAATGCTTTGAGCGGGGATGCATCCATGACGTTCTGTTTCTCACGGGGAGACTAAAATTTGTGTTGGTAATGAACAGGCCAAATTCAGCGCACAAAGTAAGTAAGCGCAACCCATTGTTATTGCATGAACCAACTCCATGAGGGCCAAAAACATTTGGCCACACTGAGATTTCTGAGCCAACCCTAGCATTGAAGTCCCCCAAAAGAATCAGCTTATCAGCTGCCGGGACAGAGCATATGACAGATTCTAGATCAGAATAGAACTTGTCTTTGGCTTCATCTGGGTTTGTCATGGTGGGCGCATATGCGCTAATGAGGGTGGCTGACTGGCTTTTCCCAACTGGGATCCTGAGTGTCATTAGCCTGTCATTTATTTCAATTGGCATGGACTGCAAGTTTCTGACAAGGTCATTTTTAATTGCAAACCCAACACCATGCTGTCTCGGTTCGACTGCACCCTTGCCTTTCCAGAAGAAGGTGTATCCACCACTGAGCTCTTTGAGTTGGCCACTATCAGGGAGTCTGGTCTCACTGAATGCCACTATGTCCAGGTTGTACCTGCTGAGCTCAATGGCAATAAGTGCAGTGCGTCTTTCCGGGTTGTTTGAGTTGTCCTGTAGTGTGCGTATATTCCAGGCTCCTAGCCTGAGTAAGCTGAATTTCTTTTTGTTTCGACCGCAAAAAGGGATCCCCACTGGTCGCGGTATACCAGTCAGGGTGATGTGAAGTGGGCTTTCTTTAGGGCACCTTTTCTAGCCCCTTCCTCAGTTGAGGTGAGCAGTGCTATCCTTAAATAAGGCTGCTCAGCTACTGTGGGTGCTGCCTCCCCACGCCTCCACTTCAATCGACGATGAAGCGACCATAGCCCACAGCCACCAACGTGTAGGTCTGTGCTAACAGCTTCCAGTCTATCCAAACCTGCTGCCACCGCACTCGCCCATCGCCATTGGAATTTTGAGAGGAAAGAAGACGAGACAAAGATGAAAGAAGACGAGGTGAGTGTTAAGACTGGCGCAAAGAGTTTGTTTTTAGTGAAAAAGAGCTGCGCAAACATCAGACTCACTCTCTCGCCTGGACACAACTTATCCAAGTGGCAAGACAAGGTCAAGACGACTGGAAATGTATCCAGGTGCAGGAGGATGCCAGAGGGACAGTCATATTGCCTGACCGGCTGCCTGTAGGCTACTCCACAGCCTCGCAGTCCCAACTGTCTAGGGTGAAAGACCCAAACCAAAGAACACCAATACTGGTGGATGCTCTGTGTCACGATATCCAGGCCAGAGTGACGGTATATTGCCATCTGCCCTATCAATCAACCACTGGCCTGCTGCCGCCAGCTTCGAAGCTGCGTCCGGGAAGTTTGCTCAATTCTTCGTCTGTGATTTAGGCAAACAAGCCTATGACCACACCGCTACCGGGGGCCAATATGAAGGACTCAAATACTGAGGGTCACATTGTGCCCTAGCATGTGGCCGTTGGGTTAGATGAAACCTCCTCCGCCCTGGCCGTTTGCACCGACAGGTGCACGCCCACTGATACCATGCTAGCGTACCAGTTCATGGACATAAACAGTTCAAATGACATAAACAGTGCCCAAACAACTAGGACATTTCCGACAACACTCAATAACCATCAATTTCCAGTATGGTTCAAATATATCATGTTCCAGTGTGATCCAATAAACATCAGATTCAGATATGTGTAGCCACCTGACAAAATGAGGCACATTTCAGCACTACCTGATTCAAGAAAATCGCTATTTAAAAGGCATCGTAGGGTCAATTTTATTGATTTTGTGTTTTCAGTATTTCTGAAAAGTTTAACCTCTTTACTTTTCCTTTCCAAATGATAATCCTGTTTGACATGGGTAAATGCCCCAAAATTGACTTTGAATTGAGTCATCGTCAATAATTTTGACTAAATACTGAAACTCTGAAAGCGTTTTTCTCAAAACTGGTTGTGCCACTTCCTATCTTTGAGAGGCCATATCTTCTCTGCTAATTAAATTACAGCAAATTTTTTTTTACCAAATGAAAGGACTTTGAATATTCTATTTGGTGATACCAATATCTCCATACCACCATTCATTTTGTCAGGCGGCTACACATATAATGAACATTAAATTCCACTTTCATTTGATCAAAATCAATTGTTACCTTCTCTCCTATTATTAACCTGTTATCAAATGCATTTTTTTTTTTACACTTTTCAAAATGCAAACCTAAGATCTGATGTCCAGTCTCTTACCTCTACAAGAGGATATGCTATCTCCCCATATATTTGTTCTGTAGTGGAGTCAACGAAGTAGGCACCATCGAAGGTAAACATTTTTGGAGGGGCCTTTGCATCTCCTGGATTAGTGATACTGCACTGACCCTTTGGAGTATCTATGGCAACGACAGTCTTACATTTCAGCCCTTTCTCTCTCTCATTCATTGGCCGACAACGGACAATAACCTTTACACATTCTGCCATTTTCCTTCTATGAGTCCTTTATCTACTTGCTATCTGAAAATATGAAAATTGTTGATAAAGTGTCCATCCTTTTCATATATCAGAAGAGAACAATGAAAGTCGATTAGCAGAGGTGCTGAATTCTACAATATATCAACCAAAAAAAAAAAGTGTGTAAATTGGAATTCGTCATTATTACCAACCCCATTGCACATTACAAATATAATTATATGCATAACAGAAATTAACTCTAACTTCAGGCCCCCCCCCCCCCCCCCCCGGCCCCCCCAAAAAAACAACAAAAAAAACTCTCAACTTCTCCCTCAGTGAGGCAGCATTTTTATAATAACATTGTTATGATTGTATAGGCCCACTGCAGATATCGGCCATCTTTGTTGTAAGGACCAACGCATAACCATGGCGATGGTAGCATTGATTTTGATTCGTTAGCTGACTTGCACTGCGAGCACTTCAGGCGTCGCCAACCAATCGGCAGCGAGCTAAAACTAGTTCACTACAGTAATAAATGACACGTGTGTACACGCACACGGGAGACGTTCGGTCAATTCTTTCACTTCCTTTCCCTTGTTTACATGGATGGCACTGGCAGGGTTTCTGACTATAGCTTGGATCCATATATATCCTTTCCACCCCTGTCATAACAGTCAACTGCAATGCAACCAGCAGACATTTTAACCGCTTAGGCATATCTCGAAGCTACACTCATCAGCTGATCCACCCGCCATTTTGGGTGTTGGAAGAACAAAACAAAAACACTGTGACATCATTCGCAATGGGCCTATTGAAATGCTGGGGACTATGACTTGCAAAATATTAAATTGCCTGTTTGCTGGCTTGTTTATCTCTTTCAGCACATGACAGGCTACTGTTTCCATAGTCAATTTCAAATAATACAACAATCAAATCCCGAAATCATGCCTTGTTTGAGGCATGGTATAGGCTACAGGGATGGACCTCTTTCCAAATCTCGGCAAATGGATCTAATTTGTCACTGTCCACTGACCAAATTATATAACTATAGACTGCTGCTCTATATGCAAGCAGTAAAACTGATAAAAACAGCCCGATTACCAATCCAATACAACACTTTCAAATCTAGTGACAAATGGTTGTAATTCGATGCCTTTAGTGGCTATTTCGGCACACTGAAACCCGGCCGTTGCCAAGTGTAAACAAACAAATCCAACGTGCATTCAAACACTTTTTCTGGTTCAAAAATTAGAGGTTAGTATAGGACGACTTGGGAAAGACAGCAGGCTGACCTTTCTTTATTCTCTCGACGGCACATAAACTCACTGAGCTTTGATTTTCTCACCTATATGCTCACCAATGCATTTACAAATCTTCACTCTCGCTGTCTCGGGCCATCGACACAGCTAAGGATTCCGGAAGTCAGGTAATCTTTGGGAAAAGTTGGAATGGCTTTGATGACATTATTCGTTTCAATACTAGCGGTTCACAAGATTCCGTCAAAGTTAAGCTCTACGGCTGCAAAGTCCTAAATTAGAAAAAAAAGCTCTTATTTACAAGCTTAGACAGAATTAAATATGCCATATTTGACTTTTAGATTTAACCCAACAAGATTTATTCTATCAAGTTCCGATGCTGACCTCTTTCACGTAGGTCTAGTCGGTAGGCCTACTCTTCTCTTCTTCAATTCTACCCCCCCCCCCCAATAAAATTATGGAAGAATGCATGCCATATAATTTGCATATACGGTAACTAGAGATAGAGTCTATGCCATGCAATTTGTTTACGTCGACTGCAAAAAACTTGATTCGATTTCTAGGTGGACGCGTTTGTTCGGTTATTCCAACTCCAATCAGAGGATTTTATATCAGATCAGATTATCACAAGAAAACTATTCTCACATTCTTTATTTGTTTGTTTGTTTTGTATTGTCACCACGGTATTTCTATTTAAATCTTTACCAATGGCAATGAACCCCAATGTGCACATTGTAAGAAAAAAAAATCACATGACCTTGTCAGATCATGTGATGTAGTTATTTGGAATCACGGACGGATGTGCATTATGTAAACAAATTTGCTTCTTCGGCTGATCGATCGACTCGCTGCACTCTCATAGTTGAGTCAGGGTAGAAGTTTGGAACTAGAAATGTGGCATTTAACAAACATTCAGAGGGCCAAGGAAATGTCACAGTCAGTGAACCAGCCAGCCATGGTTGCATGCCCAGTATGCAGTGCAAGGTGAGGAATCAACATTCTGTAGACACATTCACTGTGTCTGTGATTCAGTTAGAAACTAGATCTAGATCTAGATCTAGGTCTAGATTCTAGATCAGTTCTGCAAATGTCGATAATCAGAAAAAATGTACTGGGTTCTTTCACAGATAACACCAATAAAAGTAGGGCGTTGATCGAATGTAAAACACTTACTGACGTAGTATGTTGTACTGTATTGCAAGCAAAATGTAGGGGTGTCACTGATACTGAGATTGAATGATTGTACCTGTAGATTTTATGAGCAGAACTGGAGAAACTTGACAATATAGAAATTCTGTGCAAATCATAAATGTTTATGAACAAACAGTGTTGGTGCAGAGCAAAGTAGAGTCATGTCATATTATATTATGCAGCAAATTAGGTGAATCTGGGCTGGCTTTTTGCATGCCATAGTCATGCTGTATCATGAATTCTGGTAAGGCTGCTTAAATACATGTAAATGAGAATTAATCAGTGTCATGTAAGTTGCAGAGCAGTTACAATCATTGGATAAGTTCAAACAGCTCTGAGAGTGTGGAGAAATGATTAATTATGGCGCTCCAGCCAACAACCCCATGTCAATTTCATCATTTAGGATTGACCTCAAGTTTGCTCATAGTAAAGACATCATTCCTACTTAGATCTGCTGATTACATCATTGTGCTGCAGCCAGTTTGATGTAGGAAATATGCCCCTATGCCAGAGGTATCATTGTTTAATTCATCGTCAAGGCAAGGATGACAAGGCATAACAGAAATGTTTTCATGCCTACCAAAACAAATCATGTGCACAGCAGTAATGTGTATGTTGGCAGTGATCACTTAACCAAATAAGTTTCTCCGTGTATTAGTTCACTGACCCTGTCTGCAAACTGTACCTATTGCATGCAGGCTGGGAGTTAAGCCATGTATTTGGTATGTTACTATTTTTTACTAAACTGGTAATTTGTCTGCAAACTAAATATTTCAGCCACCTCCCTACCAGAGGCAATTTGACCAATGGAATTTTTGCTTGTACCTGTGAAAATTGTGGTCATTTCTTCAAGTTCAAGGCCATAAAAGACTTCAAGAGCTCTATTACCTTCACCATCAATGGCGTGCAACACACAGGTATGTTGTAGGGTATGCTGAACACATACATGTATGTTCCTAATGACTGCCTTCTGTGGCCATTAACTCATTGACTCCCCTAAGCCGGATTTCTCCGGCTCGAGCCAACGCCAAAGTCGGTCCCTAAACTTTATTTCCCTGCTCGGAATTAATAATTTAATTTACGAAGCTACCAATTGTTACAACAAAGTAGGCCTATACTTTTGCGTACACACGATCGAGGTTAGCTTTCCGGTTTCTCCCGTGTAATGTAAATAATGAATGGGATGTTGAAATCAGTGTTTTTAATTTATTTTTTTTTTCATATTTCTGTGTTGTGACATCGTGTTTGTGTGTTGCCATATCTGTTATAAAAAAGATTTTGATCTTAACTGAAAGAGTTTTGGAGACATTGTCATGAAATTTGGATGGTGAATTCATAATTGGATTACTATTATTATTTCAGAAGTTGAATGCATAGGGATACATAGAAGCAGCATGAGTATGGGCTATGTTGAAAAATTTAAAAGTGTGAAAATCTACTTCTTGAATTTTTCATTTCAACTTTACTGTCCTGCTTTTGTATCAAAGGTGTGCTAAATCATTCTGTTAATCCCTTTTCCTTATTCTGCATTCAATTCCCAACAAATTAATATGCATATTGTGTAGTCATTATTAGTGAAGAAGGGTCAAAGACCGAAATCCTTGCAAGAGCTGCACAAACAACAGCAGCATTGGCGAAGCTCAAGCCCATCTGGAGAGACCGAAACATCTCTCTCAGGTCCAAGGTCAACCTCCTGCATGCACTAGTCACCTCCATCTTCCTGTATGCATGCGAATCCTGGACACTGAATGCAGAGCTACAAAGGAAGATCCAGGCAGTGGAAATGAGATGCCTCAGAAGACTTCTTGGCATCTCATACACGGACCACATCACCAACGAAGAAGTCCGACAAACTATCACCCGACAAATAAGGCACTATGAAGACCTGCTGACCACAGTCAAGAAAAGGAAGCTCAGATGGTATGGGCATGTGACAAGATCAGATGGGCTCTCTAAGACCATACTACAAGGAACAGTGCAAAGGAAGAGAAGACGAGGCAGATCGAGGAAGAAATGGGCAGATAACATTGCGGAATGGACCAAGATGAGTTTTCCTGCAACCCAGACACTCGCCCACAACCGCCACAAATGGAGCCAGCTGGTGCAACGTTCATCACTGCAGCGCCCCTACGACCCCGGCGGGTTATGGGATCAGTGACCAGTGATTGTGTAGTCTAGCTCCATCAACAACAAATGTGCATGATTTAGAAAGTCATCTGCGGAATTTCGTTTGTCGCGAATTTACCTGGGGTTCAACCATAAATTTCCGTGGGGGAGTCAGTGAGTTAATTCAAGCAGAGGGAAGAAAGATTTAAAAATAATTCTCCACATCAGCAAGAAAGCCAGTTAACACCTCATATCATTCTCTGGTAGTAGGCTTTTGCTTTTAACACAAGTCTTGCTGAATGTTAGCATGGTGCAAGGCTGGATTAACCATTAACCAAAATAAACTCATGCTTAAGACATCAAGGGAAGGGGGGCACAGCAGAAATTTACCATGAACCAAATGGTGCAGCTGAACCGGGGTCCATGAAAAGGGGCCCTAATAATAAATGAAAATATTAAAGTACATGTACTATGCATATAAGACTCGCTCTTTTTTTAAATTTTAAATGTATCAATGTATTTTATGGTTTATTTTTGTCTATATTTTGAATTACATATATACAGTATATAAGGGCACCAAATCTTTTAAGTGCTTAGGGCCTCTACAAGTCTTAATCTGGCCCTGGCATGGTGTATCAGCCAGAAGTAAAATTTCAAGATGTTTCAAATGTGTTTCATTGAAGTGTAAATGAATACTCCAATGCTCAAAAATGGAAGTGAAGCAGATAAGAAAAAAGGAGACAGGTTTTTAGTTCAACTAACTTTTGATCTTCAGTGGGCAATGAGTATGATCCGGCAACGACCTTGCTGGAGTACATGCGTCGGACAGGTGTGTCTCAGGGCACCAAAGGCTGTTGCTATGAAGGAGGATGTGGCGTGTGCCTTGTGGCTGTTCAGCTTTATGAACCTGTTTCCATGCAGAAAATAGACTATGCTGTCAACTCTGTGAGTCCATTCTTTGTACTGTGGCTGTGTTAAACTTTGTATTTATTGTTTATATTTAATCCCATACAACCACACTGTCCAAAATATGAGGACGTTGATAGAGTAGTAGTATTTTTTTATACTGCTCTTAGTTAATCAAAGATCTGGAAATGAATTTTTAAAAAAAACAACCAGTTAACAGGAAACATGGAAGATGTCAGCGATTTTACTGGTGCATGGATATGAAAGCTGGGATTTTTAAATTATTGATGGATTGAGCATATATGCTTATACCTATGGAATGATGCTTTGATGATCTGTATGCTAGATCCTTTAGGGTGAAAACTTTTGCTCACTTTTCCAGACTTGGGCAAATTATGCCTGGCACCATTTGGTGTGGAATGATATGACTTGTCATTACAGAGACCTAAATAGTGTTTATTTTAATATTCTGCGGTCAGTGCTGTCTGCAATTATTCACGTGTGATGGGATGGATATCACTACCATAGAGGGACTGGGTAACCCCAAGAAGGGCTTACACCCTATACAAGACAAACTGGCTCAACATGATGGGGCTCAATGTGGCTTCTGTAGTCCTGGACAGGTCATGAATATGTATGGGTGAGTCCTCAGTAGAGATTATTATGGATGAGTTATTGGAATAGATGTTGATTGGTCATAGTTAGCATTGTGATGAGCTCTCTTCAGAGTTAGAGGATGGTCACACTGCTATGTCATCCAATGGGAGAAGTATACCACCGTTCTTTGTTGAGCCAGAGTGGGTCATCACTAGCATTAAGTCATATCTTTGGTTATCTGTCACTGAGTTACCTCTAATAAATGAAAAACATTATGACATGATATGTATGAAATGTGAATTTTATTTGCAAAAGTTTTGATTGCTTTATGTTGAGTAACGTAGGAGAACGTAGACTTCAGCCCAATAGAGAGTTTCAATCCCCCTCAGCTTTTTTAATATTCATGTGTCATCATATGTTCATAAAAGTATGAAATATGCAGTTTTACAGTGAGTTTCAGGCCTGTTGAGTGGTTTCAATCATTTTCAGCCCGATGAAGCCTAATTCCCACATTTGAAAGATAAAAGGAGTGTTTGATGGGGAAGAAATATGGATGGATTTGGGAAATAAGGCTTAAGGTGAAAGACCAAATTCCTGAGAAAATCCCTCCAAAGAGGGAAAGCATTTTCTATGGAAATTGAGATTTGCTTCTAAAATGAAAGATTAGCGATTTTTCTGTATTTAGTTAAACTATTTTTGCCTGAAATTGTCCTAGAAATATTGTATTTTGTTTTTTTTAGAGGTATAAGAATTTCACCTTAAGCCTGATTTCACCAGATCCACTCACAAATATGAACACAACTTGAGCACGGTTAGAATGTGTTGGAATCCTAGGCCAAGGTGTTGAGAGTATTATGAAATTTTGTTCATTATTTGAAATGTGACATTTATCACCAGTTTACTCAAGAAAGAGCCCAAACCTACAGTTCAGCAGATAGAGGATGAGTTTGATGCAACCATTTGTCGATGTACAGGTGAGTATTGTGGCATCACTCTCTTCGTCTTGTATTTATTACAGTTTAGTACTCAGTTCTACTGAGTATATATGAGGATTTAGAATTAGAAGGGAAGTAAGTGCAATTTGACTGTCTTAATATTTTAATGATTTACTCAAACAGTTGATGTCAGTTTTACAAATGTTTTTTAAATTTGATTGGTTTATATCGAAATGATGTTTTTTTTTCTTTCTCAAAAGCAGTCAAATGACACTCTTCTAATTCTAACCCCCTCGTGTGAATGTTGCAGGTATGGAAAAATTTTACTTTAAGTATGGAGCAAGATGATGGTGTCTTTGGCAGTAGTGTAAATCGTTTATAAACACGCATGAGAGATTTAGTTACTTCACATTTTCTAGCAGAGGATGCAGTCACTTAGGTGTCATTAAAATGCTGACAGTTCTGTCGTCGGTGGCTTTGAGTCAAAAGAGACATTTCCTATCCTAGCCACTTGAAAACAGTCGGAGAGAATTGTGTGAAAATTGTGAAAATGGAAGATGCAGCAATCTCACGAATGAATGGCATGCCGCACTGAACAGCACCAGTTTGCATATAAGTCAAAGTATGGCTAAAAGAAGAGTTGTATATAGCAAAGCCTCTTTTTCCTGCATACAATCTTTTCTTTTTGCCATGTTTTGACTTTGTATCAAGCCTTTGCTGCAACCCCACGGATTTTCTGTATTCTTTTTATAATATTTTGTCAGTTTGCACATAGTATCGGGTTGAACAATTGGCTTGCAGATGATAGGGATAATTTATGAGTTTAACCAAACCATGTCACCTTAGTCTATACATTGGGAAATTGTGATGTGGGGTACAGTGAAAGTTCAGATCATATGTTGAAGTGACATGGACCGAGGGGATGACTAGGGAGGTGACATTATGAATGTCCGCAAAAATAGCAGGCATATGATGATGCGTAAAGGTTAAATGAATTGAGCAGCGGACCAGGGAATGCCTGCAAAGGTCATGAGCACCATGAGCAGAGGGAGGGGTAAACCTGATCAATCCATGCTAGTGCAGTGAGCAAAGTGATAAAGTAAAAGAGAGTGACAGAGCATGCAAGAATCTTCTCATGCTTTGAAATTTCCAGTTGTGACAATAGACAAAAGCAGAAAGTGCCTATAATTAAATTAATCATTTTTCAACTGTCTTGTACTGGAGGGTAGGAGGGAAAGGTGTGGTGTTTAAATACATAATCCCAGAAAGTGTCAGATTGTTGAACTTGATGAAGGCTTGAGAAATTATGTGTTTATGTTGTCAATAATGCCACGAAATACTAGGTGGTTTTCAGAGACAGGAAAATATTAAATATTTCATATAGTTCCACTGAGTGTGGGAAAAAAGTTGTTCTTAAAGAGGGCCGGGGAGGAGGAAGGGAGCACCTGTTATTTTTGCACAAAGAATATAGCTTACTACCTATCCCTCTGAAGACACAAAGATGCAGGATCCTACATGGATGCATATGCATGCACATGCTTGAACAGACCTGCATGTAAATGCCCTCTCTCTCTCTCTCTCTCCTTATTTCCCTCCCTCTGTCAGGGTTAGGACTAGAAGTGTCGTGCTGGGGCACGGCGTGTTTATTTCATGGTCTCGTTGATTTTAGCCAGTGCAAATGTCCTTGAACTATTCTCGTGGACAGTTTGTTTTTGTAACGCTTTTTCTTAGAGATGGAAGGAAAGTGGGGCAAGATAGAATAAATGGATGAGTTAACAGTGACGGTGCAGTTTTCGACCCCGTGGTTTGGGTGTACTCTAACAGGGGAAGAGACGGGGCGAATAAGGGGTGAGTAAATTCGTACATAAAACGTAGAGGGTTTAGAGACTTTAGTAAGGGTTTTGATATGTTAATTTGACCTTGTTTATTACTAGTGCAAGGCCGTGACCGATTTCCATGCAGAATCTATTAATACTACGAGCTGAGCTCGAAATGGATGCACCAATCAAATTTGGGCAGTTGGCTGGGGAATTGCATATGGCCGCGAGGTATATAACCGGAGCCATTCCTATGTTTCACTACTCCATGCAGAATTATCCATCTGTGAAGGCAGTCGGCGGGATTCAGCCTGAGAGAATCAGAAGATTGTTAAAGTCATGTCTATGTCCTTGATAGACACTGGAATGAGACCATACGCTTGTCAGAAATTATCTACTGCTATTATCTCCAGCTCCCTGATCTCGTATCAGGGACCAAGTGTGTGTCTATTGATTCAACGATGAACGTGAAGCTGACCTAAATTTTCCAGTAGAAGTGCTACCGAAGAATGCAAGACTACAATGTATTTTAACTTGCAACTAGATCTAGCATGAGTGTCTGGTATACACATTTGTAAATTGAAATTGATGTGTCTGGATGAGGCTGGGGATTGCCAGCCCATCCTAGAGTAGATCTAGATCTAACTTAACTACGTCAGTTGTATTGACGAGTTAGATCCTTTATAAGCGGTAGGCACGAATAACTGAGTTAACATTGTCGTCTGAGACATTAAGATATTATTTGTTAGATAGTAGGCAGGCTATATCTGAAAGATAGATAAGTAATAATTAAATTGTGAATGAGTCAGAATGATATAATCTTTTAGGAATCTAGAGGAGACTTCTAGTGATATATTATTGAATTTTCATTTGATGCTGCTGATGTTGTCTTTTTAGTATGTAAGAGCTAGACGAAATTTGTTAGGGAATTTAAAGTAATAAATTTGTGGCCCTGCAAGGTCCTTGATAAAACTTATTCGAATTGTTATTAGTATATGTGGCATGGTATGGAAGAGTAAATCATAAAAACCTCTCGATATTTTAAATGCAGTCGAACACCAATAATTCCATATAACCCAACCCGTAACACCCTCCACCCTCTGTCTTTCTTTTTTTCTTTCCCTTCCTTCCCCCTTCTCTCTTTCTTACTCTTTCTCCTTTCTTTCTTTCTTTCTCTTTTTCTATCTCTTAACTCTACTGAATAGGTGAAGTTTATTATTATCTGCAATAAATTTTATAATTCCCAGGGTACAGAGCCATCCTAGATGCCATGAAAACATTTGCAGTTGATGCACCATCTAGACTCAAAGGAAAACTTATTGATATTGAGGTGGGCTCAGTCTTCTTCTGGGTGACTTAATCTGTCAGTGTCTGTTCAAACGTATACATTGTCAGTTTTACCATAAAATGTTCTAGCCGGCTGGATTTTCTGTCAGTTTTATCATTAGTTGTTCTAGCTGGCTAGATTTTCCAAATTGGATTGCAGTGTAGAACAGCTTGATTTTTGTTCCAATAAAGGAAACGTTTCAAGTTCAATTTCCATTAAAAAAAGTTTACACTTCTTCAGTAAAAACAATATTTTAATCATTTTGTAGTGCAATTCAGTAAAGAGAAAGTGAAAGCAGAGGTAAAGAAGCACTTGTGCCTGCATTATTTCAAATGAAAGAATTGAGAGGTGTTGTGTTATGTGTTTTCAGAGTACAAGCAATGTCTTCCAAACTTATGGATTGTTTTATTGTGAAATTGGACATGAAATCATTTGACATGTTGGTAGAAAATAAAACAGTATGAACTGTAGTAAAGAAAAATGGGATGGGGCAGGATGGCATGTAGGAAAGGAAACAAGGAATCATGAACGAAGCCATTTTGCTGACATTTGCTTGGATTTAATCTCAGCATAAACCGTTGGAAGATGTAATTTAAGATCAATATTCGACATTTTCTTTACTGAGAATCACATCACTACTACATAAATGAATTTTTGGCATGTTTATATTCTGTGTAATCTTTGTCATTTGTATGTTGTGAGATAAGAGGATGCATTATGTTGTCTCACTATTGATCTGCATCATCATCGTGCAGAAATGTGATTTGAGATAAACAGCATAATTTGTTGCAATCATCATGCATAATTGGTCACCATAGGGCAAGAGTGGGCCATCTCACATTTTTGCTATTTTCCAAATAATTGGTTCTTTAGACAGGCATACTCACTTGTGCTAAAAATATCTGTTCTATTCTTGTTCTTGGTTGGTAGATCTGTTTAACATGAAATCTTTGCTTTTACAACATTAAAATCTTCAGTAGTGAAGAATTCAGTCTTCATTTTCTCAAAAGGTAGCCCACTCTTGCTTTAAGGCAACAATTATCTGCTAAGCAATTTTGCTTTATGACTTCAGAATGAGAATCAATCAGTGGAGGTCATTCAGATATTAATCCAGTGTAAGCAAGTCTTCATGGAATCCTTATGGGACCTGTCTGTTGGTGATGGGAGGTAGCCAATGATTTGTAGGTCAGAGTCCGAGCCATAGATCGTCGGTTTCATAAGGAAGTGGTATATTGATATCAACAGCTGTACAGTGAAAAAGCAAATGCGTAACTACTCTGTACGACAAAGGGGTGAACTGCCAAAATCAGTGTTGCAAGAAAATCAGTTTTGAAAATTTTGTGCTACTCTCATCATTGATTTCTGGCCTTTTCGACATATTACATAACACAAAAAACAAAATGAGATTTAACCAAATTGCTCATGTTGGGGGTAGAGACCCCCCACAATATACTTTTATAAACCACAAAAGATTAAATATCTCAAATTTGATCTATTCGTCCCTTTGTCATATAGATAAGTTAAGCGTTTGCCCTTCCGTTGTACAGTTGTTGTTTTCTTTTAGCCCTTTTCATCATGAAACCGATGAAAAAAAAACTGCATACCGGTATTGCAAACATTATTTGTCAATCATGTAGGAATTGAACGGAAAGCTATGTAATAAAACTGGTCAAGTTTGCACTGGTCACTGCAAGGATGCCACCTCTGGTCAGCATAAATGTGAGAACAAGGCAGTGGTTTGTCCCATCCACATTGTTGGTGAGAGAGCTCAGTGGTTTAAACCCAGCACTGTGGATGAACTGGTCCAATTACTGGACAAACATCGTCAGGACAACTACAGATTTGTCTTTGGAAACACTGGATTTGGTAAGCAAATATTAACTTTGAGACTGTTGCCAAGTAAAGTTTTATTTTCTTAATGTTCTCCAAAAAATGTTTGTTTTTAATGTCTCCAACTGGTACTTTTTTTCTGTTCATTAACTCATTTGCTGTGATAGGCTGTACATTTGGCTGGCAGGTTATCGCTTAGCTATGGAAAGCCGAATATTCGGCTCCAATGCACACTGATTTTCCAACACTAATAATATCTAAGCCAACTTTTCGAAATATCAAATCCTATCTTGGTTCATTCATTTTCCTTGACTTGAATATATATGATATGTTATGTCTTGTGTTCATATTGAGTGAAAGAAAAAAACATTTTTGAACCTAGTGTTGGAAGTTCCCAGCCACACCCACAAAAATTACCGTAGGGAATGAGCTAAATGCATTTTTTATGTTCTTTGGGTATATTTTGATGTTCACCAGTTGATGCCTTTTCTCTATTCAGAAAGTGATTTTTTTTTTTCAGTGTTTTTCAATCATGTACTTTTATAGTGATGTTGTGTAGCTGTTCACCAGACGATGGAATTTTTATATTCAGGAAGTGATTTTGTTTATATAAATGTTCTCCAATGGCGTTAGTTTTAAACTTTGCCCAGATAGCAAAACTGTTTCTGTGCGAATTCTCAAATGATCATGCTGATTGTATATTATATTCAGCAGTGATACTTTAATGTACCTTTGAGATGATATTATTTCTCAAGGTGGTTAGTAGATATTGTCAGAATAGGGCAAAAAGAAAAAGTTGCATGTAGTAAAACCTTGCTTAAAAAACCCGTACAGAAACGATAACTGACATATTTGTATTTGTATTAATTTTGTATTTGTATACTACTTTAATCCCACTTGGGAATTTGCCTTTGTGTCATTGCACCC
This sequence comes from Onchidella celtica, assembly GCA_963931925.1. Lineage (NCBI taxonomy): Eukaryota > Metazoa > Mollusca > Gastropoda > Systellommatophora > Onchidiidae > Onchidella > Onchidella celtica. Next base: position 38,361,213 of record OZ007575.1, on the reverse strand, counting down.
AGTTACAACTGGAGCAGGCACGTCATCATTTTTTTGGGGGAGGGGGATGAGGGGGGACATATGGGCTACATTCCGTAAATCCATGTCTGGAACTGACAATTGTGAAACATTCTATGATTTTTGACAAATGTTTTTATTTGGTCAGTTTTGTTATTTGTTCACTTTTCTATCCTGTTACCTTTTTTTTTCCTGAAGAAGGTCAGTGGACTGAAAGCTTGAATTGTCTTTCCTTTTCCTTTGCATTTGATTGTACCGTTTCTATATTATTTCTCACACGAGGCTTTACTACGCACAACTTTTTCTTTTTGCCATAGTTTGACTTGCTTCAAGCCTTGCTGTGCCCCCACAGATTTAGTTTGTTTTTCTTTAGAATGGTTGATATTGTATTTGTTTACCAGGTGTTTATAAAGAGATTGGTCCTTGGAACTATGATGTTCTCATTGATACTCGAGGAATCCAGGAATTATATGGCATTGATGTAAGCTCATTTTTATACTATCTTTCTGATTGATCTTGTTTTCTTAATTTTTTTCAGTAGTTTGAAATGTGAAGAAGTTTTATGCAAGATTGGTTTATTAGCAACATGCTTGCATTGATTATAATCAAAGTTCAGAAGATTTTTATTATACAATTAATGTTTGCTGAGGCAGGAATCAGCATCAGAGAAATTGCTTTCAAAGAAAGTTACTTGTGAAATTTACGTTTAAGAACTATGGTTCCATGGACCTAGTGCGTTCATTTGGGCCGTTGGGCATAGTGATGTGATGCCAGTTTATTTTAACTTGCCAGATAAAGGCAAATGCACAAAGAACACCTCTTCAAACTTAAATTATGATTGAGCTAACTTTGATTCCCATTTCTTGCTTTGATGACATCACCTGGTGCACCCTGATTGCTACCAACTTAATTTTGGTCACCAGTCTCTTATGTTTACAAGAATCAGTTGTGGAAGAGAAACTTTCATTTGTTATAGAATTGGTGTTAGCATGGATGGAAATAGTGTATTATTACATTATGGGTTTTGCAAGGCTCGTAAAAGTGAGTGAAACAATTCCAGTAGAAAAGAGTTGTATAAATATATGGATCTGAGCAGCAATCCAGTTTAGAGAAGCATGCACTGGATTACATTTATTTAGCGGGCCTTCTTTATGAATTAGAATAACTTTTTGAGAGAAAACTAATTTTCTCCCAGCTAGTTTTCTTATGCTGACCATATCCCTCATAATTTCTGCTTTACAAGTTATTACTTAGTATAGCACAAGATACATAAAACACCCATGATGAGTAGGCTGGACATAATTATTTGACTCAAAATATCTGGTATGAACTTCATCATTTACTTATTATTTGACCTGAGTTATTAGTCTAGAGCCTCTCCCAGAGGTTTATGAGAATTAATCAGTTAATGAAAGGCAATGTTCATGTTTTGTTATTCATGTCCTGTTTCCACAGTTTGACCCCACCATTGTGCTTGGAGCAAACTTGTCTCTTAGTCAGCTGCTGGACATCTTTGACAGGACAAAGACTGATCCTAGCATCCCTTATGGTGCAACATTTGTGGAACACTTGAAACATACAGCCCAACATGGCATTAGAAATGTATGGGTCTTTTTCTTTTCCTGCTTCTCAAAAATCATTCCTGTGTGGTTGTTGTTGTTGTTGCTACACTTATTGATTGTGCAGGAAAGAATTGTCCAATATGCAAGACATTGATTAGATATAAACCATCGCTTGATGTTTCATGGTTGTTTGTGAATAGAACTGCCAGTCAAAAAGGATTCAGTTAACCCTGAATGGAAAAACATGAGGAAACCACATTGGTCTTCATATTGTCACTGCTCTGTGCAAAAGACATAAATCATTTTTGACACTTGAGTTATGACCAGAAAAGCTGTTTTTTTTCCTGCCATTTGGTGACTTATGCCATTATGATTCTGTTGGGATGTTACATTTTCCAACTGGTGCATTTCTTTTTCTTTAGTTAGTATTATCTGATAGACCTCATGATGAGGAATGCAGTGAATCGTCAGTTGCCTTTTGGCATGTCTGACATATGCCATTTTTGTAGAGAAGCGACATTATGTGGAAACAAAGAAAATGAGAAAACCATATGGCTGTCATCTGTGGAGAGAAAAAGAAAATGAGAAAAACATTTGCGCTGCGTATGTGGAATGTAATGTGCAACTGTCCATTCCAGATGGCTTGTTGGGCAGGGAACCTGATGTTGAAACATGCTCACCCTGAGTTCCCTTCAGACATCTTTGTGCTGCTGGAGACCATCTCAGCCAAGCTCATCATCTGTAAGTTGGAATATGAGAGACATTATCTGTGAGTGAAATCTGAGTAGTATGTAAAGTAGATCAATATGTGCCCAAGGCAGGCATCAGGAGCTGGGAGGCCCAATAATTGTAATTGTTGCTGTTCTCTGTAAAACCTGCAGTGTGATGTTAGGTGCAGCTTGCAATGTGTTGTGTGTACTTGACAGGACTAGATTACCCTAAAGCAAGCCTTCCCCTTCAGGCACAGGGCCCAACTGGTCCAGTTGGCTTACACAGTGTTACAATTGGGCATCAAGGCTGAATGTATAGAATCTGTGGGTCATTGTCGCATTATGACTGAATGAACAGACTGGTAAAGATCTATATAGACCCATCTCTTCTACTATGCTGTCTGTATATGTCACTAGATGATGGAGATGGTTCTCAGGACCAGTACAGCTTGGCAGATTTCCTGAATTTGGACATGAGAGGCAAGGTTATCATAGCTGCAGCCCTTCCTACCTATGATACAAACCAGATGCATATTCACACATTTAAGACATCTGCACGCCTGCAGGTAATATAATATGTTTGACAGGTAGTATGTATCACAAAAAATTTGCGAAATATTATAAAAACCACAGAAAAACTGTGGGGTCGCAGCAAGGCTATAAGCAATGTCAAAAATTGGCAAAAAGAAAAGGATGTATGTAGCAAAGCCTCGCATAAGAAATAATGCCCAAACGATACAATGAAACGCAAACCTTTTTGCCAATTTTTGACATTGTATCACAAAAAGCATATCATGTGTAGGTAATGTCTCTGTGTATGTGACATAGAGCATATTTGGCATGTAACCTCTCTCTGACATATAACATAAAGTGACATGAAGTCAGTCAGCTGTTGAAACATTGTTAAAACTAGCCTTTCAGGCTGTTGTTATAGGACTGTAGTATATTACATAGAAAGCTATAGATGAGCTGGCCAGAAGTCGTCTCCAACGAACAACTGTGGGACAGGATTAGACAAGCCGCAATTGAAACTGAAATAAAGAAATGGAAATGGGGATGGATCGGCCACAAGTTACGAAAGCCTGAATCCAACATCACCAGGCAGGCTCTGGTCTAGAACCCAAAAGGAAAGCGGAAGTGGGCTGACCAAAACAGACTTGGCGCAGGAGTATTGATGCTGCGGTGAAGGCAGCCGGAATGACATGGACCGAGCTGAGGAGGACCTGCCAGAACAGCATGCGTTGGAGGAGTGTTGTTGCGGCACTATGTTCCTCAAGGAATCAAGAGGCTTAAAGAAGAAGAAATTGACGAAATATTATGAAAACCACAGAAAAACTGCTATAAGCAATGTCAAAACTGGGCAAAAAGAAAAAGTTTTATGTAGCAAAGCCTCGCATAAGAAATAATACCCAAACGATATGATGCAAACTAAAAGAGAAGACAGAAAATGGCCGATATTTCGGCAAGCGCCCTCATCAAGGAAAAAAACAAGAAAAAACAACAGAAGAAAAAGGAAAATGGAACAGATAAAACAATCGAACAATAAAAGATTTTAATAGGAAATGTATAGAGTCTAAACAGAATATGTTTACCTATCTGCGAGTTCATGCTTGGTCAGCTGCACAGAAGCACATCAGCCAAGAAGAAGAAGAATAGCTGAGCAGTGAACACAACACAATATTTTCTCTGTTTGGCTTTGTAATTAGACTGCGCTCCCCTAACAACAGCGTCAAAGGTTAGTTTTAACGAGGTTCCTACAGCTGACCAATGATATGATACCTTTGACAGGTAGTATGTATCACAGGTAGCATATCGTATGTAGGACATGTCTCTGTGTATGCAACATAAAGCATATTTGATATTCAACATTTCTCTGACATATAACATAAAGTGACGTATAACATCTCTAACACATAAAGTTAGTCAGCTTGTGGAATCTCGTTAAAACTAAACTCAAGGGCTTTTCTTAAGGAACCATTGTAGTATGCATAAGTTGACTGTTCAATGTACTGGTGAGCAGTTGAATTGATGCATTGTCATGATTCCCATTCGCACCGGTGTTGAACGCAATCTGGCATGATCGGTTAAACGGGAAGACTCATCTTTTGGATCAAGTTAGTCAAGTCTGTTAGAAATTGACTACACCATAATATGTTAGATGGAAGAGGATTTCAGCGGATTCAGTGGACAGGACGATGATGACACTGAATGAATATGATACCGGTACATACCTGTATTGTATATATCTGCTGCAGCTTATGTATTGGCGAGCTGTTGAATTGATGTGTTGTCGCATGTCAAGTTTCCCATTGGCACCGGTGTTGAACACGATCTGGCATCATGGTTAAACAGAAAAACGCATCTTTTGGATCAAGTTAGTAAAGTCTGTTAGAAATTGACTACACCATAATATTTTACATAGAAAGCCCTGCTGAGCAGTGAACATAACCAGTATTTTCTGTGTTTGGCGTGGTAATGAGCCTACAGTCCTGTAACAAGAACCTTTGAATTTAGTTTTAATGAGTTTCAGCAGCTTACTGGCGATATGATAATGTTTGACAGGTAGTAGTTATCACAGATAGCATGTACAGTCCAATTCTCTTATCTTGACATGGCTTTTGTCGACATTCTGGGTAACTCGACACAATTTTGAAGTCCCAACCTGTTCCTTCTGTAATGTTACTAAACATTTCCCCGTAACTCGACATGTTATTCCATTCTTTCCTCTTGTATCGACACATTTCTCCCCGACCAGAGCACAACAATTGCACTAGATCTACTACTGTACTGTGCTACCAAAAATGCCTACACAACTTCCCGCATATAAGAACTCTCTATTTCTGTTTGCCGTGCTGGTGGGGAGGGATAGGAGAGGGAGTGTGTGGACACAGAGGATGACTCTTGGCTTCAGTAACACGAGTGTGGAGTGCCGTGCATAAGTGCATGACAGTAAAAGTACAGAGTACTACATGTACAGACTGAGTAATTTTTTTTTTTCAGAAAACATTCGTGCGCCGTTGATACTAGGCCTTGACCTAGATCTCTTGGATAACTTACTGCCATAGTGTGTGTGTATCGGCATCATCACATCTTTGGAAGAAACAGTCAGATCGAGGTTAAAAAGAAATATAATGTGGTAAAACACTGCACGTTTGATGTATAGCTACAGCATTTCTCCAATATCGGCAAATCGTTACCATGCAACTGCTTCACACAACAGTGATGTTAGGAGAACGGGTGACAATAAGCCGATAATTAACAGAAAAAGGGACATAATTGCGTTACTTATTGGACACTTTCACCATAATGGTGATGTTTGATCTCTTCCCCCCCCCCCCCCTTTTTTTTTTTTTCTTTTCCACCACTAATCTGCTGTTTCGACTTTCTATTTACTCGATGCAAGTCAGACGGTCCCACTGATGTCGAGATATTAGGATTGCACTGTATATATCATCTGTAGGTAATGTCGCTATGTATGTGATATAGAGTATATGTGAGTGTGCATGAGAAAACCCGGTATAAGTCGGCATAGCTGATTTTGAGAAAAATGGCTTTGAAGTGAAAATATGGGTCCGACACAAACCTCCAACTTGGCTGTTGTTTAGGGGACCGTGGCATGTTACAGGGTAAACTGTAGACGAGCAGTGAACACCCCTCACTATGATCTCTATAACGGCTTTGTAATTAGACTACGGCCTCCTAACAAGATCCAAAAACTTCCGACTCGGCTGTTGCTAGGGGACCGTGGCATGTTACAAGGTAAACTGTAGATGAGCAGTGAACACTACTCACTATGATCTCTATAACTGCTTAGTTATTAGACTACGGTCTCCTAACAGCAATCACTCCAATATTACTTGGTCAATTAGCTATGGCCACTAATACGATTAAATGCCGTTTTCTCAAAATCTTGTTTTAGGGGGGTCATCGTCTTCAATTTATCAGAAATGTCTTGTCTTTTATTATATGTACAGAACTCAAAATGTCATGTTGCCGACTTATACCGGGTTTTCTCATGCACACTCACATATGTGACCTGTAACATCTCTCTGACATATAACATAAAGTGACATATTACAGTCTTTGTCTATAGCACTTATAAAAATTCTTTATTTCCTTTAAATGGTACGATATCTCAATATCATTACATCATACCATGACCAGAACACTGTTGCACAACATGTAGGTACTATCTCTGAAAAGAAGCATATCTGTCAAATGGAAAAACTAAAAACTTGTAATTCACAATCTGGAAAGAAAAAAAAAAGAAGTGAGAAAATGGCTTTATTCTTGCAAACCCATACAGCAGTGACAAATGAGAAGACATCTGAACATGAAATCGAAGTATACCTCTGTTTTAAAAAAATTTTTTTTTTTAGGGTTAGTCCACTGTTTACCTAGTCAATTCTTTGATACTCAGTCCACTCTTTGTGTTTATTTAATGACTGAAAGAGAATGTCTACAGGTAGCAATTTTTTGTTGTCCAGTGGACTATATGCTTTGGACTCAGTTGTGCTGGCTAGTACCACCTGACCAGTGTATTATACAGGGCGATATGTGAAAACATCTTGGTCATTTGGGTGAGAATCATGACTACCGGAAGCTGAGAAATTTTGGGTGTTACCCTTGTGATATTCTGATAATCTTTCACAGGCCTGCCAGGCATATGTCAATGCAGGATTCAACTTTGAAGTGGATGCCAGCAACAATTACCACGTGAAAGGGCGACCAACCATTGTGATTCAAGGAATTAATGCCAAGCTGGTAAAATTTTTCTTCATATGTACATGAGTTTTAACTGCAGGCTTGCTACTGAGAAAAAAAAAATCATCTTTTTATTTTGTGCATTCATTTAATTATGAAGTAACAATTAAAATTGAATTTTAAAAAAATTTTTTTTTGGTGAGAACTGATAACAAGGTTAAATTTAGAATGGAAAATATTCTCGGTGCAGTCCATGAATATCTTATTTTTTTCCCAAACAGTTGGAAAAAATGGATTAACTCACTGCCTATGCAACAGTGTTTACAGGGTTTGATTGCCTTGCTACTGACAGCTGGTACAAGGAATTGGATTATGATATACACAAGGGTACATTTGGACATTGTTATTGGGGCCCCACTTTTATTTTATTGGTATGACATATCTCATTCCTTATTCCTGCAGTACCATGCAAAGTACAAAGCAGGTGTCAACAAATGAAAACTTTTGTCTGGTACAGCTGCACCAGAGGAAAGGGGTTTGGTCGTCATTCAGCTGGTGTCTTCTATTTAAAGTTTGTATCATTTGGCAAACTGGAACAAACCATAATCCTGTCAGGTAGTCGTTTGTGGCCGAATCATAAGAAAGCACAATGACCTATTTCTACTTTGGATTTTCCCGAGTAAGTTTTGAAACTTACTCACATGAACTTACACATGTAGATAGCATGCGGTTCATTTGATGCCCAGTTTTAATTTCTGGTTGATCAAAGAAGTAATATTCTGCTACATTCTTCGACATGCAACCCACCCAGCCAAATGATGCCCGGTTTGTGAATGAAACCACTGCTGGCTGTGGCAGTGCATTACAGTTTTTTGTGATACTAGTGTAAGGGCCCGTTCAAAGAACGGGTTGCTAACAACATGCACAATCAGCACACAGATTACCAACTCACAACTGGCACAGCAACACCTGCATGGCCCATACCGTGCATAAAGCAGACGGCACAGAAACTCATGCCTTCAAACTTTGAAACGCAACCGGAAGATTAAAGTCGAAACAAAACAAAGGCAAGAGGAAGGCAACCATTGTTGAGGAGAAAGCATTATTCGATGACGTACTCTCTCTCTCTCTCTTACAATAAAAGTAGTAATCTGCAGTCCTGCTTCAGAACTCATGCGCGCCAGGACACTGCGCACCAAGCTTGATATGGTTACTTTTTATGACATGCACGGTACTAAAGTCGAAACAAAACAAAGGCAGGAGGGAAGCCATCATTGTTGAGGAGAAAGTATTATTCGATGTTTTTAGGCCTATTTTCATTTATTACAAAATTACGATACTTCGCTTTCATGTCAAAGGAATAGACATAGTAGCAAAAAGAACTATCTTTCACATGTAATTTTTTCAGGTCTGGGCATTTCTTCCTCGCAGCAGTGAATTTTTTTTCCTTGCTGTTTTTTTATATAGATGGCTGACAAAAGTTGGCATTTTTTGAAGGCACCGGCTGGACAAAGGATATTGAAGTTTTTCTCTTGGAGAAGGTCTTAAATATTTTGCATCATGGAATACTTTGTTCACGTGGGGAAAAGTTGTCGCAATGAATTTAAACATAATTTTTAGATACCTCGGAAAATTTCATCTTTTTTTACACTTGAGGATCCTGCCAGGCAGTGGTTATTATTTCAGTATCAGATTGAGCAGTGACATAGATAGACTTGATATATTGTCATAACTGTTGTTATTATTTTTGTTCCATACAGATCCATGCCACTCACACTGAGGGATACCTGCAGGAAAAAGACCTGGGTGACCCTGCCACACTAGCACGTAAGTAGCTGTGTCTATCTACAGTTGGATTTATGTATGGTGGAGTGTTAAGGTACTCTATTTACCTGTTGGATTTGTGTACAGTGGAATGGTAATGTAGTCTGTTTATCTGTTAGATTTGTGTACAGTGGAGGAGTATTGTCCTCTATTTACCTGTTGGATTTGTGTGCAGTGGAGGAGTAATGTACACTGTTTACCCATTGGATTTGTGTACAGTGGAGTGGTAATGTACAAGTATGATTATTTCCAGTAAGTAGGATCTGTCATCTGTGGCATGTGATTACATTTCAATTTTCAAAATACATCTGTGTCTGATAAGGTTGCTTCATCACTCTTCTAAGAAAGCTAATTTTGGTCTTACATATTATGGTCTGTTAGTTTTCTTCATCTTTCTGTGTGTGTGTGGGTGTGGGTTGAGACAAGAAGTTCTGTGAACAAAAAAAATATCAGCCTTTTTGTCACCAAGTATATAGGACAAATTATGTAAAAGTTGTTACCATACACACGATTTCTATTAACGTAAATATTGTGATTGGTCATTCTATTGACAGAGGCTCTGTCTATCCTGTCCTCTGAATTGGTACCAGATTCTTTCCCTACTTGGGCAAGTCCTACCTATAGGAAATCTCTGGCCTTGTCCATGTTTTACAAGGTGAGTGGAAGTGTAATGTTGAGCATGAGGACTCAGATAATGTTTTCAGTGAAATACTCCATAGATTTGAATGTACAAAATGTGGTCTCTTTTCTTTTGTTTAGTCACGCTTTTCATCTTTTTGGGGTGTTGTATTAAATGTATTTACGTCTTTCTGTTTTGTTTTGGTTTTTTTTTCAAATTTTTTATTTATTCTACAGCTGTGTAACCATACATATTTCACATTTTGATAATGAAATTTCATCCACAAACTGCTGGGTGCAAAGCAGCTATTATTTTCTCACATACATGCGAACTAAAATTCAGAGTAGTAAACCATGATCTGGTACTCCTTTACATTTCAGATAATCTGTGTAGTCTCTAAATATAATTAAAATTTAGAGGGGGGGGGGGGTGGGGAGTTATTATCATAAGTTATCATGAAATCTCATGTGAGCAAGTGATAATTGCTCAAATGATTCCTGTCATTGTTAAGTTTCATATGTCCTGTAGAGTCCAGTGGACTTCAAAATGTTTATTTTTGAAGCTGACAGTGATTTTGATGCCAGTGCAGTGACTGCTGAATGAAGATGTGGCCAGTTGTCATGGATATTTTCACTGGCATCTTGTCCGTGAATAGGATTTTTGACTGCTGGTCTGTATTAATACTATTGTCAACTAAATGTGAGTGGTCCTGGTGAAATAAGCTTAATTTGAAATTTTTAGATTGCTTTAAAAAATCATAATAAAATATTTCTAAGATGATATCAAGCCAAACATTTGAACTAAGTGCAGAAAAATGGCTAATCTTCATTTGATAAGCAAATCTCAATTTCCATAGAGATTTTATTTTTTCCCCTTTTCCCCAGGGGGGGGGGGGTCGGGGTCTCAGGAATTTGGTCTTTCAACCTAAGCCAGTTTTTGCTGGATCCACTCAGATATTGAAAGGGTGTTGTCTTTCACACAGTTTGTGCTGCAAGTGTGCCAAGGTCAGGTCAACCCCAGGTTTGTCAGTGGAGGTCAGAACTTGGCCAGGTCCCCCATTGTCGGCACCCAGGACTATGATACAGACAAATCTGAGTGGCCACTGACCCAACCAATGCCCAAACTGGCAGCTCCATACCTGGTAGGTATCATGTAGTGTTAGATTTAGATTTACTGTTCATCTTCAGCTTTGTACATAACCTAACCCAGCCAGCAACCCTATGTCAGCCAACATAGATTTCCGTAAGATTGTAGGATTACCATAGGGGCAGGTTTCCTGCACAAAAACAACATCAGCCCAATGTTGTAACCAGTGGATCTATGTCAGAACAATGTCATTTCTATGTGCAACTTGACATCAATCCTATGCGTCATATTTCCGTAGAGTTGCAGGCTGGGAATGGGCACATTCTTCTTGCTTCTTACTTCAGGATTGCAGTCAAAACAACTTTCTTAATTGCCATAGCAAAACTATAGTTGTCTAATGCTGCAACATATTTGAAAACAAACAGTAAGGGAAACATTATAATAAATCACAACAATAAAGAGACATTACAAGAGCTTATTGTAACATTTCTTTCTTATTTGTTTCAAATAGGTTGCAGCAATAGAAACAAATAAGAAAGAAATGTCATAATAAATCATGACAATAAAGAGACATTACAAGGGCTTATTGTAATGTTTCTTTCTTATTTGTTTCAAATATGTGAGTGTGCATGAGAAAACCCACAATAAGACGACAGAGCTGATTTTGAGAAAAACGGCTTTGAAGTGAAAATATGGGTCCGACACAAACTTCAACTTGGCTGTTGTTTAGGGGACCGTAGCATGTTACAGGGTAAACTGTAGACGAGCAGTGAACACTACTCACCATGATCTCTATAACGGCTTTGTAATTAGACTACGGTCTCCTAACAAGATCCAAAAACTTCCGACCTGGCTTTTTCTAGGGGACCGTGGCATGTTACAGGGTAAACTGTAGATGAGCAGTGAATACTACTCACTATGATCTCTATAATGGCTTAGCTATTAGACTACGGTCTCCTAACAGCAATCACTCCAATATTTCTTGGTCAATTTGTTATTGCCATTTATAGGATTAAATGCCGTTTTCTCAAAATCTTGTTTTGGGGGGTCACTGACTTCAATTTATCAGAAATGTCTTGTCTTTTATTATATGTACAGAACTCAAAATGTCATGTTGCCGACTTATTGTGGGTTTTCTCATGCACACTCACATATGTTGGAGCAATAGAAACAAATGAAATAGAAAAGTTATAATAAATCACAACAACAAAGAGACATTACAAGTATTTATTGCAACAGTTCTTTTGTATTTGTTTCTAATGTGGGGTTTTAGCGACCTACTGTAATGTTTCTTTGCTACTTATGTAATTATTTCTTTATTCTACATGGTTCTCATATCAGGCTTGTGGTAGATATGGCTTTGTTATATCTACTGCAGTGTTTCATTGAAGAGATGGTTGTGTTTATGAAGATTTAATAAATGGTGACAAAAAATGATGCATTGAAAGTTGAGATATATGGTATTTGTGAAACTGCAATGTCAAATTAACCTACAACAATGATTAGTTTTTCATGTTTTGGCATCTATCTGTAAGGGTTGATGTATGCATAAGTATTTGTGTCTGTTTTAATGTTCAAAGAATAAGAACATAAGTGATAATGTGTGAGTATATGAAAATGATTCAGTCGTAGAAGTATGGTATGGTACCTGATATGTCATCAGTATCTGCATGATATCTAGGTCTGCATCTGTCTATGTATGTATGAATTTTTAAGATTTGACCTTTCACCTAGGCATTGTCCAGCCATTGCAAGACGAAGCCCTCTGACAGTGACTTCCATTCCTTTCTACCTGATGTCTTTCCCATCCATGTCATTCCCCCTCTCTTTTTAATATCATCCTGCCATCTTCTTCCTATAGGCATCATGTTCATTTTCCTGTCCATGGTTGCCATTCAGTGCAGTATTTTGTCCATCTGTTATCATTCATCCTTCCCACATGTCCAGCCCAGTTCCAATACAGTTTCATTAAAAAAGATAGTTTAATTAGACATAATGCAGATGCATTTGTTTGTTTATTTGTGTTTCATTTATTTGATTTAATTTTTTTATGTTGTGTATTTTCTCAACTGTGAGATCATTACCCCAGTTTTGGTTTCTTCTGTCTCCACTTTCTAACAAAAATTGAGGTAAGGTCATAGTAATATGACAAAACAAAGTGCATTCTATTATTCCTACAAAAATCCTGAAGGTATCTCCTCTCTGGAAATGGATTTTAAGGTATTAAAAAGTTGTGGTGTATTCTCAGTTCATAAAGTTTAACTACAAAACTTCCAAGAGATAAACAGTGTGGAGATAGAATAAAGCACTGCTGAGTCAACACATTGTTGATTAAATGTTTACCATGTGTGGTTTGTCAAAGCCATTGATGGTAGAGCCAGGTGAAATCTCTTTGTAGCCTTAACTTATTTATTGTGAAACCTGCATGTGACTGTCATATTAACTTCAGTTTGTGTCCACTTCTGTCCTACCTCCAGGTATCAGGTCAGGCACAGTTTTTAGATGACCTGCCTCGAGCCCCAGGTGAGCTGTCAGCTGCAGTGGTCATCAGCTCTGTAGGTAATGCTACCCTTGATAAGATTGATGCTTCGGCTGCTCTGGTAAGTCTGAAACTAAACGGTTATGCTTGACTCAAAATGAAATATATTAAAAGAAAGCATTGTACATGTCTCGTATAACATTCATGGGATTTTTTTCTATGATCATGGGTTATGAAAGATAAGGACCAAATTTATGCTGTTTAGCTACAAGAAGGAATAATCTGTTTCCATCGTCCTTAAAACTAAGTTACCACTCCTTGTGTTGTAGTTATTTACACGCATTCTTTAAAAACCCATGAAATCTTGTGCAGTACAATGTTATCATCATCCTATAAGGCGCTTATTTGAATGACAGCGTGTCATTCAATGTGAAAGACAGAATCCACAACCGTTGTACAGATACTGTGAATTAATGTGTAAATTAAACTAAAGTCCACCATCAGAATCACTAGATTTTAGATGTGACACTGTCTATGTAATATGGGACTTGAGTGTGCTAATGTCTATTGAGTTTAAAAAAATACATGGACAAATCTTTTCACTCAAGACTGTGTGCTTTTGTGTCTGTAGAAACTGCCAGGTGTTGTGGCATTTATCCAGGCCTCGGATATCCCAAAAGCTGGAGTCAACAATTGGAGACCTGCTGGTTTTTTTGGCGACTTTACAGAAGAGGTTAGTATTTGAAATTTTCTACAGTGTTGGTCACAGACCTGCCTATTGTTCTTTATTGGTCCGGACTGTCCTGTTATTTAAGGTGTTGGGAAGAACATGACAAAAAAAATTTTTTTTTTTTTTTACAAACCAGAAATTCCTATTAGATTGAGGATAAAGGTCAGTCTAGCCTTCACCGTATGTCATGGGTCTAATGGACGCAGAAGTAATAAAATATGTTTGTAATTATCTTATTTCTGGGAATTTTTTTCTTGAAATTCCCAATATTCCTCAATGACTTCATTGTCCATCTTCCCTTACTTTATAATATTAAAACATGCACATGCATGCTCACCAATGCAGTTTGCATTGTTACTATTCCTACCCGTATGTCCTGGGGTCTTAGAGTCACCAAACCTTTAAAGAGGATTTTATTGTCACACCTTTAGTCTTACATCCTGGGATCTGAGGTACACCACACTCCCAAGGAGGACTTTAGTGTTATATCCCTACTTGTACGTTCTGGGGTCTGACAGACACTGTGCTTTTAAAGAGAGTATCCTAATAAACTGTTCTTTAGGAGAGTGGTGTCAATTAGACACTGCAGCGTGTGTCATGTTTAGTTTTGAGTGACTATGGAGAAGGTTAGTGAAGTGTAAGATAGTGGTGACAGTATTCATATTAATACTAGTACACATACAATATGCCCTATAATATCATGTGATCTGTGAAATGTATTTTAGTATTTTGTCATTGTGTCCTTCTTTCTGTGGAAATCATAACACTTACAGTTTTAATTTGCCTTTATGGGACATTGGTTTACATGCCCATTGAGGTGTCCTGCGTTAAAGAGGTCATTTAGTTGGCAGGTCTGTGGTCAAGTTCAGCAAAAATAAATTAATTAGTGGTGATCAGCTACACAATATTAGATGTATGGGTCATTTTGTTATGGTCAGCAAGCAAAAGCATCCAAGTTGTGCGGCGCAGTACTGACCTTCAATAGCAGTCAATTTTAGCAGGCCACCTCAAACAAATGACTGCAGTTTCCTGGCAGATGTTCGAGTGCTCATCCCTGGCCGATCGAGTTTTCACTCGTGACGGCAATGGCAAACATGGCAGTTTTCGTTAATTGTTTAACGTCCCCATAAAGGCAATTGGAGACTGTCGGGGTATCTGGGAGGTGGCGGGATCTTAGTTCTTTCAGTCCTTGGCACTCCGCGAGTATGTGCTCGACAGTTTCCTGCGGGGACCCGCAGTGCCGGCATACTGGCTCACGGAGTGGGTTGAAGCGATTTAGATGTGCGTTCAACTGGACATGTCCCGTCCTCATACGCTGTATGATAGTCGCGTATTTGCGCTCTAGTGTCAAAATCGGGTCTTTGATGTCTGGTTTGGTTTGATTATGATACACCCTACGTCCTTTCTCCGAGTTTGCCCATTGATATAGCCATTTCCTGCGTCCGTGAGCGCGGATTCTGGCTCGGGCTGCTGGGTAAGACGTTGGGTGCTTTGGCTGTTCGCCTCTGGTACCCTGTTTCGCTAGGCTATCAGCAACCTCGTTGCCCCGGATACCTATGTGCGCGGGGATCCACTGGAGGTGGACCTCGACGCCGTATCCACTTATGATCTGGTGGCAGATATGTCTGATTTTATCTGCGCCATGTGCCTCGAGCTTATGGTTGAGCGATTGGACGGCCATCAGTGTGGCCCTTGAGTCTGAGAACACAACAATATCTTCTGGCGATACTGTTCCGTTTTCAAAGCCGTTGAAAACCGTAGTCAGTGTTCTCCAAATCGCTGTCGCCTCAGCGTCGAAGTTGGAGCCATTTGCCCCGCATGGCCCATAGATCTTATCGGTGTCGGTGCCGTCAGGGTAGTAGATTATTGCCCCGTACCCCGCATTCGTAGTCGCCTGTACTGCCGAGCCGTCAGTATATGCCTTAATCATGTGTGCTGGGTACGAGTCAATAGTTTCGCCGGCTGCCATTTTCAGGATCGTGGGATTGACCTCCTTAGTCAGGTTTGTGTCTAGAAGCGTGGTTTTGACCACTGGGGGTTTCAGGGAGGCGTGAGGTGGCTCTTTCGTCCATAACCGAAGGGGCATTCTGTCTTGTTCTAGCCCATACTCCTCAGTTAGCCGTTTGGCCTCGCCCAGGAACGACTTCTTCTGGAGTATTTTCGGTGGCGGTTCGATTTCGATCGCCTCCCGCGCCGGGTAGTCCGGCTCGAGCCTTTTTAGCCTCTCGTACTGCTGTAGTACGCTTCCTTCCCTTCTGTTTGCCAGTGGTTCCACATTGGTCATGATTTCGAGAGCATTCGTGGGAGTGGTTTTGAGGCAGCCTGTTATGAGTCTCAAGGCGCTGCTCTGAACTCGGTCCAGTGCCGACAGCGTTCGGTCGCTGGCCATTGGTTGCAGTGGTAGGCTATATTCTAGTCCTGCTCGGACGTAGGCTAGATATAGCTGTCTGAGAACCTTCCCAGTGGCACCCCAGTTGGTACTGGCGAGCGTTTTTAACAGTGTCAATCGCCTCCTAGCCTCAGTCTCGAGCTTGCTGACGTGCGTCTGCAAGTTGAGCCTGCTGTCAAGTTCAACTCCCAGGTATCGTGGTGCGCTTTCCCTTTTGAGTATCTGGCCATTGATCTTAAGATTGATGGTGGCTTTCTGGACGTGTTTTCCGTTGGTGAAGAGTTGATAAACGGTCTTATCGACGTTTATCTCCATCTTCCACAATCGGCAGTAGCAGGCAAGCGTCGCGAGGTCCCGGTTAAGGTCTCGCTGTAACCATTGGACATGCTTTCCTGTCCTCCAGATTACGATATCGTCGGCATACATCGCTTTTTCGCATCTCAGGTGTTGGGTAAGGTCGCTGGTGTAAGCCGCAAAGAGCGTGCAGCTTAACGCTGAACCTTGCGGTAGGCCATTCTCCATGGTGAGTTGGCTTGAGGTCTGTCCGTTCACTCTGGTGCGGACTGTTCGATTGTGAAGGAAATCTTTTACCCATGCATATATATTTCCTTTGACCTCCGCCTTGAGTAATTTAAGGAGTAGCCCACCTTTGCACACCTTATCGTACGCTTGTTTGAGATCGACGAATACGGCGATAGTATGCTCCCGTTTATGGAAACCATTATTGACCGCTTGGGTCAATCGGATAAGCTGGTCCATCGTCTGCCTGCCACTACGGAAGCCCGCCTGGTGTCTGTCTAGAAGACCGCGCTCTTCTAGATACCAGGTCAGCCGGTAGTTAACCATCCTCTCCCCTACTTTGCAGATGCAAGAGGTAAGGGATATTGGCCTATAATGTGATGGTTCGGTACCATCTTTGCCTGATTTCGGGATAGCTGACACCACTGCCTTTTTCCAGTCAATAGGGAGTTTGCCTTCATGCCACGTTCTATTTATTAAGGCTAGGAGCCATTTCTTTGCCGTGTGGCCCATCTGGAGCAACATCTCGTTGGAGATTTTGTCCGGGCCTGGCGCTTTACGATTTTTACACTTGCCAAGTGCTCTCTCCAGTTCCTCTAGGGTAAACTCACTGTTAAAGCCATCGTAATCGCTGTCTACCTGCGACTTTTCGAGCTGACGCCTGACCTTACGGAGCCCCTTGTCCGTATTCGTAGCTTTGCCACTCTTATTTGTACTGGCAAAGTGTCGGTTAAGCATGGTTGCACGCTTATGGTCTGTCACCGCGACCGTCCCGTTTGCCCGTATCGGAGCGACATTCTTCACTCTTTGCCCCCGATTAAGGCGATTCAGGACGGTCCACGCTCGGCCACCACTCGGGTCCACGTTCAGAGACTCGCACAGGTTTAACCACTTTGCCCTTTTGGTGTTTCTGGACAGCATTTTGACTTTGGCGGTCAATCTATTGTACTCGATCCTTGCCGCCGTGCTCGTTTTTGCTTTTCTTCTCGCCCTCTTACGCTGTCGGACCGCCTGTTCAAGTTCCTTTGACCAGGGCAAGCGATTTAGGGGCTGCAGTCCTCGCGGAATACTCCGCTTAGCAGCTGCGAGCACGGCCGTAGTCAGTACGGCGTTGGCTTCGTCAATACAACCCTGGTTTGGGTCCACCTCGTTCAGAGTTAAACCTAAAGTCTCTCTGAACTCTTCCCATCTACCTCGCTTGTAATTCCAGTTTAAACGTTTCTCCTTCTTCTTAGCTGTTTTGGTCTGGATTTGTACGAGGAGAGGAAGGTGGTCGCTACCTACGTCCTCGAGGACTGTGTAGCTGTGTCTGGTAACGAGGTCAGCAGATAGAAGCGTAATGTCTGGCCGACTCTCCGCGCCGTTTGCACGATGCAAGCAAGTAGGCGCGGAGGCGCTTGATTGTATCCGGACCAGGTTCGAACTTAGGAGGAGATCTTCGACGTTTCTTCCTGCGATGTTCGTGGATTCTGGGGTGTATCCCATTTCAGGGCTTCGTGCGTTGAAGTCTCCTCCTATGATGGTTTTTCTATAGGTAGCCTCTGTCAGCCCTAGGTCGCAGGGGACCTTAGGGGGATTATACACATTCGTGATGGTAAAGGGCACGCCGTCCTTCCATACTGTAAGGGTGAGGGTATCAGTTTCACCGTTACTCGTCGGGGCGTTCTGCCTCACCGCCGTAATGTCATTGCGAACCAGTGTGGCAACGCCTCGGCATTTGGTACACGAGCAGGTGTACATGGTATACCCTGTGACATGCGCGCCTCTCCCATTCAGTAGAGTCTCCTGGATGAGAGCTACATGTATGTGTTTTGCCTTCAGGAGCTTAGTAAGCTCCAAGACCTTCGGGCGAAGGCCGCAGACGTTGAGCTGCAACATGTTAAGTGTCGCAGGGGGATCCCTCGCCGCTAGGGTCCCCTTCTTGGTTTTCGCACACTCATTCACACTCGCATTTAGACACAGGTTACCAGTAGCATACTTGCGCAGGGGGACCTGGTAACTGCCATCCTCCCTACGGAGAATATGTTTGGGTTTCTCAGCCCCACGTTTCTTTTTGCCATATTGTACCATCATGTAAAGTGGGAATTTGTCGCTGCTTAGATCCCTTTCAGACAAAAGGAGGCTGGTGACAGCCTGAACCGACTGATTCGTATCACGTCGTGATCAGAATCTCTCTTTCTCATCCGCCAGCGTGCGGTCATTGTCTTGTTTAGTCGTTGTCACGTAGTGCTTGCTGCACGACTTTCGAAAGATCGATCTGGTCAGTCCCCGGCCCTCAATCGGGGACTGCCACCACTGCGTTCTGCAAGGCAATTTGCCCCCATCTGCCTACAGCAACGGAAAGCTCCCAGTGTTTAACGGCTTCGGGAAGGTCAGCCGTCAGCCCGTCCCCGTTAGCTAGCCCCCAGCTTGGGCTACCCCGCTGCTACCACGTGGCGGTCGAGAAGAAATTCTCCCCGGGTCTCTCCAGACCTGGGATCGGGCTTATCCGGAGCCCGGAGGCTGCGGAATGGTCATAGGCGGAACGGTGATCATCTGCTAGTACCACTCGTTCGCATACACCTTGTACGAGGGACCCACCGAGACAGGACCAGTATTCGAGCTCAGTCGGTTTCCCGGAAACACTGCAACAGCAGGACCCTCGGAGCAGCGCCTGGCAGATGTTACTTTCATTCATTTCTTGTCAAGGAACAGGCTAATCCTATTCCTAATAGGCAAATCTTACTCAAATAATTTTTCATCCACAAAATCAGTAATCGGTTTCGTTTGCTAAAGAAAGTTATCTATGAATAAGTTGAATTTTTGCATGTATATGTCTTGGCCATGAGATTTTCTTGAGATAGCACCTGAACTAAGTTCCTATTTACAAAGTATCGTTCTGAAATAATCATCATTCAAATTAATATTCCTTTAGCAGATTTTAGCAAAACTTTGAAAGTGCAGATCCATAGTTTGTAAGGGGCACATTATACAAATGTATAAAGGTGCTATGCACACATTGTTTATCTAATGATGATTTGCATTACAATGCTGTAGGGTGTAGCACTCTTGTCATTTATGCGGAAGGGTCTGCAGGGCAGAAATGGGACTTGTCGGTCACATGGGAGGCCATGAGTCATGAAGGAACGGTCTTTCCATTCTGTCCTCTGTGTCCTTTAGTTCTCTTTATTGTCCATGTGTTGAAATTCTCAACAATTTCTGTTCTTTATTCCTCTGGTGTTGTTAAGGTCATCATCATACCTGATGGACGAACTATTATTATGTCCAAGGCTTATCCAAATTACAGTTCGGATTTAGTCAATTTTTAATGTTCCTAATGCATATTTGAGGGTTATTTTATATATTATCTTAAACACTGCATAGATATGTTACTTTAAGAAAGAAAAATCAAGTTAAACTCAACTTTTCTTCGTGGGAAGGAGCACCGTCTGTTTGCAGAGGTTGTAAAGTTACTTTGAAGACCAGCATTTTACAGTGTTAACATGGACAGTTTATTTGCAAATGTAAAAATTCACCAAATCTTGCTGTTGTTATAGATGTGTTGCAGTTTATCATATGTTGTAATTTTTAAAGATTTTTTTATGCAAGATATCATGGCCAAATATTGTCATGCACAGACAGTGATAAAATGCCACTGGTGTAACAGTGTAAAATCATTATAATATTTAAGACCTGTAGGGTAGCTGAAAGCTTTAAGTAAAGCGATATGTTTTCATCCAATAACAGTTGCTGAGCACCGGCCCAATCATGTTTGCAGGACAACCCATTGGTATCATAGTGGCAGGTAGGTTTCACAGTGCAGTCTGTGACCATAAAGACATAATCACCCCAATATTTCTTTATTTATGTCCACTATTTACAGTAAGTGTATTCTATCATCTTTCTATAAATAAAAAAAATTAGTGGTGGAGAGTGGCAGGGATGAGGATCATCAATATGAACCACTTCAGTGATCCCTGTTTTAAATGCTATGTCATGCACTTGTGTTTGGACACGATGTCAGATAGGCAGTTAATGCACACACGAAACTGTTCGGTGAACATTGGTGAAAAAGTCTTTCCTTTCTTTGATATGAGTTGTCTGTATATATCTGTCAATTATTAATTGGTGATCTGAAATAGAGAAATAAGAAATAATTAATTATTCATTCAATATTTGTTTAACCCTGTAGCCTTAATGCAATACTCCTTGTAATACTTTTCAAATATCCAAGACTTAGCACTGACAGCGTTATCAAATATAGTTTTTGAGCAGTATACTATTGCATATTAATCTGTGAGGGTAAGGTTTTGATCCTAGAATTGAAAAGCTAACATCTCAATTTCCAGGTTACATATTGTTATGTTAAATTTCAATCTACTTAACTTGGGTTTTGGGGAAACACTGTCTAGGTTGCAAATAGTTAGTATATCACTACAGTCATACTATATTTGAAACAATATTAGACATTTGAAGTGTCAAATTTTCAATCACTTGGTCTATTTCCTGAGATTTTAGTATTTGTGAACCAAAATTTAATCACTTTCCTATAAAAATTTCAAAGTCAGAGTTGGTGGAAAGCAACATGGAGTAACAATATGTGAGTGTGCATGGGAAAACCCGGCATAAGTCGGCAACATGACATTTTGAGTTCTGTACATATAATAAAAGACAAGACATTTCTGATAAATTGAAGACAGTGACCCCCCTAAAACAAGATTTTGAGAAAACGGCATTTAATCCTATAAGTGGCAATAGCTAATTGACCAAGTAATATTGGAGTGATTGCTGTTAGGAGACCGTAGTCTAAATAGCTAAGCCATTATAGAGATCATAGTGAGTAGTGTTCACTGCTCATCTACAGTTTACCCTGTAACATGCCACGGTCCCCTAGCAACAGCCAAGTCGGAAGTTTTTGGAACTTGTTAGGAGACCGTAGTCTAATTACAAAGCCGTTATAGAGATCATGGTGAGTAGTGTTCACTGCTCGTCTACAGTTTACCCTGTAACATGCCACGATCCCCTAAACAACAGCCAAGTTGGAAGTTTGTGTCGGACCCATATTTTCACTTCAAAGCCGTTTTTCTCAAAATCAGCTCTGCCGTCTTATGCCGGGTTTTCCCATGCACGCTCACATATTCACTGATGACAGATAATGTATCAGATGGTTTACTTTCACTTTTATGATGCAGTTTCCATGAACTGTTTCAGACACTGTGACCACTGCCCAGACAGCAGCTGCTATGGTCAGTGTTACCTACAAAGACTTGAAGCCCCCAGTGGTGGACCTTCAGGATGCCATACAGAAAAAGGCCTTCTTTCCTAACCCCCCACCACCTGTGGTAGTTGGAGATGCTAAAGGTCTGGAATCAAATTTAAGAATTTCATAACAAGGAAACTTACAATGAGGGTGAAAAAATGAGAAAGCCCAAGTTTTCACACCTGGATGCATATTGTGTGACATCCTAATTTCATTAAATTTGTATCAGTTCTTTGGTTTCATGATGAAGGGGCAAATAGATAATAACAATTGTACAGTGAAAAGGTAAACATTTAAGTTATCTGTGTGATGAAGGGGCGAATTTATTTGAGATATTTACTCTTTTGTGGTTATCTTTTGTTCAATCTCATTTAGTTTTTGTGTGCCATTTGGGATTAAAGCTTGGAAGAACCCAATGATAAGAGAAGCACAACATTTTCAAAACTGAATTTCTCGCAACACTGATTTTAGCGGTTTGCCCTTTGGTCATACAGAGAAGTTAAACATTTGCCTTTTTGTTGTACAGCTGTTGAAATCTATTCGCCCATTTGTTATGAAACGGACAAATTGTCAGTCAAATGAATGAATGGATGTCACTTGAAACCATTGAAGAAATCAAGATTGAAAATGTCACTACAGAAAAGGCGGGTGAGTACAAATGCCCAGGTCAGAATATAAACCCAGACAAGAAATCCAGAGAAGAAATTAAACCTGAATGAGAGCAAAGTAGGATTGTTTTGGCAAAAATAAAGAAATTTTCATCAAGGAGATGAGATGATATCACTGTGGATGGCAAAGAGTGTCATTTGTGGAGCTCAGGAAATAGTATCATACAAGTGTGGGATTGTCATCATTGAAAATAAATGAGAGAAGTGAAGAAATGTCATCACAGAGCTGACAGTATAATAACAGAGATGAGGGGATTTCAATAATGAAGTGAAAATATTGTTTGTCATAAAGGAGAGATAATGTCTTTCCGGAAATTAAGGTGAGATGAGGGGTGTCAGAAAGATGAGAAGATGTCAATCATAGAAATGGGGGCAAGGGCATTAAAAAATAAAGGAAATGACAAAATGTCGCAATTAGGGAAGTTTGAATATGTCGTAAAGTGTTATTAATTGACCGGGGAGACAAGTGAATTTGAGGGTGTTATCTTGCAGTGATTCATTAGTGCGCACGATATTTAAAGAGAGAGAGCATTCAAATACAGAACTGAAAACAGATAGAACCAGATTTTAACCATCTGTATGAGCTATTGAAAACTTTTATCTCTAACCCCATCATGCACTGGGAATCATTACTTTCAGCTGCCATTGCCAGTGCTGAACATAAGATCTCTGGCAATATTGCCTGTGGTGACCAGTACCACTTTCACTTGGAGACGCAGACAACCATCTGTACACCCACAGACCAGGGGGGCATGGAGGTCAAGGCCACGACACAATGGTTAGATGGTGTTGTAGAGACAGTGGCTCAGGTCCTGGGATTGCAGCAGTCAGAGTGAGTGGTCTGGGTGTACTTGTCAGACTAAGAGCACAAACACAGTGGGACTTGCTTTCAACTCATGATCGATTGTCTACTATTGATGAGTGAAAAGCTCATGGAGAGAAAATTGAGAGTGCTTTCATTTTTCGTTCGTGCTACTCTCAGTTGCCCAATATTTTACATACAAAGCCATAGCTGAGCAGTTGACATAACTCAATATTTCCCCACTTGGCTTTGTAACGAACAACCTTTGTTGGTGCAAAGTTGAGAGAAATTTTAATGCCGCAGTAAAATGCTCTCTCCATGAATGACTGTTGAGAGACAGTTGAAAGTGACAGAAAATTGAGTCATCCGCACTGTAGATTTAGAGATTTTTCCTCACTAAAAGTTATCAAGTCAAATTGTCACGGCCGTTCAGTTTCACTATCCTAGCGGTGCACTTAGTTTGACCCCCGTCACCCCGGTCGGCTGACCGCCAGAGGTCATAAATTTTGCTTGACAAGCGGGCCCCGCTTACAAATCTCGGCGATATCGCTGTGAGGCGAGTCAGGTAGAATTTCGACAATTTAGCCTGAATTTACAACTGTGCACAAACTTTAAATTATACACTGACTTGGGTGTGCAAGGTATCAAATTAAAGCTGAGACTCTCATGCATAACCCGCACACATTACTTTGCCTCTATCCCCGCATATGTGAACCTAACAGCCTTCTTTCTCACACTCACTGGAAATGTATTTGTGAATCGACTTTTTAATTTAAAAGTGAATTTTTTAAAAGTGTGAACGATAAATTTGTTTTATTCTTCCTTCATCTGTTGCAAGAACCAGTTAGGAATGATTATGTGCAAAAATTAATTCGTTCTATTTAAACACTTGTGGATTAGAGACATTTTTGTTACTGCTTCTTGTGTGTGCGCAGTGCTGTACTGCATTCTTGTGTCCGGTTTTGCATTGGCTTTTAAAACGTAGCCCACAAATCTTTACTTCTTGTAAAGTGGAACGTTTTGCTAGAAAACAAAAATGGAACACTCTTACGAACTGCATGTAGAGTGTCTCAACAAACTTTGCCGGACATGTGGGGAGAGAAGCCAAAAAGCAAAGAAGGCTAACCAGAGACGATTTGTGTGTAAACATTTCAAAAAAGATATTGCTTTACTACCGCTTGTCTAAGGCTGTCTCGTCTTTTCAGAGACTGAAGCAGATAGATGTAGGTATCGAAATGAGGTTGATGCGTGTGCAGAAGAACTTCAAAATATGACAATAACCCCGTTAGTTGAAAGAACGGGCCCTGTCACTGGCAGTCTTGATAAGATATTGGAAAGCTACGGCATTGTTCCTCAGGCATATCATAGTCGTTCATTGATAGGAAACCATTGTAATCAGTATTTGAAGCATGCAGTTCACACTAGTCTTACCAAACACATCTGTACATACATAAGAAACCTTACATCAGATCAACACATAGTAGGCGCAGCTGAGGCAATAGCACATAAGTTTGATTCACTCAACAGTAGCTATGCTCAAGTTCACAAACTCATCTCCCACACAGACAAAATCGATCCATCAGAGTATGACGCAATAGAAACAAAAATCGCAACATATTTAAAACTGTACAGACAATTTTTTCCCAACACAGTCACACCAAAACAGCACATGTTAGAACACCACTGTCTGCCGTTTATTAGAACATATGGATTTGGCCTTGGTTTGCTGGGTGAACAAGGTGGTGAACTCATTCACTCCAGTTTAGCGAAGATAGAGAGAAGAACAGTTGGAATTAAAGGAAAGGGAAAGCAGCTAAAAGCCACCGTCGAAGCACACCGCCTGCAGAATGCCTCTGCACTGAGAACGCTCATTCCCGAAACAAGGAAGAGAAAGAAGATGAAGGAATAGACAAATTATATAGACCTAGCCTGTAAATAGTCCATTGGAAACTATTTTGTGTACAAAATGTGTATGTGTGTATGTATTAAGAGCAAGTGCCTCACAGTTTCGTGAGATAGATTCATTAAGTAAATATATCGATAATTCGGCTATAAATGCCGTATTTCTGAATAGAACGAAAAAAATGAAACTGTTCCTGAAAGCTTACGATGTTTTTGTTACATGACACCAAACATTTCAAAGATCAGTCGTTCAGATTTTTAAATATCATTTTTTAAAAACTTAGTATACACTTGAAAATATGTCGGAAAATATACAAAATCTTTGCTTTCTCTGCATGTGCTTGTATGCTATTCACCTCATTAAAAATTAGATTGTGTTAAAGTTCAAAGTTTGTTCTGTCTGTTGGGAAAATTTTTTTACTTGATTCTGTGTGTTCGAGTGCTCATCCCTGGCCGATCGAGTTTTCACTCGTGACGGCAATGGCGAATATGGCAGTTTTCTTTAATTGTTTAACGTCCCCATAAAGGCAATTGGAGACTGTCGGGGTATCTGGGAGGTGGCGGGATCTTAGTTGTTTCAGTCCTTGGCACTCCGCAAGTATGTGCTCGACTGTCTCCTGCGGGGACCCGCAGTGCCGGCATATTGGCTCACGGAGTGGGTTGAAACGGTTTAGATGTGCGTTCAACTGGACATGTCCCGTCCTCATACGCTGTATGATAGTCGCGTATTTTCGCTCTAGTGTCAAAATCGGGTCTTTGATGTCTGGTTTGGTTTCATTATGATATACCCTACGTCCTTTATCCGAGTTTGCCCATTGATGTAGCCATTTCCTGCGTCCGTGAGCGCGGATTCTGGCTCGGGCTGCTGGGTAAGACGTTGGGTGCTTTGGCTGTTCGCCTTTGGTACCCTGTTTCGCTAGGCTATCTGCAACCTCGTTGCCCCGGATTCCTATGTGCGCGGGGATCCACTGGAGGTGGACCTCGACACCGTATCCACTTATGATCTGGTGGCAGATATGTCTGATTTTATCTGCGCCATGTGCCTCGAGCTTATGGTTGAGCGATTGGACGGCCATCAGTGTGGCCCTTGAGTCTGAGAACACAACAATATCTTCTGGCGATACTGTTCCGTTTTCAAAGCCGTTGAAAACCGTAGTCAGTGTTCTCCAAATCGCTGTCGCCTCAGCGTCGAAGTTGGAGCCATTCGCCCCGCATGGCCCATAGATCTTATCGGTGTCGGTGCCGTCAGGGTAGTAGATTATTGCCCCGTACCCCGCATTCGTAGTCGCCTGTACTGCCGAACCGTCAGTATAAGCCTTAATCATGTGTGCTGGGTACGAGTCAATAGTTTCGCCAGCTGCCGTTTTCAGGATCGTGGGATTGACCTCCTTAGTCACGTTTGTGTCTAGAAGCGTGGTTTTGACCACTGGGGGTTTCAGGGAGGCGTGAGGTGGCTCTTTCGTCCATAACCGAAGGGGCATTCTGTCTTGTTCTAGCCCATACTCCTCAGTTAGCCGTTTGGCCTCGCCCAGGAACGACTTCTTCTGGAGTATTTTCGGTGGCGGGTCGATTTCGATCGCCTCCCGCGCCGGGTAGTCCGGCTCGAGCCTTTTTAGCCTCTCGTACTGCTGTAGTACGCTTCCTTCCCTTCTGTTTGCCAGTGGTTCCACATTGGTCATGATTTCGAGAGCATTCGTAGGAATGGTTTTGAGGCAGCCTGTTATGAGTCTCAAGGCGCTGTTCTGAACTCGGTCCAGTGCCGACAGCGTTCGGTCGCTGGCCATTGGTTGCAGTGGTAGGCTATATTCTAGTCCTGCTCGGACGTAGGCTAGATATAGCTGTCTGAGAACCTTCCCAGTGGCACCCCAGTTGGTACTGGCGAGCGTTTTTAACAGTGTCAATCGCCTCCTAGCCTCAGTCTCGAGCTTGCTGACGTGCGTCTGCAAGTTGAGCCTGCTGTCAAGTTCAACTCCCAGGTATCGTGGTGCGCTTTCCCTTTTGAGTGTCTGGCCATTGATCTTAAGATTGATGGCGGCTTTCTGGGCGTGTTTTCCGTTGGTGAAGAGTTGATAAACGGTCTTATCGACGTTTATCTCCATCTTCCACAATCGGCAGTAGCAGGCAAGCGTCGCGAGGTCCCGGTTAAGGTCTCGCTGTAACTATTGGACATGCTTTCCTGTCTTCCAGATTACCATATCGTCGGCATACATCGCTTTTTCGCATCTCAGGTGTTGGGTAAGGTCGCTGGTGTACGCCGCAAAGAGCGTGCAGCTCAACGCTGAACCTTGCGGTAGGCCATTCTCCATGGTGAGTTGGCTTGAGGTCTGTCCGTTCACTCTGGTGCGGACTGTTCGGTTGTGAAGGAAATCTTTTGCCCATGCATATAAGTTTCCTTTGACCTCCGCCTTGAGTAATTTAAGGAGTAGCCCACCTTTACACACCTTATCGTACGCTTGTTTGAGATCGACGAATACGGCGATAGTATGCTCCCGCCTATGGAAACCATTATTGACCGCTTGGGTCAATCGGATAAGCTGGTCCATCGTCTGCCTGCCACTACGGAAGCCCGCCTGGTGTCTGTCTAGAAGACCGCGCTCTTCTAGATACCAGGTCAGCCGGTAGTTAACCATCCTCTCCCCTACTTTGCAGATGCAAGAGGTAAGGGATATTGGCCTATAATGTGATGGTTCGGTACCATCTTTGCCTGATTTTGGGATAGCCGTCACCACTGCCTTTTTCCAGTCAATAGGGAGCTTTCCTTGATGCCACGTTCTATTTATTAAGGCTAGGAGCCATTTCTTTGCCGTGTGGCCCATCTGGAGCAACATCTCGTTGGAGATTTTGTCCGGGCCTGGCGCTTTACGATTTTTACACTTGCCAAGTGCTCTCTCCAGTTCCTCTTGGGTAAACTCACTGTTAAAGCCATCGTAATCGCTGTCTACCTGCGACTTTTCGAGCTGACGCCTGACCTTACGGAGCCCCTTGTCCGTATTCGTAGCTTTGCCACTCTTATTTGTACTGGCAAAGTGTCGGTTAAGCATGGTTGCACGCTTATGGTCTGTCACCGCGACCGTCCCGTTTGCCCGTATCGGAGCGACATTCTTCACTCTTTGCCCCCGATTAAGGCGATTCAGGACGGTCCACGCTCGGCCACCACTCGGGTCCACGTTCAGAGACTCGCACAGGTTTAACCACTTTGCCCTTTTGGTGTTTCTAGACAGTAGTTTGACTTTAGCGGTCAATCTATTGTACTCGATCCTGGCCGCCGTGCTCGTTTTTGCTTTTCTTCTCGCCCTCTTACGCTGTCGGACCGCCTGTTCAAGTTCCTTTGACCAGGGCAAGCGATTTAGGGGCTGCAGTCCTCGCGGAATACTCCGCTTAGCAGCTGCGAGCACGGCCGTAGTCAGTACGGCGTTGGCTTCGTCAATAAAACCCTGGTTTGGGTCCACCTCGTTCAGAGTTAAACCTAAAGTCTCTCTGAACTCTTCCCATCTACCTCGCTTGTAATTCCAGTTTAAACGTTTCTCCTTCTTCTTAGCTGTTTTGGTCTGGATTTGTACGAGGAGAGGAAGGTGGTCGCTACCTACGTCCTCGAGGACTGTGTAGCTGTGTCTGGTAACGAGGTCAGCAGATAGAAGCGTAATGTCGGGCCGACTCTCCGCGCCGTTTGCACAATGCAGGCAAGTAGGCGCGGAGTCGCTTGATTGTATCCGGACCAGGTTCGAACTTAGGAGGAGATCTTCGACGTTTCTTCCTGCGATGTTCGTGGATTCTGGGGTGTATCCCATTTCAGGGCTTCGTGCGTTGAAGTCTCCTCCTATGATGGTTTTACTAAAGGTAGCCTCTGTCAGCCCTAGGTCGCAGGGGACCTTTGGGGGATTATACACATTCGTGATGGTAAAGGACACGCCGTCCTTCCATACTGTAAGGGTGAGGGTATCAGTTTCACCGTTACTCGTCGGGGCGTTCTGCCTCACAGCCGTAATGTCATTGCGAACCAGTGTGGCAATGCCTCGGCATTTGGTACACGAGCAGGTGTACATGGTATACCCTGTGACGTGCGCTCCTCTCCCATTCAGTAGAGTCTCCTGGATGAGAGCTACATGTATGTGTTTTGCCTTCAGGAGCTTAGTAAGCTCCAAGACCTTCGGGCGAAGGCCGCAGACGTTGAGCTGCAACATGTTAAGTGTCGCAGGGGGATCCCTCGCCGCTAGGGTCCCCTTCTTGGTTTTCGCACACTCATTCACACTCGCATTTAGACACAGGTCACCAGTAGCATACTTGCGCAGGGGGACCTGGTAACTGCCATCCTCCCTACGGAGAATATGTTTGGGTTTCTCAGCCCCACGTTTCTTTTTGCCATATCGTACCATCATGTAAAGTGGGAATTTGTCGCTGCTTAGACCCCTTTCAGACAAAAGGAGGCTGGTGACAGCCTGAACCGACTGATTCGTATCACGTCGTGATCAGAATCTCTCTTTCTCATCCGCCAGCGTGCGGTCATTGTCTTGTTTAGTCGTTGTCACGTAGTGCTTGCTGCACGACTTTTCGAAAGATCGATCTGGTCAGTCCCCGGCCCTCAATCGGGGACTGCCACCACTGCGTTCTGCTAGGCAATTTGCCCCCATCTGCCTACAGCAACGGAAAGCTCCCAGTGTTTAACGGCTTCGGGAAGGTCAGCCGTCAGCCCGTCCCCGTTAGCCAGCCCCCAGCTTGGGCTGCCCCGCTGCTACCACGTGGCGGTCGAGAAGAAATTCTCCACGGGTCTCTCCAGACCTGGGATCGGGCTTATCCGGAGCCCGGAGGCTGCGGAATGGTCATAGGCGAAACGGTGATCATCTGCTAGTACCACTCGTTCGCATACACCTTGTACGAGGGACCCACCGAGACAGGACCAGTATTCGAGCTCAGTAGTCGGTTTCCCGGAAAACTGCAACAGCAGGACCCTCGGAGCAGCGGATTCTGTGTGTTAAATGTCGATATTGTCCCTGTTTCGATGCATGAAAATAACTAACACACTATCGGCGGCCTACTGAGCCAAGGTCAAAGTGACCGCATATCTTTAACGGTGCGTGACCAGGCTGACCGGGTCAGCAGCGGGTGGAAACTAAGTGCGCCGCTGTGGAACAGCTGTGTTGTCATTGAGTGTTCAGAGCTTGTTTGTCACGAGTTGAAATGGAGTCTAACTGTGTTTGTGCCCTAATGTTGTGTTGTCGTGTGTGGGCGGTTGAGGGGAAGATGGGGTAGGCAGAAATGAAGGGAAAACCTAGGCTGACCGACAACAGATCAACAATTCATGGAAGAAAAACCCAATCATTTGTACGCCTGGTTATATCTTCGTCCCTTCAGAATTTATGGTTTGTAGGTAGATCTAACAAAACTGGATCAAAGGTGAATTTTATACCTCATTAAAAAATAAAAACAAAATATTTCAAAGATAATGTCAAGCAAAATAGTTTAATAGAATGCAGAAAAATGGCCAACTGTTCAGATAATAAGCAAATGTCTGTTTCCATAAAAATATTTTGCCCCTTTGGAGGGGTTTTCTCAAGAATTTGGTCATCACCTTAAGCCCGATTTCATCAGATCCACTCAAATTTTTTAACCTTTGTCAGCCTTTGCAAGACTGTCATACAAATCATGAGTGTGCAGGAGAAAACCCACAATAAGTCGCAAACATGACATTTTGAGTTCTGTACACATAATAAAAGACAAGACATTTCTGATAAATTGAAGTCAGTGACCCCCCTAAAACAAGATTTTGAGAAAACGGAATTTAATCCTAAACGTGGCAAGAGCTAATTGACCCATTAATATTAGTGATTGCTGTTAGGAGACCGTAGTCTAATAACTAAGCCTTTATAGAGATTATAGTGAGTAGTATTCACTGCTCGTCTACAGTTTACCCTGTAACATGCCACGGTCCCCTAAACAACAGCCAAGTTGGAAGTTTGTGTCGGGCCCATATTTTCACTTCAAAGCCGTTCTTCTCAAAATCATCTCTGTCGACATATTGTGGGTTTTCTCATGCACACTCACATATGGTCTGAATCACTGTCCAGTAATCCAACTGATGAAAAGTGTTAGATTCCATGAAAGTTCCAACTGATGAAAAGTGTTAGATTCCATGAAATTCCTTTCATGGAATCTAACACTTTTCATCAGTTGGATTACTGGACAGTGATTCAGACCATAAGTGATGGAACTGCCTGATGACTTTGACTACCTTTCCCTGTGTAAATAGGTTGCATTACCTTAAGAGATAGTTCAGCATAAGAGATTGTGGGAATGAAGCATGAGGGGCTGGTTTGTTTGCTAAAGGCCTTTCTGTAAATCTTATCCAAATTTTGTATTTGTATTTGTATACTTCTTTTATCCATTTGGGAAATTTGCCTTTGTGCCATTGCAGCCCAGTTATAACTGGAGCAGGCATGTCGTCGCCACATTGCAGTGCCAGTCGGCGGTTATTTTGGTTGCGGGGTGGGGGAGGAGATGAGGGAGGAAAGAGGGGGGGGGGGGAATGGTTGGGATGAATTTTTTATTTAATTTTGCCCGGACTGCGGCCTGTTCAGTCTGCTCTATATGATTTCCAACTACCAAGGTATGTAACGTGCGCAACCTGCACAAGGGCCCTCCGAATTTTTTCGTCCTTATCCAAGGAGACTAGGTACTCGATCCTACCCCCCAATAGGATCATCATCATCATCATCATTGCCTTTCTCACCCTGGATCAGGGTATAGGCCACCAACAAACACTTTCCATCCCTCTCTATCATGGGCCAGCCTCTTTACATTATTCCAAGTCTTTCCGCTTCGTTGCACATCATTAGGATCAGGGACATGAAAATATGAGAAAAATCCCAAACTTCCAACATGCCTGCACTGGCCAGGTTTTGAACCCGGACCCTTGGCGTGAGAGGCGAGCACCTTGCCTCTAGACCACGTTGTCCCCAATTGCATGTCGCAACATCTTTGGATAGTTTTTCTTGTTGATTTATTGGCCCAGAGTTTATCTATTTCTCTTTCAGCTTCATTTCATGTGTAAACTTTGCTCGTCTGAAAATGGTTCTATAAAGCAGTAACTTTACTGTTGTTGTTCTCTCATGAAATTCTGACATCTAAAGATCTGTTGTGTGTTGTAGGTTCTACTTACAGATGCAAGTGTTGATGCCGTTCGTGCAGAATCCTTGGTGATGTAAATTTAGGGGCCCCCGTTGTTGACTATCTTGTTCTCTCTCTGCCTCTGCCCGTCCTAACGTCCCGCCTACCCTCTCTTCCGGTAGTCGTACTCGAGTTCTTAGTAGTCGTAGTCGAATTACTAATATCGTAATCACATTCCCCCCTGATCTCAAGATCACAAAAACAACCTCTCCACCAAACACTGCCCACATATAATAAACCAAAACTGTCCATGAACAGAACGAAAGTTAAACTAGTAGAAAATTAATCACTCATGTCCCTCACAGTCACTACATATCCATTTATATCATATATACATCATCCTCCACCGCAACGATCACATCTCATAATCGTGCACCCACGTCGGAGCTCTCCTTTGTCGACGGGGGTAGCGATACTCAGCATCATCCAACACAGTATCCTGCTCCTCCACAGGCCCATCTTCCATCCCACGTGAGCTGACCATTGGTCTGACATCGAGTATGTGTCTTGGCACACCGTCCACCTCAACATTATTCCTGGAATTAATTCTTGAACTGCGCCCTTTCCCCACTGCACAGTACATCTACCGGAAGCTGGCTTCACCCAAACTTTATCCCCTATTTTCAGTGTCGACTGTTCATCCTGTCCACCTGATCGTGGTACGACATCTGGATGCCTCCACTGATAGCAAAACACAGATTTCTGTGGAACTGTGTCCTCCTTCTGCCCATTTCGAGGTGATGAATTGTACCAAAAACTAGCCTTCATTGGAGACATCTGACTTCTTTCTGAAATCGCTTTGATAGTTCGATGGTTCCGTTCCACTATACCATTACCAGATGCTCTATACGCCGCCCGGTAGAAGGGAGATATATTCCATTGACGCAACAACTCGCTCATCTCTGCAGACCTGAATGCAGTTCCGTTGTCCATTAACACCTCGCTGACTGGACCCCTCTCACAGAAGACTTGCTCAAGTTCCCTACAGATAGCTCCGGCTGTCTCATTCCTCAGTTCTCGCCAAATCGCAAACCTTCCTGGACCACAATCAACCATAGTCAGATACGGGAGACCTCGATAATGAGTCACGTCCACTGCCAACCTCACCCAGTTTTCCTCAACCGAAAGCTCTCCAGGTTCGTGAGTCACACTAGCCGGATCAATTGACTGACACCGATGACATTCTTTGACCACTTTCTTGACTGCATCCTTGGAAACAGAAGGATCCACTTGTTTGGCCAGATACCAGGTACGCTCCACTCCGAAATGATGTTGTTCGTGCAGGAACTTT
Organism: Onchidella celtica; assembly: GCA_963931925.1. Classification (NCBI taxonomy): domain Eukaryota; kingdom Metazoa; phylum Mollusca; class Gastropoda; order Systellommatophora; family Onchidiidae; genus Onchidella; species Onchidella celtica. The sequence continues at coordinate 38,327,531 of OZ007575.1, read as the reverse complement.
ACATTAACCTCTGATGCAGCACATGCCACAGGCAACGCACAATCTCCACTCAACCACCCACGCTTGACTCTAGTCAACTTGTCCGCTTTATTACTCTTAGATGCAGTGCACACCACATCAACGGTCAGTTGCAGCTCTTCCACCAAACTCTTCAACACGCCCAAACGCCGTTTTATCAGCACCTCAGCTGCTCCTTTGGCCTTCACTTTTCTCTCCTCCGACAGTGTTGTTTTGATCCACTCACAAACTGTAACCGAGTCCGTCATAAGCGTGATCTGTTCCAGTCCCCATTGCACGCCCAGATTCACTCCCTTCAACGCAGCCTCAAGTTCAGCAACATTAATGTGGTTAAAGTCATCCTTTTTCCTCATCCACGCAGCATCCTCTACCACCACACCACCAATGTTTATCACCACTCCTATTGCCAAGTCACTTGCATCACACCAGACCACGCCCTTTGTCTCGTTGGGGACTTTCCACACACCCTTCACAGGATCCTCAAAACAAACTTGGTTAAGTGTCTTTTGTAGCAAAGTGCATGCCCTGTCACCAGCATAGTCGTCCCACCTGCTCCCCTCCGTCTGTCGTTTTATAAAACTGCATGCCACCCGCAGCCGTCCGGCAACTGGATAATGGCCCACTAATTTTCCACAAACTGAAAATACCTCCCTTCTTGACAACTTGCTGCTCAGTTGTTCAGCGATAGGAATATCATTGGCTCTTGAAAACACTAACTCCCCGCTCTGGTTTCTGTTGAGTCTGAGTCCCAACACAGCTCCCCCGTCCAACTTTACAGGTTCCTTCACCATAAGACCATAGTCCTTTAAATGAGAAACGACATCGAGTGCACGAACACCGGTTGCATCAACCATAATGTCATCCACGTATGAACTTGTTGCCTTGTAAATATCAGGCCTCTTTGCAAGAACAGTCTTCAGTATCCTCGACATAATCTTTGGTGCAGAGTTCAACCCAAAACCCAACCTGGATAAAGCATACACTGTGCCATTGTATCTAACGAGCTGGTGTCTCCACAATTCCTTGGCCACGTGAATCTGAAGATAGGCTGACTTCAAGTCTACAATCTCAGCATCGCCCTCCATCCGCCGCCATTCCCTCAGTCGATCGCTGCAAACGTCCAAAACGTCACCCCCCGTGTGGCACCTCACGAAGTCATTTAACTCTCTGAAATCCAACACTGGTCGCACCTTGTTTTTGGTTACTTGTTCAACGCCCATGAGGGGGATAATTCCGTCAACATGGCCATCCCACAGCATCAGTATTCCCTCATCGATCCATCTTTGAACTTCACAATCAAACGCCTCTCTTGTAGCTCCCTTCATTCCATGGTCGTACTGCGCCACTTTGTTAGTCAAACAAGGTTCTCTGTCCTTCCAAAAATATTTAACAGTCCACTGTTTGCCATCAAACCACGCCTCAAAGTCCTTATCAATAATGCGGTCATGACAACCACTAGCCGCTGCATGCTCAGCCTCCTGAAAACTTAGCCTCCTGCACTGAACAGAACAACTCAGATTCCCAAACTGAACTCTATCTCCGTGAATAAAAACTCCACCCAATTGTTGAATGATATCCATGCCTAGCACCGCGTCAACACCACCCACAATTCTATCTACCACTGTAACCGTTGCTCTCAACCGGGCCTCCCCAACAGCCAACAACACATCAACGACTCCCTTACATTTAACAGTATGTCCATCAAAGGCCACCATTGTACTCTCCCCTGTCCATCGGGTCACTACACTGCTACTAACCAGGCTCATTGTACACCCAGTGTCTACCATTGCCTGAACCACCGTGCCGTCAACCATCGCTTCTATCAGTGGAACCTTATGTAGTCCTGTCGAACTCACTTCACAAGATGAGGATCCCTCGACTCCTGCACACATGTTTGAACGAGGACCACCATCGTCTTGATCATCTCTATGTCTGTAAGCAGGCTTACCTTGGCGAGGCATAGATCTAGCAAACTGGCTTCCAGTAGAAGTACACCACCGAGCAGTATGACCTTCCTCATTACACCTATAGCACACGATTGTCTTCCGCTCTGGGCAGTCTTTGACAAAATGTGGCCCATTACAATTGAAGCACTTTACGTTGGCAGCCTTCCTACCGCCTTCTCTGTTTTTCATTCCCACTCCGGTTGCTACCACTCCGCTGGTTCCAGAGTCCAAGACGGGTCTAGATCTGGACCTGGTCGATAACACTCTTGCCCTTCCTATCACTTCACTAACCTGCATCCTGTCAATTCCAGAAACTTGTTGTAGTTCGCAGCAAATCTCATCCGGGAAGCCTGTTACAAACGCCAGTTTGACTATCTCCTCCGACCCATCCGTCACAAAACCACTTTGTCTTGCTAATGTCCTTAAACCATTTGCAAACACATCTACCGGTTCCCCGGTCCATTGGGCTGCCTTAACTTGCTGTACGCCACGAATTTATTATCAGAGAATGCTTCAACCAATCTCTGCTTGATCACTGCTTCATCTGCTTTTTCCGTTTCATCTAATTCTAAGTACACAGCCAGGGCACTCCCCTCCAAGTATAACGGAAGAAAAGATGCTACATCTTTTACTTTTGTCAATTTGGCTACCAGTTCCACCTTTTGGATCCACGCACCCACATCCCCCTCGCCGCTAAACACCTTCACCATGTCTGACACTTTGGCCGTTGGCCCGGTTGCAGCCATGTTTACGTGGTCGATCTCGATCCGAAAATCCCGATGCCGAAATAGCTTGTGTTGTAGGTTCTACTTACAGATGCAAGTGTTGATGCCGTTCGTGCAGAATCCTTGGTGATGTAAATTTAGGGGCCCCCGTTGTTGACTATCTCGTTCTCTCTCTGCCTCTGCCCGTCCTAACGTCCCGCCTACCCTCTCTTCCGGTAGTCGTACTCGAGTTCTTAGTAGTCGTAGTCGAATTACTAATTATCGTAATCACATGTTGCCATATTCTTCAGATATGCCAGGATACCAAATTATCAAATTACTGAATTTGTTACAGTAAATAATCTACAGCAAAATGATATTGATGGATATATCGGTTGTTAGGGGATGGCAGTCTAATTACAAAGCTGAATAGAGAAATACTGAGTTGTATTCATTGACGAGCTATAGCCTACAATGTAAAAGACTAAAGACAGCCTTCTGACCCTTGTGTATGATAATAATAATGTTTTTTTGTCTTCAGCGTCACTGTGGATGTTCTGAGACTTGGGGGTGCATTTGGTGGGAAGATAACTCAGAACTTTTTAGTGTCTGGGTTGTGTGCCCTTGCTGCTCAATTGGTTGGGATGTAAGTGATGTTGATATTATTTTTATTACGTACCAAAAATGCTAAGGGATGAAATTTTCTTTCACATTGATAAGATGGATGACATTTAAGTACATGGATCTGTTTATTATTGTTTTAAAAATCCCCAAAGTGTTGCATTTGGACTGGTAGATGTATGTAAAATACTGTCTTGTTTTAACTAAAAGGAAATAGATACTGTGTTATAATTATGATACCCTCCATTGTAAGGGGCACATTATACAAATGTATAAAGGTGCTATGCACAAAGTGTTTATCTAATGATGATTCGCATTACAATGCAGTAGTGTGTATTGTCAAATAAGTATTGTGTCCAAGGCTTATCCAAATTACGGTTTGGATTTGGTCGAAGTGAGTCAGTACTGACTTGATCATTACACCTTATAACCAACTCACTGAATACAAATTTACACCAAATGGTTTTTTTAATCTTTATTTATGCATGTTTCTCCTGCCAGACCAGTCAAACTTCATTTGGATATTCACACCAACATGAAAATGTGTGGCAAGAGGACACCTTACTATGCTGAGTACCAGGTAGGTCATTTTCTAACTGAGAACATCCAGTCATTTAAAACTGTTCATTCATTCAGCGACCCTGATGGAGACAGTTATTAAAGATTCATCTGGGTCATTGTCCCATTAGAATTCACCAGGATCCTAGGCATTTCTGTAAAAACATATAGTTGAACTGTCAAAAAAAGTTCTCTTAGGCCTGATGGAATTGGTGAAAGAACAATTGTGAGTATGAGAGCGTACAGAGGGACTCATTGATTGGATGAACAAGTCATTGCTGGAACAGTTTTAAACTGTAACATTTCATATTCCTGCGAAATTTATCTGATACTTAAATCTGGTGTACAATGGAAACACTTTCAGTGGTATTTTTTTGATATTTTCTATTATCACTGTGCTAACATAATGGCCTGTCTTATTTTTTCATAGGTTTGAGAAAAGTGATTAAAACAGTTCATGTCATCACTGATGCATTTTTACAAGAATGGATTTGTGCATTTTTTTTTTTTTTTAAGTTTAGATCAGTATTTCTCAACCCTTTTTGTCCCATGCCCTACTTCAAATTTTCCCCCAAAACCTATGCTCCACCATGATTGGACAAAGTTAGTATACAGTATATACAAAAAGATTTTAGAAATATTTATATATTTAGTGTGTATACATTCACATCTGTTGAGTTTGACATTTTAATCTGAGCTAAACAAGGAAACCACGAATATGACATAAACAAACAATGGTTTATCTACACAGTTAAGTTAAAATACACCATGAAATTAAGATTTCTATGAAAAATCTCTATGTCACATTATGAAGTACCATGCCCCACCCAAAATACTGTCATGCTCCCCTATGGGGCATGTGCCCCACCTTGAGAAACGAAACACTGGTTTAGCCAGCGGTGGGCTTGACCCCATGGACAACATGAAAGATCACAATTTTGGTCTAACGCTGACTTTTGTCCCAGTATGTTAACACAGTAATTGTATGGTGACACAAAAGTATACTCAACTCTTTGTTTGTGTTCCAGGTGGGCAGTGATGCCAAAGGTAAACTGGCTGGGGTTGACATTACAATCTATGGAGATGTTGGCTGGGCCTTGACAAGTGGAGAAAGTTCCTTGTATGTGCAGCAATGGTTTGACAATGGTATGATATTTTAATTTTATTTTAATTGAATAAACTGTTTCAGTTGTAGGTTTCAGATGGATATTCTTTCATCTGTGTTGGAAGTCCATTGGTGTCTGATGAAGACGCTGTCTGTGTTCTCGGCAATGAGAGTATTTGCGACTCTGCAGTCTAAAACTGGATGCACACAGGCATCTGTAGGTGTCACAGCAGTAGTCTATTATTTGGACTGTAGTTGACGTTGTTCTGTGGCATCTGTCATTTGCAGTCTTGAGATGTTCTTGCCGATCCTTTCAAAAGTCAGCTGTCTCTCTGTGAATGAGGGACCCCCACACCGGTCCGCTTGCGTGGCTGAATGCAGTTCCATCTGAGGGTGCTCTTCAGGTGTCCTTGTGCCTCAGTTTGGGCCTTCCCTGTCCATGTGAGCTCTACTTCAGCTCACTGTAGATGAGCTATATCGGCATATTCTTTCATCTGTATGTATGTATGTATAAATATACATGCATTTCTCTTTCTCTGTTTCATTTTCTTACTTTCTTACCACGTGTGAGAATCAGTTTGTTTATTTGTTTTTTTTTGTTGTTGTTAAAAATAAGTCAATTGAGCAAGCTTCTGAGCAGCTGAATAAACTTTAGGCCAGTAGCTAGTGGGAGTTGAGGGGCTGATGGAGAAGTGCAGTCTGATTAGTGAGGTTATGTCATTTGCTCTGTGTTTACTACAAACATACATTGTACGTGTCGCGATGTGGGTTAGATGGGGATAATTCGACTGACACTCTTTCGAGGTCCGCTCCCACAATCGACGAACACACAAAAAAAATACTTGCACTCTAAAAACTAAATAAATCAATTGCTTTGATTTTTAGCAGAACTGTAGGGCAGTTTAATTACAGGAATTAATGTAACAAATATAATTATAAATATAAATATCAATTCAAAGGCAACTGAATCTAACTAATGAAACTATAGCTTTCTATAAAGACTAACTTATTCACTCTAACTACTTGCAGGTCATATGAGTTATATGCCAAATAGAATCCGCGCACGTGGCGACGGATATAACAGTTTAAATTCTATTAATTCAATGAGACATGTTATGATATGGACATTTCCTCTAGACACGCCATGGAAAATGCTTGTACAACCATGCGTTGTCTGGCGGTAGCTCTGAAACTGTCTTCAAAAGTAAGTAGAACGGTTCACTTTCATCATTACAAATTAGTATGAACTCTCACCATTAGGCCCTCACTGGGAGTGAGAGCGCTGGATGTAAACGCTGTGGGTTCATATCAAACCAAGTAGCTTAGGCTCTGGAGCTTTAAAATCATGCTCCTCACAATATGGACTGCTCAACTGCGTCTCTTATGTCTCTCATCTGGCTGAGGACTATCGCCGTCCACCTCGTAAATGGATTGTCTACATGTGGCCTCTATCTAAGCTCTGCACGGGTTTAAATACTAAAGCTATGTCTCGACCTTCCGTCCAGATTCATACATTTGATTGGTGCAGCCGCTTCAGCTCAGCCTGCAATATTAATTTATGCTTGTCATGGCCTTGCGCCAAAATCAAGGTCAATTTTACGGTCTAGACAAAATTTAAAATGCGAAACATTAACTACTAAAATCTTCAAACCCCGTGCTTTCTACTCTTATGCATGAATTTCCGAACGCCAACTAAGCGTCTAAATAAACTACCTTTACTCGCCCCTTATCTATGTTAATCAAAATCACGGGGTCGAGAACTGCTCTGTCATTCCTAGCTATACATTTATTCTGTCTCGCCCCTCCCTCTCTCCATCCTTCAGAAAAAAAGGTGTTTCAAAACAAACTGTTCACGAGAACAGCTCAAGGACAATTTACGCTGGTTATAATCAACAAGATCGTAAAAATTAACTCACTGACGTCGTGACCTAGCACGGCATTTATGATCCTAATGTGATCGTGACAGTACGTATGCCCCAGGTACAGGTATTGAAATGATTCTGGTAATCTGTCTACAGCATATTACTGTCCAAACTGGCTCTTCACTCCAGTAGCTGTTAAGACCAATAAACCAGTCAACACAGCTTGCAGATCCCCAGGTGAGTCATTGATTTTTGATGATGGTGTAGTCAAAATATAGCAAAAAGAACAAGTTGTATGTAGCAAAACCTCCTACCAGAAATAATACCAAAACGATACAATAACCCCCCCCCCCCCCCCCCCCTCAAAGGAAGACAAATCTATATTTCGGTTGGAAACCTTCTTCAGGAAAAAAAAATGGAAAATTGAACAGGTAAAACAACTGAACAATCAAAAAATTGTAGAATATAAAATATTTGTAGAATATTAAATCAATACGACCACTTGTCTGCAAGTCCTGACTTGTATTTCCAGAGTGTAGCATGTCGGCCAGTGTCTCACTTTGTTGGCTGCCAGTGTATTCCAGTGTACCTGTAGCATGCAGATGTCGTTAACCTTTGCTGTATGCCGCTGAAAACTATGCACGTACGTTGGTGCATATTTTTAAATTTTAAAACTAAGAAAAGATGGGCAGTGACGTTATTGAGAAATACCTGGAATTCCATGAAAAAATTCCCAGAAATAAGATAATCACAAATATTACAAATGTTTTTAGTTGCTTCTGAGTCCATTAAATCTATGACATATGGCGATGGTGGAAAAAAAAAGAAGAAGAATTGGATTTTTGGAAAGTTGATGAATAGTAGTTGCCCATAACTGTTTTCATTTCTTGTTGACATATTGGCTATACGCCCAAGGAAGAGATGAAGTGGACAAATGCCTGATTCAGTTTTCTCACACGGATTTGCAATATGTTAAATTGCTTTGATAATGAATAGCCTTGTTGGTAAAAGCTAATCGTGAAATCCTGTTTTACCTGAAATTCCATAAAACACCCAGGGAGAGATTAACAATTAGGTGTTTGTATACCTTCTTATTAACTCAGTAGTTTTGAGTCATTTGAGCTATCCTCATGTTTACAGATAGCTGCCAGCCAAATCCTACTCAAGAGGTGAGAGACTATTATTGACCAGGAAGATAAAAAACAAATATCGGTTCATTCACATTTACCATTGACATGGAATTTATCAAAGAACATCTGATTTATATGGTGTCATTTTCACTGTAGGTTCCACTCCATTTATCTTTGTCATGGAGTCTATTATGGAACACCTGGCCAAGTCACTGGGCATGGATCAGCTACAGGTCAGAAAGACAAACCTCTATGTGAAGGGACAGGTGAGAAGAAGCATGTACACATTGTGGCAAAAACAATTGATTTCCCGCTGGTTGAGAGGAAAGGACCAAGATTCAGTTGATACCAAATAGTGATCAGTGGGGAGGGATTATTACCAACAATTTTTGGTGAGACACAGAGCAAGAGGCCATCAAGACATATCATTGGGTATTTGCCATGCTTTTGTATGTGCATTTTTGCCTTCTTGAGAAAATGAGAATTGTAATTTGGTTAGCAAAAGGGCTAAAATGCATACAACATTACCTCACAAACACATATCTTTAAAATTGTTTAACCAATTGGAATGACACTTATACATAATGAAATTAGGAGTGACAGAACCACTTTCATGACAAAAACCTCAAAATCGGTAAATTGTTGCATACAGTAACATGGCAAATACTGTGCGATATATTTATCGACAAGAACTCGAGTATTTTTGCAGCTAATTGAATAATTTACGTATGCACATCATTAGAAAATCATTTCACAGCATTTCAAGTGCTTTTAAATGTCAACAATGAATTTTATTACCGGGAGAAAAAAAAAATGAGCAAGTTTCATTTAATTTATTTTTATTTTGAGAAGGACTGCATTTATATTTTCTTGTGAATATGAAATACGTAAATTCACTAGCTTTTTATTTGGAATTCATTCTAGTTCATTTGAAGTCTTGATCGTTCTATCAAATTGGGAATATTTATTGATTGATGATACAGTGCATCTTTTAGTGAGTCAGAGTAGGTTCAGTTCATTCACTTGAAAGTGAACAAAATTTAATGATTGTGTAAAATTGTTCATTTTGTTCCAGAAACTCATTGTACCAGTTTGTCTGTATTTGCGTGGAATGGTATACTAAAAATGATCATGAGACTTACATAGGTGTGTTTGCGTTTGCCCAGAAAACTCCACTGGGGATAGAACTGAAGTATTGCAATATCCGCAATGTGGTTTCCAAGTTGGAAACGAACATCAAACTGGATCAGCGAACACAAGCTGTAGAAGGCTTCAACAAGGTAGCGTTCGTAGTGCACTCCGATTTGAGGTCTTTGTTTTAGGAGGAGCATTTGCTCTTAGCATTTGCACTTCATTTTTCTTGTTGTTGTTTGTCTTTTCTGTTTTTGCTTGTTTCTTTCTTTTCTTTCTGCCAAGTCTTCCACTTCTTCTTTTTCTTCTACTTCTCCTGCATATTTTTTTCCCTTTTCTTTGTTTTTTTTTTTTTTTTTTACTTGTTCTTCTTTTTCTTCCTCTCAGCCCTCAAAAGGGCTGTTAGGTCCAGTGCCTAAATAGAGAGTTATAGGTAAGGGAAGAAAGAGTTCATACCAGGGCTGGTTTGAGAGAGGAGATGTGGCTTGATTTGTCCATCCTGGCACACATCTGATTGCCCAATTTAAGTGGGCAAGAGAATATTTGCTTGATATGAATGGCTGATTATATAGTTTGCATGTGCAATTAAGTTTTCTAGAGATAGCCTGAACATTGGTGATCAGTTATATAATTGTGTGGGGGCATCAGAAATTTAAAACAGCAAAATCCCAGATTGTTGGAAATTCAACAAAAAAAGCTTTTCTCAGCTTGACTTTTATGTGCTGTAAGAATTGAGTGCTTCCCAGATGAACTTCTCAGTTTAAAATGGAAGTATTTGGTTGATTTCTGAACCCATGCCCGTAATGATGAACACCGGTCAATGTGTTACTTAAATATACTTACTAAAACTGGTCAAAATAGCATATCTTTAACTCGTGATGAAAAACAAACGTAAAAAAAACTCATAATTATTTCGCTTTGCCCGGGCAGCAAAATGTGGTGACAGATTCATTTGTGAAATTTTAACACTCTGCAGAACAACAGATGGAAAAAACGTGGCTTGTCTCTCATGCCGAACCGCTTTGGTTTGCTGTGGACTGGAGTTATGTACAACACTCATGTGCTCATTTATCATGGTGATGGCAGTGTGGCCATTGGTCATGGAGGCATTGATTGTGGTCAGGGCATCAATACGAAGGTTTGTATAACATGTGTGTCTATGCTTTGGAACTGATTCAACTTTGTATGCAATGTCTTAAAGGGATGGCAGTTTCTTTTCGCTTCCAAAGTAATAATAATAATGATAATATGTTCTGAATCTTTTTGTTAATGTGTAACATATTCTACCATTATTATATCATTAAAATGTTTTCTCCAACAATAAAATCAAACCAACTTGAAATTTCACAACACTTTTGGTGATTTTTTTTGTTTGTTTTGTTTTTGTACTATGAAAAACTTAGAGGAGGCGCCTCTCTATAAGATTTTATTTCATTACTAAGCTTTTATTACCTGTGGTGGCCTGGAAATAATTGAAAATATAATAAGAAAAAAACAGAAAAGTTGTGAGATGACAATAGGACATGATACAAAGTTAAAATGTGGAAAACAGGTTCTGGAGGATGGCATTCATTTGAGATCTAGGTTAATGTTTACAGGAACATGATTGGATTAACTATATATGTTTATTTCAGTTTAGCATAAAGTGCTTAAAAGCTGCTCATCTGTTGACAGATTATTCAAGTATGTGCCTATGAGTTTGGAATTCCGGTGGACAAGATCAGAGTAAAAGCTTCATCCTCTGTACTCAATGCCAACTCATTCCTCACAGGAGGATCAATTACAACAGAATTGTGCTGTAAGGTCAGTTTTGTCTGTTGATGGTGTCTGTGATAACATGACTATACATGTCATTGTGGCAATGTTAAAGAACTGCCATGAAGTGCTGGGCACTGTTCCGACTCCAGTGTCGTCCTCCTTAAGTACTGACCTTCGCCTAACAACTCTGACACCAGAATATGGTACCGGTACAGGTACTAGGGCTGACACTGCAGCAGCCCTCTAGTTTTCCTTTTCTTTACCACTGCCAAATTTAAATTTATTATGTATAAACATTACATAATAAAGATTTTAAATGTTTAGAGAATTATTTCTGCATTCCTTTGACACAGCATTACCTTACCAGACAGAAGACAGCCAGCGTAAGTTTGACGGTTCACCTGTGCATCATGCATGCAGGATCTCAGGGGTCTGGGAGTCAACACTGATGTTGGAATTGTGATGTCACACCTTGGGATTAGAGTTGACACCAGTGTCGGAAACTTTCAGTAAAGAGCCATGATGTCATTGTAGTCGGTGTCGGTTTTAGCTCCAAGGAGAAGGAAGTCATGGTGTCGGAGCCTGGAGTCGTGACAGTGAAAAAGTGCGGTACCGCCCAGCAATACTGATACACTGATATCTTGTTGTTTCATGATGAAGTTTCTGACTGAATGACTTAGTCAAAGGTGTGTTTTTCTATCTGCAGGGTGTCATTGAAGCATGTAAGATCTTGAAGGAACGCATGGCACCAGTGAAAGCTACCATGGATAATCCAACTTGGGAAGAACTGGTAGCCAAAAGTTATGAGAAAATGGTTGATTTAACAGCATCTTACATGTGAGTTTGTGCAGATATTTTAGATACCATTGCCAAGTGTGAAATGATGAAGGGGATTTAGCTCCCAACACATAGGCTATGGAAAAAATGACAAGCATCTTAGTGATAACTGCCATTGTGGATATGGAAGAATTATTAGTTTTTCTTACATTGCCATTGTATGGAGGATGTACATTTTAAAAAATATATGTAAGTTGTCATATTCCTAAAAACTTCAATCTTAATTTGAATTCCTATTTTGACAAACTGTTGATCCTGAGAAATAATGACGGCAGGACATTTTCACTGTGGAGTTTGGTCAGCATATTTGTGAGTGATGGAATTTCATATTTGAAAAGGAGACCTCACAGTGCTTTTGAAAAATATTTTCTTTACTGTTCTAGTTGAGTTAGTTCATTGCATCATTTTTTACCATTTTGATAATTTTTGAAATGCCATTGAGTCATGGGGCATGATTCAGATGAAGAATAAAAACAGTGTGGACCTCAGATTTCTAGCTAAGTGCTTCTGATATGAAAATAATAGTTTGAAAATACTCAGATTTTTGGAGAAGGTTCAGGTGAAGAACTTTGTCCACCTGGACATCAGATTTCTAGCTGTGCGGTCCTGATGTGAAGGCAGCAATTTGAAAATATTCAGATTTTTAGAGACAAAAGTTCTGTCGAAAAGCATTGCCTGTCTGGGCCTCAGATTTCTAGCTGTGTGGCTCTGATGTGAAGACAGTAATTTGAAAATACTTAGATTTTTATAGATAGAATTCTGTTGAAGAACATTGTCTGTCCAGACTTCAGATTTCCAGCTGTGTGGTTCTGATGTGAAGGCAGTAATTTGAAAATACTCAGATTTTTATAGACAAAATTTTATTGAAGAACAAAGTCTGTTTGGACCTCAGATTTCCAGCTGTGTGGTTTTGGTGTGAAGGCTATTATATGAAAGTGCCTGTTGATAATGTCTTGTGTCCAGGACTCACCCCGCCCAAGTACTCACTGCTGTATATAGCTGCTACAGTGCTGCATGTGTGGAGGCTGAGTTGGATGTCTTGTCTGGTCAGTATCAGCTGAGACAAATGGACATGTTGTACGACTGTGGACAAAGGTAAGAATACGGTTATGAGGGTACTCTGTCATTCCAGCAAAAATGGTCACTGTTTCTCGCCCCCGGGAGCAGACTTTAAAGTTAAAAAGTTCTAACGCTTTGTAAAGTTCAACTACAAAACTTGACCGGCAATTTTCTCAAAATAATGTGGAGATAAAATAAAGCGATACAAGGGTGATAGGGGGTCTCAGGCTTCAGTAAAGGGTCTCCAGACGTCAGAATCTGAAATGGCAAAAGTCTATTGAAAGAGGATTTATTCAGTTTGTTGGAAAACTGGTGTGCTTCAAAATTAGTTGTAGACAAAATCATTTCATTTGCCGTTAGACAGATTAGCCATGACATATGGCAGATCATTTTAAACTTTATTTGATGCCATTTATGAATCGGAAACCAAACCTGAAATAACACAAACCTAGTTTTTGTTTGTTCCAACCCCAATTTTTGCACAATTGAGAACTTCAACGTTAAACGTTTTGCAGCTTTAGTTTTATGATAAGGAGTTAGAATAAATTGGAACAGTGAAACAACTATATGCCAGGATACATTTTAAACAATTGTCAAAGTGTGCACTTGTTATACATCTTCTGCATTCTAAAAGATCTCTAGTTTTTTCAGAAAATGGAGATAGAACAAGCAAGACCTATGGTCACGATAAGCAAATATTTCTAACCTTAAATGTGGTGTTGAATTGCTGCCACCTATCCCATTAACTGATATGGAAAATCATTCCACTGGCAGCATGAATCCAGAACTAGACATTGGTCAAGCTGAGGGTGGATTTGTGATGGGCCTAGGCTATTTCCTGCAGGAACAGATGGAATATGACCCCAAAACAGGGGAGGTGCTGAATGCAGGGACCTGGGTAAGTGCTGTATCTCATGCACGATAGTTGTTGACTGTTTGCAGAACAGAAGAATAGTCTCATCATAAGGGGTAAAACAGACCAAGGCTCATGTAAGCGCCAAACAGGTGACTTGCGCCCATAAATTTTGCTTCACACTAGCACAATAATCACTGCCCACACCGTGAGCCAGCAGGATGCAGTGGGCAGTCCCAATTTGCTAGTGTGAAGCAAAATTTGCAGGTGGGGAGCGATTATCAGGCACCTACACCAGCTTTGGTCTGTTACACCCCTAATCCTAGGCTGTGTGCCCCTTGATATGATAGGTGACTCCCACTCCTAACATGGAGAGCTGAGCCATCAGATACTGTATAGGGCAATTGTTTTGCTGTCTCGTACAAGGCTGGCGTAATGCATGGGAGAGGATGTTGATTAGAAAGTGCAGTTAACTTTGGAAATTCATGACTATTATTCTGAGAACTACAACCACTTAATGTTTTCTCTGGTGGAAAACTGGAAAACCTGAAGCGTCAATTTTTTCGACATGCATTTGATGCACTGCAGATAAACCTCAAAATTTTGTGTTTGTTTTGCCTCAAATTTAGACCTGGGAGTTTGCAGTGTTATTGGTTGTCATTGTTCTCTTAGAAATGCTATTTTCAGTGTGAATTGAGAATTCGTTATTTTTAAACATGCGCCTTTTGAACATTTTTTGAAAATCTTTAGTTGTGTGGCAGAATAATTGTCCTTGCATTGTCATGCAGGCATACATCAGGGGTTATCAACCAGAATGTGTTATATCCAGTTTTATTCATTGCTTGTAAATGCCTGTAGATATCTTAAGACACAAAGTGTGTAATTTTATTTTATAGCTCAGTAAAACTACTTATATGACCGTGTTGAAGTTATTGAAATTATTTAGATTTTGATCAAGTTTTAAAATTTCGAACTCATTTTTCCCAAGTTGACTACATTGGACATAAAACATTCTGGTTGCCAACCCACAGTATGTTCACACAGGCTCATCAAGTTTTGTTACACTTAGCCTATACCAATTAAAGGAGATGTCCTTGAGCGAGAAGTATAACAAATGAAACTGATTTATATCCAAGAAAAAAGAATCCATCTTTTCAATCTGTTGTTTGATATGGAAATTAATTTTTATCAAGGACAACCATGAAATACTTCAAATCAGTCTTTTATCTTGGGAGAAGGGGGAGCATCTGCACCTGTAGATTCAATGAAGGACAATGGACAAAGCCGAAAGGACGCCACTGGCCCGACTGCTCCTTCATCAAGCAAGTCACTCCGGATTGCGTCGTGGAATGTCCGCTCCATGTATGAAGCAGGAAAGAGTGCCCAGGTTACAATGGAGATGAGGCGATACAGACTGCACATACTTGGAGTTAGCGAGACCCGCTGGATACAGTCCGGACTGAAACAACTTAATACTGGGGAAAAGATTTTGTATTCTGGAAGGGAGGACAAAAAGCATACAGAAGGAGTAGCGATCATCTTGAGCAAGCACGCCCAGAGGTCACTGAGGGGATGGGAACCCTATGGAAGGAGAATTATATTGGCATCATTTACTACTAAGAACAAGAACATCAACATGAACATTGTGCAGATATACGCCCCAACAAATGAAGCAACCGATGAGGACAAGGACGACTTCTACAACCAGCTTCAGGAAATAGTTGACACATTGCCAAGAAAAGATGTGAACATTATAATGGGAGACGCCAATGCCAAGATAGGACAGGACAATACAGGGTATGAGGACATTATGGGGTGCAATGGTTTAGGACAAATGAATGAGAATGGAGAGCGGTTTGCAAGTTTCTGCGCATTTAACAGCTATGTGATTGGAGGTTCAGTATTCCCACACAAGAGGATCCATAAGGCCACTTGGATTTCACCGGATGGAGTAACTGAAAATCAGATTGACCACTTTTGCATCACCCGACGATTCAGACGTTCACTAGAGGATGTCATAGTACAGAGAGGAGCAGATGTTGGATCTGACCATCACATGCTGCTGGCAAGACTCAAACTCCGCCTCAAGAAACAAGGTACCAGAGCAGGAACAAAGAGGAGAAAGTTTCAAGTGAGCCTTCTGGATGGAGACAAGAAGGAAGAGTTCCAGCTGACACTGAGGAATAGATTCAAACCCCTTGTTGACCTCGAAGAGACAGTAGATTTGGAGACTCACTGGGCTAAGGTAAAAGGAGTATTTACATCGACATGTCAGGATGTTATTGGGGAAAAGAAAGTGGAACACAAGGAATGGATCAGTCAAAAATCACTGGACTTGATAAGGATAAGAAGAGACCTAAAAGAACGGGTAAATGCAAGTCGTACAAGAAGCTCAAGAGTTGGTAACCAGGAAGAGTACCGAGCATCAGCTAAAGAGGTCAAAAAATCAATTAAAAAAGACAAAGAGGAGTTCATAGGAATGTTAGCAGAGAAAGCAGAGAAGGCAGCAACAGGAGGACACATGAGGATCCTCTACCAGACTACAAAGACTCTTGCTGGAAAATATGGAAAACCTGAAGTTCCTGTCAAGGATTACAACAGGAAGGCTATTTTTGGAAAGGAAGCTCAGGCAAAAAGATGGATAGAACATTTTAACAGCCTCTTGAACAGACCTCCACCAAGCAACCCACCCGACATTCTACCCGCAAGAAATGATTTACCGATCAGTTGCGACCCTCCGACTAAAGCAGAGATTAATGATGCCATAAAGCAGTTAAATCGAGGCAAGGCAGCTGGACCAGACCAGATCCCACCAGAGGCGCTGAAGGCAGATGCTGCTGGGGCTGCAGAGGGTCTGCACTCACTATTCTCGAGGATTTGGATCGGAGGCAAGTTTCCAAAGGACTGGAAGGAAGGACACCTCGTGAAGCTCCCAAAAAAAGGGGACCTCAGCAATTGTAGTAACTACAGAGGAATCACACTTCTCTCCATCCCAGGAAAGGTTTTCAATCGGATTATTCTCAAGCGAATACAGAATGCAACAGACCAAAAACTTCGCGAGGAGCAAGCTGGTTTCAGGAGTAATCGATCAACCACCGACCAGATCGCCACGCTGAGAATCATAGTAGAGCAGTCGCTAGAGTGGAACTCCCAACTGATAGTGAACTTCCTTGACTACGAGAAGGCCTTTGATAGCATCGATAGAGAAACACTGTGGAGAATATTGAGACATTATGGAATCCCAGAGAAGATGGTGAATCTTATCAAGAGCATGTACGAGGGGACAAGTTGCAGAGTCGTACATGATGGTGAGCTTACTGACAGCTTTGATATCAAGACTGGTGTTAGGCAGGGTTGTTTGCTGTCCCCATTTCTGTTTATCCTGGTGATTGATTGGCTTATGAAAGAAACCACCAGTGGAGGAAGAAATGGCATACAATGGACCCCATGGACACAGCTGGACGATCTAGATTTTGCAGATGACTTGGCACTATTGTCGCACACACACGACCAGATGCAAGCAAAGACTACAGCTCTAAACAAAATTTCAGAATCTATTGGATTGAGGATACATCCCGCGAAGTCGAAGGTCCTAAAAATTGTTGCACCCCTAAGCGAACAAGTCACAGTAGGAGATCAACCACTGGAAGATGTAGAGTCCTTCTGCTATCTTGGTAGTATCATTGACAATAAGGGAGGAACAGAGGCAGAAGTCAAAGCACGAATTGGAAAGGCACAGGCAGCTTTCACATCCTTAAGCAAGATTTGGAGAACCAAGGATATATCTCTAAAAACAAAGCTGAGGATATTCAACTCGAACGTGAAGTCAGTCCTGTTGTATGGATGTGAGACTTGGAATGCGTCCCAGGCCTGCATAAAGAGAATCCAAGTTTTCATCAACAGATGTTTGAGGAAGCTACTTAAGATCAGATGGA
Source organism: Onchidella celtica (assembly GCA_963931925.1). Taxonomy (NCBI): domain Eukaryota; kingdom Metazoa; phylum Mollusca; class Gastropoda; order Systellommatophora; family Onchidiidae; genus Onchidella; species Onchidella celtica. The sequence goes on along the minus strand of OZ007575.1, from coordinate 38,310,014 downwards.
CAGACAAGGTCAGCAATGAAATTGTATGGAAAAGAACAAGACAGAACCCAGTCAGAGAGGAAATTGGTAGGAGGCGATGGAGATGGATCGGCCACACTCTCAGGAGGCCAGGAAACAGCATCACGAAGAAGGTATTGGACTGGAATCCCCAGGGCAAGAGATCAAGAGGAAGGCCGCGCGGAACGTGGAGAAGAGCCAGAGAAAATGATGTGCAACAAAGCGGAAAGACTTGGAATAATGTAAAGAGGCTGGCCCATGATAGAGAGGGATGGAAGGTGTTTGTTGGTGGCCTATACCCTGATCCAGGGTGAGAAAGGCAATGATGATGATGAAGGACAACCATGGAAGTGCAGAAAAAAAACTTTTAAGGACAAAAATGAAGATTTGTCTCCCTTGGATCATTAATGACTGAACTAACTTGGAAAGTGCAAGGATCCCTGAATCTGAAATTCAGAACCCTCAGCTTATGGGAGATTGCATTGTGAATAGTTAGCAACCCAGGCAGGGGCAGATAAATAGATGTCAGAAATGTGTGTGCATTTCGTCAGGTATTTGCCACATTGTTGTATGTGCATTTTTGCCTTTTTGAGAAAATGAAGATTGAAGTTTGGTCTGCAAAAATGCTAAAACGCATAAAACATTATGTCACAAACACATATCTCATAAAGATTTTAACCGATTGGAATGACATTGATACCTAATGAAATTTGGAGTAAGAGAACCACTTTCATGACAAAACCTCAAAATCGGCAAAATGTCGCACACAATAATATGGCGAATACCCCTCAGTTTCATCTCTTTGCAGAGTTACAAGCCCCCACTGGCAAAGGATTTACCTATGAACTTCAACTTTGCTTTTGAGAGAAATGCTCCGAATCCACTAGGCATCCTTGGATCCAAAGGTAAGTGTGAAGAGGAGTGGCCAAGTTCATCTAATCTTACAATTGTCATGTTTTACTTTTGGTGCTGCGTGATATTTCTTTTCAGTCTCCAGGGTTTTGTCCCAATTTTTGTATGGTATACAGTCATTTGAGCCGCCTCCACCATGTCCATACCCTTAAACCGGTTGACCACAGGGCGCTGTGTTTGTGTGACTGGAAGATGGTGTGAGCGATTTTTCAAAGTAGTATCCAGGAGATAGATGCAAGAAGACTATGGGTCAGTGTGTAAAGAGAGGGGTGATGGTGGTGGGGGAGGCAGGGAGGCAAGCAGTGAAATAGCCAATAGAAAAAAAATAACAAAAAGCCTAGACAGTGAATATGTAAAGAGATGGTGATGGGGTGAAGAGCGGTGGGGACCAAGTAATGAAAGAGCCAAAAGAAAGAAAAGTAAAGAAAAACGATAGATATGTTTTATGTGTGCTAAATTTACAGTTACAGTGTCTTCATTTCATTGGATCCAGTACAAAATAGAACCACTGTGCTACAAGTGCATAAAGAAAACTGCACCACCATGTCTTTCCACTTCGATTGAGCCCTATTCGCCATCTTGATCTTTAAGATCAAGGGATCAGGGCCCTCTTGAGATGTTTACTTGCAAAAGAGAAAGAGAGATAGAGAGGGTGAGTTGCAGATGGAAAGAACTAGACTTTCTGTAAAGCGCCAGGAACAATTTTTTGGATTGGGCACTATGCATGATCTTCATCTTCTTCTTCTTATTATTCTTTCTCTTTTATACAGCTGTTGGTGAACCCCCACTGGTTATGGGTGCAGCTGCACTCTTTGCCATCAAACATGCAATAGAAGCAGCACGTGCTGAGTTTGGCCAAGACACATTTTTCCCTCTCAGTAAGTTTTAACTGTTTACATCATGTCGAGGGCTGCATGGTTGGCTTTCATAATTCAAATTTTACAAATTTTTCAGGAGATACAAAAAAAATTAATAAATTTCTTTATGAAACTTAACCCTTTCAATGTGGAAATTGCATTGCAGTAAACTCTTTATTGCTCCACCACTTTCAGGTTTTGTTCTTCCATTTCTAGCTTTAAATGCAGATCAGTGGAGTGGTTTAGATTCATATTTACCATTCAAAACAACTGAAAAAAGTGGATCTCAATATAAACTGGATTTGTGAAAATCTAGCTTTCACAGTGTCAATAGTTAAAGGGTTAATAGTCATGACATTTTAAAAAAACATTACTTAACTCTTAGTTTTCAGAATTTAAACCTCAACTTACAACACAACCTGTGGGTTATCAAGGGCCTGAAGCATGCCAAATAATTTTAAACAAAAGCAGAGTTACGCTAGTTTTCCTTGCGGCCCTTGTTATCTGTAACTTATTATTATCAGTTTGTGTTGTACTCTGCTGCGCTATCTCATAGCTCTATCACTGCATATATGTGTGAAATCAGTGTAATTTTGTTCAAGAAATACCTGTATGTAATCAGTGTCAGTTTGTTTAAGAAATGTATTTGTAATTATTGTCGTTTTGTTCCCGAAATATCTGTTTGTAATCAGTGTCATTTTGTCCAAGAAAAATGTGTCATGTTCTGTGTTGGACACCTAAACCTGGTTTTTGCAAACATTTTATTGTTTTTGTTGTAATTTTGCATCATTTTGTTGATGTAAATGTATGTCATGTTCCCTGTAGAACTTTTGTGTCTGTATTTTTTTATTTTTTTTGTAATTTTGCACCATTTTGTTTGTGTAATTGTGTGTTATGTTCTGTGTAGAACATCTATGATCGTATTTTTTACGTTCACAGTTGCTTTTAACCAATGAAATCAGCCAATTTTTCAACCGTTTGCTGGCTAAGCTCATGAAATCTGCTTTCTAGAAATGAATATTTTGTTGGAATAATATAGCTCAGATGCAAGAAGAAAATTTGTGAGTGGATCTGGTGAAATAGGTCTTATATTGAAATTTTTACAGGTCTTTAAAAAATCAAAACAAAATATTTCTGAGACAATTTCAAGCAAAAATATGTGAAATGAATACAGAAAAATGGCTAATCTTTCATTTTATAAGTAAATGTCAATTTCCATAGACAATTTTTTCCCCTTTCAAGGGGTTTTCCAGGAATTTGGACTTTCACCTGGGGCACAATTTTATCAGATCCACTCACATTTATAAGATTACCATTTGCAGCCCTAAAACCTTTGACATGGCATAGTAATTCCTAAGGATACATTGGGATTAGTGCTCATTCCTTGTTCAGTGTTTCCTCTAAGCTGTGTGTGTTTATGCACATATACATTTTGCAATGAGTACATAAAGGAAATTAATGTGTGCATGAAAGGTTAATTACCCAAAATAATATAGTAATTCATAACATACTTATTGAAAATAATCTCTTACTAAACTGTTTCTTTAATCATACATGCATTGTATGAAAACATGCCACTACAGTTTTATTAGCCTTGAGAGACAGGCTGTGTCAAAGTTATCTGGAAACCATTTCAAGTTTACATTTGCACATGCCTTCAGTACACATACAGACTTCCATTTTGCATAACATAAGACTTTCCTTTTGTACACACTGACTACTAAAATCAGAGGGAACATTGTCCAGATTTGTAAATAAACCATATCAACATCTCTGTGAGAACCTGTTTCGCAGCTTGTTTGTACCCTAATAATTATGTACTCAAATCTCTGAATTCCACCAGATGCACCAGCCACAGTGGAGAAAGTTCAGTCAGCCTGCTTGAATGACATCAAATATTTCACCTATGGGAAATAATTCAGCCCACACCTGCTGTGATCAATGAAAACACTTTAATTTTTTGAGATTAAAGAATGAAAAAATTGCAATTTGTTAAGTTTAAAGAATGAAAATATTGCAATTTGTAAGTTTAAAGAATGAAAACCTTGCAATTTGCAAAGTTTAAAGAATGAAAACATTGCGATTTGTTAAATTTAATGGATGAAATCGTTGCAATTTGTTAAGTTCAAGGAATGAAAACATTGTAATTTATTAAGTTTAAAGAATGAAAATATTGCAGTTTGTTAAGTTTAAAGACTGAAAGGCCTGCCATTTTTCAGTTTGAAAATATTGTGATTTGGTAAGTTTAAAGAAGGGATACATGAAATGATATGTTAACCATGGATGACATGTGGACCGTACTATAACACTAACCATTCTGGTATGAGAAATGAAGCCATATGTCCACATTACTTTGTGTGGTAACAGAAAATGTTCGGACACAGTGTTCAGCCATTTGTGTCCAAACAAAATTTTGCGGGAGACGCAGAAAACTTGCATTTAGCCTCATGTTTTTCTTTGTACAGTTTCTCTTGTATAATGTGCAAAGGAAACTATTAGTCATCAGAGATCATAACCCAGATAGATTAGATGAAGCACAATTCATTCTGTAACATGACATTGGAAAGTGAAATTGACCTGTGTGTGCCATTTGGCTTATATGATTATGTTCTGCAATATGGCAGTGTTATTGTATGAAAGCTTAGGCTACAAATATGAACTATGAATGCCATTGAGGTACTTGACTTCTGGTATTTATTAAAATGCCATTACTTTGCCGAATGTTTTGATTTTCTTCACACCAGATTAAACATATGTATATATGAAAGAGAAAAACGAAGGTGGTATATTTAGGCGCAGATAATTCTGTTTTTCACCCTTGTTTTTGTATACCAAAGCCCATGTGTGCCAGCGAAAGTTCTTTCATTTTTTTGTTTTACAAATCTGTTTGTATGTACCAGTACTGTATGTCTTTTCTTGTCTGAACAAATCATTTTCCAAAATATATATACATGTACTGAAAGTTACGGTCTCATTTGATAAAAATTATTTGCAAACTTCGTGTACATGAGGCTTCCTGAAAAGGTGTGTTTTTCAGTAATCACAATATTTATTACTGGCATTGTGAACATCAGTTTTTCTTTGTTTTTATTAGAAGAATTGAATATCTATTAATGGATAGACATTTAGGTATGAAATTGACAACAGTGTTTCTGGCCTCCCTAAAATTCTCAGCTATCTTGTGATTCTTGTCCTGCTATAATATTCTTTCTGTTTTCTTACATCCTGGATATTTTTACCTACACAGGTGAAAAAAAGATGACATTTTTGTTTAACCATTTAAAAATCAAGCCGCCTGTAATCTGACATTGTAGTGCGTAGTACACTGAGATTGTACAGCACTGTTTTTGGAATTTATCCCTGCATAGATTTTAGCCTGCATCTATTGCTCTCAATGGCTATTGCCCGTTTTAACTCATTCCCTACGGTGAGCAGAATATTCGGATGGCGGAATTTTGCTTCACTATGGAAAGCCGAATATCCAGCTTGAGCGGACACCAATTTTTCAACACTAATATCTAAGCCAACTTCTTGAAATATTGAATCCCACTGTTGTTTCGTTGATCTTCCTTTACTGTCTAATATATTATATCTCGTGTTTATACTGGGTGAAAGAAAAAGCATCTTTGAGCTACGTCTAAATTTCAAACTGGATAGTGTTGAGAGTTCCCTTCCTTCCACACGCACAAAATTTAATGTAGGGAAATTAGTTAAACTATGAGTAAAAATCCCACCTCCTCCCCTCAATCAAATAGATCTCCATGTCCTTTCTACTGTTTCTTTCATTGCCGGCCCTTTTCAGGGCTATAAGGCAGCCCTTTTCAGGGCTGAGAAGTAGAATGAAGGAGGAACAATGAGGAGAAGGCCAGAAAGAAACAAAAATCAAGAACAACAGTAAGAAAAGAGATATGGAAGAGCCTCACTCTGTGATCGTTCATAAAGGATCTACATCTAATTTCTATTGGTCTCCGTAATTAAAGCCCCATAATAGAGACAAACAATAAAAAAGAAAAGACAATGCAATAAATTTCAAAACAAAGAGAAATGGAATAAATAACTGGCCTTCCAAACATTCCTGGTCCCGTTAAGAAGAAAACAAACTCTTTAACTTTCTCCTCAGCTCTGCTGCGACCCCAAACATTTTTTGTGCGTGTGTATTGTTGTTTTTTTTTTTGCTTTAATATCTCACAACAGAGCAGACACATCTTTTTTAGATCTGTGCTCACGCCAGTACGATTTGTTGAATTTGTGTAGCCTATGGTTTAGTTCTGTCATTTGCATACATGTTTGGTTATTGCACTTGTAGGTGGGTGAAATATTGCAATATAGTATTCATTCATAAAATAGCAGTAGTATCATTAAGACTTAGCGGAAATTCGATAAAGCAAAAGTTTAATTTCCTAACTCTGTGTAAACAATGAAAGATCCTGTTAAAATGCCTATGTGCCATGCTGCTGCACCTGATAGTGAAGTGAAAATTACTACCAGTGTTACTATTGGACAGTATACCAGGGTAAATTATGTTAACAACTTGAACAGATTTTTGATGGAATGATGTTAAGACCTTAATATTTTACACAAGATTTTGTCCATGAAAGTACTACAGAAAAACACTTCCACAATTTTGTTCAAAATGCAGTTTAAGTAAAGTTTTTGTTAAAACTGTTACTTGCATAATTCCCTTTTTAGAAAAATGTAGCTACATAGCCCTTTAGAGGGACTTTTTATTAATAATGCATACTACAGTCATTGAGTTATAAAATCAGTGTGTTGTGTTTTTGCTCTTTAATGTTGAAATTTAAATGATACTATTCGTTTTATGTCTGTATTGAAGTAAGCAAAGCCGAATATTTTTTTTTGTTGATTCTTGTTGACCAAAGTTTTTGCCACTTTTGAATTTTTGTCTCTGGGCATTTCTCCACAACTACCTTTAACCAAAAAATCTCCTATGGTGATCATGTTTTATGTCAGTATTATCACTATGAGATGACATTCTTATCCTGCATTGAATAACTTGAATTTGTTGTGAAAAGATACTGATATTGTTACCAGGAACTCATGTTTGGAGTTGATATTTTTTATTGTATGTGTTACATTTGGGATTTTTTTGTTGTTGTAAATAATACTGATTATTCAGTACTTTGTTTCCTTAATTCATGTTCCATAATTATCATTTGAAAATTACGGACTCAAAAAGAGATTAAAAAAAAAAGATTTAAAAAGATAATTTACTATAATATTTCAACTAATCAGGGAAAGGAGCGGCATTTAAAACTGTGTGCCTAGTTTGTGCTCAGAAAAGCAGGAATGAAAGATCAAAAAGGAATGACTCAAGCAAAGCTTGAATCCCCAAAGCCCTGCTATGGCATCAACTTACGAGGAAGAAGAAAACCAACTCACTTAACTGCTCGGCCACTTCATCTCTGGAAAGGAGATGATTGCAACCAAACTATGAAGCTGTGGCTGTTTCTGAATTTTACTGGGCTAGTTCATTCAGAAGCCTAGAGTTTGTATTAGGTGATGAAATGCCATACAATATAATTATTTTTATTTATTATTACTTTTATCTATGCCATATATTAATACAAGTATTATTTGTTATTATTATTATTTACCTGTGTTATTATCAAACCAGGTCATGTATGTCTTTAGTTTAAGACATTGAATTATTTATATTTGATACTAGGCCTTAACCTAGATCTCTTGGTTAACTGCCGTACTGTGTGTGCATCAGTATCATCACTTCTTCTGAAGAAACAGGCAGGTTGAGGTTAAAAAGAAATGGTAAAACATTACGCATTTAATGTATAGCTACAGCGTTTCGGCGATACTGGCAAGTCTTTGCCATGCAACTGCTCCGCACAACAATGATATTGGAGGAACGGGTGACAGTATGCAGATAATTAAAAGAAAAAGGGACACAATTGCCTTATTTATTGGACTTTTTTCCTATTATGGTAATGTTTGATCTGCCCCCCCCCCCCCTTTTTTTTTCTCTTCCATCACTAATCTACTATTTTGACTTTCTCATTACTTGATGCAAGTCAGACACTCCCACTGATGTTGCCATATTAGGATTGCACTGTATTTAATGGAATGGTTAAAATTCCAATCTAAAATGTTTGGTTTTCAAATGTTCAGGTTTTTTTTAAAGACATGACCTTGAAATAATTTTTGTTGTTGTTTTTTATAAACTTGAAATCTTCACATGACCATTATTTCTTACATGTCTAAACCCCTTTGCCGCCATCATTTGTTATGGAAGACCACTGCGAGGCTAATATATTGGCCGGCATTGTTCTGTTGTTTTTGCACTCCTACTTTTATACCACTTTCTGCCCGATAATCCATTATTGTGGTAGTCTAAAGCAAGGAAGGGCTTTTGAGCTAGGCAACAAAAGGTTAATCAATCATTAGTTAATCTACTATCATTGATCACCTTTTTTTATAGTCAGATTTTTTTAGCAAATGATAAAGTGATATAATCAGAGACCTGCACAGGCAAACATAGTCAGTGTTGTTACTGACAGAGTGTCAGTGCTATTGTATTGTTCAGCGCTTATAATAAATACTAACCAAGTTTGTTAATGTTGAAGTCCTTGCATTTACAGCATAGTAAAGGGACATTCTTCATGAAGTTGTAGCATCAGCCACTGCATTTAATTTACAATAATTATAGTAAAGGGAACTTGGTGAAATGGTAGCATCAGTCACTGCATTTACAGGAGAGTAAAGAGAAATTTGTGAAGTTATAGCATCAGTCACTGCATTCACAGTATAGTAAAGGGAACTTTGTGATAGAGGTTGTAACTCTTTTCTAACTTCTTGGGCCAGTCAGACAGAGAGAAGCTTTATTGGTCTTGTCCTACAACTTTGCAGAAAACAGCATTTTTGTTCTTCTGAAATGTGGTCTCTTCTCCTAAAATGTTATGACGTAACCATCTGTAATGCCATACCTTCACAATAGTGAACAAGTGAGTGGTCACTGGCCATCATTTTGGTGTATTTCTAATATGCATTTGTGGGGCCTGTCCACCCCAGACCACCAGTATAGCATGAAATTTATGGTTAAAACTGGGTGTGGCTGGTCCCTGAGATATGAATAAGTAGTGTCTATTTTTTTTTCTCTGTGTGAGTCTGGGTCTGACAGGCCACATGAGGTATGAATCAGTAATGTCAATTTTTTTTTTCTCTATTTGTCTGAGTCTGACTGGCTCTAAGAGGTACGAATCAGCAATATTATCTTTTTTTCTGTGTATTTGGGAGTCTCTGTCTGACAGGCCCCATGAATCAGTAGTGTCAATTTTTTTCTCTGTAATTGAGAGTCTGGGTCTGGCTGACCCCATTATATGAATCAGTAGTGTTGTTTTTCTCTCTCTCTATTTGAGAGTCTGGTTCACTGATAGGTCTCATGATTTGAGATACGAATTGGAATATGAAATAGGGAGATTAAAATGTTGCTAATATAACTTCTATATTAGCAGAGGAGGCATGGAGGCATGTGGTATGTTTTATCATCTGGCTAGGAAGAGAGCAAAGGTTGGTCAGTGGAAAAGATGCCATGGGGATGTTGATGGAAAGATAGTGACAAGTCCAGTTGAGTCTTTGATAGTAATGAGATAATTCAGTTTACAGTCATTTATACATGAATTAATTAGCTGATACATGTATTTTTATGTTATTATAACTAAAATTCTTGATTGTGGTTATAATTCAGAAATGAGTGTGATAAATGAGTCAATCGTATTGTAGTACTAGTAGTGATACAACAATGGAGAGAGGGGTTTGCAAGAAAACACCAAATGCAGTTACTATGAGTCTGTGTTTCACAGAATCAGGCATTAGATGGCTGAGCAAGTCCATGGCTTATGCCAATATATAATAGGCAATATGGAACATCAGTGAAAAGTAGTTTGCTAAAAGCACATTGTGCACGATGTGGAGTCTTGAAAGTGAAAGATTTCAGTGATTCATAGTCTCACCTGTCTCACATTAAAAAAATTAAAAAAAAAAAAACAACCACAAATACCTCTGCTGTTACTGGCCAGTGATGCAACATTTGCTGCCATGGTTTTTGCTAAATAAGAATGAATTAGCACAAAAACGTCTCCGCACAAATTTGATATTAATAATGGGGAACTTGGAAGAGATTGTTTTTCACAGTAAATTTTTAGTCTCATTATAAGACAGGTCTCTTCCCAGCCAGTATCCCACAGGTCAATCTGACATAGATGTGTACAGGATTTCTGTAAGGTTAGTTATATTGTGTATTGGCAGACCTCCTACATCAAAACGACGGCGGCATGATAAACGGATCTACCTAGGAATGATGTCATCACTATGAGTAAAGTTTAGGTCAATCCTGGGCGTCAGATTGATACGTAGGAACTGGCTGGGATCGGATAACAAGAAAATAACAATGTTTAAAAGATATTATTATATATTATGTTTACTAATTTGTGTGTTGCACCCATATATTCACTTACTCTGTTGTCTCAAATTATGAGAAAATTTAACTTCTTTATAAACTCCACTGTTTTTATTGATACACAGAATACTAACAATAAAGTTAGTAAGTTGAACACTTTAGACTGGAGTCTGTGACTTTCTTTCGTGTTCATTGTGACATATTTTATCAAGTGTTGTTGTTCAGTCAGTGGTCTTATTTTCACCTCCAGATGTTTTCAGAGAGACAAAAGTGGTTTATGCAGTTTACTCACTGGGATGAAATAAATCAGTGGCTCTTAAGTGGAAATCTGAGAATGAATCATTTTCAGGTCACAAAATACAGCTTATCCTGTACTGGTGTGTCCACAGCAAAAAACAGTTTAAAAGTAGGGGGAGAAAAGGATGCAGTTGAAGCCCCCTATTAGAGACAAACAATAAAAAGAAAAGACAATGTAATAAATTTCAAAACAAAGAGAAATGGAATAAATAACTGGCCTTCCAAACATTCCTGGTCCCGTTAAGGAGAAAACAAACTCTTTAACTTTCTCCTCAGCTCTGCTGCGACCCCACACATTTTTTGGTGTGTGTGTATTGTTGTTTTTTTGTTTTTGTTTTTTAGCATCTCACAACAATGCAGACACATTTTATTTATGCTCATACCAGTACAATTTGTTGAACTTGTGTGACCTATGGTTCAGTTCTGTCATTTGCATACATGTTTGGTTATTGCACTTGTGTCTGGGTGAAATATTGCAATATTGTTCGTTCATGAAATAGCAGTAGTATCATTAATACTAAGCAGAAACTCGATAAAGCAAAATTTTGGCTTCTTAACTCTGTGTAAACAATGAAAGATCATGTTGAAATACCTTTTCTACACAGAAACACATCTATTGAACAAAAAATAATTACAGCTCTTGACCCGATTAGAATACACATGTACATTATTGTCCTCCTTGATAGATATGAGACATCCGAAATAGCTATTCTATAATTGGTGCTGTCACGTAAGCTAAACATTTCCAGGAAGTCTCAGCTGATAGCCTGAAAATGGTTGTGCATCAGTGGTGCTGGGTAGTCACGCACTCAGACAAGGAAGTAACAGTGAATATAACTGTGAGCTAGACAATTAACATAGGTAGGCTACGCCCTATTTGTTAATTTTCATGGAGACTGCCTTTTCAACATAACATTTTGCAAATGAATGAAGATGATGCCGAGATAGAAATTTTACTTTTGCTCTAGTTTGATTTTTTCTTTTATTTATAAACTTAGGTGACAGTGTCTGTAAGTCAGGTTACTGATAAGCACGACCATGGAGATGCTGTCTAGAATCGGTAACACTGATCAGTTGAAGTCTTTATTTTCAAGAACATTTCAAGTCCTTGACTGTTGACCCACATGCAACATTATTCCTCCCTCCAGTCAGTTCACTTAAAAGGAGCTGAGGGTCTGCTGCTGGTAAAAGAGCTCGTCAAAACAAGTTGTAAAGCAGCCTGGCCCCTCCCACTCATCGCCGATTGGACGAGCTGTCCGGCATGCACCACTGCACACACCAAATGCCACACTGCAGGAGTTGTAACACCGGCGGCATTGGCTGTCACATTGTTCTTGTTGTTGGCTAGAGGCGGGACCCTCTTCGCCGGCACACCCTGGTGATGACCATTAATGCATAGTATAAAATTTACATACTTTCAGTAAGATATCAATAAACACATATTACATCTAGAAAGCAAAAACGTGGACAAAGCAAATATAACAAATTATGTTACGTAGTGGCCACACAGGTGTGCAGGCAGCTAGCTGGATACCTATCTCTCGGTCTGCCTGCCTGTATATCAGCGTGCATTCACAAGATCTGTTCTCTTCACATGATTAGGCCTACACATACATGTGTATTATTTTACATCGCAGATTTACGATCGTGCGGAAACAAACAGAAAAGAAAAAACAACAAAAGGGCTTCTCCTCTTGACTTACCCTCCTCTGAGCAATGAACTTTCCCATGCTCCTTGTCCCTCTCTCCCTCTTGCCCTGGGATGAGCTGTTCAACGCCCCGCTGTCCATCACCTCTAGGCCTGTGCTCTAAATTTTGTTCCCATTCGCTCCAGCGGTCCTGATCTCGCCTGGTCTCACCTGTGTTTTCGAACTCATGGTCCTCTTCGTTTGGGTTTTCAAAATCTTGTTCTGTCTCATCTGTATGTGTGAAATCTCGTCTTCTGTTGAATCTGCTGACAGAGCGTCTTTCTCGCTCGCTACGACGTTCGAAATCATGTTCTCTCTCGTGCTGTTGAGCAAAATCCTCTTCTCCTTCATGCTCGGAGCCTCGTCTCTCGTCTCGTTGGTCGAATTCTCGTTCTCTATCACCCCCTTGACTGAGATCTTGTTCAGGATCGCCTTTGTCTTGGAAGTATTGTGTTCCATGACCTGGCCATCTTACATTAAGATCACCGTATTTACACTTATTTCTGCACCATAGATATTTAGGACTGGCGGTTGTCAGGGTAACAGCGAGTATAAGACATAATGCGGCTACAATTTCCTTGCAATTCATATCTTTGGGTGGTTAAATTCAAACCTACCAAGTTTTGTCCAGAGTATCTGTGGATAAAAAGAAGAACAAAACCACAGGACTTTAGTTCTGGTTTGTTGTAGGCTATCTCCATTTTCTGAAGAAGAAAAAAAGAACTGTAGATTTTTTAGTTAGTACAGGAGGTAGGCCTATAACAGATAGGCTACATACTTTGACACTTGTTTAAAATGCGCTGAGGCACTTCTCAAGCGGTTTCACAGTTCCAACTTATTCTAACTCCTTATCACCTTATTAAAGCCGCAATGTTTTAATGTCCAATTTTTCGGTTGGGCAAAAAGTGGAGCTGGAACAAACAAGAATTAAGGTCGTGATAAGAATTGTTCAAATCTGACACCTCGGCGGATGCAACAGTATAGGGGTAATGTACACAGGCCACTCAGCTTAAACACCCTTTAGATCTACAAATGACATGACAGCGGCAGAATAGTTCGCGCCTAAATGTTCTGCTTCACGCCTTTTATATCACAACAACAACAATATAGACAGAGAATTCAGATGTTCAGAGTTTTGCTCGCATGGAAAACAAACCATTTCCAGGTCACTTCGAGTTCATACACGGCAGATGGAAGATCTTGCCCGAAATGTTTGCAGACCATCGATGTATCAATGTCTTGGATTTTGGAAGACACGCATTCTGCTGAAACGTCAAAGTTTCGGAGAACTTCCTGTCTTCTAAGATATGATGTTGAAACTCGTATGTTATAATTATATTTAAGCCAAACTTGTTGGGAAGTGAAGTATAGTGGTGAACTGAGGTGGAAAATCCCCCAGCACCAGAGCAAGAAACACGTATATATATATATGTATATTGATCATAATTATTTTGCTTTTAGGATGCCGCTATTAAAAAGAAACAGGGGGTGGGGGGAGCCGTTGTGTGCTTATTGACGAGAACAACATGAGATTAACGTATGATTATTTATTGATTAGGAAAATACTGTCCATAAATACTTTCCAAGAAATTTTCTCGGGGTTTAATCATTTATCCTGTAATATCTAAGATCACCATACGCCGGAATAAAAATCAGTAGACAAATATGAAGTTTTAATGTACACATAATTATTGTGGAGGAATTTCAAAGGAAAATAATGATGGATGTGTTCGGGTGTTATTCTAGGCCAGGAAACCCCGGTTAGGACTTTGAATGTAATTTGTTTACCTTGTCAGGGGCGGAAGGGGGTGGGGGGGGGGTGGAAGGTGTCACGAGTGGAGTGAGTGCAATTAAGGGGATTGCTACAGAGCGGGTGTATAGTAAGAAGGGCTCACGGCAGACAAATAGGGAAAAACGTGAAAGGGGGTGAGTAAGGATTAAACGGGGTGAGATCAGTGTGTTTACCAGTTCACTGCACAGAGATAGTCCAAAGAGAACGGACGCTAGTAAGAGCCCAGCGGGCGAACAGAGGGGAGCAGTCGGAAGACGAATGAAAGTGTTTTTTCCAGTGATGACTGGTAGGTAGAACGTTGATTGATAATTATGATTGATGTATTATATTCGTCTATTACCATGATGTAAATAAGTATATGTGAGGAATGTGGAAGTCCTTGATATTGGATATAGCAATGTGCGCCATGAGCGATAGATGAAAGTTGAGTTCATGGATTTGTAGCGCGAGTGAGTAGTGTGTACTCCGATGGAGGTGTGTTACCGTAAGATGTTTGGTGAGTGAAATGTGAACTATTGTGTGTACGCTTCATGGGTTGTAAGGAGAGGTGGAGTGAATAGAAATGGTAGGGTATGATACCAATGTAATGTTATTCTTGTAGGTGTCGGGGACGGGCCAAAGAGCCACCTCGGTGAGCACAGGGGATAGGCCAGCATAGGGCCGGAGGCCACACATAGGCCAAGAGTGAGGCTGTCGGTGCAGGACAGTAGAGGCACATAAAGTCGTGGCAGTCTGGCCACGGACAGGGACGTAGATATGAGCGTGAATGTGATAATGTACTATTGCCATGTTGATGGGCTATTGAAATGATAAGGCACTACTGCCATGTTGATGGGCTATCGAAATGATAATGTGCTATTGCCCTGCTGAGGTGCTAGTGGAATGCTAAGGTGTATGACAATAGGAAGGTGATATTGAGAGACTGCGGTGCCAGTGAATTATTAATGTGCTATTAAGACCCTGAGGGGAGAGGCTGAGGCCGAAGTGCCTTTAGGAAGTAACTACCGGGTTGTGGATCCGAGGAAGAGTGCATGTGAGAATAAGGCCGTTGTACGGCAGTTAATTTCAATAATATAATGTATGTAATTGCGCTATTATCTGTATAATTATGTTTAATAAATGTGTGAGTCTGATGGGTTGTTCTGTTAAGTGTTAAACTTGTTCGTTCGTGATTGTTGTCCTGTCATAACTTATTACATCTCCCAGTCTGGGATTTGTGACAGAAGGGTAGGGGAATTTACAGCGACAGTGAGCTCAATACACCACAATAATAAAGCTCTCAAGCTAGGCCAACTTCTATCAAATCTGCTGAATTCCTTAGGAAAAACGTGTTGTACAAAGACACAACATTATGATCATACACGTTTCCTTAACTCTAAATGTAGGTGCTGTATAGATAATCTGTTATTTCTTTTCTGTAAATTAAGCGCAGTAATTAGTTGTGCGTATAGTTATTTGTTTTTGTATTTTACTAACACAGTAGGCCTACATATCAGCAGGCTTATATAACACTCACCACTACGGGTGCAGACACACTGTTTGAATAGCTCTCAAATCACTATACATGAAGGGGATTCCAGTTTGCAGGTGGACTGCTATATGAACATAAAGCTGAATTTATAGGGCGCTTTGGTCATCATTTATGCAACATATGGCTCTAGATAATTGAATGTCAGTAAACTGTCAGCTTAGCCCTGTTTGATTGCTTTAAAAAAAATTGCCTTTTCGTTTGCCAAACTGACTCATCTCCGTGAGTCGGAGACTAGGGTTTGATCAAGGAGATTAATTTGATCAAATATGACAATAAAGCCCGTCTCAACTTTCACAACCCGTGACCTTAGGTCTTGTTTGTGTTACTCCATTTGCTGAAACAACAACAACAACAACAACTACTACAAAAACTGGAAATATTTTAGTATGCAGAAGAGGTATTTATACTAAAGCACACTTTAGTATTTGTTTAAAATGCGTTGTGGCACTTGTCAAGTTGTTATACACTCCCGATCTATTCTAACTCCTTATCATAGTACTGAAGCCGCAAAACGTTTAACGTCGAATTTCTCAGTTGTGCAAAACCTGGAGTGGAAGAAACAAGAATTAAGGCCGCGAACTGCTGAGATAGAAACAAAAACAGTACATTGTGTAATTTGTTACTATAGAGCCAGAATCCTTCTGATGCTTCAGGTTTGGACTTGGATAAAGTTAGGTTTTTCTTTTTTTTTTTTCTTTTTTGGTCATTATATTATTTATAGTCTTTAATCCGTGTAAACTTTTTTTTCTCTGTTTATTAGCTAAGAGAAGAGAAGAGAAGAGAAGAGAGAGAGAGAGAGAGAGAGAGAGAGAGAGGGGGGGGGGTAGAAGGGCCTGGTTAAACTGTTTAATGTTCAAACAATAATGGCAAACAGACAGCGGGATAATGCATAATTAAAATATAAAATATCAAATCTGGATAGAATAACCCCCCCCCCCCCAAAAATAAAATCTGGGGCCCAAAGTGACTGTTGCCATGCCGACGCGCCGTAAAACCCACACTCAAACTCAAACAGCCAAGTTTCAGAATATATAGCTAGAGCAAGACTCTTTTCAAAGACGCTTTTTATCATTTTTTTTTTGGTTTAAACTCTTGAATGGTCCCCAAAATTGTGACATCCCTGATTTCTACCAGATGGGATTGTGCAGATCAGTGGTCCCCAACCTTCTTCAGACAATCGCCCCTGTAGGTTCCAAATTTTCTTTGAAGCCCCCCCCCCCTCTCCTCCTCCCTCCCTTTCAACAAACAAACAAAAAAATCCCTACTTAAACCCAGTAGATATATTTCACAAGAAGACCAACAAAACACAAATTATGACGTCATGGTCTTATTAACGCAATAGGCGTGTTCATTTTTCGTTATAAAACAGAAAGTATTCTTTATCAAATTCTCTAAAAATAAAAAAAAGTTTTCTGTTGAAAAAAAAAAGTGAATGTATTATACAAATCGATATTTTGGACACACACAATTTTACAAAACGGTCAAATTGTCACTTGAAATGAAAGAGCATTTCATATTTGAATATGTGCAATTTACAGGGACGTTCTCATGCATAATTCAGCGTTGTTTTTTGTTTTTTTTCAAACCCCCCTCCCCTCCTGTAAGATTTATCAAAATAGATTATAAATCATTAATCGACGCTGGAAAAAACTCAGTTTAAAAAATACAATACAACAGACTCACCCCCACCTCAAACTTTTCTGCGAGATTTATCAACACAAATTACCATAGTTAAAGATCACTGCAAACAACTCACTTTAAAAGAATGCAGACGAGATGAGGAAGAGGGGATTGGAAAGAAGGAGAACTCTACCAGCAGCTCCCGCCACCCCCCCCCCCCTCCTCCTCACGTGATACTGGTAACACACAAAACACAAGCATTTCATATCAAGTAATTGCATCTAAAGTGACATGACTGCCTGGATGGATGAGATGTTAGCTCATCTATGGCAACTCTAATGAAACTAAGATGGCCGTCACACAAATGAGAAGCTATTAAAATATCCCTGAATAAGCACATTTTATTATAGGTCTGAGTTTGAAGTTCACTTGGCGTTAGAATAGCGTTGAC
Organism: Onchidella celtica; assembly: GCA_963931925.1. Taxonomy (NCBI): domain Eukaryota; kingdom Metazoa; phylum Mollusca; class Gastropoda; order Systellommatophora; family Onchidiidae; genus Onchidella; species Onchidella celtica. The sequence continues at coordinate 38,292,441 of OZ007575.1, read as the reverse complement.
AGAAAATTTCCTCTGCTAATGCCGGGCGTTGACAATTTGTGGGACGTTATGTTTGTGTTTTTCAAAGCAGCTTATGGTAATTTGGACAAGGGATAAAATAACAACGCAATGAGCTCACGAGGCGAGTTCAGGCTTTCAAAACTTGACAAACAAACAAATGATGACTTTGTCCTGTTCAGGTCACCACTTCCATCATGAATTTTTTTTTTCTTTTTTAGGGTTAGCCTAAGTTAAATAGCATATAAAAATGATGAAGTTAAAATAATAATTTAAAAAAAAAGGTATGATGTTCATTTGGACGGGAGGATGGGGTCCATTTGGGAACCCTTTTTTGGGGCTAAGAAGGAAGAGAAGGCCAAGGCCAGGACACGAACAAGGTGCTAAAGAGGCACTAAGGAGCCCTTTTGAGGGCTAAGAAAGCCAAGAAAACAAAGGAAAAGACAAGAACAAGCAGAAACATAACAAGACAAAGAGAATCGCCAATGCCAAGGAAGAGCTCCTCCAAAGACAAAGACCCTAACACTGGAGGGGATTTGGGGGGGGGGGTGGAAAAGACTGTAAGTGTCATTGTCACTTTCTTTAACACTCTTTCTGCCAGGGAGGAATTAGTGCCAATGATCTTTTTAGCCGATCTTGATTGTTTCATAAATTTGGTGTTTTGAGCTTGCCTATGTGGTAATCCCAAATGAGATACATCTCTAGAGAGCCATAGGTTGTGAGAGTACAGAGTTGAAAATTGGCTGATTTAGCCGGCTAATGCCGGTAATAAGGTTGAATATGTTTATTTTTATTTGTGAATCCGTACAAGACCAAGTCCCTTCATTTAAAATTTCTTTTAAAATGTGTGAAAATCCCCCTATCGATTAAAAACAAATCTTTTTTGTAAGGTGATCCTATCTATACAAACAGGAATATCGTTCGTAATGCAATTAATTTTTATTTTTTTTTAAACTTACTGCTTGCCTCGTAAGTTAAGACCTGACCAAACAGCAGTAAAAGTTATGGACGCTGAACATTCCCTGAAGTTATTTTTAAAATTGTATCTCGATGAAAATAATGCAACCCATGACGTGTCAACCATTCAAGGTGGCGACAAGATGGGATGTAGGATGGGAAATTCTGTCAACACCATTGTCTCCCTTGTGGTAAGCAAATCACTATTTAATGATCAGCGTCCCAGATCTATTTCAACCTATTTCTAGGTGGGCCTCTGCACACGTAGTACCATCAAGTAAGTTGTCTATGTCTGAATTGTTCTTGTCTTTAGTTGATTTGAAACGTATATTTTTGTTAACTGTATGACTATGTGATTTGCCGAATCATAATTATGATTCCTCCCCCCCCCCCTCCCATATAACACTATTCGAGACCATACTGCTGTAATATCATACTTTGTGAATGAGCTTGCAACAGACAGACAGCCCGCCAGACAGACACGTACTCGGTAGAAACGAGCTTTGAGCTTTTTTCTAGGGCCAAAAAAATGTAATACTGTCATTGACACATCAGCTCTTTCTGTTGTCATCACTAGCTATAAATGACGGCGTGGCTGCCGTGGAAGTGATGCACTTCGGCTGGACACGGTTATTTTCTTTTTTTAAAAATGGCAACCATAATGTAAGGGCACAGCTTCTGAATGCTATTCTCAGAAAACGACCCCCAAAAACCAGGATTATGAACCAACACATGGGTTTGGTTCATGTCAGTGTCTAGTTCGAATAACCTGGTGAACATTACACTAGAAAATATAGCAGAGAAAATACGAGGAGATTAGAAGCGTAGCCTATGTGGCCATCCCCTCTCATTTGCTCTCATTTTCTTAGTGCCCCATCTCCCCCAAGATTCTGCTTGCCTTTACTGATTGTACTGAAAAAATAGAACCTACTTTCAATTTGGATTATCATCCGGCAAATGGGCACAGTGAATGGATTAGGACTTGCATGTGTTCCAGACTGACCTTAAGTCTTTATACTGAAAATGATTATATATTATCGTTACTGTATATAGTCTATATAATATTACATCCATCAATATAACTATGATTTTGAAACTATTATAGAAGGCACAAAAAAGTTGTGAAAGGATGGCTAGCAAATATTTAAATTCCAGGAAGTGGAGGCTCCAAGTGGTGGGAGGAAGTATTTTTTTAAAATAATTTCTTTTATGTCGCTGACTGATGACCTCATATCCTTTCTGTTCTACCAAGGCAGGAGCCCCATGAAGATATCACTTCCTGCCAGTGTAGGCCTACTCACTATTAAACAGAGTGCCCAGTGCGTAGGTTGTAGCTATATTTTGACATGTTAACTGGGTGTGTAGGGCATTAAAGGGCAATGGGATTGCAATAAGACGTATTCTAAAACCAGTCAACTAACCAACATCGGTGACAAAACAAACATAAAGGAACGGGCACGGTGAAGCAGATTCATCACAAATATCCAACACTGAAACTAACAAACAGATTTATCACGGGCAAAGCTGGGTGCCTCGGCTAGTACTGTTTAAAGAATATTGTTCGGGTACGTACATCCCCCAAGTTTTTTGCTATAGGGGTACCTATTTTAAAGCCTTTTGTGACTCCAGAGCTAGGGAGCGCCTCCCGAATGATCTTAACAACAGCCGTAATTAATTATTCTTTCAGATTTTCTATTTGTTTTCCTCCTGTATTCATGTTGAAAGGGTAGGAGGCGGGGTGAGGGATACGCTAAAACTTAGAGTTGAGGATAGGGATAGGGCTAGAGATAGATACGTATACGTACGCGCCCCTAGCGCAAAACGCTTGGTGTGCGTACACACTAACGACAACCTCTTGTTTAAAATATAGCATGACTGTGATGTTGTACTAGCTATTTACAGGCTAAACGCTGTTTGTCCACAGTCGTGGTAAGTGCATAGAAACATTCATTTTCAATATTTTATTATGTTATAATAACCATTTTTGTTATTTGTCATTAATCAAAGTCAACGTTTTCAGATCGGCAGACATGAGGTCCACACTATCTTTGCCGTTGTTGTCGCTCGTTGTGGTGGTTTTGTTGCTGTCCGTCCGGTGTGAGTCACACCATCATCACTTTCAGACGCCGACGAATAAGCGCAGCACTGGTAAATCTAATGATTATGATGATAATGGCGGTAGTGATGGTGGTGGTAACAAAATTGTTAATGAAGATGAATTTTAATGATGTTCATGAACTAAAAAAATTCCCGGGAGGGTCATGATGAATAAAATTTAAAAATAACAGCAACAACAACAACACAAAAGATCTCAAATAATGCTGAATTAATAAAATTAGGGGTAAAAATTAAAAATTAAAAAAAAAAAAGGCTTGAATTATCATATCCAATGCCTTAAGAGAACTTATACCCCTTTTGGGGTGAGGCGGGGTGGTCGGTATAATGATCATGATAAAAACAATTCATTCATCCATTCAGCCACCCATCCAACCATCCATCTTTCTGTTTTATACAAATACATACCTATACATCATCCCTCCATCCATCCATCCATCCGTCCATCCATCCATCCATCTGATCCACCTATCTCTCTATCCGTACATGCATACATTCTCTCTTAGTCCATCCATCCACCCAACCATCCATTCATCCATCCATCCATCCATCCATCCACCCATCCATCTATCCATTCATCTATCCATCCATTCCTTATACCAGGGGATGCCTTGAAATTGTTTACTGAAATAGCTTCAAACTTTGAGGTCAAGAAAAACGCACGTAACTTGGCCTTGGACAAGAACGTGGACGCCGCCATTTGTAAAGTTGCTGAAATTATGCCAGGTAACAATAATCACCCTTCACTCGTGATCACTTAATTAAATGCCAGAAATCTGGGCCACCAACAGTAATGATGATATTTTGTTTAAGCAAAAATCATCTCAAGAAAAAAAAATTACCAACATTTCTGATTCCTGTCGTCATATCAAGAATCGCACCGTATTTATTTACTTATTTATTTATTTGGAAAGCGGGGCTCATACTTTATCCCGCAGAGCACAAAATGTTTAACAAAAGTTATGCCACATCAGATAGACTCTGGAACTCGACGTCAGCTATGGGTGGACTTTTGTTCACTTAGAGTCCAAATCAAGATATTTGCTTGGACAATCTAGTAACATTATTTCACGTGGATTCTCTTGATTCCAGCAAAATTGAAGAATTTCCATTCTTCACGCTCTAGAAATCATTTTGCTGGCCCAGATTTCGAATACAAAACTGCGCCAAAAGAAAAAAAAAAGTTAGGCGCTTGAGCACATCCCAATATAAGTAAGTTGTATATTGTGCTCAGTTTCTGAAATTGGTTACTAAAGCCTAGGTGGCACGGGCTGAGAGGAGGGAAACGACACGTTTATTGGGTCGGCCAAGGGTGATTTCGGTTGAATTGAGGTCGCAGCTGAACAGCTTACCTCGTTTCCCTTCTATGTGTAAAATAAAATGCCAAATGGAACTGCATGCAGACAATGTTTTTCATGAAAAAAATGCCTAATGGAACTGCGTGTAGACAGTCTTTTCATAAATAAAACGCCTAAATGAAACTGCGAGTAGACAATGTTTTTCATAAATTAAATGCTTGATGAAACTGCGTGTAAACAATGTTTTTCGTGAATAGAATGCCTAAAACATCACTCCATGTGACTAGAGCCGACCCAGTCATCGATTTGACAAGACGGGTATTGTCTTTGAGTGCCTGTCGACGTACATAAACATCGAGGGCTATCAAAGTTGTAGTTAACGCGAGCACCACTGCTGGTTGTTTCCTTCCCAGGCTCCACAAATATTTAGACGTACGCCTGTACGTCTTGACTTGATAGTGTGTGCGCGCTGTGGTCGTACAACGTGTGTATAATAATCCTAAAAGCTGTATCGAGGATGCGCTGTTTAGCATACGATGGGGAAAAAATCCCACAGCAGTGAAGGGGTTAATTATTGATAATGTCGGGATCAGCACTCCTCTTGTCTGACAGTTTCAGAACCCTTTCTATAGCGTGATTATAGTTTTTCTTTTCAATCTCTGAATTGTGCCCATGAACAAATGAGTGATTGAACTCCATTTTTTTTTGTTGGAAACTGAGACAAGCCTTTGAGCATGTACAAGACAACTCAGACGTTTAGTGGAATAAGGGTCCAGTTCCTCCGAGATGAAATATTTCGTGCCTTTTGTCCTATCCTACTATTTAACAGGGTCGGATTACGATTTTTTGTAGGCTCCTGGCTACAGATACTGTGAGGCCCCCAGTAATAATTTTATTAGTAGAAGCAGGAATGTCGGATTCTTGTAGTCAGTTTATTTAACTTAGCACTACGGCATAATATCAACATTAGGCCCGCATAGATGGGTTCAAGTACAACAGCGAAAAGTGAAGAGATATTTATAATTTTACTTAATCTCTGAAGCGGAGGGCCCTGGGCTGCAGTCCATTAAGGCCCATTCCTCAATATGACACTGCTATTTAAAATCAATTTTTAAGAAAAATTGTTTGAACTCAATTTTCTCAAAACAATAAAGTGGACTTAGATCACTGTTTCATTTAAGAGCACAATTTTTTCACATTTCACCTCTCACATAGGCGTTGTCCATCCACTGCAGGATGTGGTCCTGCGATAGTGACTTCCATTCTTTTCTGTTTGATGTTTTTATCATCCACGTTTTGCCCCCCTCTCTCATTAATGCCATCCTTCTTCCTAGTCGTCCTCTTGTTCTTTTACCTGTACTTGATTGCCATTCAGAGCCCTGCTCAGCGTTCTGTCCATCCATAGTCCTTCATCCTCCCCACATATCCGCCATATTCCACTTTTGTTGTAGCTTGAATTTTACTATGTCCGTTATTGTTGTTTGATTGCATATTTCAGCGTGGGGATTTTACCTTGCAGTCTGATGTTGAGCATTTTTCTTTCCATTGCACAATTACTCTGTAGATTTGGCAGGTACTCATGACCAAATCGTTGCCCTGCAGTCTACCTTACAAATGTACTTGGGACGACCACTGGCGACGCTAATGGAAGTCCACAATAGTCTTGCGAAGGTCGTAGAAGGTCTGCAGAATATCAAGGCTAAAGGTGGCAAGAAAGGCAGTGATTCGTCATCCGAAACATCTTCTTCTGAGGAAGATTATTACAGTAGTGAGGAGCAGTCAGTGTCACCCGATGAAACAGCGCATCCTGTCCATGGAATTCCTAATGACAAGGTGTAAGTAAAGGATCTTCTAATAAGATGAGGCTGAATGTTGTAGATGAGTGACTTGGGTGGATGGATGGATGGATGGATGGATTTGACAAGACGGGTATGGATGGACGGAAGGACGGATGGATGGATAGATAGATAGATGGATGAATGGACGGATAGATGGATGGATGGATGGATGGATGGATGGCTGATGGAGTGGGTGGATGGACTGATGGTTAAATACATGCACATTCATGCTTATAGACAATAAATGTCGCGCGGCCACGTGAAGTGCGCCAGATGTCAAAGGAAAAGATGTCTTATTGAGAAAATGAGACTTTAGTGGTAGTGGGTCGAAATATATCGAATTTTCGATATCCACAGAAACATACATTTTAGCTATTTTTCTATCACAAAATAAAGGTTTTATGCACCAACTCTATTGTTTTTTCGACGTTTTCTCATGAAGTGCCTGATCTCAATATCTTCAAATGTTCACATCCGACTCATTTCACCTGGCCTCGCGACAAATATATTTTAAAAACTTGGAAAGAAAGGAAGGAGGAAAGAAAGAAAGAAAGAGAAAGACTTGCTTAATCCCTGGTAAACTATGATGCAGTAAAGCCTTCTTCTTTTATACACGTTGAAACAGTCAAGTTGACAGCAGCGATCACAGCCACCATGTACCAGGACCATTGGATCAGACAGATATGGCACAACACTCTGTCCCCTCCTCACTGGGTCCTGTACAGATTGGCGAGGCGGGGCTTTCAGCCATACTGGCCAATTCTGACTATGCTGCACAAATGAGCACGCCCGGTAATGTTTTAAACTCTTCTTACCGCAATCGTTTCCATTACTGTCATCCTACATCTTCATTCATTGTAATTTAATTTAGCTCTGCAACTGCCAGCACCGTAAAGGTGGTCGGTATTGTGGCTCAAAGCTACTGTTGATATAGTAGGTCAATGTAATAGACCTATATTTGGAGATAAATTATGGTATCAAACGTTGGCCTAGACAAACATTTCTCCATTCTCTTCTGTATGTGTGAGTGTGCGCCTCTCTCTCTCTCTCTCTCTCTCTCTCCCTTCTATAAAGCTAGTATAATTATGTTCTTATTTCCCCATCTCTTCCACAGCTTGATCGTTTACAGAATTTGAATACAGCAATACCATATAACGGCTCCAAACAACATTTGCTCTTTTTATATATGTAACTATTTGATTATTCACAAAAAGTGAGATATGATGTTTGCACCGGTTTTCCAGAAAATTCACACACACACAAAAAATCTGATATTGGGCCTCATCTGAAGCTTGTCAAATGGAGCTGTATTGCCGGTCCCACAATCTTCAGTGCACTAAAAACCCCAGATGCACCTTTCTTTCATTCATTTTTTGTTTCTTTCTCTCTTTCGTCCCTCATCTTTTGAAAGATCCCTACCCTTATCCGCAATGACACCTTATAACAATCTTAAATAACAACAACACAATATAATAACAAGAACAAAACTGACTACCAAGTTTGGGTTCACTGAATAAAAAATTCTCGATGCGCAGAGCAACATTATTTCCCTTGCGCCATCTCTGACCTATACTGATCAAGCTCTTTGTTTTCATTTCTTGGGCCTGAAATGGTCCAGTTTGTCTCTTGTTGTCCGTTGAATGGGATTAAATGAAAACATAGTGGCAACATGGTGCAAGGAGTAGAATCCCCATTAAGTGCAACTGTTTGTGCTTTTAACAAACATTTTTCTTTGTGTGTGTGTTCTTGGGCTGATATAATTTTTTTGTTGTTTTTTTGTTTATCACTCACGCACTTTCAATTTCAACATTTTGAAGTGCAGGGGTAGCATACGATACCCATTTTATGAAAGGCCACAACTTGCCAGTTATGTCAAGTCACTACTTAATACGTTTTGATTCTTAGTTTCTCTCGGGCAATAACGGTGACGGGCAGTTTATCTACCAAGTAATTGATTGTGAATTTCAGACGCCGCAAAAGACTACAGTACACACATACACATACGGGAAGAGAAAGAGAGACAGACATACAGAGACAACGAGAAATCATCTTTTCTAATTGTTTTGGAATTTATTGAAAATACGTGGCTTTGTCAAGTTCAAATTTTTTGTTTCACAGACATAGCAACAGCCTTTCTGACTGTGGGCAAACAGATAGAATACGAACATTTCCAGCGATTCCTCAGTCTGATTCCCAAGATAGCGAAGGTCAATGCCACAGTGAGCACCATTATATCTCAAGTGTCCCAGGTCAAGGGAGATCTCACTGGCCTGGAGCAAGTATCGACGGCTCTGGCACAGAGCGTGGCCAACGAAGCCAATACAGTCATTGCCCACGTGCAGCACATACTCCATCTATTAAGGGACCTCCGTCTTAAGTGCTAAGTCACAGACTTAGCGAAGATCCTTTTCCTTGCCTTCTTAAAATACGTCTGCCAAAGTGTCATGTTCATACGTGAACATTTGTTTTTATGTGAACAGCATGGGCAGGCTTTAACATATCGTCGGGTATTTTCCACACTGTAGTTTGTGCAATTTTTGCCTTTTCGGGAAAATGAGGATTGAAAGTTTGAAGAATAGTATAAACTCAGGGTTTTGTTCAATACACATCAAAATCGAAACTTGTATAGAAATCGCCGCAAAAAACATATAACATTTATAAGTAATGAAATTAGGAGTGAGAGCACCAATTTCATGACAAAACCTCAAAATTAGCAAATTTGCTACGTACAACTTTTTCTTTTCACCACATTTTGACTTTGCTTCAGGTCTTGCTGCGATCTTACAGTTTTTCTGTGGTTTTTATTATAACGCATCTGAGAAAACTGTTGAAGAAGTCAATGTTTCTGGCGTTTTTGATGATTGTTCACATATGAACGCCTGTTCACTTAAGGGCATCACATGAGATGCTGAGCAAGATTATCGACACATTTTCCATATTGGCCTTGCTTCCAGTTTTTCTCGCTTCCTCCTTTCAATATATTAATTATCCATTTTTAAAAAGTCATGCTCACCTGTCTTGTTATTTATGTAAAATTTAAACTACAGGTGCATTGTAATTATTTCATGTCCTTCCAAGTTCAGAGACGAAAACATTGAGATTAAGCCCAAATGTCATTCCAGGCAACAACCCTTCAGAAAATGGGATTGGCGTCAAGTTTGCAGTAAGAATGACGTTGTTCCTATTTAGATCCTCTGGCTGCGATATGCGCAGACGTCGGTTTGATGATGGGCACCCGCCCTTACGGTAATCTTACCAATCCTGCTGAAATCTGCGCTGGATTGACATAGGGTTGCTGGCTGGGATTATCGTCCCCATTATTTTCCATATCAAATGTATCGACAATTTGAAGCTCGCCGTTGTGGATCTGTCTTTGCACTTGATTATTATAGTTTTTGTCGGTTTCATTAGTTGTTCACTGTTGTGTTCACCCATCTCTGTTATTCTGTGGGCTGAGCGGTGCCATTCATTAGTGCCATTTCTGATATTATTTTTTTTTGGGGGGGGGCGGGCCCGGGCCCTGCAGCACATGATATTATTTCACGAGGTGTAATCATACTATAATGAGGCTAGAGGATGAACATGTAAACACTTAAAACATCGTGATTAAGTGACCAAAAGCTATAAAAACTTTGCGCGCTGCCTCAAATTTTGACGATAAATTACCTGAACTTTGCACTTTGGACAAAAATTAAGTCTTTAAGATTATTCATTTACGGTTTGTTTTCTAACCGCAAAAGACGACAACAACGTCATCATCAACAACAACAACAAACGCATTTTTCTCAGACAGAATCGAAAAGTATAATCGGAAATTTCGTGTTTCGGGAAAGCTAATTTTAATAAAGAACGGATTAATATTGAATGTTGCTTACATGTCAGCAGATGGACACTACAAACCAGAAATACTGCTTCTTGGTGTCCAAACTGCAATTTAAAATTTGAAATTTATAAACTAAAATTACCCCTCGCCCCAATGCCCCCCCCTCCCCCCCCCCCCCCGACTCACCGCATTTTGTTATCGGCCTGTTTAAACGCTATGCTAGTTCCACATCCAGTTCCCTTTTTTGAAAGTATCTTTTCTTTTTGTTTTTGTTTTAATCGATGAAACTTTTGTTAACAAATAATTTTCATCAAGTAGTAAGCTGCCTGGTATGTCTTGCTTCGAAGAAGAGAATAAACTCCAGTTTGCAAATTCTGAGAGGAGTTATTAGTTACATTTCATTTACTGATGGCTGTTATGTTGATTTTCGCTCTCCTTCGTCTTCGCTTTCCTGTTGGAGATGAAAGGCACCGGTAGCTGACAAAATTTTTTAAAAAAATAAAAAAATCGGGGAAAAGGGGGAGGGGTATCATACTAGACCCGGGACGTCACAGCGATTTTGCTGCCAGAAAAATGTATATTCGAGAAATAATGGCAGAAGCTGGCCATGTCCGACCGGGCTTAGTCTGAAACGATCCTCCCGGATTTGCTAAGAACATGTAGGAAATTACGGTGCGCACGTCTTCTCTGCCGGAAACTGACTGTCGCTCCGGGTTTAATATGATACTCACCTGAAGCTGATACAATTTGCGAATCCAGCACATACATTTCGGAGGAGACAGATTACACACAGACAGTGTGCGCAGCCTATTGCTTTGCTCAAGGGTCCCTAATGATGTAAAGTCGGCCTTTCAGTGACTGCCCTGTATCTGCCCTAAATCGTCATGTTTTCGCCCCCCCCCCCTCCTCTCCAAATCGGCGTTCTTATTTTTCGCCCCCGTGTCGCCCTTCGCCCACGGATTAGTAGCCCACAACATGACAACTTTAGCTTATCCAGATGATAATGTTGTAAATTAGAATAAAGTTGTGTTAACATTTGGATAAGATGTGTGCTCTGGGAAAGGGGAGGGGGGGGGGGATTACAAAGAAGCTGATGCCAACCAAATATTTAAAAAAAAAAAGATGGGGTGGGGGAAAATAAGTGAAAGTGAAATAACTTGAGGAAAAAATTTCCTGATGGGGGAAGCCAGTGCAAAAACATGAATTCAGGGACAGGGTCAACATTCACACTCTAGCTAAAGTTCAGCTGTTTAATTAACGTTCAGGAGCAAGTTTCGCACCCAAGACTGAAACTCGGCAACTAATATTAAATTTACCATGAATCAAACTAAACATTACCAATATACAAAGTATGTAAAATGTATGATTACTTTAATGCTGGTATACTCAAATTTATTCCAAATCGCCTGGTTTTAATTTGTGTAACTTTCTTCAATAACCCTGTGGAAATCAACGTTGAAATCTCTTTTATTTAGCAGTGTTGCTATGTTACTCGTCCTTTCTTGGCTCACCGTAGATCTCTCTTACGTTTTGATTACTTTAAGTCTTGAGAAATATCTTTCACAACTGGCAGTTGGAAACAGTGAGAAAACAAATAGACTATGTACAAACTACAATAAACACTGGAAGTAATATAGGCCTACATAAAATGGCATAGTGTACAACTTACTACAACTAATAGGATATTCAGCAAAAGCCCTTGGAGGTAAACATTTGTATGCAGTCATTGAATAAACACCAAATGAGGAATATGTTAAAATCATGGACCGTTAAAAAGAGAAAGAAAACTGGCACAGTACATCTCTAAAAATGGTATATTATTACACTGTATAATTATACACGTAGGCCTATACTATTTTTCTATGTGGAAAATGTAAAATGGTAAACGTGGACGGAATTGAAAATTAACAGTTTGGACTAAGTAAAAATTTGGGAACCCGCTTTACACCTCGCGTAAAAAGCTTACCATGTATGGGACTCTGTGAAAGAAATTTACCATGTATGGGACTCAGTGAGAGAAATTTACCATGTATGGGACTCAGTGAGAGAAAGTTACCATGTATGGGATTCTGTGAGATAAAGTTACCGCGACTGGGACTCAGTGAGATAAAGTTACCATGTATGGGACTCTGTGAGAGAAAGTTACCATGTATGGGACTCTGTGACTGTGAGAGAAAGTTACCATGTATGGGATTCTGTGAGATAAAGTTACCGCGACTGGGACTCTGTGAGAGAAAGTTACCGTGTATGGGACTCTGTGACTGTGAGAGAAAGTTACCATGTATGGGATTCTGTGAGATAAAGTTACCTCGACTGGGACTCTGTGAGAGAAAGTTACCATGTATGGGACTCTGTGACTGTGAGAGAAAGTTACCACCTATCAGTTTTTATTTTGAATCGTACAAATTTATTAGTCCTGAAATTCTCAGATATTTCAGATTGCCGAAAAGAAGAAAACAGTTGGGAAGGGAATTAGTGTTGGTGGCGGGTATTTGTTTGGGGGGGGGGGGGGGGGGAGAAACTTCCTCATGTATTCTGTAGTTCAGCACAACAAGAATGGGTAACAATTAACTCACAAATAGTGTTTAAATACACAAATTGTCCAATGTTTCATATCACACATTCTTGATCTATATATATGTAATTCCTAGACACCCGCACTAACCTCTTCAATGTATTCCCATCATGTTCAGTGCAGTGAACGCAGATCTGGAACAGAACTTATTAGGTTTTACAGGAGAGCTTTTCAACTTTAATGGAAAACAAGTATTATTTCTTTCTTCATGAACATTCCAATTCTTCCTCAGTGTTGTTTGGTGTGAACCTCTTGTCTTCTTCTATTGTTTAATCTGGAGAATTTCTGAACTCTCCACAATAGAGAACAACCATGAAAAGCATTTGAAAAAGAAAGCTTAAGCTGAACAGGTATTAAGGAAATATTTTACCTCTCGGAGAGAAAGAGTAAGTAATGTTGCAGTCAGAGAAAAATCTGTAAAGTAATATTATCAGTAAAATTAATGACCACTCTTAGTTCTACATTATTGTGTCTTGAATAACTACCGTGTGTAGACTATCAAAAATGTTCCGAACAAATGCGCGTCGTCAGTATGTTTATGATATTCTATCTATTTAGGTACATGCGCCCTTCATTTCCCTGCATTTTGATCATTAGTGTGTTAGTGTGATGGTAACTGCTGTTCTTTAAGGATCAGCTACCTGGCTGCTTTCATCGACAATAATTTAAAGTACATTAATGCTGAATACTTTGTGTCATGGATAAAGCCTATTTGATAAGTCGCTGAACATTGCACTCATGTTCAGATAATACATAATTATAAGCATTCGTTGTATACAACTCATCAGAAAGGCTGCCATTATGACAGAAGGGTTTAGAGAGTACAGGTATGTTTTGCCACTAACTGAAGGCATGATACTGATATATGTCAGCCAAATCTAGTATTATATATTTCAGTAACTTGCAACCTTTGGCATGACTAACTGACCAAACTATACACTATTCAGGCCTTAAATTTGGCAGGAAGGTGGCAATTGAGATAAGGAAGATGATGTTTACTTCAAGCATGTATTTTTAAAAAAATAGCAATATTCATTGCTATGTAACATCTACATTTTTGCATTGTTTCGTTTTACATAATTATATATTTCACAAAATCTCCACCTTTGAACGCAAATGGCTTTTTTTGGGGAAGTGCTAAGAGAGGGACACATGTCCCCCTCTAAGCAAGTGCTTACAGAGGGACATATGCGCCCCCCCCCCCTTCTAAATGTGTGCTTACATTTACTACAGAGGGACACATCACATTATTTTAATGTCTCTAAGCACAGGATTTAAGATATCTTTCAGAGCAGGATTTAAGAGGGACAGTTGCATAGATCAGTTCCTTTAGCATGGAGGGGCATAGTTAGAACGTATTAATACTATTATGCAGTCACTGTGTGGGCTCTGAAACAAAATAAATATTTTTGAAGATCTAGATCTAGTTCTGGATCTCACAGATGCCGGAGCAATAATATGCGCTCCAAATTTAATCTGTTTGTGTGGCCAGTACGTTTAAGTTTAAGTTTGAAGACAAGCACAATGACACGATAACAGCCACGTTGTGCTGGGAAAAGTCAGATGATAGACAGAGGTAAAAGAATGACAGGATAGAAAATGAGCCTACCACTACCAGGGACATGCACCAACCGCTGTGCTAGCCTATACGTGTGAGAAGAATCACAAGGTGACAGAACATCGGAGCGTCTATTTTACGTATGGCGGCAAATGGGATATTTACTTATTTCGAGAGGGCGGAATGTCTATTTTACGTATGACAGCAAATAGCCTGTAGGCTGTTTTACGTATTTCTGCAAAATATTCCTTTCGCTATTTTACGCACGATGGCGTATGACCATGCGCTGTCAAAGTCGGCATGGCAATTAGTGTTAGGGGTAGGGTGAGATTTAGAGTTGGGAAGATCTTTCGATCTAGTCATACATAAAATAGCCTACAGGCTATTTGAGGGCGCCGCCATGTTGGACGATCGAAATCAAAAACAGGCAAACTTCCCAAAATAGAATATCCGTCGGCTGGCTGAGTAAAAATAGCAAGTCACCATATTTCGATGACGTTTTTCACATATCAATTATGTCCCTCTGTAAGCACTTGCTTAGAGGGGGACATGTGTCCCTCTCTAAGTACTTCCTTTTTTATTTGACCACCTATACTAACCCAATTTTACATGTTCATTTCAAATGCCGCGGAGGGTGCACGAAAGTTTATATTATTTTGATTAGTTTGGTTCTTGAATTTATAGAAAATGCATTGTTTCACCGTGCTGTCATTTTCACCCTCCATCTTGGCTCCATTCTGTTATAATACCGTCCATGTCATAAAAAATAACCATATCAAGCTTGGTGCGCAGTGTCCTGGCGCGCATGAGTTCTGAAGCAGGACTGCAGATTACTACTTTTATTGTGTGAGAGAGAGAGAGGTCGAGAGAGAGAGGTCGAGATCGAGAGAGAGAGGGAGATCGAGAGAGAGAGAGATAGAGAGAGAGAGAGAGTGTGAGAGAGAGAGAGAGAGAGAGAGAGAGAGAGAGAGAGAGAGAGAGAGAGAGAGAGAGAGAGAGAGAGAGAGAGAGAGAGAGAGAGAGAGAGAGCATGATTGTTTATTCCGGGCAATGCACTGAATTTGAGAAAACTCATGATATTGTTTTCTCCAATTATCAGTATCATAGCTCAAACTTATTTGTTTTCAAAAGGATGTAATTAATACACAAACAAGCAAAAATAAGCAAACAAAAATAGAAACAAACAACAATCGACAAAACAAAAACACCAGACGTGAAAAACCAACAACAAACAAGCAATATAAACAAACTGATTTTTTTTTTGGCCAAAGTGGGCAATGGCACAACGTACTTGTTGCTGGGTGACTACCCTACGGGTTCACGGGTTCACTGTTGGTGTATGTTGTTTGCCCGAGGGAACATAAGAGTCGAAGTGAGGGAACATAGACCTGAGGGAACATTGAGGGAACATAGAGTCGAATTGAGGGAACATAGACCTGAGGGAACATAGAGCTGACCCCGCATCATCCACCCACCCCCACCCGCTGAAGACAAGGCACCCACGCGAA
Source organism: Onchidella celtica (assembly GCA_963931925.1). NCBI lineage: Eukaryota > Metazoa > Mollusca > Gastropoda > Systellommatophora > Onchidiidae > Onchidella > Onchidella celtica. Next base: position 38,276,772 of record OZ007575.1, on the reverse strand, counting down.
CATGTAGGTCTAGGATAGAAAATGAATGAGAGGAATCAAGTGAGACTTTAACAGAAGCGAAAAGAAGAATGTCCAAGACTTAGCGCGTAACATGAGCAGAATTATAGGGGTAAGAGCATGGCATACAGTCGAAGGGAAATATGTGTTCATTTGTGAAGTTCCAGTAAAGTTTTAATTGTTATTCCCTTGATCTTAGCACTTCTCTGTAGGATAACAATGTTCAAATTCCATTCCATCAGCCTTCAAGAAAATGGTGATTGTAGTTTCGCCTGCTCATAGCTTTTAGAGGTACGAGTTGTTTTTTTCTTTTAAGTAATATTTATAAAAATTGCACACCGAATGCGCTTGATACTTTGACACACTATGGAGAAGACCTGTAGAAGTAGTGTGTAGTGTGTAACTCATTTAAGCTAAAACGTGGAGATAGAACCTTATGGTAGGATTTTCTGTCTCAGGCGTTGCTGCTATTATTCATACCAGTACTTAAATTTTGTCAACAACTTATAATATTTGCGAAATGTTGAAGCGATTAATAAATTACGCAAATCCCTTCCAGTATTTTAAACGTATGATTGCTCCTTAGCATGCTGCCATTGTGCCCGTACGAAAGCTCATAGCTAATCCATCATTGCTTGATACACATACAGCAAATGTCGTGTACAAATGTCGTGTACGAGCAAAACACACGAGCCTTCCGAATGTTGTCGGGCGTGAGGAGTGGGGGGGGGGGGGGGGGGAAGAGAAGATGGACAGCCTTCAAGATCTGTAACCGTCCATAGCCTTGCGATATTGACCAGTGGTCTGTTTGTCTTTTCATTTACCGTTTCTTATCTTCACCAAATTTTAACCAACATCTGGTTCAGGAGCTCCAAGTAACAGTTTTAGTTTCATCCACAATGTTTCTTATATGTATGATGCTATCAGACAGTTTGTCTCCGCCCAATGGCAGTACACACAGTATTCTCTTCACCATCATTTTTTTTCTTCTACCCAAACCGCCGTTGCTCTATTTTTTTAGAACTTTAATTTGAGTAAATTTGTCTGAAAAGTTAAAAATTAATGTGAGCATTTATACTAAGGCCAATTCACAAATTTAGAAACTCAGATTCTGAATTCTCCTAATTCTTAGCTATTATCACACTCCAGACTTTTCAGGAAAAGCCTCAGTACCGTCATAAGGATTTATGAACTGAATTTTGTTATCAGTTACTCATGCAGAAGCAATTTGCAATGGTCCGGGATGTACAGGCAGCAAGCTGTAAACTTATCACCATTCTCCAGTTGTTGAATTTAAATCGCCACCTGCACGGTGAGAATTGGTGTTCCAACAAATACCGTTTACCCCAACCCCACAGATATACCCAACAAAGTTTACCCCAAACCCACAGACATACCCAACAAAATACGTTTACCCCAAACCCACAGACATAACCAGCAAATACGTTGACCCCAACACCACAGACATACCCAACAAATACCGTTTATCCCAAACCCACAGACATACTCAACAAATACCGTTTACCCCAAACCCGCAGACATAGGCCTACCCAACAAATAGGCCTACGTTTACCCCAAACGCACAGACATACTTAACAAACACCGTTTATCCCAAACCCACAGACATACCCAACAAACCAAGTTTACCTCAAACCCACAGACATTCACAGACACAGACACACAGACCTACAACTATACATGTGCCTCTCACTTCTCCACCAAGGGCTGCTCGGTTGAGTCTTACATCATTACAAAAGAAAAAAATGGACTACCGTTCACGAAAACTAATATTCTCGTCAGGGCCCTGACAGGGTAGATAATAGCTTAATGTTAAATGTGGTTTGTTTGGCGGACTTTATAATTCCCTTTATTATTATTTTTTTTTTACAACGATTGGGCAGGAATTCGGTGGGACTATAATGAAATCGTTCAAATGTATTCCTACCATAGTTTTTTTTTTTTTGGAAGGGCAAAGTATGAAATGTGATTTGGAATGTATTCATTCTGTGCATGTCTCTAAATACAGAAAACAGAAATAATAGGTACATAATTAAGCAAAAAGAGATGAAAACATTAAATTTTATTAAATAAATAGATGCCTGTAGTGGTGTGTTTGTATGTCGATAAGTGAAGGAATTCAAAGTGAATAACTAGATAAATAAATTGATAAGTATGAGAGTACGTAGATAAACAATAAATGTATTTATACAGCAGTCTATGGAGACTATCCCGGGGATCTCAGGTCCTTTGGTTTCTCGGGGGCTTCAATCCAATGCTGTTGGCCCCCTGTTCTTGATTGATGTTTCTTTATTGTTTTCTTTTCTCTTCTTCCTTGTCGAATTTCTCCCTTTTCCCTCGTAATTTGTAGCTGTCGTCTGCTTTTTTTAATGTGCTGGGCTGCATGAGAGGTGCAGAAGGAGGACAAAGATGGTAATACACATGTAGTATAAACAGAAATAGGGGAGGCAAGTTCCTTAACACTGTCTATTTCAGGAGTTTGATCCCTTCGTTGGCCAAATTAACATTTGTCCGTCCGTGTGTGGAAGATGAGGAGACACCGTGAACTTTCAAACGGTTGTTTGTAGGCTGCACTCCGCTCGCTTACAACGGTTTTATAGAGTTTTTGTGCAACCGGCGAGGAAGCAGTGTGAAGTCGTACGAAATGTGAGTTCACTCTAACTCGACCCTAAGGCCCAGCTCACATAGGACGACACGCGAAACGAGAAACGCGAAACAGGTAACGTCTCATGCGTGAGAACAAAAGTGGTAACAATGATTTAAACGGCAACGTGCACATAGGAGGTAACGACACGCCAGAAACGCGAAACGCGTGTGTGGACGTGAGGAGGCAAAGTGAACTTGCTCACTTTTCGTGTCGCGTTTCTTGTACTTTCCCGTGCAACTGCAGTGAAGCGTATTATTCTGCCACTGAGTTGTCGTAGAGATAACATTGACACAGCGTTCAAAGCTCTGACTATGGATGATTATAGAAAAAATGTTATAGAACTTGTGAGAGGCCGACCATTACTGTGGGACCCCACAAACCCAGACTACAAAAACAAAGACCAAAGAAAGCAAGTTTGGGACGAGATTGATGGTCAACTTAAACCACCAGCAGGTGAGTTTATTGTTCAATATTATAAAAACCAACTAAAATCAATAGTAGTAGACCTATTACTTTATAAGTCTATTGATCTGCCTGGCTGTCTGTTTGTTTGTCTGTCTGTCTGTCCATCTATCCATCCATTCATCTATCCATGCATCCATCCACATCCACCTCCACTTGTCTTTCCTTCCATCCATGCATTTATCCATTGATCTAATTGTCTCTCCATCCATCTATTCATCTATCCATCCATCCATCAAATTGTCTGTCTCTCCATCCATTCATGCATTTATCCATTGATCAAATTGTCTGTCCATCCATCTATCCATCCATCCAGCCTTCCATCCATCCATCAAATTGTCTGTCTCTCCATCCATCCATCCATCCATCCATCCATCCATCCATCCATCCATCCATCCATCCATCAAGGAAACAACAAAGGCAACACAAAAAAACGCATCCATGCAGAAATCATACTTATAACTGCTGAAGATAAGTAAATGTATGTTCAAAACATTGTTTTGTCTCAAAAATAATAATCCAATGATACTTTGAAAGATGGAAATTATCAGCCCTTTAACATTACATAGCTGATTTGTTTTCTTTCCTTTTTCTTTCTGCTGTAACTACTGGTGCATCTCATGTAAAACATTTCTGAAAACAAGATTATTCTGCCATTCTAACGAGCCGTTGGGGTTACTAAAGAAATCGGACAATGCCTCCCGAATATTCATGGCATCATCTGATGCTCTACCTCCGGACGCATTCAATGCAAGAGGTTGCAGCCCACTTGCTACGGTGTTGTCTCTGATCTCATAACTAATGCTAGATGTCCTATCCACCATGTGACCATCTCGACGGCGAATGAAGTTGTGGAGACCCACAGCTGCGTTTGTAATAAGAATGGCCTTATCTGGTTCAACTCGCATTGGCCGTTGAAAGGTCTCAAATTTGCTTGCCAATATTCCAAACGCGCATTCCACTGAACGACGAGCCCGTGAGTGTCTGTAGTTGTAGACCCTCCTTTTTGTATTAAGAGTTCTTGCAGCGAAAGGTTTCATCAGGTACGTTTTCAGCGGAAATGCTTCGTCTCCGATGATCATAAATGGAATCTCGACGTTCGATCCACTGATTTTGAAAGTTGTTTGGGGGATGTTCAACTTTCCCTCGTCAAGAAGGACAGATATGCGAGAAGAATTGTACACACCAGCATCACTAATCCGACCTTATTGACCACAGTCCACTCAGATGAAACATGAATCTGCGTCACACAGTGCCATAAGCACAATACTTGGAAATCCCTTGTAATTATAAAACAGAGAGCCACTGTTAATGGGGTTTTTCAGCGCAATATGTTTTCCATCTAAAGAACCAATAGTAAAAGGAAAGTCCCACAAGTCACCATACCGTTTTGCAATGTTTTGCCATTGCTCTTCTGTTGGAAACGGCAATTCAAGTGGCTGTAATACATCCCAGAGAACTTTACATGCAAATAAAACATGTTTACTTATTGAGTTTGCCGCCATGTGAAATGGTACACTCAATGAGGTAAAGGATCCCCCTGTAGCCAGATGTCTGAAATGAATTTTTAAAAAGACATAATAGAATTACATTCAAACATTAGTCATAATCCCTCCCCCCCTCCCCCTTCTCAGACTCCCACACGCAAAAATCAAATAATGTAATTATCAAATATCATCAAATTAACAACAAGAAAATATTTATTTTCTCTTCCCAGGTTCCAACGTGAATGCCAAAGCTACTTGGGATCAAATGTCTCGCAGATTTTCCAATGCCCTCAGGAGAAAAGACAAAAGGTCTGGGAGTGGAGCAGGTAACGACAAAGAGTGGAAATTGGAAAAGGATATGATGTTTCTGCTGCCTGTTAAACAACTGCGCAACACCTCCAACAACCTTCCAGAGACAGCTGTGGATATGCCCGTCAACTATGAGGATTGTCAAGACAGTCCCCAGTCTCAACCATACACGGAAATGGAAAATTCCAGGGAAGGTGTCAACAATGAGACAGCAATTGAGACTGGACAAGAAAACATGAATGCATATAGGCCTCATCTTCAGAAAAAACGAAAACGAGCAGAGACAAACGAGGATGACACAAGTACCATCATCAACATGATGAAACAGAGACAGATGGACAAGATGAACGAATCTCCCAGATTGAACTTTTTTCGTTCACTGATGCCAACCATTGATTCCTTCCATGAAGATCAGTTCATGAACTTACAAATTGACGTTATACAAGCTGTGCGGAAACAGAAACATGCTCGTCATCTTCTGACACACCACTACCAGCCGCCATCTCAATCCTCTGAGTCATCTGCGGATTCGTACTACAGCTATTCTGCTACTTCGCTGCCCGGATCCTTTATTGATCATGGGCAAGGAGCGGATTCTCATATTCTCAATAAATGAATTATTAGCAACAAAGCAATTACATGTAACTCTAAAAGTGTGAATGATGAAAAATAACAGAAGTAAAGTGTGCGTGTGTACAACTACATTGTATTGGTTCAATAACCCAGGCTTACAATATCATCTATTTTCTTTCTTTAAAATAAAAAAAAAGTATACTTAAAAAATACTGTTATTGCTATTGTTGTTTTGTTGCTGCTGCGGTTGTTGTTGTTGTTGTTCTTCTTCTTCATCTTCTTCCTCCAGCTGCTGCTGCTGCTGTTGTTGTTGTTGTAGTTGTTGTTGTTGATGATGATGATGATGATAAGTTAAGTTTAGCGATTTTTTTTACTCACCTGAGAGCCAAGACAAGTTTTTCTTCGGCTGATATTGGTTCCCGCCAATTACAACCCACAGGTTGTAAACGTGGCAGCACCAGTGACTTGAGTTCGTCATAGGTTTGATATGACATTCTTAAGTAATTAAAGAACAATGTCTCGTCCTTACGCTCCATCAATGAGCAGAAGGTTCTTTGAAATTCTCCTCTTGTCCCCCTTAACATAAAATGCTCACGGCATCAAATGACGCGTTTTCTCCTTTTTCTTATCTTTCTCAATAACACTAATGCAACCAGTGTGTCTTCATCTGAGGAATCCATTTTGTCAACTGGCCCACGTGAGAGCATGACTAGGCCTATGTGATGAGGTGACGTGTGGTGTGAGGCGTTTCGCGTTTCGGAGTTTCGCGTTTCTCGTTTCGCGTGTCGTCCTATGTGAGCTGGGCCTAAGACTAGTGAGCGACACAACTGGTGCATGCTAGACCTTAACTTACGGAAAGTTATTATATAAATACGACAAACACATACTTTAAATACATTGATTTTTCCCACTTTTGGCACAGTCCTGTCGACTCGAAATGTCACTTTACTTTGCTGCTGGAAGCCTTCCATTCATTTTAAAGCGGCAGCTTCTGAGTCTAACGGAAGGTGAAACAAAGCCTCCAAGCCACCATCTACCTCCTTGTATTCATATACATGGGCGTTCCACCACTACTACTATTCCTGTTGCACCCACTGGTGCTTAGGGCAGCAACAAAAGATCTCCAGCCCTGTCTGTCCTGGGCCATCTTTGCGAGAGTTCCCCAGAGTGATTGAAGGATTTCATCTTTGCCTCGATCGTTCTCCGCGAGATTGCATTGGGTCTGCCTCGCTTGCGCCGTCCATCCGGTGTCCACAGAAGTGCCGTTTTGGTGATTGAATTTGCTTCCTTTCGCAGCACGTGTCCAAGCCATATCCATCGTCTCTTCGTGATGATGTTGGCTATTTCTCCTTGCTTGCATCGCATTAGTAGATCCTGATTAGAAAGATGCGGAGAATCCTACGAAGACACGTGGTGTGGAAGGAAGACAACTTGGCAAGGTCATCCTCTGTCATTCACCAACACCCTGATCCATACAGGAGTGTGGATAGGACACAACTTTGGTACAGCCTGATTTTGGTGTTGATGCCGTATTGTGTCGATTTCCAAATGTTGTTCATACTTTGAAAGACAGCCCTTGCATTTCCCAGACTACTCTGGATGTCCTCCTTTGTGCCACCCTCTGGTCTTAATGCTACCAAGGTATTTCAATTTGTCGTGGTGAGGTTCTTGTCACCTACTTGCACTGGTGCAGGAGTGTCTACATTAAGGGTCATAATCTCTGTCTTCTTCTGGCTAATCCGAAGGCCTACCTTGCATCCAAAATTATGCAGTCTCTGCATCTTATCTTGCATGTGTTGGTGACTGTGTGACAGCAGCGCAAGGTCATCTGCAAAGTCCAAATCCTCTAGGTTGTCGAAGAGTGTCCATCTGATGCCTCTTGGTGCATCCTCGGTAGTTTTCCGCATAATCCAATCGATTACGAGGTTAAACAAAATTGTTGACATCACACATCCTTGCCGTATGCCATTTTTTACGTCAATGGATGCATCACTGTTTCAGACACTGCAACTGAAGTTCTTGTAAAAGCTTTTGATGAGTTCAACGAGCTTGCTGGGAATCCCATAGTGTCGAAGAATGCGCCATATTATACTCTCTCTGTGGATGCTGCCGAAGGCCTTTTCGAAGTCAACGAAGTTCACATAGAGCTGCCTTTGCCATTCTGAACACTGTTCTATGATGTTTCGGAGTGTGAAGATCTGGTCAGTGCATCCTTTCCTCTTTCGGAATCCGGCCTGTTCCTTTCTCAGTGTTGTCTTGTTCACAGCATCTGACATACGCTTCACAATGATCTTGGCAAGGATTTTGATGGGTAAAGAAAGGAGAGTAATACTGAGTGCTCCTTTCTTGGGTATTTTCACTATTCTGCCTTCATTCCAGCTCTTTGGTACTGCCTCTGGTTCCCAGAAAGTTGTGAACAGTGGCTGAAGAATGGTGGCTGACTGATCCGGATCTGCTTTGAACAGTCCTGCATTCAAGTTGTCTTTTCCTGGAGGTGTGCCATTTTTTAGGCTCTTTATTGCTGCCACTATCTCTTCTTTCTTTGGTGGATCTATGTTGATGTCAAGGTCTTCAGCAGAATCTTGTATGATTATTCTATCTTCAGGTGGTGGCCGGTTCAGTAATTCCTGAAAGTGCTCTGTCCAGCGTGTATCCTGTTCTCGTTCTGTAGTCAGTAGTTTCCCATTCTTGTCTTTAATTGGAACACTTGATCTTTCACCGTACTTGCCACAAATGCGCTCAGTGATCTTGTGGAGCTTACCGTGTTCTCCTCTTGCTGCTGCCTCCTCGGCATCTGCCGCTAGCTGCTCCGTGGCTTTTCTTTTATCGGTCTTTACTAGTCTTTTCACTTTCTTGTTTAACTCTGTGTAGCTATGTTGGTACCTCTCTTTCAGCCTTTCCGATTTCACTTGTAGGAGTTTCTTTTTCATGACTTTCCTCTCCTCGATCACATGCCATGTTCTTTGTTGGATCCACTCCTTGCTTTTCCCTTTCTCATTAAATCCGAGGCAGGCTACACTGCTCTCTGTGTACACTGTAGTTACTCTTTTCCACTCTGAATCGATTCCTCTTTCTTTAGGGTTGTTCTCAACAGACTCTCATAGAGCCTGGAATCGGTTCTTGACTTGTATATTGAAGGCATTTCTAACAATTGCATCTCTCAGTTTCTGAATATTAAAGTGTCTTTGCGTTGATGTCTTGATTCCCGTCTTGTTCAGTTTAATTTTGATAAGTGCTGCCACTAGATGGTGGTCGCTGGCCACGTCAGCTCCTCGTTTCACTTTCACACCTAGAAAGGATCGTCTCCACATACCGTTGATCATCAAATGGTCTATTTGGTTCTTGTCTCTTCCATTTGGAGAATCCCATGTGAGTTTGTGGATTTCTCTGTGTGTGAAAGAGTTTGTGTATTTCTCTGTGTGTGAAAAGGGTCCCTCCGATGACTAAGTTGTTCAAGGCACAAAAGTCTACAAGCCTTTCTCCATTGTCATTCCTTGTTCCAGTTCCATGTTTTCCCATTACTCTTTCACAATTTATATCATCTTTACCTACCTTAGCATTGAGGTCTCCCATAACAATGATGAGATCATGCTGTGGCGTCATGTCCGTTTCCCCCTGGAGTTGTTCATAAAAGTCATCTTTGTCTGTGTCGTCGTTTTCGTTAGTTGGTGCATAACATTGGATAACAGTGATGTCGGTGTGTCGTCCTTTCATCCTCATCCTCATCAGTCTGCTTTTGACTGGTTTCCACTCCAACGGGCATTTGTCCAGTCCTTTCTGTAGGATGATGGCTACCCCTTCATGATGTTGGTCATCCTCTCTTCCAGAGTAGAGAACGATTTCTCCAGTGGATGTTTTGATCCTTCTAGATCCAGTCCATCTGCTCTCACTTACACCCAGAATGTGTAGGTTGTAGCGCCTCATCTCTGATGTTACTTGTGCTAACTTACCCGATTCATACATTGTTCTAACATTCCAGTATCCAATCCTGGTCTTGGTCTTGGCGGTGTTCAGTTCCTCCTTCATCATGCTAGCAGTTTCCTTCGGCTTTCACTACTTGCATTCATACGAGTCGCGAGGTACTCAGAAGATCCATCACACCCAGAACGTTGGTTTTTCCATGTTCCTGTTTCCGTAACGATTTTTGTTTCTCCAAGTAAGGTCACCCCAAAAAGGATTCCAGGGCAGGGTTGTTAGCCCTACGCCCAACCCCCGAACCTGGAGGGCTGGTCTGTTGAATCTTGTCTGGTCCTTCCCCCGTGACCTGTCCAGCTTGCTTAAAGCTATCAGGGGCACGAGGCCTCCGCTGGCATAGCTCCTGGGATCATTGGAACACGCAAGCCACTCCCCCACGTCAAGGCATGAACAATTGGAGCGGTGGGCGTTGCACGAGGGAGGTAAAATAGCCTGGGAAGAAAAACTAAAAAATAAACGAAATGACCACTGCTGGTTGATAAGAAAATTGAAAACAGGTGATGAAGTTAAAGACCAAGTCAAAATTTAACAATCACGTTTTTGAGTCCACAGGCTATGCCTCGGTTGACATTTCCTCCAGATTCAGATCTAGATCTTTACCTATATCGAATATCATCAATTTAACTCTTCTTCTTGAAGCTAAATGCATTCGCTCACATCGTATCACTAGGCCTAGATGTCGACAAAACAGTAGTTACATTTGTGCGATCTATATCTAGATCTAGAACCTATCTACTGGGAGCCACACATGGCAGGTCAATTCAAAAGCTCTCAAAGGTAAACCTAGCCCATCATCGATTTGTTCAGTACTTTTTAAAAAAATGCATTCATGAATCTCAAATGTGTGCCAAAAGATGCCTTACCTACAGTTTTGAGGCTTCATTCTGGGTACAACAGGATAAAGTTGAATCCGAGCAAGACGCCATTGTTTTCCGTAATTAAAATTTAGTTAAGCAAAGCATCTGAGCAGAAATGACCGATTAAGGGCAAGGGCTTCCCCAAGCGGAAACGACGCGTTACGGGACTTCTCCCAGTGGAGGAATTCCTTCCCATTATTATTCGCTGCTCTGAACAGAAATTGGCAAACACGCGTCCCGTCGTGCACGTCTTGTGCCCTGTGATGCACCCTTCACCGCCCCGTGGTGCTTCCTTCAGCATGCTATCATGCAGCTATTGCATGCTATATATTGCAGTGATTTGGTGTCGAACCATGGCAAAAGCGGACTGCAGCTCTTTCCGAGACAATCCAGTTCCTATTTGTTCCACAGAATTTCGAGACTTGACTTCAGAGTTACACCATGGCTGTAAGTTTATTTCTTTTCATAACTGTCACCTACTTTAGTTTATGATTGTGTGCTCTGCATCTCTGATATCATTGTCTACTTCTCGGCTCACAGTACTTACCAGTAACATCATGAAAAATTCAGGTCGAGCCCAGTTCACTCTTTGACTTTGGAACTCATTTTTTCTCGGGACAACCAACCCGACTAGAAAAATGCAATGATGACTTTAAACTAGAACTTATCGGCAGATAATTTCATTGTAAAAAAAAGAAAGACTGATCTTTGTCACACATCATATAATTATATTATTGTTACTGACTTGACACCTTGAGTTAACACTTCGCTCCTTCTGCTGCAGTCCTGTAGCCGTGGTATTCAAACTACAGCCACCACACCGTTCAGTCAGTACTGACCGCTCGGCCACAATAGAGAAAACTGATTTGGACATATTTTGGTCAGGCAGTGCAATTTTTATGTTTTGCATTGTCTAAAACTGCCAAATTAGTTCTGTGAAAGATTATAACGAAATAGTTACAATAAAAATGCAAGTTCTTTATTTGTCCACAGAAACTCCTATTCAAACTTTCCTACATAATGAAACCATTGAAATATTTTCTACATTTTATACTGTTCACATAAAATGTTATACAAACGCATTCAGAATGAGTTATTATGTATGGCGCCTAGGAACTATCCAAAACGTGGTCAGTTTAATAACATTCCTACAATGAAATGTGACAGAACATCGTGGATAGAACTTTGGTGTCCATTGTCTAACAGGAATAAAAGTCCATGAACTATTGGACTTCACGAATCAACTTCCACCGCTGCTAATAATTGTAACATAAAGGTCCTTGCTAATAATTATCCTGATTGCTTTTTCAATAGTCTTTTTTTACTCTCAGTCTTCTGCAGGGTAAAAATACAGACCTGAACTGTCCTTTGCAGTAGCATGCTACATCATGTACCAACTTTTTTACATGTCGGTGGAGTAAAAAAAAGTTAATTTTTTGTTATTGTTGTTGTTTTTCTCTTCAGTACCCAGTACCATACACCGCCCCGGTCCCATTCACTCTGACTGCCGGATCTCAAATCATAATCAATGGATACGCTGCCCCTAGTGCTCAAAGGTTTCTTGTTGTTTTTTCATACGTGTATGCGAAATTAGATATAACCAGCTGCTCGAAATGAAGATCGTTACAAACATTCCTGCACCGAAATTGTACTCATCCTCTGATTCAAAGAGATTGATTTAGGGCTCACATTCTTTTGATGAGCTGTCAACTTTGAAGCATTTTACAACAAAAAATATCTTACAGATGTAATGAGACATGAACGCATTCCTCCTATTCCAAGGGCGTCTATTATTCGAACGAATTTGAAGGCAAATGAAAATTTAGAACAGTAAACGTCTTCACAGGCCATACAATGCCGAATCAAATCAATGTCACGATCACATCCTCTGTGTAAGACGACTCTTTGGAATCAGATCTAGGTAGGTTGTTTTGTTTTAGGACATTATTTTGAGTTTTTTTGTGTTTTTTTTTTATAATGCTAATGAGCTTTCGAGCATCCAAACTTTATACAAACATGAGCAAAACAATGCATTCAAACTTTAAAGGTGAAAGGCTGTCCCCGGTATGTCAGATCACGATAAGAATTTTCTTTTGAAGTTATATAGCAGAATGGCAATAGAACTGAGCAAAACAGTTGATGCAGATATTTGAAAAACTGATATGATATCAACGGGCGAACATTGGCGAGGAAAATGATAGAATAACATGTAGCTTGTCTGTCTTTTTGACAGGTTTCATTAGTATGTAAATCCTGATTTAATTTCGAGAGAAACCTAGGCCTCTGGCATTGCTACAAGTGCTGGTCACACGACATGGCGTTAGAAATACCCGTGACGTATTTTATGTCACGTAAGGTTGTCTGCTTAATGTTGATTGTTTGGGTTCCTACAGGAGAAAGTTCGGCTTTCTGATTCTCTTTGACATACAAGAAAAGGGCGCGTTCTTGTACTTTTACCAACACCATTTTTGGGGGCTTTAGCATCAAGATCGCCCCCCCCCCCCCATACATACACACACAGCTGACACTTACTTGAAACGCTTTCGTCTTACCAAACAGAGAAGTGCATCACGTGAGACATGAGATCACTATGGTTTTTTTTAAGAAACATTGTATAAGGCCAGTATGGGAAGGAATAACTCTTATAACTGATCCGAGATCTTTTGCGATCTATCTGAATAGATTACTGCCCCCGCACCCCTCGTGTTGTTTGCGTGTGTGTAAGGAAGGGGGGGGGGCGCACTTAAAGTATGTAATTATGAACGAATTGCAAGTGGGAAGAGCTACAAAATGCTTTCCTCTTCACAGCTTCAGCATTAACCTGTGTACTGGATGTAATTTCGATGACGGACAAGTAGCACTCCATTTCAACCCGAGGTTTTCGGAGAATGTAGTTGTGAGAAATTCCAAATTTACCAACTGGGGTGAGGAGGAAAGATGGGGTTTCCCCTTTCAGTCTGGAGCACCTTATGAGGTGAAATTCATTGTGACGAATGAGGCTTTCCAGGTGAACAAAATGTTGTCTAACAGTTAATATGCCAAGAAAATTTCTCAGCGCTCCTCAGTTTGTCAGTCAAATATAACCGAAATTATTCTATGAAATGACGCTGGAGAAATTACGAATTTGTAAAATGCTTTATATCATCGGTGTTGTCAGTCCAAGACGATTATTTTTTTAATTTTATCTATGTCTTGAGATTTTCAGGTAATTTAGTACATTATCTTAGAATTCTGGACAATGAAGTTAAATTATGGCATTATACTTTGTAGTTCGCAGGCTTAGAATCAGAGGGTTCCATCTGCAAAAACCCACTTTTGAGAAAAAAAAGTCTTGAAGTTCAGGGTTTCTATTTACAAGGTAAATGAAGATTTTACCATTCAGTTTTTAAATACCGTTATTCAAGAATGCTCATCTTGACATACAGAAAAAAAACTTCGCCAGCAGATAGAAAGTAGAAAGGGATCTGTCATAAAAATGCTTTACCAGTTCAGCCAACACTTGATTGATTTGTTCGGTTGACACCATTCCCATGCCAGTGCGGACATGTAAAACTAAACTAAAGTATTGTACAGAAACCCTCAAAAGCTTTGGGAGCTCACGTAGTCCAATCCTTCAAACAGGAAATTGACGAGCTCTTGGTTTCATTTCAACTCTCTTCGTATTCCCCCATCGTTAGGTTAATTTTTAACCAGATCCTTGAATTCTAAATGGCAATATTTCTTTTTTATCTGCAGATATACGTCAATAATGCGCTCTTCACGGGCTACAGACACCGAATGGCTACGAAAGAAGTCCACTTTTTGTACACCAAGGGAGAAACCTCAATCAATTATGTAAACTTAAATGTAAAATGATTTACTGTATTATCCAAAATGTTTTGGCTTTTTTTTTTTTTTCAATATTTTCCATGCTCAACATGAGTCCTCTTTGAAAATTTCAGACAAAAAAGAAAAGAGGTCATTTTTCTTTGGTAAGATAATGGGCTAGTATAATGATTTTGTTACCATTTAATTCATAGAGCAGTGATGTATAAAAGTATTTTATCTTTAAGGATAAATTATAGTTTTTGGTTAATTTCTATTTTTAAAACAACTAATGCAAAAAGGCTAGAGAAAAATTAATATTCATTTGACATGAGATATTTTTCACTATCTCCAACATTTTCAAGATTTTTTTTACCATTGCTAGATGAGTTACCCGGCGTTGCCCGGGATGAACCTGTACTCCCGCTCTCTCTCTCTCTTTGTAGGGGCCTACTGATCTATAGTCTTTGCTCCAGACCTCATGCACGCTAAGGCAATGCGCACCAAACTGAACGCACATCAAACAAAACCCCTTTTGTGGCTGGGCTTATCAATGGGAGCACAAAAAACATCTCTATATTATTTTACATTTTAACAACTTTGATTGCAGGAAACTTGAAAACACACACTCGGTCCATACAAAAACGACTGAGTTTGATTAGTTGACACCTTCAGAAAATTAATTGTATAATTTTTTAAACTGTGGTTCATTGCAAGCAAAAAAAAAAAAGGGGGGGGGGGCAATTGCACCGCAATGAATTACCCCGGCCATTTTTTTTTCATAATAAGACTATTATTATTATAATCATTATTTCTTTCGTGTTGAGTTTGCAGTCTACGTGGGGAGGGGGGGGGGGTACATACTTCACCTTTTTCTACAAATTTGTTGTCTCTTTATTTTGATGCACTTCTGTTTAGTGTACTTGCGATAGATCAAAAGCTGTATCAAGTCGATTTACACTGCCGTGGTTCTCAACCCTTTTCAGGCTATCGCCCCCTCGTGCTCCACATTTTCTTTCATCCCCCCCCCCCCATGACCTTACCCCACCCTAACATGCAACCAAAGGTGCAAGGACTGGATATAAATTATGTTAGGTTTTCAAAGCTTTTTAATGACACTTGACTTGCTGATCATTCGAATATCTTAAACAAAAATGAAAAATGTATTTCATCAAATGCATCAACCATTGGCTTTTCCTGTTCATAAAACCCGTGTGCATGTATTAAAAATCGGTGACTTTCTCGTGGCCAGTATGCTGTGATCAGGCATATAATGTGGGTGTTTGTGAGAAGCAAACATAGATCGCCCCTCTCACACACCAATAGACTGGTTCTCCGTTTTTGAGATGTTTTTCATGCTGCTGTCGATCCTTTTCCTTTAAAATCGAAAGACATGTAGATAAAGTCATAAAAGTTATAAAATCAGCTAGACAACAGTTGGGCAACCTTGGAATCCCACCCATGGATGGAGACGAGGATCTTGCAGAGGTTGACTGCTGCCCTCCATGGGAAAGACAACGCTTTCCCCTGGCCAAAGACACCATTTATGGCATCACCTCCAAGACCAATCAGTCCACTGCAGAGCTGCAATCACTGACACAGGAAATGCTGGACAGCTCCTATCCACAAAACAGCTGGATCCGGGTATTCACGGACGGGTCAGCACAAGAAGCCGTAAGAGATGGAGGAGGTGGTGTATACATCCAATGGACTAATGGGGAAGAATCAGAACTGTCAGTGCCCACGGGGAAATATTCTACCAACTACAGAGCAGAGACAGAAGCCATGCTGGAAGCTGCGCTGGACTTACAAGGCCGAGACATATACAACAAAAAAATTGTCATTCTCACAGATGCTAGGTCAGTCCTGTAGGCCCTTCAGAGTTCACATGATTATCATCAAAACAAACTCACCTCTGCCTTGGTGGAGTTATGCCAATCCACACAGCAAGCAACGTGGTTCTCCAGTGGATCCCTGGCCACTGTAACATCATCGGAAATGATAAGGCAGACACTCTGGCAAAAAAATGGCGCAAACTTCCCTCAAGTCAGAGAAAACATAACAGTCTCAGAAGCCAAAAGTCACATTTAGGCAGCCTTGAAATCCAACTGGAAACAAAATCATCCAAGCCGATGCGATACACTTGCTCAGCAGAAAGGAGCAAACTATCATTTTTAGGCTGAGAACTGGACATAACAGACTCCGGCAGCACCTTTACAAAAAATTCAGGGTTGGAGAAACTGAGACATGCCCATGTGGAGACTGCCCAGAGAATGCAGAACATGTCCTCCAACAATGCCCCCTATACAGACAACAGAGGGAAAACAGCTGGACCCGAGGTGCGGCACTACACACTAAGCTATATGGGACAGCGGAGGAACTCAGGAGCACAGCATCCTTCAAAGGCTACTGGCCTCCTGATATAAATAATCTGACACGAAGAATGCAGAAGAAGAAGAAGTAGATAAAGGCCACTGGAGATAGAAGGAACGTCCTTCTGGAGGGAAGAATAGATGTTCTTGTGTTTTATCCTGAAAACTTTGTAGCCCTCCAGTTTGAAAATGACTTGGCTTTGGATACAGCGCTGGAAATCTAGCAAATATTTCTCTTGCAAGTGCCTGGATGTCATAGGTACATCGTAACCATTAGAGTTCAAAACCAGTTCAGGGATACATAGATCTTGCCGATCTTGAAATGTCCCGCGCCTATGTCTTTGCCAGGTTGACTGAAGTGAACGATTCACCCTCCCGTTTTTCCACAACTCCAGCTTGAAGGAGAAAGAGGACAGGATATAATTTGCCCAAACTTGATTGGTCTTGTTACCGTTCAAGTTCATTTCATTAAATTTGCCAATAATTTTTAAAATAAAGGCAGCTTCTGTCTCCTTTCTCTAGGCTGGCATGCCGAGTTCTGTTGCTAAAATATAAAAAAAAAATGATTCAAACAGCTCCAAAAAAGCGTCGGAGGCAGTTACTCATCAATGAGGAATGGACCACTATAGACAGAAATAGTCGTTCAAATTTTTCATCGTTCTCAATGTGGGCGACGAGAAGGCCAGGCACCTCTATTTTCACGAAGTCTATGAAGTTTTCATGCCATCCCATCATTGATGGGTGCTCTATCTGTTGCAACTGTACTTAGGTTGGTCATCGGTACGGCCTTCTCTCTAAAGTACTCCTTCCCCAGTTATAATAATAATAATAATGGATGGCATTTATATAGCGCATATCCATTAAAAATGCTCTACGCGCTTTACAGAAGCGACATGTCAAAATACATGGGTAAAACAATCACAAAAAATCAAACATGGTACTCTTAATTAAAATAGAAGGGGCATAACAGAAACACCCTAATAAAAGCTCACACACACAACTACAATTAATACACACATACAACGCCCACACACCCACATGGGCGGGCGCACATGCACAGATGCCAAGCTTGGATTGGTGTACATTTTACTCACTGCTCAAAGTATGATGAAAATAAAATTGTTTTGAGTTGTTTCTTGAACGTTTCCAAATTCTCGGCTTCTCTAGTGGATTTCGGAAGCTTATTCCACATGAGTGGGGCAAAATATGAGAAAGAGCGCTGGCCGTACGCCTTATAATTTACTTTAGGTTTAAGAAGTTATCATTTAGATCCACTAGTAATTTACTGAATGGTCAAGGAAATTGAATACACGGGATTTGTTCACTAATAAGGGCATAAAAGGTTTATACTAAAAAGAACGCGAAATTTGGCCAGAATATTGTGCTAAACCGTAATGCCTACTTAGGAAAATATTAATTCCCCCCCCCCCTCATGTTTTTGCCCTCTGTCGCCCCTTTTGACGTTTTCGCCCCCTGATATTCAAAATTGCCCCCAGGGACACGATATCCCCCCTCCCTTTGAGAACCAACGCCATAAGTGTACTTAGACTAATTCTTTAGGATATGATTCCTACACGAGACAGCACAAGAATGTGAAGATTAAATAATAATATAAGGAAAACAAAATGTAGAAGCACGGTGTGCACGGCCGAAGATGAACTATAATTTCACTTTTAAACAAAAAAAGAAAGGAGTGATCTGCCACTGTCAACCCATTGCTGGCCACCATTGCCTCCACTAACAAAAATTTAGTAACGAAGTCTTTATTGGCAGACATCTGCATTCCCAGACATTTGCAGATATGGGTTTCTTAGGTTTGTGATTTTTTAAAAAAGAATTCCTTCACCATATAACAGGGTCTGCGGTAGCATTGTGACTGGCATCTTCGCCCATTAACTGGGAGACGGTGGTTCGATTCCCCGCCGGGAAGAGTTTCTTCCGCCAGCACTGCTCATTATTATAATACGTTCTATTTTCAGCATTTTGCAAAATCGACGTCATTTCTTATTTGCCCCACATTGCTTCCTTTATTCAGTCCCATTCATTGAACGACACAACTGCTCTTTAGAAATATAAATGTAATCAACTTTTAAACATGGAAATCCTTTTTTTTTCAGTAGCATGAACTGAAAATTTCATCTCTTTTTTCGGTAACTTAGATCTGTCCTGTATTTACTTAAATATAATACATCTGCTTAAGGTATTTGTAAGTTTTGTTGTATGACTTCTTTGTTTGTATGTTGTTTGGACTTTTTATTCATTTTTATTTGTTCTGTCTGTCTTTCTATATCGCTCTTTCAGTGTGTGTGTGTGTATGTGTGTGTGTGTGTGTGGGTGGGTGGGTGGTGTGTGTGTGTGTGTGTGTGACATTGAGCATGTGAATGTTCGATCCATGATTTTAAAAAAGTTTTTGTTTTCATTTTTTTGTTCTTAAGTTTTTCGTGATCTCCATTAGATAGATTCCATCGATGTTATTCCAACAAAAAAACAAACAAACAAACAAAATATAGTCAAACAGATAAAGTGATATTGAAAACAATACAAGATCTGGCCGTTTGAACGAACCCCAGTAATTCTCTGGGTATGGAATTGCCAGTTGTATTATTCACAAAGAGACAAGTGAAAAATATTCTTAATCAAAGAAAGATGTCAGTCCAGCAGATACCTTCATCACACCAATTTCACTCGATGTCAGTGTAGCCTAGGAGATTCATCATTCACGTATCTACTGCGTGCCGCGCATTATGCATGTTTCTAATGAATCCTGTTACTGGATTTCATGGTAAGACTTTGTCACATTTTATCTGGTGGAATACTGGACTGGTGAAAGGGACTCAGGGAGGGAAAGTCCACAGTTCAGGGGGCGCAATATCTTCATTAACCCGATCGCTGGCAAGCATCGCTGCTCCACTGTACGTGAGGGAGAGAACATAGAGCACGCTTCAAGCACAAGAAAGTTAGCGCCTTCAGACAAGCGAAGTTTAAGAAAGCGCCTGTTGCTGCCGTGGTTGCACATAGATGAAGCTCGGAAAAGCAAGCGCTTCACCAGTCACAACACCCTCTAGTGTTTTAAGATGGGTGTCGACATCCATTATATTGCACCAGAGGGTCGAAAAGTGAAGGAACTGCACACTGCATGACACAGCGAGTCGCTTCAAAGCCTGAAAAAGAATCCACTTTCAGTTTTTCAAAACACTCTTGACTTTACAAGCGGCAATCTACGCAGCAAGTTTTATAAGTGAAGTGCTAGTTTTCTCTCCCTTGAAAGGTTTTCTATGTTCTCTCCCTGATGATAGTTGTAATTCTACTCTTGTATAAATCACGAGCACAGGACCACCCTATTCCGCTACAGCTCAAAATCTACACTTTCTGCCATCTTTCATGCAACCAATCCTGCAGTCAACAATATGTGTTTTGACCTGCTGTGTTTCGACAAGCCAATAAACAAAACCCGGCGTTTCACAAATGAAACATTAAATTTTTATTTGCCACAGCAATAAGAAATCCCCTAACGGAGACAATACCAAAAAAAAAATACATCGCACTCTCTCGTGAACTTTGCTCAGCGGTTATTGTTGCTACGCATTCGAGAAATTAAAATAAGTGATTCAAAAAGTAAACAAAAAATAGTGGCACGGGGACTCCAGCACACACTACCCTACCTAGCACAGATGTGCCGTGTGACTATGTGGTTGCGAGGGCACTTTTCCCATGACATGGACGACCCTAAGTCTAATACACTAAGTACCAGTTGCCCCTTAAGATCTGAGGAAGTAGGTTCTAATCCGTATGTTTTGTCCGGCCTACCCCCGACCAAACTCCACCCCAACTCTCAGTCCCTCAGTGGCGCCTTAAGGGAGGAAATCTCGCCAGACCCTAAGCTTTACAGACTAGTTGGGCATGACTAGCCGTGCGAGTACCTTGGTCGACCGCCGACCTCGACGCTACATGGAAGCAGGAGCCAGTGACCACCCAGGTTTCCCCAAAGTGGCTGTCTGTACTACAAATAAATTTGGGTTTTTCTTATATGACACAGAATTCATACGTTGTCTGCTGTTATGGGTTTGACCTCATTATGCATAAACTCAGATATGAAATCCATCCTTTTATTAAAACCTCTAAAAACATCTTGTTTTAATTCAAACGTTTATGCTTATTAATATTTCTTAAGATAAATGTCTCTCAATACGGCATAGCTCATAATTTTGCATTCTCAAAAAGTCTATACCTCCATCACATGATTATCGTCCTTTGCCCTTGACATTAATCTTAGTTTTTCCTACAAAACCGAGGCAGAAGTGGGAATCGATACCCTTATATATTCTCATTGAAGAGAATGTCACAACGAATTGAATACTTTCTCTTATTTTCTCGAAAATGTGAAACTTTTCACTTTCATTTACATTTTCTTCCTCTGGTTTACAAGTTTGAATAAAAATAAAATAGGTCTAACAAAACATTAAAGTAATTTCATAATAGTTTTATGTCTGACAGTATAAGAGAGTCCTTATTTAGGATTGTAAATTCGATACCAAATAGACACGTCCATTATCAAAAGAGATGACCTGACCACCCTTACCACTAAAAATTCCATAACTTGTAAATTATGGTAGACCTCGTCGGTGGCGTGGCCAAACTGCCTATTTCATGAAAACAAAATTTTACAGTAGAAGGGAACAATTTCTCGGACTTGTCAGACCTCACCACCCTTAACACTAAAAATCCTATAACCTCTAAATTATGATATATAACGTCGATGTCATGGTCAAACCATTTACCTTGTGGAAACAAAATTTTACGAAAGACTCGTCAGACTTATCGGACTTGCGGAACAGATTTCTCAGACTTGCCGAACATTTGCAATGGACTTGTCGAACTTGTCGAACCTGTGCCACAGACTTTTTGAATTTGTCGGACTTGCTAACAATGTCGTACTTTTCAGATTAGTTCAGAGCATGGGCTTGTTCAATTTGTCAGATTTATGCCATGGGGTGGTTTTACTTGTGGGGCGGACTTGTTGGACTTGTGCGGCAGACTTGTTCGACTTGTGTGGTGGACTTGTCATACTTGTCGAACCTGTCGAACCTGTGATCCAGACTTGTTGGACTTGTTGGATTTCTGCAGCGAACCTGTCTGACTTATTCTGCGGATTTGTCAGACTTGTAAGGCAGACTTGTCAGCCTCATCAGTCTTGTGCCCCTGGCTTGTCGGACTTATGCAGCGGACCTCTTGGCTAGTGCTGCGGATTTATTGGGCATCTGCACTGGACTTATCAGATATGTTGAACTTGGCAAACTTGTTCGCCGAACTTTGTTGGACTTGTGCGGCGGATTTTCACATTTGTCATAATTGTGCAGCTGGCATGGGTTTGTGCAATGGACTTAGCGGACTTCCCGAACCTGTGCAATGGACTTCTCGAACTTGTGTGGATGACTTTTGGATTTGTCATACTTGTTGAACCTGTTCGACAGGCTTGTTGGACTTGACAAACTTGTCAGACTTATGTAGTGGACTTGTCAGATTTTGCGGATGACCTGTCGGATTTGTCGAATTTGTGTGACGTACTTGTTGGATTATGCGACGAACTTGTCGGACTTGTCAGACTATTTTCGGCCAGCTTGTCAGACTTGAGTGTTGGGCTTGTCAGACTTTTCACGGCCAACTTGTTGGATTTGTGCGCTGGACTTGTCCGACTTTTTTCGGCCAATTTGTTGGACTTGTGCCTCAAACTTGTGGGATTTTGTCAGCCAACTTCTTGGGCTTGTGCGTCAGACTTCTCAGATTATTATTTTTTTTTCTAGGCCAACTTCTTGAACTTGTGCATCAGACTTGTCAGATTTTTGGGGCCAATTTGTTGAATTTGTGTGTTGAACGTCGGATTTTTTTAGCCAATTTCTTTGATTTGCATATCGGACATCAAATTTTTTTGACCAACTTCTTCGACTTGTTACTCAGACCTGCGGGATTTTTTTGGCCAACTTCTTGAACTTGTGCGTCGGACTTGTCGGATTTTTTTGGCCATCTTCTTGGATTTGCACATCGGACTCGTTTGGCCAATTTGTTGGACTTATGCGTCGGACTTGTCAAAATTTTTTGGCCAACTTATTGGACTTGTTCGTCAGACTTGTCAAAATTTTTGGGCCAACTTGTTGACTTGTGTGTCAGACTAGTTGCAATTTTTTTTGCCAACTTGTTGAACTTTGTGTGTTGGACTAGTTGGAATTTTGCAGTTGACTTCATGGACTTGTCCATCAGACTTGTCGGAATTTTTTTGGCCAACTGGTTGGACTTGTGCGTCTGGCTAACAGACTTTTTCGGCCAACTAGTTTAATTTGTTTGTCGGACTATTTGGAATTTTTTGGCTGACCGGTTGGACTTGCGCGTTGGATTGTCATAATTCTTCGGCCAACTTATCTGAATTTTTTGGTCAACTTACTGGACTTCTGTGTCAGACTTGTCAGACTTTTTTCGTCCAACTTGTTTGATTCGTGCATCAGATTGATCAAAGTTTTCTTGGTCAGCTTGTCGGACTTTTGTGTCAGACTTATTGGAAATTTTTGGGCAAACTTGTTGGATTTATGGGTCGGACTTGTCAAAATTTTTTGGACAACTTGTTGGACTCGAGCGTCAGACTTATCGGTCTTTTTCGGCCAACTTGTTGGACTTTTGCATCAGGCTTGTGAAAATTTTTTGGCCAACTTGTCGGACTTGTGTGTCAGACATTTCAGAATTTTCAGCCAAGTTACTGGACTTGTGTGTCAGAGTCGTTAGACTTTTTTTGGCCAACTTGCTGAATTTGTGCATTAGACTTGCTTGAACTTTTTGGCCAACTTGTTAGATTTTGCGCCAGACGTGTCAAAATTTTTTGGCCAACTTGTCGGACTTGTGCGTCAGACTAATCAGAATTTTTTGGCCAACTTGTTGGACTTGTGCATCAGACATGTCAGAGTTTTTGGCTAACTTGTCAGACTTTTTGCGACCAACTTGTCAGACTTGTGTGTTTGAATTGTCGGGCTTCTTCCGGCCAATTTGTTTGATTTGCGTGTCGCACTTGTCGTATTTTTTTTATCAAATTCATTGGACTTGTGCCTCGGGCTTGTCACATATTTTTGGCCAATTTCTTGAACTTTTGCATTGGACTTGTCAGATGTTTTGTCCAACTTTTGGACTTGTGCATTCGATTTGTCGGAATTTTATCGACCAACTTGTTGGACTTGCTTGTCTGACTTGTCTGTCCTTTTGTGCCAACTTGTTGGGCTTGTGCCTCAAACTTGTGAAACTTTTTTTGCCAACTTATTGGACTTGTGTGTCAGACTTGTTGGACATTTTTAGCCAACTTGTTGGATTTTTGTGTTAGACTTGTCAGACTTTCTTCAGCCAACTTGATGGGTTTGTGTATTGGGCTTGTCAGACTTTTTTCAGCTAGCTCCTTGGACATGTGTTAGACTTGTTGGAATTTTTTCAGCCAACTTGTTGGACTTGTGCGTCAAACTTGTCGGATTTTTGGGGCCAACTTCTTGGACTTGCGCATCGGACTTGTTGAATATTTTCGAGAAACTTCTTGGACTTGTCCATCGGATTTGTCAGATTTATCGGCCACTTGTTGGGCTCATAGTGCAGACTTGTCGGACTTTTTCGGCCAACTTCTTTAACTTTTGCATCGGACTTGTCAGAATTTTTGGCCAACTTACTGGACTTGTGCGTTTGACTAGTCGGAATTTTTTGATCAATTTGTTGGACTTGCCCATCTGTCTTGTATGTTTTTTTTTGGCCAACTTGTTGGTCTTGGACATCAAACTTGTCAAACTTTTTTTGCCAACTTATCGGACTTGTGTGTCAGATTTTTCGGACATTTTTGGCCAACTTGTTGGATTTGTGCATTAGACTTGTCAAAAGTTTTTTGGCCAACTTCTTGTACTTGTGCGTCAAACTTATCAGAATTTTCGGCCAATTTGTTGGACTTGTCGGATTTTTTGGCAAACTTCTTGGACTTGTGCATCAGACTTGACGGATTTTTTTGGCCAACTTGTTAAACATGTGCGTCAGTCTTGTCGGATTTTTTGGCCAATTTCTCAGACTTATGCGTTTGTCTTGTCGGAATATTTTCGACCAACATGTTGGACTTGTGCGTCAGACTTGTCAAATTTTTTGGCCAATTAATCGGACTTGTGCATCAGACTTGTCAAACTTTTATGGCCAACTTGTCAGATTTGTCGGACATTTTTGGCCAAATTGTTGGATTTGTGTGTTAGACTTGTCACAATTTTTTGGCCAACTTGTCGGACTTGTGTGTCAAACTTGTCGGAATTTTTCTGCCAATTTTTGGACTTGTGTGTCAGACCTG
Organism: Onchidella celtica; assembly: GCA_963931925.1. NCBI lineage: Eukaryota > Metazoa > Mollusca > Gastropoda > Systellommatophora > Onchidiidae > Onchidella > Onchidella celtica. The sequence goes on along the minus strand of OZ007575.1, from coordinate 38,251,927 downwards.
TCATAAGTTTTTTGGCCAACTTGTTGGATTTGCGCATCAGACTTGTCAAAACATTTCTGCCAACTTGTTGGACTTGTGTGTCAGAATTGACGGAATTTTTCATCCAACTTGTTGACCTTGTCGGAATTTTGTGGTTAACTTATTGGAGTTGTGCATCAGACTTGTCAGAATTTGTTGGACTTGTGCCTCAGATTGACAGAATTTTTCGGCCAGCTAGTTTGATTTGTGTGTCAGACTATTCGGAATTTTTTGGCCAACTGGTTGGATTTGTGCGTTGGATTGTCATAATTCTTCGGCCAACTTCTTGGACCTGTGGGTCGAACTTGTCTGAATTTTTTGGTCGACTTACTGGACTTATATATGTTAGACTTGTCAGACCTTTCTCGTCCAACTTGTTCGATTTGTGAACGTTTTTTGGCCAACTTATTGGACTTGTGCGTCAGACTTATTAGACTTTTTTTGGCCAATATTTTTGATTTATGCGTCAGTCTTGTCAAAATATTTTGGCCAACTGGTCAGACTTGTGCGTCAGAATTGTCAGACTGTTTCGGCCAACTTGTGCTTGTCAAACTTTTTTGGTCAACTTATCGGACTTGTTCATCAGACATGTCAAAATTTTGTGGCAAATTGTTGGATTTGTGTGTCACACTTGTCAAAATTTTTTGGCCAACTGGTTGGACTTGTGCCACAGACTTGTTAAATTATTATTGGGCAAATTGTTGGACGTTTGCGTCAGACTTGCCAAAATTTTTTAGTGAGTTTGTCGGACTTGTTGGAATTTTTCAGCCAACTTATTGGACTTGTGCGTCAGGCTGATCAGAATTTTTCTCCCAACTTGTTCAATTTGTTTGTCAGACTTGTCAATATTGTTTGGCCAACTTGTCGTACTTCTGGGTCAGACTTGTCGGAATTTTTTGGCCAACTTGTTGGACATGTCAAAATTTTTTATCCAAATTATCGGACTTCTGAGTCAGACTTATCAGACTTTTTTTGGCCAACTTGTTGGACTTGTGTGTCAGACTTGTCAAAATTTTTTGGCCAGCCTGCCAACTTGTGTGGCAGATTTGTTGGACTTACGCTAACATTAAAACAAAAACTTGCAGTTCTACAAGGTGACAAAGGGACGTCTAAAATAGCCGGCTTTATGCGTTGATCGTGTGTGTGTGTTTGTTTGTGTCCTGATTTTAGATCTAGTTCATCCACTGAAAAGGTCATGAATTGAGGATTTGCTTTTGGGGATCCTGGCCTGACCAGTTAACGTAATTAATATTTATCCTAACACTAACCCTAATAAAAGCTTGCAATTCTAATGGGTGCCTTGTTGGAATTTTTCGGCCAACTTGTTGGACTTGTGCGTTGGGCCTGTCGGACTTTTTCGGCCAACTTGTTAGACTTGTGCGTTGGACTTATCGGAATTTTTCAGCCAACTTGTTGGACTCGTGCATCGTAGCCTATTTGTCAGACTTGTGTGGCAGATTTGTTGGACTTACGCTAACATTAAAACAAAAACTTGCAGTTCTACAAGGTGACAAAGGGACGTCTAAAATAGCCGGCTTTATGCGTTGATCGTGTGTGTGTGTTTGTTTGTGTCCTGATTTTAGATCTAGTTCATCCACTGAAAAGGTCATGAATTGAGGATTTGCTTTTGGGGATCCTGGCCTGACCAGTTAACGTAATTAATATTTATCCTAACACTAACCCTAATAAAAGCTTGCAATTCTAATGGGTGAAAAGAAGGCGTTTAAAATAGTAAGATGTTTGCGTTATTTATGTGTGTGTCTGTATGTGTCTGTCATCGGTCTGGGTGTCTCTCGACTTTTTCTCCGTCTCTCTCTCTCACCCTCTCTCTCTATCTCTCATCTCTCTGTCCTGCTTCCTATTCTGGCGCGCTCTCTCTCTCTAATCTGTCTTATTGTGTCTGTACAGGGTGTATGTTGTCGGTGTGTCTCTTTATCCTTCTTTCCCCCTCCCCGCCCAGCTCTTTCTCCTTCCCTCCTCTGTTTCCTTATGCAGACCCCGTCTCTCCTCCTTCCTCTTACACTACCCCTCTGTGTGTGTATGTAAGTGTGTGTGTGTGGGGGGGGGGGCGGGACGGTGGAGAGGCTACACCCAGGCCTTCTTTTGTCTTCTTGCTGATGCCACCGTCGTTCCTGAAATAGTTACATTAATTTTGTGTTTATGTTGATATGTATTTTTGCCGTTGTTGTTTGTCGCTGCTAATCACAAACATATTAGCGCTCTATGTGTGCAGGTCCGTTTCTGTGTAGTTGTATGAATGTGTATCAAGTTGGGGTGGGGGTGCCGACATTCATTTACACCCGTAGATGGTCTTTCCAGAGGACATCGTAGATCACCCTGTTCATTAACCAGCGGGAGGGAGCATGGGCTTGTGGGGTGACCAAATGCAAACAGCAGCAATATGGGGATAGGGCGTAGGTGTTGTTGCAAAGACATCTACATCAATGTGTCTCTCTCTCCCTCCCCCCCCCCACCCCCCCAATCCCAACTTATTCCTGCATTATTCCAAATCGAATTGACACTTTTTTTTTTTGTTGAAACCAGAACTTTCGTTTTCTTGTTTGTTTGTTGATCATTAATAATATATTATTTCATATTTTCTTCTTCTTCTTCTTATTTTTTATCTCTATCTTTGCCACTACTTTCAAGCCTTTTCTCAGTAATAAAAAATCATAATGACCATGTTCCTTATTAATATTGTCTCCAGCTAAGAAATCATTTTAGAAAACTGTCCGCGGTCACTGAAAATGCCCGCAAAGATAATTATGTAACTATTACGTCACCTTATCCAAATTTTTGTATACACTATATATTCTCTAGCAAAGTAGGCCTACCACAATTTATCTGTCAGTTTCAAATGATATATTTTTTATCTTGATAACAGGCTATAACCTCTCATTATTGTGAAACTGGTATGGTTATCCTTTTTTTTCCTTTGTAGTCTGGGCTTGATGACGTATGAATAGTGTAGTCGCAATAATTGTTATTATACACTTATAATATAGGCCTATCTATATTTATATCTATATTATATCTAGATCTCTCTCCTCTCTCTCTCTCTCTATTATTAACACTGGAGCTTTTTTAGCTGGCCAGTGTTATTTTGGATGCACCTTCATCTCAAAGATTACGTTTTATGCCTCGAAACACACATATGAAAAAATTATTCAAATAACAATCATGTCATTCACTTTTCAGTATTATTTTTTGTTTTTAAGCCGTTATCGCTCTTTTCTATACGAAATTCATTTAGTTCATTATCATACCGTTCTTGCAGGGAAAAGATTAATTTTTAACTAACAGGAAGTGACATCAAAATACTTTAGTTGCTGCTATTGGAACTGTTGGAGATACGAGGATAAAACGCAGACTAGGGCCGAACATTACCGTTGCTATTATTACTGAATTCTTTTTCCAGTTTCACATGTGCATGAAAGTAAATGATTCCAGCTCATGGTGCATTTTTTTTTCTAAGGAGTAAGACAGACTAAACTGAACAGGTAAAAACATCTGACTTTTTATCAAGCGGTGGGATAGGCCCTAATTGATATCTCGACTGAGTCTAATCTATCTAGATCTAGATCTAGATCTCTAGATCTATTGAATTAGGTTAAATTGTACTGCTGCATTTTAAAACCATTCAGAGTGTTTTCTATGTATTTAAGAAGCTGAAATAAATGAAATGTGTAGACTTCAGCAAGCTGCAATGTTAAGAGCAAGATTTGTAGACCTAGTCTAGATCTAGATATATCTAGCTCTAGATCTAGAGATATCTAGTCTAGATCTAGAGATATCTAGTCTAGAATCTAGATCTATCTGAAATTATTTAAACAGTTTTTCTTCAGAATATTGAACAACTGTTAAAACTTTTATTGTGTTTTCAGATAAATGGAATCATCCCACTGATTGGAAAGGACAGGTGTTAAAGGCTGATAGCTGAGAGACATCCTTCAGCATGGTAGGTGCATGAGTCAATCCCAGAGATGGGTGAAGAATACATTACATAAAAAGTGAACATCACTTGTCTATAGCTCCTTTCTGTGGTAACTCGCTCAGCCCCGATCCCTAAGAGTAAGACTCTCAAAATTTTCTGTCTTTGCCTCAGGATTTTTACTAGATTTCAAAAATTCGGAAAAATATTTATTTCCTATTATTGCTATCGGTAAAATTTGACACTAATATTAGATCTATTTGTCATTTATTAAAATAAATTTATTATATTAACACAGATTTTTTTTGCCTTCATCCATGGGATAGTTTTATCTATGCAGGTAGGCCTACAGTTAATGTTTTTATTTAATTTTTGTGGCATTTGATTGTTTTAAGTAAAGCATCACAGTAATGATTTTGCAGCTTGCAATTTATTTATATATTGATGAACTTAGTGACAAAGCCCGAATTTTCTTTCAGTCGAAGTTAAAATCAGAATGTGTGAAGGTGGTTGTGCGATGCCGACCTATGATGGAAAAGGAAATACAACAGGGTCATGAAAGGTAACTTGTTTATAATTATATTGCACTGGTAAAAATTTCTAATATTACTAGATGAAGTTCCCGGCATTATCCGGGATAAACCTGTGAACCCGCCGTTCCATCTCTCTCTCTCTTTTAGGCCCAGAAAGCTTCCATAATTATTCTACAGTCTTACTACAGATTTCATGCACACCAGAACGCACTCATTTCTGGTAGGGAAATTGCCCGCACCGAACTGAACGCATATTAACCCATACCCCGTGCGCTACCCGTAAAGCCCGCTGCCCGGTCAGTGACCTTACTCACGGAGAATCTTATCTGGGGTCACTGACCCGTGCCGCTAGACGATGACCACATATGCTGTCCGCGTGGTTCGGTTTTTATTGATCGGTATGAAAACATTCGCTGCTATGCCTTATCACGCTTGATAATGAATTAACCAGCAAAACCTTAGTCTGTCAGTCTCTAACCAATGATCTGACTTATGATTCCAAACTGACAGCTGTAGTTTTCGTGAGAACGAAGCGTGATAACAAGCCACGCCCTCCCAAGCCCTATACAAATGGTTTCATCCTGATTGACACATACTAACAAACCAATGTGGGCATTTGGGGCAAAGATTATTTCAGAGCTTGTTTCTGATTGGTTCTTAGATACAGGCAACTCCAGATGGTGGTCAGCTTGTGAGAAAATGAGATAATATTGCAAATTTGTTGAGCAACAGTTCGCATGTCGATGTTACATCTTTTGAAAGTGTGGGGAGAGCCTTTGAAAGCTTAGTCTTTGTGATTCCGACCAGTGGTTCACTGCTTAACATGTCCATGTCACAATGCGTTTGATTTAGAAGAGATACAGTGAACAATAACACGGTGGTTACGTCTCAAAAAGGTCAGTGACCCGACGCGTGAAAATACGGCTTGCGCGTGGCGCGGTCAGCTTGACCTGGGCGACTTTTGCCGCCCGTGCGGGCATGAGCGCTTGCAAGTCAATACCGACTATTGCCGCCCCGCGCAGGGTGAGGGTTAATACATTGTTTCCGGTGCAGTGAGCTTACTACTGGGAGCCATAACAAAGATCACTGTATTTTACTTTTTTGCGACTTTTAATTCAAAAGCACCTGAAACTTGAATCAACGTAATCGGTTGACACAAAAGCGATTGCGCTGGATTCGTTGACACTCAGGAAAATTAACTTTATAATAATAATAATTGTTGAAACTGTCATTTAGGCTGTAGCGTCGAGCAAAAAAAGGGTCAAAATTGCACCACAATGAATTACTCCCACCACTATTTTTTTTATAATAAGATGTAGGGTACTGAATTCAGTCAGAATCCCTTAAAAATAGTTCATCAGTGAGCTTTCAAAGAGGGGATAAATGACCACTAGAAAATCATATGAGAGATGTTTTCTGTGTTGTTTAACACAGCCAAGCAAGAGGGATCTTGACTCAATTTTATGGACTCAGCAAAACAAAGGCTATATCTGTGTCTTTTGCCCATTACTGATGTCTTTGGACTGTTTCTATTTTGGGAAATAGCATTAAATTTTGGCTGATTGGTACTGCTAGTTTTCATGGACATCAGTAAGCTATGTGGTACAAAGGATTTTACTTATCAGTTTCATGGTGATGTCAGCTAGTATTTTAAAAACTATTTATGACTAAATATCCTCCTGGCTGATTGATACTCACATTCTTTGTTATTTGCTCTTTTTCAGAGTTGTAGAAATGGATGTGAAAAGAGGTGCAATAGAAGTCAGAAATCCAAAGGCAGGGGCCTCAGAACCACCGAAAAAATTTACATTTGACTCAGTGTACGACTGGAAGTAAGTTCATACTTGAATGAGACAATGAGCTCAAGTTTCTTAATGATCTTTGTTAATAATCATTCATCATGATGGTTCCTTATATTTGCTCAGAAATGTTTAGTGTTGAAAGAGTTGTTTTACACAAAAATATGCCACAACAAATATACTTGTAATCCTTATGTTTTTATACCTTTTAATGTGAATAAACCCGGTAACTTTTACTTTACCTATAGTGAAACGATTTATATGAAATTTTATTTTCAGGAGTGTGCTTATTTTTGTATGTACCATCAACTGAGTCATAACAAAGATACTTTTATCTTCTGTATGTAGCTCCAAACAGAGAGACTTGTACGATGAAACTTTCTACGAATTAGTAGACTCTGTCCTGCAGGGCTTCAATGGTACCATCTTTGCCTATGGACAAACAGGCACAGGAAAAACATTTACTATGCAAGGTAAGCCTCTGAGCTTCAGAATAGTGCTGGACAGATCAGACCTAGATCTGGCACTTATGCACTGTGGTATCTGGATACCTGGATCCATGGCATCCGGATCTGGATCCAGGCCCATTGTGACTGTAGATCACCAGATAAGTCTTCAGTAGAAGACTTATTGGTACCAATGGATCCAAGAGAGATCGGTTAAATGTGGATCTGTTCACACCTGCGCCAATGCCTACTGCAGCAGAACACTGAACATTCCTTTGCATCTATCGGATATGACATGTTGAAATAGATCTGCACAGACACCAGACATTTGTGAAAGTATGAGATAAACATTTTGCTGTTACTGAGAGCATATAGTGTGGATGAACACCGACCCATTCGAAATGCCCAGTGCAATATATTGGCTGAGGAAAATGCCAATACTTCCCTTTTTGTAGTGCAGTGTCTTTAATCAAGGCTGTCCTTGGAACCTAGAATTGACTAGGCAAGCATAATTTATAAATCAAATTGAGGAAAAAAGAGATGCAGGCAGATTTTGATAAGCCACTGGTAAAGGTTTTGAAAAATTAAAAAGGTTAAATATCATAATAAAACAAAAAACAAAACTATAAAAGTAACATGGGAAGGTCAGCATCATAACTACATTTCAGAGATTCAAGCATGTAGAAAATTTTGTATGCTTATCTACCTAATGCTGCCATTGTAATTGTAAAGCTTGTTCATGAACTGCCAGAGAAACAATTTTGAATGGCTGAATTGCCCCAGCAAAAGAAACTGAAAGAAAACTAAAAAAAAAGCCCCGGGGCAGCCAAGAATGAAGTTAAGCAAGCATGGGATAACAGTTCAGAAGTTAAACTGCTCAGGAGCACTTCAATTGCAGTTATAGCAAAGATGCAAGAAACGATAAGATGAGACACTGTCTTCTTCGCATCACTAAAAAACTGCAGACAATTTTCGCACTGATCAAGGGCGGGGCCCATGGCGCATAATATGAAAAGAATGCTTGATATAATGGTAAATTTATGATGCAAAATTGTGACAGTGCTACTGCGACTAAAGAAAGAAAAAATAGCCAGTTTTCCCACAGCGATTGAGGTTACAATTCCACAATAAGTGACATCAATCAAGGCCTATAGCGATAGCTGAACAGTGAACAAAATTCCAATATTTTCCCTTTTTGGCTTTGTAAAATACGACACTTTTCATGACTTCCGCGTGTTTGCCGGTAGGTGGCGGTCTGAAATCCGTGCACGCTAAAAGCACTAGCTGTCTTATCTTGTCAGTTCTAGTATCTTTGGCTGTGGGGTGAGTCTGTCGTATGACTTGACATAAGAATTAATAAAGTTCACAATTTATTTGTAAAATTGGCATTATGCATAGAGCCAACTAACGCCATGACTTGCACACACTTATGATATTTAAACAAACTGAATTGTTTTCAGGTGTCAAGGGCAACAAGGAAGAGTGGGGTGTGATTCCCAACTCCTTTGAGCAAATATTCCAGCACATTTCCCAGTCACAGAATCAGCAGTACCTGGTCAGAGCATCTTACCTGGAGATATATCAGGTCAGCGGCTGGGGGTTAGTTGTTCGTTTGCATTGATGTGTTTCAAAAACATTTCATAGCGTATTATTCTTATGTCCATACTGAATTCTTTGCTTGTTACAAAATGTCAAAAAAAAAAAATCTTTATGTGTAAACTAGCCATCTACTGTAAAAATCCATGTGAAGTTGTTTTTGTTATATGTAAAGTAGAATAGGTCTGTTTATTCTTTTACACAGTCATGTAAAGTGAGCTAGGGTAAACATAAGTAGCTTATCAAGTAAAGGAAGTTAATTAATGTGAAGAAATGGAACTGTATCTAATGTGATAGATTTACACAGAGAATAAAGTTCTAACCATTGTTTGACACAGTCACTGTTCCACCAATTTTCTTCTATGATGCAGTAAACATTTAAATATGATGTGCAACGAAGCGGAAAGACTTGGAATAATGTAAAGAGGCTGGCCCATGATAGAGAGGGATGGAAAGTGTTTGTTGGTGGCCTATACCACCAGGGTGAGAAAGGCAATGATGATGATGATGAAACATTTAAATCTTGTTCACATTCAAATCCAATCTTTATTCGTACAGTGCTTAATCTTATTATGTTGAGTGCTTTTTTATCTCAGATGTCGATGTCTTGCACAGATTATCAGTATTTCATTACTCGTTTTCTCTAATTTAAAAAATGGTGAGTTTTAAAGTCTTTTTATCTGTCAAATTACAGGAGGAAATTCGTGATCTTTTGTCCAAAGATCAGAGTAAGCGACTGGAACTGAAAGAGAGGACCGACACTGGTGTTTATGTAAAGGTATGTATGATGCTCGACTGATTGTAATGTGCAAAACTTGGGAGGCCTTTAAAATGATAGATTTTCAAGCTGTACATATCATTGTCAAGTAGGACTTGTCATTGTCAACAATATAGTACTAAACTTGAAGGATAGGAGTAACCATAATTCCAAAGACTTGTAAATAATACATATGATTTGAGTTGGTATGTGTTTGTCTTTTGCAGGACTTGTCATCATTTGTGACCAAGAGTGTGAAAGAAATAGAACATGTGATGAATGTTGGGAACAATAATAGATCTGTTGGGTAAGTAATAAGTCTGTAAAGTTCATTTGCTTTGAAACCCATGGTGTCACCCCTGTTGCATTTTGAGCCAAGTGTCTCACTTGTTTTTTTGTTTTTTTTCATTAGGGCTGTCTACAGGAATAGACAGATTTATTAGATGAGGGGATAAATCTAACACTTCAGTATGGTCATAAATTATGAGGAGAAATTCAGTGGTTCATGTAGATAAGTTTTCTTACCACTGGCTGCCTCATTGACAGTGGGTTTTACAAATACTATAGTAGACACATTCTACAGAGCCCTTTTATTTGTGCAATAGAAAGTGGAGGCACTGCATACATTGGTGCATATAGTCAGTGATTTCATGATTGAGGAATGGGTTGCCAAACATATTTATTGTGCGTTGTGGAGTCCATAGTTTGAAAATCTGAAAGGAATCCGGCAAATAAGGAGATGATCTTGTTAAATTGATAACTCATGGCTGAAACTTGGACTGGAAATGGCTTTGGCTGCATTGATTTTAAATGACAGTGTATTGTAATCCAAAAGGACTTGAACTTTCTCTTTGAAATGTGTCTTTGTGACCGCTGACTGGTGACAACCATTTAGTGTATTTAATAACCGGAAATTTATGATTTGATCATATGACAGTGTTATTAAATTTGCAGATACTTTAGTGTAATAACTTTTGCACTGGCCTTTAAAGACAGTTGTAAAGTTTATAGGGATTTGGTTATTTTTCCAACATCTGTCGGTATTCAGTTATATCTGATTTTGTATACATCATTTCACCCTTTACAGAGTAGTAAAATATGTCTTCCAATTTCAAATCTGTCATACTTTTTGTCTGTCTTCAGAGCCACAAATATGAATGAACATAGCTCAAGATCTCATGCTATATTTATTGTGACAATTGAATGCAGTGAGGTAAGTTCTTGTTTACAGCAGCCCTTTAGTGCAGTTTCAGATTTAAGCAACTGTGAACACAAAACAGTAATATATCTATATTCTTGGAAAACAGTCCTCTTTTGAATATTACTAATTCCTGGTCGAAGTTACTTTTCATCTAATCATTGTCGTCATTCGTTAATTTGTTCACAATGTAGAAATTAGCTGGGACTGAGAAGTTCTGGAATATTATCAGTGGATAAAAAGCAATCGATTTTGCTCCTTTAACCCTTTCAGTGTCACAGACCTCCCTAGTGGTCGCCGGCATTTTTCCAAAATATGTGCGCCAAGACGGCTATGGTGGTCAGTTGGGGGTAGATTGGATGTATGATAAAGTATTATACGAATACGAACGAGGGCGTTACAATTTCTTTTCCACGAGTTTCAGGGGTGATTTTCCAATAATATAATTTCCCACTACTAGTAGAGTGCCCGCGATTTCGCGGGCAAAAAGACTCAGTTAAAATGGTAAAGGCAGGAAGAAAGAGAGTAAAAGCACAACATGTTATCTTGAATACTGAACTCACCAAACATTTCTACTGGATCAGTGCTGCATGATACACCACATTATCCGTGTGGCAGGGTAGCCTATATATACTCTCACGAACGGATTGATGTCATGAAGAATTGTGGATATTTTGGTGACAATGTTCTGTTGTAGGTGACTGAACCAGTGGAGTCTGTTTTCAATTTCATTTTGGGTGTCATGAATGTAAAGTTGTGAAAACTTAGGGTGATGATGGCTTGGTTGTATCTGTCCGATTCTGTGGCATACCGCACCGTTTATACGAAATGAGTACACTCCAGCTGGCAACACATCTTCATTGACGCCTAGAGATGCAAATGCAAATGAAGAATTGTAAGAACGAATACGCTGTCGAAAATTTTTGGATTCTTCACTGTCTCCTGTAAAGTAAAAGAGCCTCATAAGTTCCTCAGGGAGAGGCTGGAGAGGGGGAAGCATAACCTGGCCATTAGCACAGCACATTGAACTACTTTCATCCTTCCACAACTTTGCTGTGCAAAACTGACATGGCCTTGTCATTGCTCCGAGATGATTAAGTTCTACGTGCTCATGATCTGCATCGCCATCGGGGTCTTTGTCTGGATCTAAAACACGTGGTTCCAGAATGTGTGGATCTAGATCTAGATCTAGATCTACTACATGATGCGGCTCTACAGGCTTACCTTGATTTAGAGCTACATCTGGGTCTTGAGGTGGATCTAAATGTAAATTATTGACAGAATAACGTAGTTGGCGTCTTTTTCGCGTTTGCTCTGCTCTGGTGGGCATTTTGGCACTCTACACTCGTAGCATGGTTTGGACTGGCCGCCTCGTTTATCGACAGGAAGTTTGCAAGAAATTGGGATTGTCCACATTTGGCAGTGTGCTACGATGATTTTGGTTTTGTTTTTTTTGTTCTTGTTGTTGTGGGTTGCGATTCTTGATTACTTATTTATGTTTGTAACGGGGATATTTATACAGGAAATTTTGATCGAATAGTTTTTGTTGGTCTATTTCTTCGATGCAAATATTAGGGGTTTTGAATTTTTTTTTTTCTTGGTTGCAAATATGACTGGTCAGCGAATAAATCTGGGTTTATCAAAGGGAGCCAAAAAGAGGGTCCTTGTATTTCACATTTTTACACATTTTTAAAAAGACTGTCTGAAACTTGAATAAACTCAATGGATCAATACCAAAGCGATTGCACTGGATTATAAGCCACTTGCGAAAATTAACTTCATAATTTTTGAAACTTTCATTTAGGCTGCAGCTTTGAGCAAAAAAAGGGCTAAAATTGTACCACAATGCATTACTCCCGCCACTATTTTTTTTTATAATAGATGTCCCAGGGCTGTTACACCGAAAGGGTTAACCAAGGCCTCAAAATCCTTGTTAAGTCTGTCAGTACTGTTATTCACATGATTTCGAAATGTGGTTATATGTGTCGTAAAATTTGAAGTTGGTGAAGTTGTCATATAGTTTCCATGTGTAATGTATTGTATTGCCCGGATTTACATAACGTTGGTCAGTTTTTGGAACCTCGTTAAAACTAGCCTGTGAGGCTGTGGTCAGGGGAGTGCAGTATTTTCCATAGAAAGCTCTAGCAGAACAGTGAACACTGCTCAGTAGTTTCTCTATTTGTGAGCGAGCCCCACTAACCTCAATGGAAGTCGCATTTTTTCAGTTTTGAGTTATGGATTTCACCATAAAGTACGAAATCTCATCTTTAATTTGGTGTAAAAATTATTGTAATGCTCCTTTTTATCGCAAAGTTATGGCTTTTTAAAGACACCTACCCCTCGGTCAAATACGGAAGTAACTTCCGAGAAAATCACCATTAAAGATGGAGGAGCAATGTTCGCTCTCGGCGAGATGGGTGGCCTTACTATCTCCCTAGCAGCGGGTACTTTTTATTAACCTATGGCTTTGAAATTTTGCATGTCTGTGCCAATATAAATGGTATACGCTCTGTAAACATTTTGTGACAATAGGTTTATTGATTTTAACGTTATCAGGAGTTCAATGAACCCCATTATTGCTGTGATATTCGATGTCAAAGGCAAAATGAAAGGCATTAAAAGCAATATTTATCATATTTAGAGGCTGATTTGAGACCTAACTTTTTCACAGAATGTAGAAAAATGGTTGAACTTTAAGTATCCACCAAAATTTAAAAAATGTCAAGAAATTAGGTATTTGTGTTTCATTACAATTTTCTCCATTTGGTCCAGTGCGACTTCCGTTGAGCTTAGTGGGGCTCGCTCACATTTGGTTTTGTAATTACGCTGCAGTTCCCTAATAACAACCTCAAAGGCTAGATTTAACGAGATTCCAACAGTCAACTGACAATAAACATTATTTATACGAGGGATTTAGTGTATAGTTGCTATCCCTAAACATTGAGGAGTTGACTTTGTAGAGGTTAGTGAGAGATTATTCTTATCATTTGGAAATGGGGCTGCAGAATTAACATTACAGGGGAAAGCCATCTTTGTGGCAAGTAGTTAGTACTTGTATTGATGTGAAAGTTTGTTATGTTCCTGACTGTGGAGTGAAAGAAATAATAATCAAGAAGGATAAACAAGAAAAGAGATATTACAGTAAAGTCACAGTGTAATTTGTCATACGTAACCAAACTGACATTTCCAATAAATTTTAAAAAAATATTTTCGGTGTTGTTTTTACCCCTGTCACTAGACTGGTGCCAGTGTCATTTTTTCGTTGCACTATTTGACACAAGGTGAAATAAGAAGATGGGAAGTATATACTTTAAAGCTTGTTTCATGAATTGGGGGAATAATTGTTTTTGTTTACAATATTTGCCTGGCAACAGGAGGGAGCAGATGGAGAGAATCATATTAGAGTTGGGAAGCTCAACATGGTGGATCTGGCAGGCAGTGAGAGACAGAGTAAGACAGGGGCTACGGTAAGTATTTATCCTGCAATACAAGGTGTTTGACGGAATGAAAGGATGATTGTCATTATTGAATGGACTTTAATTGTGGCAAGAAAAGAGTTAAGTTTGCATGTTACAAAGCTCTGCGTTAGAAACAAAGCGTTACAACAAACTTGCAAAATAATTAGAAACGAAAAGGAGAAAAGCGAAGAAAAAAAAAAAACGCAAGCTTTTGATCATTGATGACCTTCCTCAGGAAAAAAAAAAAGCTCATATAATTGAAATAGTATTTGAAAATTTCATGACAAATTTTTTTTTTTTTGGCCACATTTCAGTTTGTTTCGAGCCGTGCTGTGACCCTACAGATTATCTGTTGTTTTTAATAATTGTTTTATCCTAAAATTTGTGGTGCATTGAAACTAAAAGCATTACATATACTACTTTTATTATTTATTTCTGATGTCTCGCAATACCATTATACTTCCTTGTATAGTATTATTGTTAAATATATCGCCATGAAGTCCATATGCACAATGGCCATGAACATTCTTAAATTTTCATATCTTTTGTCGTTCACAACAGTTAGTTATAATTCAGATCAGCCACCTTCAGTCATCACCACCTATTTGATTTATAACATAAAATCACTATGTTTATGTCAGAAGGGAAATCTGTGGGACAATGATGTACAAGGAGATCAGAGAAAGTACATGAATAGGACGATGGGATATGGAAGTTGATGGTCAAAAGTACTTAGGTCCATTTTCATGAGTCAGTACAGATTTTTAACTCATTTGCTACAGTAAGCCGAATATTTGGTTTGCAGGGTTTCACTTCACTACAGAAAGCTGAATATTCAGCTTAAGTGGACGCAGACTTTCCAACACCAATATCTAAGCCAACTTTTCAAATCACTGAATCCTGTCCTGGTTCATTGACTTTCCTTTACTTTGATGTATTATATGTTATGTCTTGTGTTCAAACTGAGTGAAAGAAAAAACATCTTTGGACCACCCATAACTTCAAACTGTATGGTGTGGAGAGTTCCATCCACACCCACAAAAGTTACTGCATGGAATGAATGTTGGCAAAGGAGGCTGGCTATCAGAGGAAGCACTTCTGTTAGCATAAGCAAAATGAAGAGTTGCTACCACCTGTTAGTTTTGATCTGTCAAGGGTCCTCTGTGTATATTCTAAAAGTTGTAACATGGAGCCAGAAGGGTTTGAAAAACTCTTTTTCTTCTATTTAAACGTCCAAAAGACGTGCATCAGTGCTTGTGCTTTTTGTCTCATCCAGGGTGAAAGATTGAAAGAGGCCACTAAGATCAACTTGTCTCTGTCGACACTGGGCAATGTGATATCAGCCCTGGTTGATGGGAAAAGCACACACATTCCATACAGGGATTCCAAGCTCACAAGATTATTACAAGGTAAATGCTGTTTACTTTCCCTCATTGAAATACATGTACATGCCCAACCAGCCGCCCCACCCCCCTCCCCAAAAAGAGAGTGAGAGAGAAATTTGTATTTTGCAAAGTCTTACATTAACAGCTAATGATGATTAATACAAAGAAAAGCAAGAAAGTTGAAAGAAATTAGCCCCACATTAGTGACAAATAATCAAAGAAAAATACAGATTATTATCAATAAATTCAAATCATATATTTTGTATTTATTGTTAGTGGTTGTTTGTTATATTATTTCTTCATGTTTCAACTGTGTAAATGCACCATCCTCCTTCAGCTTGACCTCTTTGTTATTTTAGATCCAATCTATGATAAAACTATTGAGACTGAGAATGAAATATGGAAATTCAACATTTAAATCATCATTCCCCGACAAATTGAAATGGCTGACAGTGACACATTTTTTAAGATCGCGCTTTCTTGTTGCCAGATTCCCTCGGTGGTAATGCAAGGACTGTGATGGTTGCCAATATTGGTCCAGCTAGTTACAACTATGACGAATCACTTACCACTCTCAGGTAGAGTTGCTTAGAGTTAATATTGTTTGTTTATCTTCACATGATTTATTAGATGATTCTGTGCTTGTCATGGGCAACATTACTATTTGATTTATAAGAAGAATATAGTGGTACTGATAGCATGGGGATCCCTCCAGACCACAAAAGGGCCGTGAATGGACTTTTTTTTCTTTAATGAATAAAATAACCACAAAATATTAGTTTGGTGATCAGTCTGTTGATGAATATACACAGAAACAGTATACTTGGGTAAAGAAAATAATAGATCCTGCTTTGTTTTAAAGCACAGTTCTTCTACTCTCCTGGCATGTTCATTTTCCTTCAAATTTTATGGATATTTTGGAGTAAAAGTGTTTGGTTTTTACTTGTTAAGGGAGTAATGTGAGCAGTTATTTTTCTTTAGCATTTCACATTTGGAACATGCTTTCCCAGTCCTTGTCAGTCAAAGATGGTCCAAATTATTATTATATTTTATTATATATATTTTTTTTTCAAATTTAAACAATGCTATTCTGTTTTGTCCTGTATGTCAGCTCTATATAAATTATCAACCCATGGAGAATGTTCCCTCTGATTATTAGTAGTCAGTGCACGCAAAAATCTTATGTAGTCTAAAATGTTTTTTTGTGACAAGTATGTGTGCACTGAATGCCTGTGTGAATGTAAACTTGAAATCATTGCCAGATAATATTGGCACAGCCCATCTCTCATGGCCAATAAACCTGCATTGGCATGTTTTATCCCAGAAGCCCCCCCCCCCCCCCCCCCCTGCAGTTTTGACAGGGCTTTGCGATGTGTTCAGCAGTAATGGGTTAATATAATACAAGTATGATTGCATTCTGCGAAGCAATATGTTTTGGATATTATTTTATTCTATACTTTGAGTGCTTTGTTCAATCTACATTATTTCAGTAGCTACCCTACGTTGCGCACATTAATTTCCTTTGTGTGCTGATAGCAAAACTTGTGCATAAGGACACTCACACAGCTTGGAGGGAACACTGCCCATGGATACAATGTGCTAAAGAATTACTGTCTTTGTTATCTGTTTCCAAATAGCTAATGTTCTGTACAGTTTTAGTGGAATAATTAAAAAAAACACCAAATATTCCAGATATGCAAATCGGGCCAAGAACATCAAGAACAAGCCTGTGATCAATGAAGATCCTAAAGATGCTTTGCTCAGAGAATTCCAGGAGGAAATTATGAGGTAAATACTTTAGTCTTATCAGAGAGTAAGTATCTAGAGAGATCTTACTTCTGCCAGATCACGAAACTAGGTTGCTGCGGTAATAAGAATTGAAAGAGACCTTCTTCATCAAAGACAGTGTGCTTATCTGCTTACTGTGGTTTGTTCATATTTTTGGGTAGATTGAAACTGTTTAGAGCTGTTTGTAAGCTCTTACGCCCCATGGAAATGCATAAACGGATACTGTTTACTGCAGTGGCCTACTTTCCGCTCTTTGCTGATAGTGGTTTTACTGTGCCTCTCGTGTCTTGCAGTGCAAAGCGGCTGATAGAAAAACCTCTGTATACATACATGCTCTGTTTCTGCGTACCTCTAAAAAGAGCGTGCTCACAGTTTGCGACTTTTCGGAAACAGGCTCCATAGCACATTGTATGTAAAGAATGCTTGATATTAATGGTACAATTTTTGTTACTGCTTTACCGCAATTGAAAGAAAAAAAAAAGAAAATGGCCAGTTTTGCTACAGTGATTGAAGTTATTACGCAAAATAAGCTACTTCAATCAAGGCCTATGGTGAAAGCTGAACAGTGGATAAAATTCAGTATTTTCTGTGTAATGGCTTTGTAAAATATACCATTGTTTATGACTTCAGTGCATTTGTTGCAAGGTAGTGGTGTGATCTCTGTAGGCCCAAAAGACACCAGTTTGAAATGTTACATAAGGAATCAGTTTCACATATTATGTGTTGATATAGACACAGAAATTCTCCAAACCCACTTTAACCCTTTGGAAACTGGGGTATTTTGGATGTTACCCATCTAGAAAGACGGGGGTTCACAGAACAAAAATCGACAATGTGTTATGACAGTAGGAAGATCCGCCGTTGATATGTACAGATCGGTAGATTTTATGAAACAAGCACTCTGATTGGCTACAGCACTATGACACGACTAATCAGAACTCCTTTTTAATTGGGTCGATTATCAGCCCATTGTCTTTTTCACTATAATTTAGTCGGGCCAATGATTGGTCCCACCGTCTTTTTCACTGTAAAATAATTGGGCCAATCATTGGCTCTTTGGTCTTCTTAGGGTTAATAACTGTCAGATTCTCATAATCAGCAGTTTGCAACCAGGGAAGTAAGAGAAGAAATCTTGTTAGGTAATCATTTATTGTATGACTGACTGACATAGGAAATTGAATATGGTAGCAGTGATTGTGCGGGGAAGCCTATAGGGATGTTGTAGGCTCATTTTGTCTTCTGACTACCTCATCTTATCTCTCTTCCTCCAGAGTGCCCTGCAGTACAGTCTTGGTCAGGCCACTAGATCTTATGTGACCATACCACTGCAGCTTTATTTTTCTCACTGGCTAGGAGCTTTCTGGGTCATTTATTAGGAAAGCTGTAGTAGGTCTAGAAGGATCACCACAGTTTGAATAAAATGCAGAATATCAACTCTGCATGAACTGAAAGCTAGAATACCATACGACTGCTAAAATTCTCTAAACCACGTATTGTATTCTCTTTATAGGTTGAAGCAACAACTAGAGGGAAAGGGAGGACCTAAGAAAAAGAAGCCCAAGAAGAAAACAAGAAGAAACAGAGATGGTGAGATGGTTTTTATTCAAAGCAACTTAAAAATTAAATAATGTGACTTTTTGATGTTAAATCTGAATTGACATCTGGAGATCATGGAACAGGAAAGATGCATTGAATTAAAAAAAAAAATCTCTCTGTATTGTGGTACTTGGTGGAAGACTTTGTTTTTCACCAGAGCTAGATTTTATTCATTTTCACTCACAACTGAGTCACAGTTCCGCTGCAAACTGGCATAAATTTTTTTTTGTTTTTTGTTTTTTTGAAAACCTGTACTGACTGTGTTTCACAGGATACTTTCTTTTTGTATGCAGTTTCCATCTCCTAGTGCTCCAACCCACCAGATTTAGCTCTGACTTTGTAGAGTCCCTTGAGCAAATAAGAGACTGTCCAATAATATTCCTGTAGCTTGATTCAGGGTGAACTTGGAGACCTGTCGTTACAATGCATTGCCCAGCTGTCCCAAGCAGCTTGAGCAAACTGTAGTATTGCAGGCCGTACAGACCGCTGCCCGGGCAAAATTGAAATTAAAATGAATAGATTAAAATTTAGCCATATCTACCCCCCCCCCCCTCCCTCCATATCACCAACAAAAATTTATAATTCATTATTAAATAAATATTAATAGCTATTCAAATATTATTATAATACTTTAGAATACAAGTTGTGAGTTGTGAACTGCACCTAACAGGCTGCGGTTACAATTTGCTCTGAGCTCACTGAGATAGAGAGAGGTAGAGAGAGTGAGAGAGAGAGAGAGAGAGGGTGAGAGAAAGAAAGAGCGAGTGAGAGAGCTTCTGTAAAGCGCATAGAGCATTTCTAATGGCAATGGATATGCGCTATATAAATGCCAACCATTATTATTATAATTATTGTATATTCCTAATAACACTATTTAGTGGATATTTAGCCTTAGGCTATTGTACCATTTTCAGGAAAAATTGTAATTATACCCCCCCCCCCCCCCCCCCCAATCATGGCAGCTTGGCCTGAAGAGAATTTACATACAGTTCAGTTGGAGCCAATCATTGTGCTCTCCAAATGAGTGCGTTGTGACAAATAATGGTGAATAAACTTGGAATTTCCAAATACTGTGCTGATTTCCATAATCACAATTCAAAGTAAATGTAATTGTATGATTAATAGTTTTGATTGTGGTTGAAGGGAAAGTAAACGGACTTTCTTCTTTCTAGTGACCATAAATTACTCGTCTCTATTCCTTTGAGAAGTTCAAGTCTCAGATGATAACAGATATATATCTTCAATCCACAGGTCAAATTATAGAGGGTGAGGAGGATGATGAGGAAGAAGAAAATGATGAAGAAGAGGCTGATGCTTACATGAAGGAACAGCAAGCCAAGTTGGAACAAGAGAAAGAGGCCATTTTAAGCAATCAGTCACTCATTGCTGAGGTAAAGTGCCTAAACATCCTGTCATGTTGTATGG
This sequence comes from Onchidella celtica, assembly GCA_963931925.1. Taxonomy (NCBI): domain Eukaryota; kingdom Metazoa; phylum Mollusca; class Gastropoda; order Systellommatophora; family Onchidiidae; genus Onchidella; species Onchidella celtica. The sequence goes on along the minus strand of OZ007575.1, from coordinate 38,231,997 downwards.
ATTTGTGAGGTACCGTTATTTCAAGTGAAGTGTTATTTTCACACTTCTGAGACCATCAATTATTTCAGGCTGAAGTTTTCCCGGATATATTAAATGTGTGTAATTAATGTATTTCTGATGTTATATTATGAAGACTTGCAAACTGCAACACCCACATAAGTTTGATCACTGATTTTTCTGTAAGCACAGTAATATCATCATGTCTTGGATAAAAAAAGTTGAAAGATAGAGTTGTTTATTCTCATTGTCTATTCTTGCCTTTATTACTGGATCTATATTGGTACAGCAAATTTGTCCATTGTTTATTGGAAAATTATATTTATTTGTGTAACACTTACAGCAGCTATATCAAGACACAGTGGAGAATGTATACAAACCCTGGCCTGGCATTAATATCAGACATCCCTTTTCCTTACAGTTGCATTATATTGTTATTTTCACTTTGTCTTGATTTGTTTGACAGGAGAAAGAAAAATTACTAGGAGAACTTGGAGAAAAAGAAAACAAGTTACAAGGGGAGAAAGAACAGAGAGATCTTCTAGCTACCAAAATTAAGGTACTGAATTGCCCGCCTAACACTTTGCAGTATCTAAGCAAATGTTACACTGCTGCTTATATGGCATCTTTTTTTACTCGCTTGTCTAATCACTCAAGAGCTATTTCTGTCTTTAGGTAATTTAGAATGAGTCCTATTAACTGTTGCTTTAAGATTTTGTTTTATTTACAGCTGTATTTTTGTTCAGTTTAAATGTTGAGGGGTATTTGCCATATTGTTGTATGTGACATTTTGCTGATTTTGAGGGTTTGTCATTAAAATGGTTCTTTCGCTTCTAATTTCATTACGTGTAAATGTCATTCCAATCGGTTAAAAACTTTTTGAGATACATATTTGTGACATGATGTTGAATGTGTTTTTGCCCTTTTGCCAACCAAACTTCAGTTCTCATTTTTTTGAGGAGACAAAAATGCACATACAACAATATGGCAAATACCAGATGAGATTGTCCCTAAATATTTTTCAAAACTTGAGATTTTTTGTCTGTTTGTAGCTCTTGACAGCCCATGTTTTAATGTGGGGGGTTAAATTATGAAAACTAAGGGTTGAATGCCATTTTTTGAAAATATATTTGAGAAAGTGATTTGGTTTTTTGTTTGTTGTGGAAGGTTTGTAAAAAGATAGTTATTATGGTTTACCGCCTGGTCCTCAAAATGGCAGTTGCATTTTCATTTTTCTTTTTTTCTCTCTTTTTTTCCCCATTCCTTTCATTCAGGCCATGGAAAGTAAACTGCTGGTGGGAGGCAAGAACATTGTGGACCATACCAATGAACAGCAGAGAGCACTAGAACAAAGGAGAAGGGAGATTGCTGAACAACATGTAATTTTTGCACCAGTCTAATTCTGTCATGAGTATTCATAACTTGTGATCATTTTGTTATTCTTGTCACCTACTGGCATATCAATAGTTTTTCCCATTTTACTGGGGAGCCTTTAAAAGTTTTGCTGAGAATGAGATTTGTTTCTAAATGTGTACAGACCAGCATGTGGCAAAAATGTTTCTGCAGATACTTATAATTCTGAAATGCTTAAAGATACTGATGCTTTTTTTTTTTTGCGAGAATACAGAGCAGTGATGATAAAGTCGCACAAACTCCAAACCGCCAAAATCATCAATAAGCCAGTATCTAATGGGTGGAGATTGGTTTGCTGGCATCAATTATCAGGAAATTAAACTCAAACATGTATAGGTCACATCTGAAGATAAAGAGATGTTGGTTGCAGATAATTTAAAAGAAAGACTGAATGCGGAAACGCATATAGATGTATATATATTATTTTTTTTATGTTTGTCGTTACATTTCGTGAAATGTTTCTGCAAATAATGATACTCTGCTCTTTTATCAACATAATGTAAAATATTATTGTGAACCAGTCTTTCTGTTTTTTTTTTCTAAAGAGTAAAAGTTCAGAATAGCAGAGGGAAAGAATGTAAATCAAAAGAGTGGAAAATTTAATCCCTTACTTGATTTTCAGCTGTTACTTTTTATAAGGCTTTTCAGAAACTGAATTTTATTTGCTAGGTGTGTGTGGAGAGAAACAGTTCTCAAGAAAAGTTTGATGTTTCTTAAAACAGTTTTCAGAACTTACGGTGACATTAATTTGTTGTATCTGTTTTTTGTCATGATAATGCCTGTTTCTTTCTTTCTTTTTTTTTTTTTAACCTTGGTGCCCATGCATTTCAAAGTATTCCCACTCTGTTTTTTTTTCGTTTAACAATATGAATTCATTTGCTAATGTGAATTTAGTTTGAGGGTGAGTACCAAGTACTAAGTTAATTGGTTCCCCATCATTTTGGCATGTAAGCATAGCAGTCTTTTCTTTTTTTGTCCATTACAGAGGAAAGAGAGAGAAATGCAGCAGAAACTGGAAGAGAAGGAAGAGACAGCTATTGAGTTTAGGGAAACTTACCAGTCTTTGCAACAAGAGGTTGATGTCAAGACAAAAAAACTCAAGAAGGTCAGTAGTGAATAAAGATTTGATGGATAGAGTTTGGGATAAGCATATGCAGTGCATGATCATAATAAATGCTGTTTTATGCAGTGAGTGGCAGTGGAGAAGAAGTTGAAGTGCTGAAGTTTGGGAAAGCACTTGTTTTACAGGTGGGACACAGTTGTTAAAATTGCAAATGTATATGAGTGTAAGTCTTAATAGAGATGAAACAGATGGGACGGTTAGAAGGCATATGAATATACGGATGACTAGGAAATAAAACAGTTCATTTAGAATATCGGTGCGAAATAAAGATTTTTTTTTTTTAGAGATATTTTAAAGACATAAGAGGTAGAGGACTTACTTAATGAATTTGGCAGCAGAAATGTACGATGATATGCTGAATATATTGTGAAATCAATAGGAGTGATCGAGATTTTACGGAGGAATCAGTGAAGTTTTGAATATATTAAAGAAAATGGACTAAACGGATTGAAGCAGCCGTGGGTCACCGGGCGGCAAAGTTTTACCCACTTGCCTTTGTGAGGTGGATTGTTGTGTTTTTGGAAATAAATCATTTTGGAGTGAAAGAACAAGGATTCTGAGGATTTTTCAAGAATAACTTCATCAGATGTTGGAGATTTGAGAAAAAGAATTTGTGGAGCTGGAGATATATGACATAAGATAGAAGAACCAGGATTTGATATGGCGTGGTAAAACTGGACAAAGTATTAAATGTTTTCTCACTTGGTATAGAAATGTATCAAGAGGAGATGGTCATGTGAAATTTTCAGTGCTGAAAGAAAACTTAAAAGAATGCTGACTGATTGATATTTTTCCTCTTATTTTCTACAGCTGTTTGCTAAGCTACAAGCTACCAGACAGGAGATTCAAGATATACAAGAAGAGCATGTCAAGGAAAGGCAGGAGCTTGAACAAACTCAGATGGAATTGACCAGGGAACTCAAACTCAAGTGAGTCTTAACTCATTCAGTACCAATCATCGATATAAAGATAATGTGGGTGGTCGGGCTGTGCCAATCATTGGTGAGGAGACAGTGCCATTGTTTCATTGCTCAGGTTCCGTGAGACAAACTTTTAAAGTTTCTCCAGGAATGGTATAATATATCAGCAGAGCAGTAGTTGGTTTTCTATCACACCACCAAAATGATAATATAATATTCTGAGAATGCCGTGGCACTTATGTGGAAATCCCCTTGGTTTTGAATGAGTTAAGGAGACTTTTACGATTTTCATCATTTCCTTATGAATTTCCTGTGGACTGTGTGAAATTACCACCTGAAGTAAATCTAAGAGACATGTAAAAGATGGCAGGGTGGAAACTAGTGAAACTTGTAATAAAATAATTTTGTCTTTATAGTCTGTTCCACTGCTTAATGATCTGTGAGTTGCTGATTTCTGTTGTGATATTGATTTCTTTTCTTTCTGCGCCTCAGAATGCTGATCATTGAGAACTTCATTCCTGTTGAGGATAAAGTGAAAATACAAAACAGAGCTCTCTATGACGAGGATGAGGATACCTGGAAACTGAAACCCTTAGCTAACAAAAAGTAGGTGGAGTCTGTTGAGTTTATTATATTTTATCACAGTCTTCAAGCATTCATGTCTATTTCATGTAAGGCTAACATTAGATTTACATGCTAACTTGTTTTCTTTAGACAAGTTGACCACCATCTGCACAATTGTGGACTACACTCTTGGACCACCCTCTGCAGAATTTTTAGAATGCAGATCTCTTACAATTTCATTCTGCATAGGGAACACTCATTACACCACTGGCCAATGCTGATGGTGTTGTGGATAGTCTTTTCAACCAGTAATGCATGAAATGTTTTTACAGAGGTAAAGTCTCTGAGGGGGAGGGGGGGGGGGGCGGCTGGTGGTTAGGTAAGATATATGGGCTCCTTCCTCATCTTCTACTTCTCATACTTCCTGGCACCAACCAATGACTCTCGGCTCAGGCCCCTGATCTTTCCCCTTTACAGAAGTCATGTTGTGTTTTAACTGCTCATATTTTTTAACTCTTCACTGTGCTGAGGGCCCGCATGTCCCAGAATCAATAGTGCACATGCTCTTTTCAGCATACAATGGGGGAAAAACGTATAGCAATGGAAGGGGTTAGACATGGTTTGTTATAAAGTGAGGTCTTTATTGAGATGCTTATTTCCAAATTAGCAGATATTGTTTTCTACAGATTTAAACTGGATTAATCTTTTTTTATCAGTGAAGAATTATCAAAACTTTTGATCACAGTATGTCCAGATAGAGATTTTTGAACTAGGTTCAGCTGGTTGTTTCATGGCCAGCATTAGTTCAGCAGTATGAGTGTAACATTGTTGTTGTACACACATCTTGGAAGAAAGCACTTCTTAGGTTTGTCATTCAGTGTTCAGACTTCCCACAGTATTTTGACAGGTGGATTTTATGGGGCTGTTGATGAATAGGCCAGAAGACATTGTGAAAATTGTCTTTTCTTTTATTTTGTGTATTTTTGTTAACTTAAAAAAATTTTTTGTTGTAACGATGTAATAGACATTGTTTGACAATGGAATGTTTGCAGTAGACTTTAGATTTACCTTTGCCGATTGTTCAGATTTCACCTTTTTGCACCGTGCTCAAATGTACAAGTTTTGTTTGTCTAGTGCTGAAACAATGGCCAAGCGACCCACGTCTGCTGTAGGTAACAGACGACCAATTTCGGAATTTGCTCGTGTTGCTGCCGCCATGGGGGGTAACCCCCGATACAAGGTAAAAGTGGTAGATGGCATTACAATAATTATCTTTAGTGAGTTATGGCTATTGGTACATATTTATTGCGACCTTAGTTCTTGTTTGTTCTATCTCCATTTTCTGAAAAACTTAAACATTGTATATTGTGGTGACTGATTGTCATTTGTCTGTATTAGAAGTATATTGGTGGACCCTAAGTGTGTGGCCATCCAAATTCATTGAGCTTGCTAGTCCATGTCAAGAGGGTGTGGCGGGAAGTTGAGGCTGTTGTATGTAGATGTTTGACTTTGTTTGACGAGCTTTTGGCTACAAGGTTCTATCATTGTTCCAACTGTGAGATCAGTATTGCCACAGCTCTACGATAATGGCATTTGTCAATCTTAGGCCAAAAGACAACTGACTGTTCATCGCTTTTCTGAACATGACGACTATCAGATAATACAGAAAACAAATGTGCCAATGGGAAAATGTAGTAATCCAATAGAATCACAATGACATAAGTCACCAAATGGCAGGAAAAGGAAGTTTTTTCTTAATATCTCAGAAGTGTCAAAAATGACTCATGCCATTAGCATAGAGTGGTGGCGATATATAATTTGGTTTTATGAATGCATAGCTACTGTAGTGACTTAAAAAAAACAACCCACAAAAAAAAAAGTCTTCTTTGGAAGCAATTTGGTATGCAGAAATGTTCGATTTTTAGAATCCCTGCAGGAAACTTATTGCATTCCAAATCGTATGTTTATAGAACTGTTAACTCTTTCAGGCTGAGAACATCTTGCAGATAGAGCTGGACATGCCCAGCAGAACAACTCGTGACTATGAGGGTCCAACAGTGGCACCCCGAGTCCAGGCTGCTCTGGATGCTGCCTTGCAAGATGAAGATGATATTGATATTGACACAAGGTGGGCATTCCCCATGGCAGAAATTATCATTATAGCGTTGAAAGTTGCCTTCAAGCCAGAGACATTGCAATGTCCATTCCGAGAAGATGTTTTGATGTTTTCGTCAGCATGACACAATTAATACACCGCTTTTTCTGTTTTAACTTTAGAAATGAGGCTTCAGGACCCAGATGCTTGAATTTTGTGATTAGTTTCCATTTATTTGGTTTTGAAGCACTTCAAATGATTTTCACAGCCATTTGGATTATAGTGTTTTGTCCAGATGTAATTTAAATACATGTATGTAGAAAATGTTGAACATTTTTGTCTTATACTTTTCAGCATGTTCAGTTCTAAGTCAGCTTCGAGGAAAAAAAGCTCCTCTAGGTAAGTTAACTAACTGGTATTGTCTTCCAAGTGTCAGTTTCTAATGTCAGTGAGATTCAGTTTTACTTTCTTCTCCTTTTTTCTCAGTATGTGTATTTAGAGATACATGCTCAGGGAAAAGCAGTGCTGTGCTCTATCACCAGCTTCGTTTGTAGCACATAAAACATAATAATTCCCCAAAAGTGTTATGAAATTGTTGACAGGAAATATTGGAATGTCATAAAATGAAGAATTGGAAGATTTTGAAGCAGCCACATTCTAACGCACAGCTAATTTTTCTTTCAAAAGATCTTAAAAGACAACAAGGTTTAACTTTTCTAACGTTCTACATGAAGGATATCCTTTTCATTAATAATTAATTAATTTAAGCTTTGAATTTTGATGGACAGTATTTTGCTCTGAAATTTTTTCAGATACTGATGTAATGTACATGCCTCCATCATATGTACCGTTGGTCGGCTGTTGGGTAAAACTAGGCTTTGAGGCTGTTGTTACGGGATCCTAGTCAAAAAAGCCAAATAGAGAAAATACTGAGGTCTCCACCGCTCAGCTCTACTGCCGTGCAAAGGCAGAAAGATTTAACTGATAAACTATAAAGTGAGCACACTTGTGATGCATCATGATGGTTCGGTCCGCACGGTACATTTTAGGTACACTGAGTTATGGATATCAAGTGAAAGAGAACTCTTTCCCTTTGGATTTGATGCTAGATTCATTGAATTCTGAACATTTTTAGACACTGTTATAAGCAATTGACATTGATGACTATCATTTTTTTTAAGACGTTAAGTTTTTGAGAAAGTTCGTTTGGGCAATTACTCAATAAATATGCCTGTACCTTCCAGACCGAACCGTCACATTGTGTCACGTAAACTGTGCTATGCATACTGTGTAAAATTCTCTGTTTCCCTCACAGTAACCTCAAAGACTAATTATGACAAGGTTCCAACAGCTGAATAACAATATGTCTCCCATTGTTTTCATCAGTTTGCAGTTTTATCATGTTTGGACTTGCATGTAAATATCTTCATTCTTTTACTTTTTGACATGAAAAATGAACAAATTGTGTCATTACTATTGACATTCATAATATGCTTTTGTTAATTTTCAGACCAAAAACTGGAAACCAGAGAGCAGAGGAACAAAAATATCCTACCTCTCGTGGACTGGTGCCCAAATGAGCATCTGACGGATAGATCAATCATTTGCTATCACATGACACATATCGTTTTTTTTTTCATTTACTAAACTGTCCCCCATGAGCAAGCTGTGTTTTAATTTTCACTCAGAAACCATGATTCATTGAAATCATTGCTGTCAGCATTTTTGGGTAGGCTGTGGGGAAGTTGTGCCAGATATTTTCAGTGAAAAGATTATCAACAGGATTTCTGCACAGCTTTGGAGGCCTAGGGATCCCTGGAAAAAGCCGGGGAATGGAAACATTTGAGAAAAAACCGTGGGGATAATGGCTTAGCCCTGGAATAGCCTTTGAATTCTCTTCAAGTTTAGAAAATACAGAATTACATTTAAAAAAGTCTGGTTTCAGTTCTCAGTTTCTCTCATTATCTTGCATTTTAGTGGCCCTGGCATATAGCATATTAGCACTGGAAAAGCCTCAGAATTCTCCAGGTGTTTAGAAAAGACAGAATTAGATTTTAAAAAGTCTGGTTATAATTCTCAGTTTCTCTCATTGTCTTGCATTTTAGTGGCCCTGGCATATAGCATATTAGCCCTGGAAAAGCCTCGGAATTCTCCAGGTGTTTAGAAAAGACTGAATTAGATTTTAAAAAGTCTGGTTATAATTCTCAGTGTCTCTCATTTTCTTGCATTTAAGTGGCCCTGGAATTTAGCATTGCAGCCTTGGAAAAGCCCTGGAATTCTCTTTCGGTTTAAAAAGTATAGAATTACATTTTAAAGTCTGATTTCAATTCTCAGCTTCTCTCATTTTCTTGCAGTGAAGTAGTCCTGGAATTTAGCATGTCAGCCCTGGGGATGCCCTGGAAAAACACTCGCAAAGTGGTGCCAGAACCCTGTATTAGTGAAAATGTAAAGAAAATAAACACAGAAATATGCTAATTTTTTTAATTATAGAAGTAGGAGGTCAGTGGACCTTTCATCAATTTGGTTATCTGGGCAAGAGCCATCATTGTGTCTACACATCTCGCCATCATCATTTCCCTCCTTACCTTCCGTGCTCTAAACTGAACGGGACAGCTTGCTGCAACATCTGTTGTTTTCTTAAATAAACACAAATGGAAGCATTAATTTTCATTGTAGAGCCCCTATGGAGGATTAATACCTGATTTGCATAATTTTGTTACATTGTCACGACGCTACTGGTTAGCTGTCAGTTTGCATGTATTATATTTTGTAAATGATGACACCAGATAGAATCATGTCTGTGCCAAGGTTACTGCTGCAAATGTCTTTATAATAAAATGTTATCACCCAGTGCAGAAGAAAATTTACCATTTCTTTTTTTTATGTGAGTATATATTGTATACTATCTGAAGCTAAAAATTTGGACTCCTTAAGACAAAATATAAAGAAACTCATTTTTTATTTTGCTGAGCCGTTAGTTATGTGATGCAAAATTTGTTTTATCTTATTTTTTGTTTGTTTTAAATATAAGTTTTAGACTGCAAGAGAACCTTGTATGTAATATTTCACAGAATTTCGCACTGTGTAAGGCAGTCTACTTGTTAGATTCATAATTCATTATGGGTGCTGAACAGCATTTTTAACCTGGTTAAATGACATTTAAGTTGTAAATTAAATCAATGGAGATTTTGATAGCTTTGATATTCAGAGATTCATCTCTGTTTTTTTTATACTATTGAGCGAAGACTGTATGAGTAAACTATAATAACTCGGTATTTAAACATTTTTCAGGAGAAGCAAAAAACTGAATAGTTTTCTTTATTGGACTTCAGAGTTATGATATTTTAAGAGAATATTTAATGCTTAGTTTCAGAATTTAACTTCCAATTTATAACACAACCTGTGGGCTGTTGAGAACTGTTTTAGAAACGTTGAGTTTCAATAATTGTCTGTGCTGCCCTCAATATATGTCTCGGCTGTCCTGGAACCCACAGTAAGAGAGAAAAGTAATCAATAGAATATGTCCCACAGAAATCATCTACATTAAGGACTGCATGAGAGACTGTCAAAACTTGTTTTTTTTTAATACAAATTTTTCAGTTTTTTTAAGTTTTCAGTAGAAAAACAAAATCTGAATAAATGTCTTTGTCTCACTTCATAGTTAAGATATTTTTAAAATGTTATTAACTCGTAGTTTTCAGATTTTAAACCCCAACTTAAAACACAACCTGCAGGCTGTCAAGGGTTGCAGGCATACCAAATATCTTAGTTTTTGAAAGAAAGTGGAGATATGCTAGCTTACCATGGGGCCCTCAATATGATTGAATGAGTTGCATATAATCGTGCACAATAAGCTAATTTAAGTTTGAGTTGCTTTATTGAATGAATGTAGATTTTATCAAGATGACTATCAAGATATATCGATGTACTTACATTGACATCCGTGGCTCTTAATTTTGCTGTTCGAAACATGCGGTTCCTCGTGGTTGTACATCCGTGGCTCTTAATTTTGCTGTTCGAAACATGCGGTTCCTCGTGGTTGTAATCTCATCCTTTCTTTTGTAATGGGGGATTTTTTCAAGTAGATGTGGTTTTCACGGATTTGTGATGTAGATAACAAACACACATCAGTTTACTGCAGGATAAGCCTGGTGACTGATTGACTGAACACGAATTAAACAGCCTAATGGGAAAAGCCAACTTGTTTCTGTTATTGGGTCTTGAGTAAATGCAATCAGTGGATATCAGTGCTTATCATGCATTATTAAGTTTTGAGTACTGTACTGTTGCTACTCTGTTGGTGGCTTGACAGTTGTACAGCTACTGTTCACCCTGGTTACAGTGAAAGATAACAAAACACTGCTGTGGCTAGTAATGCAAAAAAGTAGTTGCGAAAATTTGTAATTCCCAAGTGCTCTTTTTTTGCAGTTCGGGGACAATTTTTCTGTAAATGAAATTGTTTTGCAGGAGCAGTATTGTAGCCTCTGGCCTGGTAGACCAGGTGGAGTCTGGAATGTACCAAGCTCTATGGAGTTTTGTTGACAGGGGATAAGATGTACTTTTACTATGTCTAGGACATCAGTTGAAATTTCAGATTTGAAATAACTTGATCTGGGCTGGATTTGTCTCCATCATAACATGTTTTAGTTTTCAATTTTCAACATATGTGGGTGGATCTGATGAAACGGGGCTAAAGGTGAAATTTTTATACGGCTTTAAAGAATCAAAACGAAAGATTTCCTAGATGATTTCAAGCAAAATATTTTAACTGAGTGAAAAAAAATGGCTAATCTTTCATGAAGGCAAATCTCAATTTCCATAGAGCATTTTTCCCCCACCACAGGGGTTTTCTCAGGAATTTCGTAGTTCACTTTAAGCCTAGTCCTGTTCGCTCCACTCACATATTATCTCTGAGGTGATTTGCGGTTCTTCAGTAAACACCGGTGAATGGGGAGAGATATGTGAAATTTAAAGGATTAAGTTCAGCATTCCTTTATCGCTTCAGATACCAGGCATAGTGCATTTCATCTTTAGCACTGAGGTGTACTTATAAGTTATACATTGGAACTGCATATTTCCAGAGCAGATTATATCCACTCAAAATAGCAGACTGTGATGTGAACATTTTTAAAAGAATACATTTTATTTATATTTTTAGCATGTATATAATCTATATTTGTGTTGTCACATGTGACTAACTTTAGACATATATAAAGTTGCTTTTCTTTTTTTTAAAACCAAAATAGAACTTTCCTATTACTGGGCAGTAGGAGTCCTGCATATTTTTTATTGATTTTCCTCTGTAAAAAACATTTAATTTTATGCCAGTGTAGTACACATCTGAGTGGAAATATTCACAAAATGTGCATGTGAAAACATATAAAATGAAGAAATAAGTTTGGTTGCCCTATGTTTTCTTGTTGATCTTTAATGAAATTAGATCTTAACATTCACTGATAACAATTACCTCATTTTGCAGGAAAAAAGGTCAGACTAGTTCATCGATCACTGTGTTTGATAATAATGTAGATGCACATATCATAGCTGCCAACTTTCAAAAATCAAAATAAGGAACACTCTTATGCGAACCAATGACCAGCTTGTTGTTACGTAAAAAATAACATAATCATCACATTATGTGAATATCAAATCTGCTGAATGTGACATAAATACATTATACGGTAATACTCACCTTAACATGACATGTCAACAGGCATAAGTTTAATCTTCTTATAGGCTTATAGAATAATTATCCAAGGAGATATCAAAGTTTGCCGTAATGCCACTCTCATATACATGTAATATTACTGCTATTTGGAATATGGAATTTTAAAGCTGATAACGAATTTAAGGAGTTAGGAACCATAATACCGAATCATTCCATAAAATTAGGAAGGCTTGGCAGCTATGACATGTGAATGTAACTTTTATGATATCATTTGATTAAATATGCCTGCAATTTCACTAATGATGACAGGGTGCGTTTTCATTCAGAGATTGTGAAATGAGTTGATCGCTTTGTGAACTGGATGAGTCTCATGTAATTTTTATACAAATTTGTTTGCTTGATGAGACAGGAATGAATTCCATATGTGTATTTAGTACAGCAAAGCTTAGACCAAACAACATTTTTTCAACATGTATATTAGCTTCAATAATTTCTGTCATAAATTTTTATTAGCTTGGTAAGTGAGACTCAGGCTGGGCATCTGATGGGTTTAAAAGTAGACCAGGTAATTTTCATGAATACATGTAGATAAAATTTTCTGGAAATCCTTTCATCCTTCACATTAGAGGGGGTCAAACTTTAAATTAAAGTAATTCCTGTCAGCAACCATTGCCAGTTATTGATCTGAATAGGCAAAATTTCTCATGGAAAAGACTGACCAAAAAAAAAAAAGAAAAAAATCACAGATCCATCATTCTGTTACATGTTGTGAACAAACAGTAACTGTTTATTGGCTCAGCCTTGTTTAAAGAATTGACACTTGACGTAATCTTGTTTAAAAAGTCTTAGGTTCTCTCACGTTGACCTAGTCTTGTTTAAAAAGTGTAAGGATCTCTCCGCATGACGTAATCTCGTTTAGAAAGTGTTAGGATCTCTCAGATTCACGTAGTCATGTATAAGAAGTGTTAGGATCTGACACACCATGTAAAAAAAATGTTTGTATATGTTTCTCCACTGATCTGGCCCTGCTCATATCTCAAAGTTGCACAAGTCCAAGAAACAAAAACAAAATAAAATAATAAGATGTAAATGTCTTCTGCAGAAAATGACATTGTAGTACATGTATTTTAATTTGCATAAGCCCCCCCCCCCCCCCCCCCCCAAAAGATGTAAATGCCATCCACTTCTGTGGAAAACTGATGGTACTGTAATACACGTGTACATTATAATTTTAAATGGATATATAACTCAATAAGTATGTATTTATGCAAGAAATAATCCGTGCACCAACTTTTTCAGTCCTGGGTTGTTGCAAAGCAGGTGGTGACTTGTTTTAAGCAAGTCATGAGTTTATACTCAGTATTGCGTATATAGTCACTGCGGTTATGTGGGAAGAACATCCCTTTTGGTGTTTTTGCGCCATACATTTACAGTTAAATCCCTCCAACATTTTTATTCTTTTTATTTTTACTGAATAAAATAAAGGTAATTTTTTTTTCTTAAAAGCTGTGCCAATTCTCTTTTTACAATTTTTTTTTCTTCGTATCTTTCGTCACTTATCACTCAGTGTCTAATGTAAAGAATAATAAATAAATGTCATTTTTGAAATTATCAGTGATTGGTGGTGTTTTATTTGTTTGTTGGATGACCGTTCACCTTGTACTTTACCTCATAGCCTATCAAATTATCATTCCTGGAATGAATTTTATTTTCTCCCTTTCACTGTCTGTAATTTCTTACTTTTGAATTGTCTTTCCTTTTCCCTTGTATTTTATTGTATTGTTAATTATTTCTAATCAGAGGCTTTCCAACAAACACCTTTTTCTTTTTGTCATATTTTGACTTTATTGTGATTGTTTTTTTGTTTTTTTTATTGAGTGGTACATTTATATAATCTATATATAAAAAGAAAAGACAAAACATGAAATCTGTCTGAGTGAAAAAACTGTTTAAAAGTATTATGTAATGAATGCATATCACACAACATATTTAAAAGACTTATGTTTTAACATAGTGAAATGTAATGGAAGATTCCTTACAGCAGGTGAACATCAAATCAAAGGCAGCCTGGTAAACAATTTTAACTTGGTTTTTTACAAATTTTTCAGGGGAAGTAAACTTCTAAATAACTTTCTTTACAGTCTATTAAAATTTTATTTAACCCATAGGCTTTCAGAATTTAACTCCTGTCCTATACCACAGCCTGTGGGCAGTCATGGGCTACAAGCATGCCAAACATCTCAATTAAAAGAAAAGTTGAGTTATAATAATTTACCATTGTTATGACCCTCGAAACATGCCAAAAGACACGGAAATGAAGCCCACATTAGCCATAGAAAAGCCAGACACTATCTCTGTGAAAAGCTTATATTTTATTGAGCATTTTATTTTTGTCCACTACAGTACAGGTATAATATCCAAAAACAAAGACAGGGTACACGGACTTAAAAAACTTAATACTTGACACTGATTTTCTTCTTTTTTTTTTGGTCTTCTTCAGCCATTCACATATGGTTGTGATAGTCGTGCCAGAATGAGTGACATACCTAAACAAAATTCTGTCCACAAGAACCATCTGGCATTCTGTGAGACCATGCTGATCATTTTTCAAACGATTCTCACAGATCTGCCAAATAATTTGATTGAAAGAGAGAGGTCATCTAAATACATGTTACAAAATATTACCAAAAAAAAAAAACAACCCATAGAAAATCTGGGATTGCAGCAAGGCTTGAAGCAAAGTCAAAATGTGGCAAAAAGAAAAAGTTGTATGAAGCAAACCCTCACATTAGAAATAATACTGGAATAATACAATGGAGCACAAAGGAAAAAGAAAGACAAATCAATTATCAAGCTTTCAAAAAGCTCTGCACTGAGCAAAAAATGTAACACTGTTCAACAGAAATTAAAATATCAGAAATCGCAAATTCTCACAAATGCGGACAAGCAATCCCCGACAAAGAATCCACATTTGAGAGAATTTTACAATTTCTTTCTTTATTTTCTTTTCACATTCATTATTGTCATACATTTTTTGCTTCAGGAAGATTTAGTGACTGAAAGCTTGGTTTATCTTTCCTTTTCCTTCTATATTATTATTTCTTGCACAAGGCTTTTGCTACATACACCTTTTTGTTTTTATATACAACTTACTACAATACTTCTTTTACCGGTACTGTTCAGAATGTTGAAGTCTGCCAACACCCTTTACTATCAACCATGCTTTAAACCAGGGATTTTCAACCTGGGAGTCGCAACCCAAAGTGGAGTAACAATCTGAATAAAAAGAAAAAAATTCTGAAAAATCTGTGGTTTACCTCCCTCCTTCTCCCTCTGTTTCTGTGTCCATATTTATGTTTCCGTATGTCTCTCTTTCTGTCTAAGGGGTGAAGCAGATTAAGGCTGATGTAAGCACCAGACCAGTGGGTTGCTGCTCATAAATTTTGCTCCACACTAGCACAATAGGCACTGCCCACTGCATCGCGCTGGGTTGCGGTGTGGGCGGTGCCTACTGTGTTAGTGCGAAGCAAATTTATGGGTGGTGAGCTAGCGGTCTGACCGTCTACATCAGGCTTGGCTTGTATCACCTCACACTGTGTGTTTCTTTCCCTATCTCTCTCTGCACAAGAGTGAGAGTAGACTGGGAAAAAAGGGGGAGATGGGAAGACAAAAATGTGTTAGGTATGAAAGGAAAGTCCTCAGGTGGTGATCAAAACTTTGAAAAGGGTTATGAAGCAAAAAAAAGGTTAAAACCACTGCACTGCCATCATATACTACAGGACTGTCACTCTAGTCCTCTCATCTTTAGCAAAAAAAAAAAACACCCCAAAAATCATGAACTAACTAGGTAATATTGTTTTCTGAAGCACTCACTACAAATTGTCACCATTCTCTAAGACTAGAAATTAAAAAATTCGAAAAATTGATCTTTATTTATGTTCAACTACATGTACACATTCAAAGCCACATCGAATGATCTTGGTTCTGGACTCTTGCCCTGAAAAATGATCAAATAGCAAACTTTCAAAAAATTATTATCACTAGACCTGTTGTGAAAAAATTTCACTCAGTCAAAACCAGTTACAGTAGGAATAGTGACGAAATGTAAATGACACCTTCCAGAATTGAGAAGACCTTCAAAAGTCTCATGACTAAATTGCCATTTATTCAAACATCTGTACATACTGTCGCCCTGTCACCAGCATTGGCCCTGCTTGTTCACCCCTCAAAGGAAATAATAATTCCATCATCACTCCAAGCTGTAGTAATCAGTTTTGGCTACTTTTCACGAGAAGCAAAAACTGTTTTATTTTAGTACAACTGGTTAGCTACAATCTATTTTTGAACAAAGTGGTTATTTTCAAGGTATGCCTTGGAACTAACGCCAGCGTTATTTTCAAGGCATGTTTCATCGACCAATCAGAAGCAGTTTCAGTATTTCTAAATGTGAAGCCTCTAAAGACTTGTTTTTTCATTGTCAGATTGATATGTAACGACGTGAGGGTCTGGTCAGTTTGTATCATCGAGGCCGTAGGCTGATGTTTGTCTGGGCAGTAGTCAGAATGACATATCAGGGAAAGCTGCCGGGGTAGCTATGTATTGTTTATTGGTCTCAAGGTATGCCTTGTAAATAACGCCTTGCATTTTTGAAAGTCTGCGATTTAATTATTTTTTGGCTCATTCGATGTGGCTTTGAATGCTGTTGTTACATACTAATTTTTCAAATTTTGAGTAACCACGGTTTGAAGGAACAGTGATGATTTCATGAATGGTAAGTCATGAACCCACTTATGAAGCATCTCTACTGGATATATGATAAAAAAATCAATGCACATTCATGTGTTACATGTGTAATAAACAAGACAATACATGTAGGCCTACAAAATCACACTTACAACATGCAAAATTAGGAAGGTCCACGCTTGTAGTTTATTTGAGTAAGCATTAGACATTCAATTGTTCTTAAATTTTGCCATATATACATGTATACAACATCACAAGACAACCATTTGTATACACTGTACTACATGTGAAAAACAAAAAATCTGACATTTTTTACTTTTAATTACCATATCTTAAAAAGATCAACATCTCACATACAAATGACATATGAAGTCCTAGTGGTAAAATATCATAAACTGCTGTTTACAAATTTTTCAAGGGAAGCAAAAACTGAATAACTTTTCTTTATCAGTTTTGACAGTTACAATATTTTAAAACATTATTTAATCCTTAGTTTTCAGAATTTAACCCCCAACTTACCACACAACCTGTGGGGCTATCAAGGGCTACAAGCAGGTCAATTATCTCAATTTTTAAAAAAAAGTAGAACTACCACAGTTTACCATGGAGCCCTTGGTGTGATCTACTAATGAATCTTTTTCAACTTTGATGACTGACACACCTTGTTTAAAAGAAAAAAACACAACAAACCAATCATAGAAAATTTGTGAAGTTGTAGCATTGATTTCTTCTTGTTTTTTTTTCGTTTTTGATCTGGCGCAAGACTGCAAGCCAGAAAGCTTGGAAATTTTAAGCCCAGGTGTAGTGGAGCTATTCTGCTTGTTTTCTATGAAGTGAGACAACTGAAGTAACGTAGCAACACAAATTAATGTTTTCTTGGCACAAGGAGTAACAAGGAGTATTTCTGTTTGAGTGATGTAACATAATAAAAAGAGTTTAACAAAAGATGCCAAAAGGATACAGATATTATGTATTATGAATTAAGTGTCAACAAAAAGTAAGAATTAGTAGTAAGGAATGTTACCTTGTGGGTTTCCTTTTTACATAATAGTAATACATAAACAGGGCAGATTTTCAATGTGCAAGTCAAAACATTTTTACAGCATATCATGAACAGGAAACAAACACAAGGAATTTGCAAATGTGTATATAGAATTTCCTTGTCTACAGATGCCAAAATTCCACTACATTTGACTTGTACGGACCACTGCATATAGCTACACCAATCACAGTAAAAATTCAACGCACAAAACATAATCTACAACAAGAGCCAAGACCAGAATTGTACAGTAAATGACACCCTCAAGACAACTATAGAGTAGAGATCAGTTCAGATACAGTAAACACTTCACACTATCCCAGGCAGGAACCCTATAGAAATCCAACATGCAAGATTGTCTGCAAGTTTGCACATAGGAATGACATTGTAACTACATAGATCTGATGGTTACGACATCGCAGCATACTATTGTGCATCACACTCAACACTACCCACTGCCCACAACGCGGTGGTATGGGCAGTGAGGGTATGGTCAGTGAGTAGTGTTTTACAGTGATGCATAATAATTAGGTGCTGAGCCACCAGTTTGGCACCCACACCAGCCTCGGTCAGGCTTACCCCTAATGATATGGACATACAACCATATATGCACTTGTGCCAGAAAACATGTGCTCAATGGAAAAGCTACTTACATGAGCAATCTCAATTGTCCTAGGATATTTCAAGCTTGTTTTTTTTCTTCTTATTTAGCAAAAAATCTTTGGCTGACTAGGTTTGAATTGAAAGTTAACACACAAAAAAAAAATAAAAAAATTGATGCACTCGGGATAATCATGTCTATTCCATAATCTGATGAAACCTTGATAAAATCTTAAAAGAATGAAAGATGACAGCAAATTTGGCTCACATTTCTGAAGTCTCCATTCTCCATTCTTTCACTTCCCTTAACATGTCCTCTTGACTATCTGATCAAAGTACTATGTTTCCCCAGGCTATGGGGCAAATGAATCCGTCTCACGAAACACCTTACTGAGAGATTCACTGACTATGGAGATTCGGTAATAAAAATACATACATGTATGTACATATATATTCATCAATTGACGACCCTAGTGCTGAAAGATACTTGTCACATTTTCCAAATTTTGAAACTGTTCTGGGAGGAAATGTGTTTTGTGAATTCCCAAGTTCCCTGCCTGAATTTTGGAAACATACAAAGTGCTCAAATGTCTTCTCTTTGCAGTGTACATTTCATTTTGATCAAATTTAGCACACAAACTGTGCTCAAGTTGTAATGACAATGCTACAATTGCTGACGTTCTTTTGTCATAACAGTACCAAAGTTACAAAGATAACCAAAAAAAAAAGTATCAAAGTCACAAAGATAAGTGAAAGAAGTGCCATCGCCCAAACAAATAAATTACAAAATTTGCGAGACATCAAACTGACTATGAAAGCTAAAAACTGGCATGAGGCACATCAGACATCACAGAATGTGAAGCATGCTCAGAAAATTCATAACCAGATGTGCCTGATTTCTTGAGAAATTTCAATTTTCAGGATTAATTTTCTCAGTATACTGTAGACATTTTGTGACTTTAGTACTTTTAGCATCAAGGTCTTCAACTGATTTTCCTACCTGAAGTTAACACACTTTCTGGGGGCTACTTGACTTTAGAAAAAAAAAAAATTGAACTTCAAAAATTATACAGGACATTCTTGAAGTCAGGGCTGTTAATTTTTCATGTATGAAATTTTCATTTCAGTAATGTTATGAATAAAAATCTCAATGCCCCCATCATCCCTTTTTTTCATGTTACATAAAAGAATCATCACAGTTGAGCCATATAATGCAGGAGGTAAAAACAGGTACAAACAGTGAAAGGCAAAGCTTAATTTACAAGTAACCAGTGCATGGATACAAAAGGGGAGAAAATATGATAATAATATTTTGATAGACATGGCCTCGTCATTGGTGTTTGAAGTGGACGGATGTACATACATGTAAATACATGCAGTTATGACCCCCCCCCCCCCCCCCCCCGTTTAACCCCAAGACCTAACCTACCTTAATCTCCAAATCCTTCTAAGCTAAGGTGGCGGTAACAGGTCACCCACAAACTGGTATCATCATTTAAACCAAGGGGCGAAAACTTGGATTTGGAAATTTATTATTCAATTTCTTTATCTTCAAACCAGACATTACTTTTGTAGGAGGTGTGAGGATATATTAGAGAAGTTTTCTAGGGGTGTGGGCAATAAAAAAAGGTTGGGAACCACTGATTTAAGCGGTAAGAAATTTACCTCCTCAATAGTGGCTTTCTTGGCAACTAAATCTAAACAATTGACAAGAAAATAATGTAAATTTAATATAAACTTCACAGGCTGTTACTGAGAAAAAAAAAAAAGAATGACAAGGAAATGATTATAGTGCAACCTGTTAATGATTTACAAACTGGAACAAAAAAAAAATTCAAGTGAATTAAAAAAAAAAAAAAGAAATGAAAAAAAGAGATGGTTTAAAAAAAAAGAAAAATGCACGTTTGCCGAGTGGAAACTATAAAATGCTAGGAAACTAGTGTCACATTGCATTTAAGGGAGAAAAAGGCCCTTATAAATCTCTTTCATTCACAACCGTTCCAAGTAATCAAAATGCAATTATTTCACTAATTTAAAAACATAATTTGCTGATCATTTATATTCATAAATTATGTTGATTCTAGGCCAGTCATGACAATGATTTATTCTTCTTGTCAATTTTGTTATGTTTGTTCATTCTCAAGAATAAGATTAAGGCAGTTTTGAACTCTTACCTTGACACAATGAAGATCATCTTATTATAAAAAAAAGAATGAGTGGTGGGAGTATTTCACTGTGACACAATTTGGCCACTCTTTTTCGCTCACGCTGCCACCTGAATAAAAGTTAAAAAGTATAAAAATAAATTTTCTTAGGCTGGGTTTTCATGTGTACGGAAATGGCAATGGACATGTCAAAAACCTTTCAAGTAATGAAATAGACAGAACGTTTCCTTGCGCAGGAAAAGGTGATTTCTGCACACATGGAAACACTTTTTCTTTTTACTACTTGATGGATTTTTGCCTTTTCCGTTTCCGTACACATATATGAAAACCCAGTGTAGGTGTCAAATCTAACCTAATTGCTTTTGTATCGAACTAATGTGCTCATTGAAGTTTCAGGCAATATTTTAAAAATGTTGTTATGATGAACTTTTTTTTGGCTCCCTTCAATAAGCTCAGTGCATGGGGAGACTGTACATGTATTTGACAAAAGTTCAGCTTGAAAATTAATTAGATTGGGGGTAGGGGGAATAAAAAGGAGAGACTGAAGAGAGAGAAGTGGGGAGAGGGAGAAAACAACACTCATCAAAACAAAGTAGAAATCCAATCTTTGTCCTAGGCTCGTGAAATCGTGATTACACATTGTAAGATAATCATAAATTTCAGTACGAGACAGGCACAATATCTTCTTAACACACTTTACCACCATGAACAATACATGTTATTGTTAAGTCTTCCAGTACATTAGTATTTGAGACAATGACAATACGGTAAAAAGCAAAGATCAAATCAAGATGAGGGAGTATTTTGTATACTTCTTTAATCCCATTTGGGAAATCTGCCTTAGTGCCATTGCAGCCCAGTTACAGCTGGAGCTGACACATCATTGCCACAGTGCAGTGCCGGTTGGCGGTTTTTTTGTTTGTTTGTTGGGGAGAGTCGTTTTATTTAATTTTGCCCGGGCAGTGGCCTGTTCGGCCTGCTCTTCTTGATTTCCAACTGCCAAGGTATCTTTAACGTGCCCGCAACGTGCACACTGGACCTCCAAGTTTTTTGTCTTTATCCGTGAAGACTAGGTGCTCCATCCCATCCAACATAGGATCATGGACAGGAAAATATGAGAAAAATCCCCAAATTCCAACATGCCTGCACCATCCAGGATTCGAACCCAGTATCTTCAGCATGAAAAGCGAGCACCTTGCCTCCAGACCACCATGACATGTTAAGTCTTATGGTATAGTGATACATGTATTTAAGTCAATGACAATACGGTAAAACGCATAGATCAAATCAAGATGACGGAGTACGCATACCAAACCTGTACAGTAGCAAAAATACAAATGGTACCTAAGACAGAAACTGATGCTGCACCTGAACTTTTCATCACAGGTGATACTAGTTTTGTCACAAGTAAATCTTATATCGTCACCATTCCTTAAAACTGTAGTAACTAGTTTTGAGTACTTTTCAGGAGAAGCAGAAACCTGGTTTGTTTTAAAACAACTGGTCTAGGACAATGGCTTTTTGAAAGTTTGCTCATGCAATACGATTATTTTTCTACTTAGGAGTCTATAACCAAGATCTATTTTTCGAATTTTTGAGTTACTAGTCGTAAGGAATGGTGATAGTATTAAATATGAACATAATGGACATGAAGAATGGATGCATTTGGCAACAACGATGTTATACACCCAAGGTTACAATTTGTTTGTTGCCATAGGCTGTGACAAAAACTGATACATATGATGAATATGACATGTAAAATGTACAAACATAAACTGATTGTGTAAATTATCAAAATTTTCCAGCACTGACAACCTAGATAAAAATATAATACATGCTAAATATGAAAAACTACCACTTTTGCTTCTTACTGCGGCTCACACTGCACAAATATGAAATTTTTGGTGTAGAATTCTCTCACAACAGGTATTTTGTGTGCAAACTTTCCTCTTTGGTGTTAAAATATTTCCCTTAAATGTATTACATGTACAAACTATTGACATCATTTCGTCACTAGTCCTTAAGACTGCAGTAGCTCAAAAATTCGGAAAATCCAATTTTATATACTACATGTACAATCAAAGCTGTGACCAATGATCTTGGTTATAGACTCCTAAGCCGAAAAATATGAGCAAATAGTGAACTTTCAAAAATTTAACAATACCAGACCAGTTGTGCTGAAATAAAACAGTTTTTTGCTTCTCCTGAAAAGTAGTCAAAACCCATTACTACAGTTTTAGGGAACGGCGATGATTTAAATACTTGAAATATGAAACTGGCATCATGTATCGCCTTTGGGATGTTTCTATGGTGTAGTTGTCTTTGCTTCTGCATGTGTTGTTCTCATTACAGAAAAAAAAAAAAAATTTACAAAAGAAAGAGAAGATGTCTGTGTCTCTCTTCTCACTGAAAAACAAGTCTGATATGTTTCAAAAGTAAAAATATACTCTCAACAGTGTTCAAACGAAAGGAAAAGAGTATCAGGATCACTAAAACACTTAATCTGATTTTCGAGGCAAACCTATATTCAAATTGTACCATATGAAATGATAAGTCATCCTTGCAAATATTAAATATTTGCATGAGCCAATGAAAAACTTGAAACATTACTTGAAATTATCAGGAGATTATTGTGAGTCAAAACTGCTGAAAATTTGCCCTCGGAGCAGAAATGAAACAATGTAAAACATTACAGTTTTATATGAAAATATCAACTCTTGACCCGAATCATAATATAAAATTTCACTTCCTGAATTGCCTCCTGAAGGGCCTGAAGCGGACAAGTTTAAAGTTCAAAACATCAAATGATAAAAACATTGTTACTTCAGTTGCAGGTGGTTCTGGTTGGGTCGTCTTCTGTCCTCTCATTCTGGCATATTCTGTCTAACATCTGACTTCTTCCTAGCACGACCTACTCTCTCCAACCTTAAACTCAAAACTCAAACTGTTACTTCAATTTCTTAGAGAGAGGAAAAAATCCAATGAAAAGTGTTCACTTTGTAACCTAGGAACCTTAAGGTATCTATTGCCAAAAACAGCGCAAATTTAACTTTGAACCTTTCCATGATCACCTAGTCCTAGACAAACAATATGTAAGATAATGTTTTGATTACCACTGAAAGAAACCTTCATGGCATGATTGAAGAGAATTAATACTGATAAACTGATGGTCTCAACAAAATCAACAAATTGTGACAAAAGAAAAAAGAACACTTTTCAAATTCTGAATTCCATTACCAAATTCAAGAGTCAGTGTAGGACCCTTTTCCATACAGATTTATATCAGATTATGTCAAAAGTGAACTCACAGACCTACAATGAAAAACTGCTAGGTATCTGTAAGCACCGTGCAGGGTATGTTTGAAAAAATGAGTGAAATAATAGTCCATACCCTGACAACATTCAAATCTGTGCCTTCTGGTTCCCAATTTTGCAAATGAATGTTTTAATCGCTAGACCACAGATGCACAGACCTATGACTCACTCATACTGAGTACATATTATATATGGTCAGTGATGCAGATGGAATAAAATGAACTGAAATACATGTACTTTAACCCTCATAGTGTTTGGGCCATGATATCGTATTTTTTTTCTCCCTGTTCACTATTGATAAGACCACAATATCATGATTCCCTCTTCCGGGCCCCGGTTGCTAAGCCCACAATATCATGGTGGCATACCTTTTGTCTGCCAATGATAAGGTCACAAACTCGTGTTACCATCTCTTCTGGGCCTAGTTGATAAGCCTACGATATCGTGGTTTGTGACATAGTCTTCCATTTTTAATGCTTACTTTTCCACAGGTCTATCAACCGAGGGACAACTGGAAGCAGATTTCCATATCACTGTGACGGTTAACAAATTGCCATACAATATCTGAACACTTGAAATACAATTATTCACCTAAGAGCCTCCACACTCATAGAAGAAGTTAAAAGTAGGACCATCTCAACCTTGCAAAGTACACTACACTGAAGCACAGACATATTATGTTAAGAGTATCTTCATTAGAAATATTTGGAGCATGACAATATATTATCTGTATCAGCTGTATTATTGTTATGGTTACCGTGTGGATATCCTTAACATTTGAACACAATTGATGATAACCTCAGTTTGCTGATCTGCAGTCACAAACATGATTGAAACATCAATCTGCGGTTTAGCAAATTAATGATTGCACAGGTTTAAACAGTCTAATTGTTTATGCATTGTTCTGTTCCGTGGCATCATTTTATACGAATTCATTTTCAATGCCTTATTTCTGGACCAAAAGTGTTTTCATTCCCGGCACTGTTCAAATATGAATTCATTTACAATGGGGCAAAACTTATCTCATTTACACTGCTACAAGAATACAAGAATGCAGATATAACTTTCGGCACCAAACATAAGACTATTATACTTGTTTGCTTCATACATCACACAATAAAAACCTATCCAGACACTGAACGTAAACTTAAGTCTTAAGATGAAAAAAAAATCATGAACAGCTGAATAACTGTTGAACAAAGTCAAATCAGAAAGAATTCTCATGCGCAATGAGTCATTTGAGTTTAACTGTGAAGGGAAAAAATACTATAACTGACCACATTTAGATGTTGAACAGTGGCAAAAACTCACAAAATACCAAGCGTTAAAAAAAAAAAAAAAAAAAAGCACTTAAAAAAAAAAACTAGATGCACACATAGAAAACAAACAAATAAACAAAACACAGATTTGAATGAGTAATTTGGAAGTCTGACGAAGACACACAAGAATCATCATTTATCATATCATATACATGTAATTCTGCTCTGTGGCACATGCAAAGCTGTATTATTAAAATTAAATACATGTACACGGACAGGTATCTCTCTGATTACATATATATATATTACTGGTTTCTTATATGCGTATTTCAGGCTTGTGAGAAAGCAACTTGAACTTGATATCAATCACTGCTATTTTGACATAATACAACGACAGAAACAAAAATGTACCCACAGTATTGTATTATGCCTGTAAAATGGCACAAATAAAAAAAAGATCATCGTAAGAAGGTTAAAATCGATCAAAATGTTGCTGTGACAAATCTATATGGCCCACAACCCTCGCAAAGATCCTTATTAGGCTGTGGGATCAAAGCTGTAGCTTGTCATCTCGTTACACACTCCCAAGGGAAAATCCGTTTTCCTTTTTTGCATGCAAGTTCTAATTTAGAGTTCAGTCACAAATAATCAATGTTGTCCTTTCAAAAGATGGCCCATTTTTGTGAAAATTGGGTATACTTTTACAAGAAAATCATCGTAAATGGTGTGAGGGACTGAATATTTGATTCGTTCACACAGCAAAAAGGACAGTTTCTGCATGCAATTGCCAAAAAAAAGAAGAACTGAAATTCTTAGGAGAACAAGACATAGGAGTGCTGCATAGAGTGAAATATCTGAAAAAATTACAACATGAATTTTACAAGGGAAATGCACATTTGTGAATGACAACGTTTTACGTTTCGTTCAAGGTATCATAAGGAACACATCAAAATTATCTTTTCAGATTTTCCCTGAGGGGTGCGTATAACAAACCTTCCTTCAGAAACGAGCTAGGATTTTCATTCCATCGTCTTGGGTCACGACATAACTATGGGCCCACCCAATGTCTGAAATCTAAAGAAGAATGTTTCTCTCTATAAACTATGCCATGGGATTATGAACAATATCAGTATCCACAGCAATGTCAAATTTGTCTTCCCTTGTGGCACTCTACCAAAATAATTTAGGTGAAGTAGAAAAACCCTGTTGTTTTGATATGAAGTGAAGCAACAAAGCTTTTGCTGTAGATTATTTCTTGATTACAGTTGAAGACTACAAATGGGAAGAACGTCAATTGTCACAAAATGCCAGTTTTATAGTTACCTCCCTCAGCTCTTAGCTAACATATTTAGCTTTGTTCCTCTTATACCAATGAACGAAAAACAACTATTGTCCTGCAGTAGAAGTAAATTTAGATAAGGCATCCTCTCTTTAACCTTTGGACACGCGTGTAATCTGATTACGGTTATATACATTAATACAATAATAGAAAGCAAGTTACGAATATTGTAGAGATTGTTCAACACATTTTACTGGTTGTTGTTAAGATTCTAAGGCCTAAAAACCTGTGAGTACTAGTAGTAAATTCTTAAGTTGATATAAAATGTAATATATGAAGAGGTGTTAAAAGTTTTGGCTGAACAATTTAAGTAAAAGCAGCTTTTGGTGCATCATACAAAAGCCAGAAAAAAAACCCCCTTAACATGGAATTAAGTTAAGCAAGCAGATTAAGTAGTCAAACATTAGATACCACCATGATAATGTAAAACTGTACATGTGCTATATAAATGTACTATCAATATCTCCATGCAAGGCAGGCATTCATAGTTCATTGCTCCACCGACAGTCACCGACTTGGTTATATAAAAATATTGATCTCTGTCATTATGTCAGTGGAGTGATGATAGGTAAACCTCTTGATGCCAAACACTGATGATATTCCAACCTTATGTGATGACCCTTTTGATTTGTAACCAAATTTTGTCTTTCTCAAATACAAAACCGCTAATTTTCTACAAAGTAGAAACATAGAAGTCAAAACCAAAAAACTTGTTGGTTGGTTGTTGGAACCTCGTAAACCAAAATCAAAGGCTAGTTTTAACCAAGGTTCGAACAGCTGACAGATGAAAACACAACAAAACAAAAAAAAAATTTTACCCAGACACGAATGAGCAGGGCACAACAGAATGAAGTACTCGGAGATGCAATGTTCAGCATCAATGCAAAGCGCAAAAAGGCAAATAAATACATTTTCCCACCCTACATTCCACTTTCAACATTGGCAGTGGCTACGGTTACGGCAGCCGGTGAACACAACTCACCGTTTTTCTTTGTTCGCCGTTACTCCCGTTCGTACAGCAGCGCTTCCTTTCTTTGTATTTATCTACTGGGGTATGAGCGTAATCTGCCGTAAACTGCCTTCAACATACATGTATAATCTTGTCCAGCTAGTTGACAAAGCCAAAACCAAATGTTCTTATTATGAGTGCTCAAAAAAAAACAACAACCATACAATTACTTATACTATTTTTTAAGACTGTAATGCCAAGCATGCTGTGCTCTACTCCTTGCCTAATTCCGTCCTACTAACTTGTCTCTATGATCAGATATTCCCCTCTCAAATTCTTTAGTAGCTCATCAAACTTCTGGGGCAATTCTGATCCATATACAGGTATAACTTTGAATGTAAAATTAGCTTTCCAAGAATGATGACATCAGGAGTTCTTAATCTATGAATCAGTAGTGGATGTCAGAATTTCCGTTGCTTGAAAACAACTGATAATGCTTTATAAATAATTTTATACCATCTAAGGGAGTGCAGTGGAAGAAGATTCCATTTTCACAGGATTCACATTGTTCTCTCTGATAAGAAAGGCAGTCACTCAAACGTACTTAAGCACAAATTCTTTCAACAATGCAGGAATTTTTATGCACTAAGATAACAACACAACAATATTATTAGGATTTTTCAAGATCCATTGCTGCCCTCTTTCCTGTAGGGCAGCATGAAAGAAATTACATTTCATTTAATCACTGAGCTCCACCAGCTTGGTAAACTCTGTGACTTCATATCCTTCATTGTTCTGTTTCCCATTCTCTTCCACCTGCCCCGGTCTGCGTCCCAGATTTTCTGACAACCCCAGAGCAGAACCCTCGGAAATCTCGACCATACCCATGTCCATGGCATCGGCCATGTCCTCGGAATTCTCCAGTCGCATGAATCCAGTACGAGATCTTGGTAGGTCACCTGTGTTTTTCCTGCATACCACAATTTGCAAGACAACATACAGTACAGAAAGTACAATGGACAGACTTAAAATCATGTATGTGAATGACATCCTGTCCACACTGTCAAACAAGTAGCCTGTGAGGATGGGGATGGTCATTTCTCCAAAACCTGAACCTGTCACAAATACAGCTGTAGCCTTGCCAGTTAATGGATAGTAAGTATCTGCCCATGAGATGGCTGTAGGGAACATGGATGACATCCCTAGGCCCAGCATAACAGTGCCTACCCATAGCATTTCTGCCTTGGCCTGCATACCAAAACTGAAGACCAAAGCTCCTGCCACAGTCAGGCACAAGTTTGACACCATCATGCAAGGAGGCTTAAAGCAGCGGGCAATAAAAATTGCGATAAATCTTCCCAAAGCTATGCAGCCCCAAAACAATGTAGCAACGTTGGCTGCTTCTGCAGTTGTGGAAATAATTTCGGGATGGTAGGTAGCAAATGTGGGCAACAAACCGCCAGTTGTCACCTCCATTCCCACATAAAACAGGAAGAAGAAAAACAAAAGGACAAGAATGGAACCCTGAAAGCATTTTGAGTCTCTTGGTCTAGTTAAATCTTCATGAGTTGGGCTGTATAGTGGAAAACGAGTTGAATGATCCATCCAATACAAAACCAAGAAGATGCATGCATTGGCCAACACAGGAACTGCAATGATTTGGTATGCAATCTGCACTGTGGACATTTTACCAAGTGTGGCCCATAAGCTACCAATACCCTCTGTATCAGGATCTGTCCCATTTGCAGAGGAGTTCACACTGAGGACGTCTAGTGCTTCAGCTGGCTTTGACACATTTTCAGTTTTGCTGCTAAGACTGGAGGTAACCGTGGAGCTTTTGGGTGGTTGCAGTTTGGTAGAAGTTGAAGAGGCAGTGGGATTTGTTGCTAGTGCTGCGGTGGTAGTTTTCAAAGTGACAGTGGTTGTTGTTGACGCAGTTGTTGAAGTGGTTGTGGTGGCTGAGGATGTACTTGTTGTAGTTGTGGATGTAGTTGTGGTGGGTGTTGAAGTTGTTGTGGATGTGGTGGTGGTGGTGGTGGATGGTGTTGTTGCTGTAGTAGTTGTAGTAACAGCTGGGGATGTTGTTACTGCTGTCGTTTCTTGTGCAGAGACACCATCCAAGACTTCAGACTGACCTGAGTCAGTCTCATTCTGAGTTGAATTATCACTGCTGACATTCATAACTGCATTTGTTATATTTTCTACAGCAGCACTGAAATCTGGCACTAGGGCTGTTGTACTCGTTGTAGTTTCTTCCTGAGTCTTTGGTGCTTCTTTCACTGGGTTTTTCTTTAAATCTTCCAACTTTTCTTTGATAACTTCAGCATCTGCATGCTTAGGGCTCAGTTCTCCACCACTCACAACATCAGGCTTCTTTGGCCGAAGAGTTGTGCTCAGTGTTGTAGTTGGCAGGCTTGTCAAGTTCCATCTTGTGTCAAAATCTTCCACACTGGTACCATTTATCAGTAAGCTTTGTGTATTATCTGGTTGTGTGTCTGAAGCATTTCTGACGTCTCGCTTCAATCGATTCCAAGTGTTTGGGGACAGAGCATAACTTTCACCAAACACAGCTCTCAAGTTCCTATGATCTGCTTCATTTTGCAAATCACTGAATGTATTTCCTGTATATTGCCAAAACCCCAGACTGCTGATGTCCCGGACAGACCTGTGAGAATGTGAAAATGGGTCAGCTTTGAAGTTAACTGGATAATAGTCTCCTGTGCTGTTTACTTGTAAAACCTCACCAGAAGTGGTCAGGAATGGTCTAGCGATGACTGGAGCCAAGAAAGCACCAATACCAAATGCAAAGTGGAGAACTTGTAAAAAAGGAGCACTTTTCTTTCCCCATATCTTGATGCAGAAAACATTCCCACCTGCAACAGCAAAAATACAAAATTGAGGAGAAATAAATGTTAAGAAGGCAAATCAAAAGTCGCTAATGTCAGCATGCTGAATAATTTCAACAAATTTGCACATACACATCTTTATAATATGATTTATGTTTAACAAAAGTGGGATTTGTGCCATAGAAGTTAATCCCATAAGAAAAAATGTCCTGCATACCATGATAATATTGTTCTGAAAGGAGCAAAAAAACTGCTTTGAATTATCATAGAAGACTCGGCGAATAGTTGTACAACAGATCAACCATATTCTAAACTCAGACCTTTTCCGTTAGTCACTGTATGATTTCAGCAGTGCTTTGTTTCCAGATTTTTACTGCAAATCAGTCTTGGCTGATTTTATCTGATAATTCATTGAAATGAAACTTATCCACTGGTCAAAAACAAAGTACTGATCGCAAAAGAAATGATCTTCCAGAGAATGTCTTCCCCAAAGAACATTTGACTAAACATAATTTTAGGAGTAATTCAACACCACCACTTGGGACATAAATGGCTTATTGTAAAAAATAATTAAAAACTTGGGTGGAGTGCAGAAAGTCACAGGGGAAGAATATGCTTTAGCTATCACACACACAACTACTTGTCATCCCTTGAAAACAACCATGATTTACTTCAAAGCAAATAATTCTAAAGTTAGCTCTTCCATATAACTAAAGATGCAATTTTGTTTGCAGAAAAAAAAAACAACAACCTGCACAATTTCAAATCAAACCTTCTCAGTGTGAGTCCTGAGTTTGGAGAAAGCATGTTGACATAGTAAAAGTCACATTGTACTCGGAAGAAGCAAGAAGATAGACAGAATATAACAGAACGACAGGATGGAAAGAAAACCTACCAGATGCACCCACCAACCACCCACAAACTGTCTTGGTCATATGGTCATACCTTTTGATTGATGAATAAGAAGGTCATATTTGTATTCAACATAAACTAAGATATGATAATCTGATTGATAAAACTAACATCTGAGTCACATTATATGCCAAACACTTCCACCACTGTGTTATGACAGAAGGAGGCCACCTTTTTCATTTACATGGCTCACAGGAAACTGATATACCAACACATTCTCTCACCTGTATCTAATACTCCAATTGCTACTCCCTGCATCCCAATCAAAACTGATAATGTCAGCAGAGCAGTGCAGAATGGGATCCCAGCTGTGGCTGCACCTGTCAGGGCCATGGTGTAGAATAACAAAATCTGCTGGTCGTAGAAATCAAAGAGAATTCCTCCCACCACTGACCCAATCAGATAACCAATTGCGCGGGCAGTGAATATGAAGGTCATATGTCCTACATCATGCTTCACCCGCTCTCCGAGGTCCAGGAGTGTTGGGCCAGGTATAGAAATACATAATCCCTGAGAAAAGAAACAACCGAAGTTTTAGTCCCGAAGATTTTTAATTAACCCACTCAGTTCTTGCCATTCACTGTTTTGTGATATATTTTAAAAATACACTATAACTGCCTATTTTTTGAGAGAAAATGACTTGAAATTTTTCATAGTTGTAGCAACTATTTGTATTAGTTAAAGAAATGCATTCTGTTTGATCATATCCCACAGGCTTCTGTTTAAAATGAAAATTTGAATTATAGCAATATTTTGACAAAACAACTTTCTCATTCACGAGGCTGAGCTCGGTAATGGGTTACCATCATCATCTTCAGATCTAAACCATCCATGTTAGGTCTAAAAGACTTGTCTCTATATGCCATCTGTGTATTCATCTTCTGAATCATCTATAGCTAATTTTGCCCCCCCTGAATAATGGGTCTAAAACTGAAAAAATGCGCAGTCTGGGGTCACAAACTCCATTGTAAATTTTTGTTTTTATCAGAAACAGGCTGCTCTCTATGGATAGTGTTAGAGAAATGAAAAACTTTAATGGAAATTCCTCAAATTAACAATTTTACAACTATTTTATAAAGGCATGATGTCACCATTTTCTGCTGGTTTATTTGAAATTCAGAAAAGAGTCTATGTACGTAATTTTTGTTTGTTTGGGAAGTGCTTCAGTAGGGTCAGTTTTCAAATGAAGCCAACAGAGAAAATGCAGATGAACAGTTAACATGTCTCACACTTTTCCTCTGCTCAGCTTCACTTAGAAATGTTCCTACCTGCAGCACTTCTTTCTTTTTTGTACCCATCGGTTAAAGAAAAAAACACCTCATTATTAGAGAGTTCTTAGTACCAACAATCAATCAGAGTCCAGTAAATAATGCACTAGCAACTAAATAGAACAAAGTCTTTTCCAAGTGTGCAGAATTTGGACACCTACTAGTATGTTACTAATAGTTATATATATTATTCAGGAAAATTTAAATACATCTTCAATGCTGTTTGGCCTGCACAGTCAATGTAATGACCAAAATACTTCAATGTAAATACAAATACAAACCAGACAAAAGAAGGCCATGGACAGGGCAGCTGTTTTCATGATTCTGTGCTTTCTGTCTCTCTTTTCTTGGGAGACATCATCTCCGTGACTAAGTAAACCTTCTTGATCAAAAAGTGTTTCCTCTTCTTCTTCCATCATCTTGTTGACTGATGCCTAACGGATCACAGTCTGAAATTTAGGGCAAAAAAATTTAAATGCACTAACCCACAATCAGTACCAAAGCATACTGAATTTAAAATGAAAAAAAAAAAGGAGAGACAAAGATGTGATTACAGCCTCTGTAAACACATGACAGAACCCATTATTCCTTGTCTGTTTTTCTTCCTGTGGTGTATATGTTGTTCATCTTCAACAACATTATACTAGATTTAATACAGATCTACCTTACTTATGGATCTAAATCAACTAAAATTAAAAATGCTGAGAAAACAGGAGTCTTCATGGGCATAATTCAAAACATGGATCTATGCAATCTGTAGTCTTTACGCTAGGAAAACAAAGAAAACGGGGAGTATACATATAATATATTACAACATGCTGTGGCCACTTATACTTATAGGGATAATTACCTCACAAGGTTAGGTCTCATTTTGCACCAGGAAAGATTTAAGCATGGGTTAAAGCAAATGAAGATTCAGAAACATAAAAACCAAAATTTCCAAAGGGTCCATTCCTGAAACTGAAATTGTCAATGAATTATATTTTTTATATGCTGGCGATAAAACATTTACTTTTACTTCAGGTCAGTGGTCCTTTTTTCAGTCTCAGTCTTTACTTCAGCCAATAATCAACCATTTTGTCCATAAAAAATTCTCTACTGAATATTGCTCTTTCTTATCATTATTTTACTATGATTGATAATAAAATAATGTAAGTGTTCTATTAGTATTTTCAATTATGTCACAAACCAATGTCCTATCACAGTCAATACACATTGTCAATACAACCTGCCCCGCCAGTGTCCCCCAGACTTGAAAAGAAGAACAGTACAGGAATAGCTGTAAATTATAGTAAATGACATCACCAGGTAGGCTAATCTTCAGATGCCCACTGACCTTGTCTGAACCACAAAAGCGTGAGTTACACAGGCCTACTTTAGTACTGTCTATTGTATTAACCCTCGTCCCGCGTTGAGTGAACTCGTCCACGTAACGCCCCGTGCAGAGATAGCCAGCGGCCAGTCAGCCGATCGTTCGCATGTTGCCGATAACCTCGGCGGTCGGGTCAATCGGGTCCTTGTGAACACGTGTATCGTGTATACTTCAGGACGCAATAACAACAATAGTGGTGGATAAATCGCAAGGGACCCCTATGATATTTGGATAAAGTACTTGTGATGATGTGCAGTAGGTTTTATTGTGAAATGGAAGGCCTCATATCAAGAATTTTCTGCATTTACATGCCGTTTTTAACACACGTTTTATCATTTTCCCAAGACCGCTGCGCTTTTTCTGTCCATATGTCAGGCCATTCAGGGGAATAAATTATTTTTTAAGCCATTCGCTTAATTTACTTACCACATGTATCGTGACATTGCCTGCTCCCTCTTCTACTATGTAAAGCGTCCACTTACTATATTGTTAGTTTTAGAGAGATTTCCAGTTCCAGGTTGTAGAGCACATAGCCCTACATGTATTGAAAAGCGGTTTAATCAAAGGAACACAATATCTCTCTAATTACCACATCAAATAAAGACAACGACCAACAAAAAAGTCGGTCATTTTCTCCCAGTTTTCCCTGATGAAAAACCTACTGACAGACGCCCTTATGCAGCATGCCCTAATATTACATCCGAATTCATAATTACAGGCGTAGAACGGCATCTCAAATATGCACATGGCCCCTTTCTTCTCATTTCATATGTAGACGACAACCAGCATCAAAGTAAAAGTTTCCCCAAGATTTTCCCCAGTTCGAACTTCAGACCATCAGTACTATTACACGAGTATGACGAATAGTTGCATTGTAATAAACGTAATCGGACGATACTATTTTGTTAGATATAGTAGGGGTGACAGGATAGATAAACATGCGAAAATTGTGTGAAAAAAAAAACGTGAAAAAACAACAACAATGACAGCCTTGGCAACCGAATAAACAAAGCGCGAGGCGCACCGTTGCTATACAAAAATGTGGCCTCCCGCAGGACCCGCGGTTAAGCGTGTCGGACAAAATAATGGCCTCCCGTGTCTCGCGGGGAGGCCAATACAGTGGCCTCCCGTGTCTCGCGGGGAGGCCAATATAGTGGTCTCCCGCAGGACTAGGGTTAAATTCAACATTGTCATCCAACAGGCCTGTTCCTCACTCAAAGCCTGCATCATGTATGCTGTTAACCATGGGCTTGCAGTACATAATATTACAATACACATAGTACTACCCTGCTACTAGTGCTAGTGCGATGCCATTATGATTATGTGGGCAAGGCGGCAAGGGAGGTCACGTGCATTTAGCCTTGATAGGATCCATTTCAATGACAGTATTACACATCCCTGGGTCACATTCATAGTGGCGGTGGAAATTTTTGAAAACTGGAGAAGATATTTTTTTCAGGAATGAAAACCATAAATTTATCCAGACCCATGCCATGGATTTTGATGGATTTAGCCTAAAGATCAAGTTAAGGGCTAAAAAACGGGGCTGGTATAATTGAAATTGGGTTTAATTAAATTATGGACTCCTGTGACATTTCTCTGTTCTATTTTTCATCCACATCTAGAATCTAGATCTAGATCTAGATTTAGTTCAGCAGCATGAAGTTTTGTTTCAGGGCATAGGCCTACGTTTTCTGTCTTCAGGTTAGAACTTAGAGGCAGAAGATAAACCATGCTGCATCATTTATTATTTATTAAATTAGGCTGCCCTTATCCGTCAACATTATCGACGGATACTGTCCAGCTTTATCCGTCAACATTATCGACGGATACTTGGGTTTATCCGGCAACACTATCGGCAGATCTTGGGCCGCCAACAGTATCGGCAGGTAAAGCTCGGGTTGAATAATGACAAAAAACAACAAACAAGGAAACTGGATTTTTTTAAAATTACCAAACAGATTGATTACAGATAAAAAGACTTTTATAAGAAAAGAAGGAAAAAAAAAACTACCCGGCTGAGAATTGAACCTCTGTCCCCCGATTGACAGGTGTAGATCAGATACAAAAAAAAAAAAAAAATGGATTTCTTCCGTTATTGTTCTTGGGTTAAAAAAAAAAAAGAAAGATTGATGCCTAATAAAAAGACTTATGAAAAAAAACAAACTGCCGTGCTGTGAATCGAACCACGACCTCCTGATTTACAGGCAGAGATGCTAACCATTACGCTACTGAGGAACCTGACTAATTGTGAGGAAAGTCTTACTAAGTAAGCATGACCGAACCAAGAAACCCATATCAAGTTCAACGGATTAGACCTGAACCTTCGTATGTATCCATTTAATCAATAAATTTCCAAATCTCTCAAATTTCAATATATATATTATAGTTTTCAACTCTCGCCCAATACGAACGTTGATCGCATCAGGATGAACAAGCGAGGAAGATGGAGAAAGGTTCGAATCAGGGGAGATGACTCGCAAATACAGAATTTATGTTGACGGATAAAAAAAATCCTAGGGGAAATTTTATCCGTCAGTATCGACGGATAAACACTTCGATTAAATTATAGGCCTAACCTTTCTTTACAATTACAGAGACAGAGTTAGACTTCGAGTATGACCAGACTCTGAAATCTGTCCATTTAATTTGCCACCGATTGGGGGGGGGGGGGGGGGCTACACGGATTATGCTGAGTTCCGTACTGTTCTGACTAGATCTAGACTCTATCCTAGGAGGATGGAAAAATAATTACGTTGATGAATTCTTCAAATCAAAACCATACAATTTAACGCAAAACGAGACAATTACTTTGAAAAGATGGCTTCTCTCCCGCTAGTGCGCAAAATGTCTACATCAACATGTCTTGCCCTTCGATAGGCCTACTTCCCGGTGTAGATTTTCAACTTCAGGGATTTTGCGAAATCACTTTCTTACTGGTTGTGTGATGTCATGCCAACGGATGTTACAGTTTTGCGTGTCGGAGGAGGAAGTCATTCTTGACTCTTCTCTATAGAAGTAAGTAATTGTTTAATGCCAATTTGGAGTATATTTTCAAAAAAATTCTTTGAGTGGATGTCGTTCGAAGCTAAAACATCACTATAAGATATCAAAGTCTTTTACAGAACCTGAGATTAAGTATTTCTGAAAAAGAAATCTGTGATACAAAAAGTAAGTTCTGGGCCTTTTGCATCTATAATAATATCAAATATTATCTCTAAGTTAATATTTTCTGTGTAATACAGAATGGCCTCTGGCAAGTTCTTGTTCTGTCTAAATATACAATATACGAGATATGCCACAAGCTGCCGAGAAAAAAAAACATTGGTGATGAAAGCATCATTTTTTCCTAAAAAAAATTTGGGGGGGTGGGGGGTGGAAATTTTGTCACGAACAAATATGTGTCGTGGGCATTTGATCTCTGCAATATTTAATATATTAATTATATTGCTTTTATTTATATATTCATCAGTCAAAGCTGAATTTCAGTTCACCTCCTGCTCATTATTATGATACATGTATGATAATTTTATTTATATAGATTAAACATTCACCAAAGCTTCCTAATTCCAGACGACCTAATATATGTATCATAAACTGCCAACATCCTTTAGAATGTCTCCTTCAGAGACTGTCAATGGGGCCTTATAAAAGTCAGGGATGCAAAGTCCTGTTTTTCCGGTTTTTCCGTCAGTCCCGATTTTTCCGTTTTTGTATTTACATGTAATTCTATTTTGTGTGTTAGAGATTATTTAAAACCTGGTTAAAAAAATGTTTGTTTTGGTGCAAACACGATGACACGTTCATTTTTCAGGTTTTTTTGCAAAAATCATTTGGCATCCTTGAAAAGTTTATTTGCCACAATAAGTCCAAGTTTACATTTTGAATCTACTAGACGGACGAACCTTAATCGTGTGCCTCATTGTTGTGGAACTCACATTGTAGCTTGCAGGTCTAATGCCCGCCCCCCGCCCACCATCTTTCTGTCCGGTTAAAGCATCGATCATTATGACTGACTGGCTTTTCTAACAGTGCATTCCTGTTCAAGAGTCATTAATTTTCCGTATTTTCATAACACACCTACATGTACAAAACAACAAGAAAAAATAAAGCCAAGATTCATCTTCCTACCTGCTTTTGTTTACAAAAAAGGATCAGAAAGGAACCATGCAATCCTTGACCTTATATCCATATTGGATCATTCTCTGCAATGCCTGCCCATAGTCGTTGCAAAGTTTACTATGTTCAAAGTGAGTGGCCAATGAAATATCTTTGCTCTCTCTCAGTGGACTGCCATGGACATCATGGCATATACACTCCTGCTTAGTGGATTCCCTCTGTAGCTACCATATCATGTGGTTCCTGTTTCACAGACCTGAAAAGGGCATGGATGATGTTTCTTTGGCATGCCACACGTGAACACTGCCAAAAATAGAGTTACTGTGTCAAAGGCCTACTCGATCTAATTAAATGAAATCGTTGTTTTGTCTAGCTGCTTGAAAAAAGTCCGACTGCTACTTTGGCCTTTATTTTGGTGGTCCATGTCTTTGATTAAGAGGGCGTAGTTCCAAGATGGAAGGCCAAATTGCTTCAATTAAGTCTCAACTTTTTCAGCTTGGTTTGAACTGACAATTTTAGATTCCTACAGATAGATTACATTTCCTGTAAGTGAAATTTTTCCCAAATCTGCTAGTATCTAAGAAATAATTTCTAAAGTGAAAAAACAACAACCGCAAACAAAGATTAGTTCTTATTATCTTTCCATCATGAGGTATGATAGCTTGACAGAAATGAAAAATCAGATATAATTTACTATTAAAATAAAAGTGCAAATGGGGAACATGCCTTTCAAAAAGAAAAAATTACAGCAAGTTTTCAAATTTTGGTATAATCTAACACAGATACCAGAACAGCTAATTATTCTGGTATCTTTGATACATATTGCTAATATATAAATGTGGATGACAACAAACAAATTGAAATTAAATGAAGACAAATCAGACATAATTCTATTCAACAACCCACGATTAACAAAAGATCTTGAAAATGTCACCATTGATTTCAATGGCCATGAATTATCATGCAAAGAAGTTGTAAAGAATTTGGGTGTGTTTATTGATCACCATTTGTCAATGGGTTCAGGTGTAGGATCTCTGTCTAAATCCTTAAATTTTCAGTTGAGAATCTTGAATAAGCCTTGTCCGAAAGTATCTAAATGAAGAGACCACAAAAACATTAGTTACATCCCTTATCTTGTCTAGACTGGACTACTGCAATTCACTTTTGGCGGGTATTCATACAAAATTTTTGAATCCTCCACAGGTAATCCAAAATAATGCTGCCAGGCTGATAACCAAATCCAAAAAACGAGATCATATCACACCACTCCTGAAAGAATTGCATTGGCTCCCCGTGAAGCAAAGGATAATTTTTAAAATCTGCATCCTGTGTTTCAAATGTCTGAATGACCTGGCTCCTTCTTATTTACAAGATTTGATAAAACTGTATACACCAGGGAGAAGTTTAAGATCCTGCACTGATTCCACCATGCTAGTGACACCTGTGAAATCATACAGATGTTATGGTGAACGATCATTCACATATCTTGGCCCCTTAATGTGGAACAAGTTACCTATGGAACTGAGACAAACAAAATCATTAGTAAGTTTCAAAAGGCAGCTAAAGCATTTTTTGTTCCAGCAGGCTTATTTTTCTTGACTTACCTGAGGGGAGAGAGCATGTGATAGAAGGAGTGAGAATATGATGGGAAGAGAGAGAGGAGGGGGTGGGGAGAGGGAGTGTGGGAGAGAGAGGGAGTGTGGGAGAGAGAGGAATGAGTTTTTATTACTTGTAAAGCGCACTGAGCATTTATTGGAAATGCGCTATATAAATGTAATTTATTATTATTATTATTATTATTATCAAGGAAAAATCAGGATTAAATCTTTTGAAAATCTCTCTAAACTAAAACTCTCTAAAAAAAAAAAAATCCCAAGTATAGGCTACTAAATTAATTACTGTTTAATACTGTTAGAAAAAAAAAAAAGAGAGGATCTGAACAGGTTATACGTGAAGATCACGATTGTATTGAAATTTACAACGTACGCAGTGCCAGTAATACCCGTCGGCAAACAAAATGGCATTAGCGAAGTCTGCTACATATTTCCTGTTAAAATCATTTCATTATCTCTTATGCTTGTTGTTGGTTGCATTGGTGTTAACTGCCGTTGGTAACCTGCAGGTGTTTGTTTCCAAGCAAATGCTTAGTTACTGGGATAAAGGTAAAAGTTCAGTGTCTAATGCGCAGCGTGGTGTAGAGCTAGATCTAGATCTATCTAGCTCTGGAGTTTCTGACTCTGAGATTCTTTGTCAACCCCTTTGTTAACTTTGTACTTTCTGAGCAACGAATTGATTCACAGATATAAAATCTAGATCTAGTC
Source organism: Onchidella celtica (assembly GCA_963931925.1). Taxonomy (NCBI): domain Eukaryota; kingdom Metazoa; phylum Mollusca; class Gastropoda; order Systellommatophora; family Onchidiidae; genus Onchidella; species Onchidella celtica. Next base: position 38,191,970 of record OZ007575.1, on the reverse strand, counting down.
TAGATATCTAGATCTAGATCTCGATAACTAGGTAGAGTCCAGATCTAATTGTAATTTATCATACCGGTAAATCTAGATATAAATTTATTAATAATAGTCTAGATATCCTCATATTATACTATAGATCTAGATCTAGATTCTAGATTCTAGATCTGGGTTCTATTTAATACTAGATCTAGGTCTAGATCTAGATCTAGAATCTAATAGTAAAAGTGCAGATGTTACCATCGATACTTTTGTTGATTCACATCTAGGGGAAAGACTTCCGAATGCATTCCGACCATAGTCCGAGTGAAAACAGTACATAGCTACCCTGGCAGCTTTCCCTGATATACAGTCAATCTGACTACTGCCCAGACGAACATCGGCCTACGTCCTCGATGATACAAACTGTCTAGACCCTCACATCGTTACATTATATCAATCTGACAATGCCTAGATGCACTCGTCGAGTTATGGAAAGCATTCGGAAGTCCTCCCCATCTAGGCAATCATAATATTTAAATTGCAGATCTAGACACAAGATTTCTAGATCTAGAGTCTAGATCTGTAGGCGGCTTGATAAACCATTTTATGAAAACCCATAGCCTATTTTACATCAGTATTAATAAAGATAAATTAGATCTAACTGTCATGTTGCACAACCACAAGGTGTCGAAATAGGGCATCGACTTCCCAGGAGTTCAGTCTGCATCGGCATGCAAAATATGTAGATCTAGATTCTATCTAGGTGAGGTCAAACTGACCGCACTGCATGGAAGCCATATTTCGCACATATCAGGGCACTGTCCTCTTTGAGATGCAACTACCATCCTGTTGCTCACTGTATCTCTACTAACTCAAAGGCATTGTGACAAGGACATTATATGTTAACCAGTGAACCACTGGTCGGACTCACAAAGACTAGACCTAGAGGCTTTCAAAGGGAACCAATCAGAAACGCTCTGAAATGATCATTGTCCCAAATGCTCACATTGGTTCATTAGTGCCAATCTGGATGAAACCATTTGTTTAGGGCTGGGGGGGGGGGGGGGGGTTAGCTGTCATGCTTCATTCTCAAGAAAATTACAACTGTCATAATATAGGTTAGAGACTTAGAGACAAAGGTACTCGTTAATTCATGATAAAGGCGTATCAATCAGCGAATGTTTTCATACAGGCTATCAAATACAAACCAAACCACATGGGCAGCGGTAGTGTGGTCGCCGCATATTGGCAAGGATGCAAATTACAGTGGAACTTGGTTATAACGAGAGGTTATGTTCCACCAAAAATGTCTCGTTATACCAAAGGTCTCGCTATTCCAGGAAAGCGTCAAAAAGGCAAGGCAAGGAGTTAAAATTTAAAAATACTCCACTATGTGCAGGCCATCGCCCGTGCAGATGCGGGGCCCTCTTGCAGAAGAGGGACAGCAAAGAATACACCTGACGTGATACTGCGTGTCGTAAGAGGCGACTAAAGGTGCAAAGGTCCTGGTCTCCCGAGAAGAGCCAGTTGGCGGTAGGCCAACTACCCACCCTGTAAAAATAAACCAGTTACAGAAACACAAGCAAATACTTTAAATCAGTCTTTTATCCTGGGAGAAGGGGGAGCATCTGCACCTGTAGATTCAATGAAGGGCAATGGACAAAGCCGAAAGGACTCCACTGGCCTGACTGCTCCTTCATCAAACAAGTCACTCCGGATTGTGTCGTGGACTGTCCGCTCCATGTATGAAGCAGGAAAGAGTGCCCAGGTTACAATGGAGATGAGGCGATACAGACTGCACATACTTGGGAGTTAGCGAGACCCGCTGGATACAGTCCGGACTGAAACAACTTAATTCTGGGGAAAAGATTTTGTATTCTGGACGTAGTGGAAGGGAGGACAAAAAGCATACAGAAGGAGTAGCGATCATCTTGAGCAAGCACGCCCAGAGGTCACTGAGGGGATGGGAACCCTACGGAAGGAGAATTATATTGGCATCATTTACTACAAAGAACAAGAACATCAACATGAACATTGTGCAGATATACGCCCCAACAAATGAAGCAACCGATGAGGACAAGGACGATTTCTACAACCAGCTTCAGGAAATAGTTGACACATTGCCAAGAAAAGATGTGAACATTATAATGGGAGACGCCAATGCCAAGATAGGACAGGACAATACAGGGTATGAGGACATTATGGGGTGCAATGGTTTGGGACAAATGAATGAGAATGGAGAGCGGTTTGCAAGTTTCTGCGCATTTAACAGCTATGTGATTGGAGGTTCAGTATTCCCACACAAGAGGATCCATAAGGCCACTTGGATTTCACCGGATGGAGTAACTGAAAACCAGATTGACCACTTTTGCATCACCCGACGATTCAGACGCTCACTGGAGGATGTCATAGTACAGAGAGGAGCTGATGTTGGATCTGACCATCACATGCTGCTGGCAAGACTCAAACTCCGCCTCAAGAAACAAGGTACCAGAGCAGGAACAAAGAGGAGAAAGTTTCAAGTGAGCCTTCTGGATGGAAACAAGAAGGGAGCGTTCCAGCTGACACTGAGGAATAGATTCAAACCCTTTGTTGTCCTCGAAGAGACAGTAGATTTGGAGACTCACTGGGCTAAGTTAAAAGGAGTATTTACATCGACATGTCAGGATGTTCTTGGGGAAAAGAAAGTGGAACACAAGGAATGGATCAGTCAAAAATCACTGGACTTGATAAGGATAAGAAGAGACCTAAAAGAACAGGTAAATGCAAGTCGTACAAGAAGCTCAAGAGTTGGTAACCAGGAAGAGTACCGAGCATCAGCTAAAGAAGTCAAAAAATCAATTAAAAAAGACAAAGAGGAGTTCATAGGAATGTTAGCAGAGAAGGCAGCAACAGGAGGACACATGAGGATCCTCTACCAGACTACAAAGACTCTTGCTGGAAAATATGGAAAACCTGAAGTTCCTGTCAAGGATTACAACAGGAAGGCTATTTTTAGAAAGGAAGCTCAGGCAAAAAGATGGATAGAACATTTTAACAGCCTCTTGAACAGACCTCCACCAAGCAACCCACCCGACATTCTACCTGCAAGAAATGATTTACCGATCAGTTGCGCCCCTCCGACTAAAGCAGAGATTAATGATGCCATAAAGCAGTTAAATCGAGGCAAGGCAGCTGGACCAGATCAGATCCCACCAGAGGCGCTGAAGGCAGATGCTGCTGGGGCTGCACTCACTATTCTCGAGGATTTGGATCGGAGGCAAGTTTCCAAAGGACTGGAAGGAAGGACACCTCGTGAAGCTTCCAAAAAAAGGGGACCTCAGCAATTGTAGTAACTACAGAGGAATCACACTTCTCTCCATCCCAGGAAAGGTTTTCAATCGGATTATTCTCAAGCGAATACAGAATGCAACAGACCCAAAACTTCGTGAGGAGCAAGCTGGTTTCAGGAGTAATCGATCAACCACCGATCAGATCGCCACGCTGAGAATCAGTAGAGCAGTCGCTAGAGTGGAACTCTCAACTGATAGTGAACTTCCTTGTCTACGAGAAGGCCTTTGATAGCATCGATAGAGAAACACTGTGGAGAATATTGAGACATTATGGAATCCCAGAGAAGATGGTGAACCTTATCAAGAGCATGTACGAGGGGACAAGTTGCAGAGTCGTACACGATGGTGAGCTTACTGACAGCTTTGATATCAAGACTGGTGTTAGGCAGGGTTGTTTGCTGTCCCCATTTCTGTTTGTCCTGGTGATTGATTGGCTTATGAAAGAAACCACCAGTGGAGGAAGAAATGGCATACAATGGACCCCATGGACACAGCTGGACGATCTAGATTTTGCAGATGACTTGGCACTATTGTCGCACACACACGACCAGATGCAAGCAAAGACTACAGCTCTAAACAAAATTTCAGAATCTATTGGATTGAGGATACATCCTGCGAAGTCGAAGGTCCTAAAAATTGTTGCACCCCCAAGCGCACAAGTCAGAGTAGGAGATCAACCACTGGAAGATGTAGAGTCCTTCTGCTATCTTGGTAGTATCATTGACAATAAGGGAGGAACAGAGGCAGAAGTCAAAGCACGAATTGGAAAGGCACAGGCAGCTTTCACGTCCTTAAGCAGGATGTGGAGAACCAAGGATATATCTCTAAAAACAAAGCTGAGGATATTCAACTCGAACGTGAAGTCAGTCCTGTTGTATGGATGTGAGACTTGGAATGCGTCCCAGGCCTGCATAAAGAGAATCCAAGTTTTCATCAACAGATGTTTGAGGAAGCTACTTAAGATCAGATGGACAGACAAGGTCAGCTATGAAATTGTATGGAAAAGAACAAGACAGAGCCCAGTCAGAGAGGAAATTGGTAGGAGGCGATGGAGATGGATCGGCCACACTCTCAGGAGGCCAGGAAACAGCATCACGAAGAAGGTATTGGATTGGAATCCCCAGGGCAAGAGATCAAGAGGAAGGCCGCGCGGAACGTGGAGAAGAGCCAGAGAAAATGATGTGCAACGAAGCGGAAAGACTTGGAATAATGTAAAAAGGCTGGCCCATGATAGAGAGGGATGGAAAGTGTTTGTTGGTGGCCTATACCCTGATCCAGGGTGAGAAAGGCAATGATGATGATGATGTGCAGGCCATACTAACAAGGGAAAATAATGGTTACCTCTCTTGTTGGCATGTCCTGTCGTTCAAAGTAAGCCCATATATATACTGTAATATCAAACTGACGGCAGATTTCGGCCTTGATCTCGGTACTTTTTTTTTTGTTTGACTACGTGCTGTGACAGCACACTACGCGCAACCAGCTCAAAGTGATGACTCATCACTCGCTGGGGCAAACTGTGGGGCTGGCCATGAAGGCTACAACCGTGTAGCTTCGTCTGGCCACTACTTGTGATGTGCGATAATTATTACTCGCAGCACGGTCTTTGATCATCGTAAATCAACACCGGTACCGGTAAATTTTTTGGTTGCGTGGGTGGTGGCGTAGTGTGCGGTCAGTAAGAAAATAAAGCTCCTTTGGTATAAGCAAGATCCTTAAGAGATGATTAGACGGGTGGGCGGGCGTAAATTTATTGTGTGCGTGGGTGGTGGAAGTAGACAACGCTTGCTAGGCCTACGCAAGACATGATTGGACGAGTGGGCGGGCATACATTTATTGATTGCGTGGGTGGTGGTGTTCAGTGCTGTCATGGCACATAGTCAGCAAGTAGACAACGCTTGCTAGGCCTACGCAAGACATACAGTGCACTCTCCCGATAACGACATGGCTCGGGACCAGAGGTGCATGTCGTTATCGGGAACATGTCGTTATTCGGAGATTTTCAAGATGGCGGAAAAAGGGGTGTGTCCACATCAGCCAGAATTTGCAGCTTGGCATCTATTGTCAGTATCTTTCTTTTTTTAACAGCAGCTGTCGACATCTTGGGGTGCGTTATTGTTCTCGGGTGAATACAATCGATTCAGCGGTCAGCGATGTGATGACTGACTCATTTAATGCGCGTCACCCTTTTTGTTCCGACGACAATAGACACAGGTGTGTTTTCATTGGCCGATAACAAAGCGATCTCATTGGCCGATAACAAAGCGATCTCATTGGCTATGAGGTGCCTCTGGTAGGACATTTCATTGGTCGGAAAAGAAGTGTTTTTATTGGCTCAGAGAATGAAATGAAACTGACCGGAAACAATATTTTAGCTATTTTTATTTTTGTATCTAGCAAAGTCACAGCCGATTATTGCTAACTCAATGTCGTTATCCGGAGAGTGGTCTAAAAAGTATGTCGCTATTTAGAGAGTTTTATTACTAATAACATATAGTAAAAAAATCGGGACCGGGGGTCAATGTCGTTATCGGGAGAATGTCGTTATTCGGAGATGTCGTAATCGGGAGAGTGCACTGTAATTGGACGGGTGGGCGGGCATACATTTATTGATTGCGTGGGTGGTGGTGTTCAGTGCTGTCATGGCACATAGTCAGCAAGTAGACAACGCTTGCTAGCCAAAGGTAAATTTATTGACTGCGTGGGTGGTAGTGTAATGCGCTGTCATGACACGTGGTCAGTAAGGAAACAAAGCATTGACGGCCTGAGTGAGAGGTGACCAGACGGATGGGCGTGCAGTAACAGATAAAGAACACTATATGTCTGACTCGCTACACGCTGCACTGCGGCCGCTCCCACAATTTGCGGTATGCACTCAGAATTAATTCTCTCGCTATAGCAAAGGTTGTGATTATCGATTGCCGTTATTCAAGTATTTTATTATATAGCTTATATATTAAGCCTGCCTTAGAAAGATCCTAAGGATCAAATGGCAGGATAAAATTCCAGACACTGAGGTCCTCAATCGTGCCAAGGAATTGAGCATCTTCTGCCACCTGAAAAAAATTCAGCTACGTTGGGCAGGACATGTTGTCAGAATGCCCGACTCCAGACTCCCTAAGCAAATCTTCTTCTCTGAGCTCTCCAATGGAACGAGGAATGTTGGGGCCCCAAAGAGACGTTACAAAGACACTCTCAAGCAATCACTGAAGGCCTTTGCCATTGATGTGAGTGAGTGGGAAAAGCTCTCGCTTGATCGTGCAAATTGGAGGGCGGCCCTTACCAGAGGCAGCAAAGCATGGGAAGCTGACAGAGTCCAGCAGGCTATCAAAAAAAGAGAACGGCGCAAGAAAAGGCCCAGTGGTACTGAACCAACGGAGCACTCTTGTCATTTATGCGGAAGGGTCTGCAGGGCAAAAATAGGACTTATCAGTCACATGAGAAGCCATAAGTCATGAAAGAACAGTCTTTCCATTCTGTCCTCTGTGTCCTTTAGTTCTCTTTATTGTCCATGTGTTGAAATTCTCAACAATTTCTGTTCTTTATTCCTCTGGTGTTGTTAAGGTCATCATCATACCTGATGGACGAACTATTATTATTATTATTATTATTATTATATAGTAGAAAAAACGGGGATTTAAAATGTTCTTGCTATAGGCAAAGTTCTCGTTATTAGCAGTGTCGTTAAACATGATGGTCCACTGTATGTAGATTCTATCTAGGTGAGGCCAAACTGACCGCACTGCACGGAAGCCATATTTAGCACATATCAGGGCACTGTCCTGTTGCTCACTGTATCTCTACTAAATCAAAGGCATTGTGACAAGGAGTATGTTAACCAGTGAACGACTGGTCGGACTCACAAAGACCAGAACTAGAGGCTTTCAAAGGCTCTCCCACACTATCAAACTTAAGGGTGTGTACACTGTAACATCGACCTGTGAACTGTTGCTCAACAAATTTGCAATATTATCTCAATTTCTCAAAAGCTGACCATCATTTAGAGTTGTCTGTATCTAAGAACCAATCAGAAACGCTCTGAAATGATCTTTGTCCCAAATGCCCACATTGGTTCATTAGTGCCAATCTGGATGAAACTATTTGTTTAGGGCTGGGGGGGGGGGGGGGTGGGGGGGGGGGGTAGCTGTCATGCTTCATTCTCAAGAAAATTACAACTGTCATAATATAGGTTAGAGACTTAGAGACAAAGGTACCGGTTAAGTCATGATAAAGGCGTAGCAGCGAATGTTTTCATACCTATCAAATACAAACCAAACCACATGGACAGCGGTAGTGCGGTCGCCGCATATTGGCAAGGATCAGTGTAACCCAGATAAGATTCCCCCTGAGTAAGGTCACTGAGTGGTCAGTGGGCTTTACGGATAGTGCAAGGGTTGTGGGTTCACAATAGTTCTATTTTACATTCGCAGAGCGAACTGTGCTTGGACGATTTCTCTGGGATGCAGCCTTGCTTCTTATATTCATATTTCAACACAGTGTCATGGCAATGGACTGGTTCAAATCAAAGTTGTCCTTTTGGCTAAACATAACTGTATCCGAGAGGCTGTTATATGTGACAGTTTCAAGCTTGACTTTGATTGTGAGTATCTTTTTTTTTTTTTTTCACAACCTCTACAGTCCTGACAAATCTTAAACTGTTCTCAAACTCACACTCACAGACCTTATTCACTAACGGGAAAGACTTCCAAATGCATCTGCTACCAGGATTGCCAGATTAAGGAATGACTTCCAAATGCATCTCACGGCCAAATTTTCATACAGTAATAAAATAGTTGCGGGGATGTCTGTACAGACCCCCCGGCTTAGGCCTCTTCAGGGATGTTAACTCACTGAGTACATTAGAAGATCCAGCCTGGCAATATGGCATACTCGTGAGATGCATATAATATATATATATATAAAATATATGGAAGTTTTTCCTCAGATTTCACATTTTATTGTACACAGCAGTTAATCACTGAGGTTCGTCATAACTGTAAAAACTTTTCTGCAGAGGACTAAAGTCGTGTCTGTGGGAATTCATACATCCCCTCAGTTTTGAGTATATTTTGGAAACAGTACTTTTGAGGTAGGCCTACACAGCTGTGTCCTGGTGCTGAATTCATGTTCGGAGTGTTAATTAATCACTGACCTGTGCATTAACTGTAAAAACAGCCATCTAAAATACTAACTGACCAGGCTGGCGCCGCCCCTGTGCAACCCCCCCACACATGGACTCTCCCAAGCTGTGTCCTTATAATATTATATTATTGCTGTGTGCCTCAAATTCAAATGGATATCCTCCCAACAAAAATTACAATGAACATTTCATTATGGTTTTTCAGAGTTATCATCTTCACATCATTTCATTTGGCCCATAAACTTTTTATTTGCATGTTGTCAACTGTGTGTAAAAAGAAATTTCTTGGTCACACTTTGAGAAATCAAAATGCAACAGCAGTGATTATGACTCCATGCTTCGTATTGTCACCTTGGTTTATTATTAGTTTATCAGGAATTTCAAGGAAAATTTCACTTTGCCGGAAAGCTGAATGGTGATGAATCATGTACTGTGATGAACATTGTACTTATTTTATATGTCTTGAGTTGATGAAGTGATTATTAATATTATCTCTTTATTTGTGAAAAGGAAGATTTATAATCACTTGTTGCGCTGAACTAGTGGCATGATTTTGAAAACTAAAGTTCAGGAAACAGTACTGCATTTCAATTTGCCCTAAATTAAAATAATACTTAACTCTTTCCCTACCACACATTCTGGGCAGTATTCCACGGTTGGACCAAGCTATATTTGAGCCACCATTTTGTTCCCTCAATAGACAACCAAAAAATATATAATTGTGTGAAAATGAATGTAGATTCAAAATATTCAGGTTTGAATGTACAACAATGAATTGTATATTATATTTACAAAAATTGTGTTTCGTAAACACTGAATTGGAATTGAACATGAATTTCATGAGCCGCATTTTGCGGCTCGCGGTAGGAATCGGGATTTCGCTTGAGCCGCAAAATGCGGCTCGCGGGAGGGTAAGAGTTAATGGACTTTGTTATTGATGAACATGCAGTTCTTGAGGTGAAGTTTAGACTTGAAAAGGATGTTGAAATTGATAATTTCATCTCTATGTCTTTTGCCTATACATCTGCATGCTTTAAAATGTGCAACTTTTTTGAGTTTAGTTTTGTCTCTCTTTCCTCTTTTTCCTCCCCCATTTCATTGTCTTTCAATCCATTATAAAATTTTGTTTCATTAAAACATGTATTGGTAAGGAAGCAGTCATAATTTGTGACAGGTGCTGAAGGTTTGCCAAGTAACTTCCTTGAGGCATAGGCTTTAGCTGATGGCAGAAATTTCTGTATCTTTTTATATCCTTTCTTTCAGTTTGTCATCATCCAGTGGCAGTCCATTCCAGAAACATTCCTTTGGTTCCTTGATACCCGTGAACGTGCGATATTGTGGGCATTTTTCCTTGTGTTGCATGTTGTATGCTGGTTTATTCTTGGTCTAGAGCTGCTGCTGATGGATATTGGAGAGCTGATGGGAATAAGTCAGGTATTTGTTATTGGATTGGTCTCGCTTATTCTTATTTCTTGCTTAATGTTTAAAGATTACCGGTACTCAGTGTTTAATTCACTTATGGTCCGTTTACACTGGTATGTTTTAGGAATAGAAAAAAGGAATGGGGGACTGTGTGGGAAGAACTCCCGTGGCTTTCCGTCTTTTGTTTTCCAATTTCCCCATTCGAAACGTTGTTTGTTTACACTGGCCTGTTTTCTGAATGAGAAGTGATGCGCATAGGTTTGTTTTAGTCGTGTTTCGAAGGGGGAAATTGGATAACAACAGTCGGAAAGCCAGGAGAGTTCCTCCTACACACTCCCCCATTCCTTTTTTCTATTTTTAAAACCTACCAGTGTAAACAGAGCATTAGTTCGATAGCCACAGACAACAGTTTAGTGATTTGTTGTTTTTTTTTTCATTATGAAAACAATGTTTTTGGCATGTTGCATTGTTTTTATGCAGGTTGAATTGGTTGAAATTGAAAGACAGAAGTAGATAAATGTGACGCTTGACAGTCATGAAGTTTTAAATGAAAACATGCTTTTAAAGCTTAAATGTGTGAGTTTAGTTGATATCAGGAGATGTGGCCAGAGAAGTTAGGACTACTAGTAGTGTATTATAAAATTATTAGTGAAATTAAAGTAAGTTTACAGGGGAAACAAATTTAAATTTTTTTTTTTTGTAAGAAAAACAAAGAAACTTGTAATATTGAAATGGAGATAGACTTTTATAACAGACACTTTGCATCATTGTTAGAAAGAAAGAAAGCTCAGATTGCACCTCCACTATACATTTCCACTTTTAGTGTTTTCCTTCTATCCCTTTACTTCAAGAATATGAGAGAGCATCGGTCATTTAATGAAGTTTTCTGCAGAGCTTCCAATTAATGCTTTACTGAAATCAGCATAGTTTAATGAGCGGAAAATGCATTGCTTGCCCATGGAATGTGTTGAGAATTTTTTTAGAGTTAGCTAGCCCTATGATAACTGTCCTTTAGAATGATTCAGTTTCATCTTCTTTTACTTTCATCGTTGTGCTAACAAATGAAAAAATGAGAAACTGGCAGGTTTGTTCCTGTGCTATGGCAGTGTTTGTGGATACTATGGACATTTAATTATTATAGGGATAAGAAATCATCTGGGCATACAGTATTGGGGTACTCAGGTAATTAGGACAGTTTCTGTTTTGCACGCCCTTTCTTTAAGTACATGCACTATGTTCTTCATTCTTTTCCTGTTGTAGGTGTACAAATATCATAACCACCAAGCACCTCCATTGCTGAAGAAGGCAAGAATGTTGAAAGAGATTTACTCCCGCATGCGACATCCAGGAGCAGTTTTCCTGACTGCTATGTTATGGATCCACCCGCTGATGACCTTGGACCGCCTCCTGTTGGCAAGTGTGCTGACGACTTACATGATTGGTCGCCACAGCTTGGAGCAGTCCCATTATGAGTATGCAGAGAAATATTTCACTGTGCAATACGAAGCGAAAATCTGGTTCAGCCATGAGATATGAATATGTCAGAGAAGATTGAGAATATTGTAATACTTTGAGAGTGCAATTTTTATATTTTGAACCCAGCTATCCATTTACATGGGAAGAAATTTAATTCTTTCAGCACTCTACAGTTCGCTGTTTTTCTTTCTGTTTTGTAATTTGTTCTCAACTTTTACAAGTAAGTCTTTCATTTTATTTTGTAGTGCATTATTTTAAGATTGTTATTTCTCCTCTAATGCAGCCACACCACAAATTTTTCAGCTTTGCTTACTCTCCATTATTGTTATTCAAAGGCAGCAATATTTTTTACATAGTAAGTGTATCAGGTATCTTATTAGTAAGTATACAATATGTCAATTTGCAAGAAGCCTTTAAGTGTCAGTTTCACTTTATGGGGAAGGTCTGAGTGTTAACTGCCCACTGGTTTCAGAAAAGAAATTATCTTTATAAATGAAATCCATGTATGGGTCAAAATGTGAATTTGAGGCCACATTTTGTGACAAGGGACCAAATTTTCAGATGCATCCAATGATGCCCAGTTTAACACTGCAAGTATAGTATGAGCATAGGGTTACTGTGGAGAACAGAAAATTTATCTTCTTTATGAGTAAGCAGAAATGCCACCTATTCCGAGGTGATCGGAATCATTCCGATTTTCTTGAAAAACGGGCATGATTCCGATTTTCCGATTACCAAGGCCGGCATTCCGATTTTTTGTTACTTCCGGCAATCGACTGTTTTTTTCCGTTTTCGTTCTTCCGCGTTCTAGTTTTTAATTATAAACTTTTACACAATGTGCCGAATCGGAAGATTGGGATCATTTTATGAATAAACCGGAAGTTAGCTGTTCTTTCTTATCGCTTGTGTTGCATCGATCGGGAATTTGATCACTTGCTACACGCGTTGTTTACATTCCTCGTGGCGGCAACTCCGAAACTAACTGCATAGATCTATCTATTCGCCCTCACTTAAGTCTAAGACGTGTTATGTTTGGTTCCGACTGTAATGGAAGGAGGAATCAGTTCTAAACCTAGTTAGATGTATTCTCTTCCTTCAAACTTAAGCTTAGCTAGACATCGCCTAAGTCTACATCTAAGTGATTTACTTGTCAACGGCAGTGACGGATGCAGGAATGAGACCTAGTCTAGATCTAGCAAGATCTCTGGATAGACGTATTAAGACTAAAGTAATTTATTCGGCGGCGATTGTGATGGAAGGAGGAATCAATTTAAACTTGCCTTGACCTAGATCTAGATTTCTTAAATCCAAACCATGAACATTATTGACGTTGCATGGGCACCAACTGCCTAATTAAAACATGAGATTCGGAGTGGTAAAACACTCCTCAGCACAGAATAGGCAAAAGTTATAATGCATGGCATTTGTGCAAATCTGAGCATGTCAAGGCAGCTCTTATCTGACATAACTGTAGTAAAAACACAGCTCCAGAGCAAAGACAAGTTTGACACAGTGCTTTTCTGGAGAGGATTCTTTTTCAGTTTTGACCAAGGTGAAAACAAAGGGTGGATTTAGATATATATGGTTGAAATGAGCTGTAAGTAGTGTAAATTTTCAAGATGATTTTCAGATTAATACTTTGTGACCAAGAGAAAAAAAAACAACAACATAAAAATATAAGTTTAGAACTGGTATGGTACCTTTTCATTTTTATCGTCGTTTGCACCGATTCAGATTTTTTTCCCCAGATTCAGATTTTTTGGGGGGCTGATTCAGATTTTTGTTTTTGTAGGGTGGCATCTCTGTGAGTAAGACGTGTAACAGATTTATAATATGCCATCAATGTTTTCTATGCTGACATTGCGAATCGTATGATCTTAATCAGACAACAACCATCTGTTTCCATTTTCTTCAATGACCAATGGTCCTTTCATCGTGAAGTCTGGCCCAATGCTTTTACACTGTACATGTCATTTGGTTCTTTATCATGATGAGGACGATGAAGTAAGGCAGTTAAGTCCCAGAGCTTCAACTCTTTCCAACTAATCCAAATGAAAAAAACATTGTTCTATTTCTAAAAAACATTGTTCTATTTCTAAAAGTTGTTTTAACATTCTTATATTTACACACAACATCATCCACTGGGATGACATAATCTTGAAGTGTTGTAGCAGCTGGTCATTTCCATGTTTTGGGATGATTTGGTACGCTTTCTATGAATCTTCCAGCTGGTCTGTAGCTCTTACAGCATGGGCATCATCTATTGTGCATTCTTCACATTCACACTGTCCTCAGGCCTAGTGAAGACATTGGGGAACACTGTCCCTTGATAGTAAGAATAATATATAAATCCTTAGAGTAAACTTTTCCGTTCTTTATTTCCATCTGGTATTGTTCACATCATGTATCACATTTAAAATCCCAAGATTAAATTCTTCATTAAAAATTTGGCGATATTTATGAGGTTTAACAACAGCCATTGTGCCTTTCTCTGAGCTTTTTTCCTTGTGCAAATCATACATTATGGAGAGGTTCAGCTTTTGTTCGGGATATTGCCGCTTTGTCCTTTCTCTTCAGTAGTGTGATTCCACTGCAGGAAAATAAGAAATATGATCTCTGATCTCTTGCACTTTGCAGCTGACAATCTAGAATCTGAAATTTGATAAATTTTCCATGCTTCCTAGTAGGTGTGAGCATTTCGGTTTCGTCAAGTGAAATTGTAATAATGGTACAGTAATTGATTCCAGCTTGTGAAATCCCCAATGTTCCCCCCAAAAACCTTCTTACTTACCCTCTGCCCCACACTGACACCCTGGATTTCAAGAAAATAGAGAAAGGAAAAATCTCTTTGACTGCTTTCAGATGGTCTTTTTCTTTGCTCGTAACGTTATTCTCTCTGTAAATTTTACATAGATGACAGTAGTACATAATTGCTTCTTACATCAGCAGTTACCGTGTCAGAATCTGTGTTTTGTTATGCAGCAACTGCCCTGTTTTCAAGGTCTTCCTCAACTCACCTGCCTGTTTGTCAATATCACTCATTTTGTTTCCATAGTTTTGTACTGCTTTAATCATATTTTACTTGTCATCACCAATACTAGAGAGGGGGAGAAACAGACTCTTATATATAATGTTACAGTCATTAAGTCTGTTGTCTTTATACTGTGTTGTTGGTCATCAGGACAACAGGTTCTACAAAAGGTGCTTCAGTTATTTTTTACTGTTTATACCCTCATGGTTGTTGTCACAGAACTATTGTTATTAGATCTGAAATGGAAGGTTATGAACATGTATTCAAATCTTCTAAATAGATATTGTATCATATATATGCATCTTCTTTATCGAAGTTCTTGCCACTTGAATCTACTGCATTGGACATGCACCCACATGTTGTTTTCAGGTTGTAAATGCAATAACTTTGAGTTTGAAATGTGTGGATATTTCAGCAGTGACCTGAAATCCTCTATTTTAGCTTGATATTAACTTACAGTACTTAAGCTCTTTGGATGGTGGACATTATTGCTTATAAAATGTGGAAAATTAATAATCAGCAACAACCCCCCCCCCCCCCCCCCCCCCCCCCCCCCCGCATGGAATCTTTTTATGATTTATCGGAGGTTCTTAGCCTATTCAGATGTTCGAAACTGTTTGTTTTTTTTTATTGGAAATTTATTGGCATTGGAAACATCCGCGGATCCGCAGAGAAAGTGTCCGTGGCCAGATTTGGACTCTTGGGGTTAGAATGGCCACTTGGTGTTCTAAAGACAAACATCCTGTAGGAATACTGTGCCATTGGATAATTAATTGTCTCATAGCAGATCCAGTTGATTTTACTGTCCATCAGCAGTGAAAAGGCAGCATTGGTCCCATGTCCATGGATGTTTCACCCTTACGTACTGTTGAAAGTCACCAGATAAATACAGAGGTGCATGCCATTCTGAGTGCCTTATCAAAATGCAGCACTTTGAGTGAGCTTTGTTCGGACATACATGTATTTTTTTTTTTCAAATCCAGGTTCATGCCTTTTGGGGACTTGTATTGACAAAATTTCTGCGTGTTATTTGTAAGGAAACATTATGAAGAAATAGGATGATAGGATAAACAAGAAAAGCCAATGGCTACAAAGAACTTCTTCATACCTGGGTCATCTTTTGTCTCTTTGTAAAATTGTTTATCTGAAGCAAACAGTTTCTGCAGAAAAATCTGAATTCCCTTTGCAAATAACAAGTCATTCTTCAGATTAAAGGGCAATTTATGTGACAGTACCTTGATGTAGAGCATACTTATTGTTTAGTTAAAAAAATGGACATGTATACTTTGCACTGTATATATGGTTACTCATTACACACTTGTTATAAACAGCTGATTTTCAGTCGTCTTGTAACTGCATATTATATACACTGTAAACTATTTTACAAATTATTGTATTTTGTATGCACTTTTCTTCCCATTATGCAAGTAATTAAATCAAAACTATGAACTGCAAACTGTTTGCAAATTCTGATTTTTATTTGAACAGTTTAGTCTTGTCCTTTGTTTGTTTCGAATGTTATTGTTATCTTTGTGTGTTCAGTGGTAATTCGTTGACACTATGACAGCTGACTTATTGCAGGTACATGTACGACGTGCTTACCATTATGGTAAACAAACATTTAAAATGTACTGGTAATTTCAGTCAGACTTTTCGTTTACTCAGCAAACTAAAACAATCATGATATTGCACGACCATTTAAATGTAATCATCGATGGAAAACAATATACATGTATTATATATATATATATATATCGTCACTGCTCTATAATAATGGCAGAAATGTCAAACTTTATCAAATTAATGCCAAAAGATAAGTGAGGGTTCATTGCATTCCTGAGCCTGCGGGCCATCAGATAGTACATACGCATGGTATTAAGAAAAAAGAAATGCGCCAATAGGGAAATGTAATAATCCAATAGACTCATAACGGCATAAGTCACCAACTGACAGAAAAAGAAACGATTTTTTCTTAACATCTCAAAAGTGTCAAAAATGGCTTATGCCATTGGGTAGAGCAGTGACAATATGTAAGTTTAAATCCCTATTACCCCCTCTTAAAGAAAAAAAAAAGAACATTGAAGTGTTGTGAAGTGCAGTGAAGTCCTTAGTTGATCTTTAAAGCCGTAAAAAAGTCATTAATTTTCAGAACATGTCCATGGATCCCTAAAAAAATGCTTGAAATATCCCAGTCCCCTAGGAAATGTGCATTTAAATTTTATCCATAACTTTCTTTGTTGTGGTACAAGTTTCATTTTTTGTTTCACTGAAACTGAAATGTTCGTCTTGTTGGTTTTCGTTCCAGTTGACCAACGTGATAGCGCACATAGCGAGTATGTAATTGGCAATTGTTTTATTGCAGAGATCCATAAGCTAGGATCATCCTAAAACATTCGTTAACTAGTTCAATAAGAGTACCGTATTAAAAAGTCCTCAAAATAATGTCCCTGATTCTGAATTCTAAGGATCTGTTGGAACCCCGGAAGTGGGGCCATTGTAAAGCAGAGATGGGTGTCCGTAATATTTTCATGATGTAAATTCTATATTTTTTTTTTTTTCACAGAAGGAGCAGTCTAAGCTGCATGATTGTACATGTATTACTTATTATTAGGCTGGATGCCACCTTGAGGACGGTCCTCTTGCATCTGGATCTCCAGCCAGCAATCCTACGTGTGGAACTGACTTCAAGTTTGCACGGATGACATCGTTTCTACCTAGATCAGTCACATGTAGTTAAGACTGATGTCTGTCTGTAAGGAATCGACCCCTACGGTAATCCTACCAGCTCTTCGGAAATCCTATACAAGTCTACGTCGGATTGACATACGATCGGTTGCTGTGAGACGCAGCGCTGGCCATAGTTTACTAATCCGAGAAAGAGAAAATGAAGATAAAAAACCTAAGGCCCTTTGAAATTCTTCCCCAATTCTTGGCAGTTCAGCCTGTTGTACTGCTTTTTTAACATCAATTTTTCAAACCGTAGTTTGTTACTATTACTGTTAGTGTTAGCTTCCAGTAGAGTCTAGTTCTATAGTATTACAATTGTTCTATACTGATACCAATTATCTAAATTAAATGTCAGTGAGAAGATGCCCCAGAGTAATTCATACCAGCAAGAAATGGAGATACTTGACAGTTAGATTTGTACTATTTGTACATGTACCATGTACATGTACTAAAAAAAAAGTGTGAAGTAACAAAGCCCACTTGGCGTTCTTGCGGCTAAAAGTGCTGCATTTCTGACTAAGGAAAATAATTTTGCCACTTCAGTAATGTCAGTATATATATACTGTACTGGTACTGATAAATCTGGTACTGATAAAATACTGATACGGTAGATGAAACATGGAACACTCTCAGTTCAAAAATTCATGACTGTGCCATCAAGTCTTTTGGACAGCATAAAGTTTCAAACAACGACTGGGTAGCCCAGAACAGCGAAATTCTCCTACCTCTCATTGAGCAAAAGAAATCTGCTTTCAATGAGTATAACAAAAATTGCAATCAGAGTACAAAAACTTGTTTGAAAAATGCAAAAGCTAAACTTCAGCTGGAGGTAAGACGTTGCGCCAACAAATACTGGACAGACTTGTGTAACAGCATACAAGAGGCAAATGAAAAGGGAGATATGAAAACCGCCTTTAGTCAGATGAAAGTAGCTCTTGGGCCAATCATCACCAAAAGCGCCCCACTTAAGTCTGTAAATGGTGAACCCATCACAGATAAAAATGAACAACTGAATAGGTGGGTAGAGCATTACTCTCTGTTGTATTCAACTGAGAAAAATATTCCACCAGATTTTGAGGAACACCTCCAAAAACTGCCAATAATGGCCGAACTTGACGCTGAACCTTCCTTAGTCGAGCTTTCCAATGCAATCGACCACCTGTCTGCTGGAAAAGCCACAGGAAGTGACAACATTCCTGCAGAGGTATTAAAAGACCTAAAAGGCCCACTATTACCACACCTGTATAATCTGTTACTGCAGTGTTGGAAAGAAGGCGTGATACCACATGATATGAGAGACGCCAAAATTGTCACACTATACAAGAACAAAGGAGACAAAGGCGACTGCAACAACTATCGAGGCATATCCCTCCTCAGCATTACTGGAAAGGCTTTTGCTCGCGTCATCCTCTGCCGCCTTCAACAACTGGCGGAAAAAGTCTTACCAGAAACACAATGTGGCTTTCGAAGCAAACGATCAACTATTGACATGATATTTGCACTTCGGCAAATCCAAGAAAAATGTAAAGAACAAAACAGGCCGCTTATAACATGCTTTGTGGACCTAACAAAGGCTTTCGACACCGTAAGCCGATCTGGCCTGTATGCAGTCCTTAAATCCATAGGCTGTCCACCAACATTGCTAAAACTTATTGCATCCTTCCACACTGACATGAGGGCATGTGTCAACTTTGAGGGCTGCACATCCAATTCATTTGCTGTAAACAGCGGTGTGAAGCAGGGATGTGTTCTTGCTCCTACCTTATTTGGTATATATTTTGCAGCCCTACTCAAGAATGCCTTTGGTCAATGTTCAGGTGGAGTACTTATTAACACCAGAGTGGACGGCTCCATTTTTAATGTTGCCAGACTAAAAGCAAAATCTCGTACAGAGCATATTATGTTACAAGAGCTCCTCTTCGCAGATGATGCTGCAATCGTGGCCCACGATGAAACCACGCTCCAGGCTCCCATCAATAGCCTTGCCAAAGCCTGTGACAAATTCATGCTAAAGATCAGTGTCTCAAAAACTGTAGTTTTGACACAAGGCTTGAGAAACCTCAACCAATCATGCTGAATGGCTCTCCTCTGGAGCAAGTGGGAAAATTCTGCTACCTAGGCTCAACCATCAGTGGTAGCACAGACATAACAACTGAAATAAATGCCAGAATAGGAAAGGCGGCCACAGCTTTTGGCAAACTCTCAAAAAGGGTGTGGAACAATAGCAAGCTGACCATCAAAACAAAAGGTACTCGTGTACCAAACTTGCGTCCTAAGCACCCTGCTGTATGGCTCAGAGACATGGACCACCTACTCCAAACATGAAAGATCCCTCAACTCCTTCCACCTGCGCTGCCTACGCAAAATTCTCAAGATCAAGTGGCAAGACAGGATCTCAAATATCGAAGTTCTGAGCCGAGCCAACATTCCATCAACTCAGGCTCTCCTAGGCAAAAAAAGACTGCGGTGGCTTGGACATCTCCACCGTATGGAAAATGATCGCATCCCCAGACAAATTCTCTACGGGGAACTTGCTACTGGCAACCGACCCAGAGGTAGGCCACATCTGCGATTCAAAGACACTTGCAAGGTCACAATGAAAGCATTCAACATCGACCCCAATGAATGGGAGAACCTTGCAAATGATCGAAGCAGATGGAGACAAAAATTGCGCAGTGGCACGCTCGCAATAGACTTCAAGGCAAAAGAAACATACCTGACAAAACGACAGAGGCGGAATGAAAACACTCGCCAAAGTGAACCCAAAAGACTGACCTGCAATCACTGCCATCGCACTCTCGGGTCAAACATTGGTAGAATAAGCCACGAGAGAAGCTGTCAGTCAAAATGAAAGTGAATATTCTAGCTGCTAAGACCGTCTGTAAAGACGCTAAAGGCCATATACTGATAAATCTCCATTTTTTATAGCTTTTATATAGGGCCACAGCCAAATACATGTACATTAAAAAAAAATTATAACATGAGAAAGCCTACAGCATAAGCGTGACAATAATAATAATAACAATGATCATTTCTTAATGTAGGCCTATGTTATAGCGCCCAGTTCAAACAACTTACTCTAGATGCTTTACAAAAAGTCTTGTTCTGTCCCTTTGCAACTCAACCCCCACCCCTCTTTCTCTCTCTCAAGCACAATCTA
Source organism: Onchidella celtica (assembly GCA_963931925.1). NCBI lineage: Eukaryota > Metazoa > Mollusca > Gastropoda > Systellommatophora > Onchidiidae > Onchidella > Onchidella celtica. The sequence continues at coordinate 38,171,715 of OZ007575.1, read as the reverse complement.
TTGCATACACTCTCATGCTAGACAAAAGACATTTTATACAAACCTTGTTTAAAATATATTAAACAGATAAGAGTCTAAAATGTTGCCCTCGACGAAGTCAAGTTCCATAGCTTTTAGCTTCGACAAGCCACATAATTCTGTAAATCTTTTGCATAATCCAAAGCCATAGAATTTCGCAAGAGAGGGCTTGAATTGCTATCTCCGTGCAAGGCTGCAATAAATACAATAGGCTACATTGTTATAATAACACGAAGACATAAAATATCCAGGAATACAAAGCAAAATAAAGAAGTAGCCCGATATGGAGCCCTTCTGAGGGATAGAAAGAATAAAGCAAGCAAGTAAGAAAGGGAAAAAAGGAACAAGATCAAGAACAGGACACGGGAACCCAAATGCAGGGACGGGAATTCTCAGGAAATTTGCTGATTTCCGGATTTTGAATGTCTTTTTTCCTTGGTAAACACTATTTTGTTTGTTGTCGAATATATGATATATGGCCTTTGTGTAGGACCATTACGGTTGGCATTGAGGCTTTTCATCATAAGTTCAGGAAATTTTTCTGTCAATAGTTCCCATCCCTGCAAATATGGGAGCCCTGTTGAGGGCTAGGAAAGGCACAGAGATGACAACAACAAGAAAAGAAGCAACAAAAACAACAAGAAAAAGCGAGGTGTAAATGCCCCGAGCCGAGCTATTCTTAGAACGAAGGCCTACCCCCCCCCTCCCCCCACATACACACAAAAAAAAAGATAGTGAAGTTCCGGACTACATTGTATCTTGACGGAATTATCAAACTTGACAATATTCGGATCATAACCGGTTGTACCGTATAACTATCTTCAGAACTGTGGGAGATGGAGTGGCCTATCGAGACTTGTCCATTCGCAGCTCTATCGTCAACACCAGATTTATCACTAGGCTAGATAGTCTGATGCCTAGGGCCTCATAATTCTTTTTGGGGGGGGGGGTAGGGGGGCTGGCCGCCTCAGGCCAGTCTGTCATAATAGTTTACGACACACTTTGCCCTTCCTTATTTATGATGATACAATGCACATTAGTTTCTGAACAAATCCTTTACTTTGTACTTTTCCTAGCTTATGTCCTTTCGAGAAGGAATTGCGAAGCGCTGTATTTTAAACACCCATCATCATCATTGTCGTAACGCAAATTATTCAAACACTTCCATCTCCCTCTAGGCGTAAAGGTGGGAGATTGTGAGGAGCCTCACATCAAGAATAGCCTGGGGCCTCTCTTCATCCAAATCCGGCTCTGTCTACTTTGCCATGGAATTGGCTGTAAACACAAGACTTATAAAATACATGTAGGTAAATTCACCTTTTAGCTCCTTGAAATTTTAATATTAGTCTTATCTTTGTACTTGTATACTTCTTTAATCCCATTTTACCTCAGTGTAGGCTACTTGCAGCCCAGTTGCACTTGGAGCAGACACGTCGTCGCCACAGAGCAGCGCCAGTCAGCGGGTTTTTTTTTTGGGGGGGGGGGGGGAGGGGCGTGGGTGATGGTGATATGTTTTTATTTCGCTTTGCCTGGGCAGTGGCCTGTTCAGCCTGCTTTTTTCGATTTGCAACCGACAAGGGACTTAGGTCTTTATTTTAGGCGGCTCGCTCTGCCATTGGCATTTGCACCTCACTTTTCTTGTTCTTGTTTCTGTGTACTTTTGTGGTAGGAAATATATTTTTTTAAAGAATTTTGTCTGGGCGCCGCCCTTGTTCGGCCTGCTCTTTTCGACTTTTAACTGCCAAGGTATCTTTAACGTGCTCACAGGCCCTCCGAGTTTTTCGTCCTAATCCGAGGAGTCTCTGTGCTCTGTCCTACCTACCATAGGATCAGGGACAGGAAAACATGGGGAAAATCCCAAAAAATCCAACATGCCTGCACCGACCAGGATTCGAATCCGGTATCTTCGACATGAGAGGCATGCATCTTGCCTCAAAACTGAAAAAAAACAAGGCACAACGAGATTTGGGTTTAACGCTCTTGTAAAATTTGTTTTGGTCACACAAGACTTTGTTCCTAACCCGACCGAGTTTGTCACCTGTAACATCCACAACCGTCCACTTATCAGACGTAATGTCCCTCGGCTTTAGAGCATAACATTATCAGTGCGGGAAGGGCTACAGTGGACCGAAGTGGTTTATCTCTATACAGATCAGATTTAGACGTTAAAGTACGATCATTTGTAGTTCACAACGAGGCCCGACCTATGAAATGACAAATACGTTTTGCCCGGATACAGTAGATTTATATAGTCCGAAATGTTTTCTCAGAAGAGGAAAAAAAAAATGGAAGAAAGTTATTTATTTGTATTCAATTACAAAGGTCGTAAGTTCATTTCAACATGGGCTCTGGGAACCAGGCCCAGTCTTAGCCTTGTAAAATTTAATAATGATAATGATATCGAAGGAGGGTATTGAGCGTGGCTCTCGATGGCGAATCATCACCGGGACGGACTGAGGACAGATAGATAACTAGTTACACAATTAAATACGATTATCGACGGCAAATAGCTCAGTACAAAATCACTGTCATAATACTCGAGGACCGCTACAGTTACAAGAAGACTGCCTGATTATACTGGTTATCACCAATTTCACTTGTGGAGAAATCAGGAAAGATAAAAGTTGATACATGTAGTAAAGTCCTATAAGAGGACAGGGCTCTCCGTGAAATAAGACAGTGTGTAGTGACCTGTCTAGTGGCAGTTTAGACATGGCTACACCAAGGCTTCACATTTTAGTGGCGATCCTTTGTATTATTGCCACAGTGGATGGTAAGTATTAATGTCGTAATGATGAAAGTAATACATACATTGAAGGAGAGACTTCCGAATGCGACTCATGCCAGTTTTGCCAAATTGCACCTTTTAATGTACCGCATTCGGCAGTTAATCGCCGTCTAGCCCGTTAACTATAAAATAAGACGTTTTCTCGGAGTGATCCACATACCCCGAAATTTGGATTCTTTTATTACTGAAAGACAATCTGGCCATGAGACGCATTCGGAAGTCTTCCTAAATTGTATGCACTGCGCACAGGGGAAAAAAAAACCCCAAAACCCATAAACCAGCAATTACAGGTGCACAGAAGAAGTGACTCGAAAAAAACCCAACATATAATTACATGTATATACATATATACAATTTTATTGTGACATGCAGCCAAACATGATTTTGTTTGCACAGCAATGGTGGGTCTACTAGACGAAAGTTATGAAGCTTAAGCTTCAGGGCCCCAAATCCAGGAGGGATTTTTTAATGAGTGAATTTTGGATGTTACCCTATTGTTACTGGTTTGTGAAGGGGCCCCACAACAGTTCAAGCTTCAGGGTCCCCAAAATGTAGGTTCGCCACTATTGCACAGCGAGGTTTATTGAAAGTGTTAGGGTTAGGACTAGCTTTAGATTTAGTTAATTGTCCCCAACAACCTTTCATTGGCGACACGACCACACTGACTTTCTCAGATAGGCTACTGGCCATATGCCGGTAACAAATATCGTTTGTGAGTATAAGAAAGTGCAATTCTATATTCACAGCCATCCCATCAAAGATGAAAGCTGCTAATTTTGGAAATTAATGATCAAAGTGAAGAAACATAATCACAGTACACACAAACCCGACGGAATATGAAATAGTGTTGACAGAACACAATAAACCTACATAATTGTAACACAACTAGATGAGGTTCCCGGCATTATCCAGGATAGACGTATGAACCCATAGTTCTATCTCTCTCTCTTTTTGGTCTAGAAAGCTTCCCATATTCTCCAGTCTTACAGATTTCACGTGCACCAGAGCACTACGCACTTTCTAGTAAGGAAACTGCGCGCACTGAATTGAACGCGTATTAATACATGGTTTCCGGTATGGTGGGCTTACCACGGGAAGCCAAAACAAAGATCACTGTATTTAACAGTTTTACTACTTTTTCTTTAACAGTAACTGAAGCTTGAATCAACACAATCGGTCGATACGGAAGCGATTGGGCTGGACTAGTTGGCACTTAAGTAAATTACTTTTATAATTTTTGAAACTGTCATTTAGGCTGTAGCGTCGAGCAAAAAGGAAGGGCCAAAATTGCGCCACAATGAAGTACTCCCGCCATAATGTTTTTTTTAAAATTTATAATAAGATGTGTTTGTGTGCTATAACAAATTGCAGTTTTGTGTTTACGGCCATCTCATTAAAGTTAAAACTTGCCTCTTTGTGTTAATTGCACTGTATAGAAGTCATTATGCCAGCACATTATAACGCAATAAAATGAAAGCAATCGAGGAAATACTCTCTCTTCATCTCTTTGGATCCTAATAATTCCTCCATTTATATCAGCTATCAAGAATGCAGAGCTGTGGCCATGCAGTCACAATGAAATTTCCATATACTTTTCATTTTCACTCGACGAAAATGCGTCTCTTTTTCTGGTTAAAAAAAAGGTAAAGAAATAATATTAAGGGCTGAGTTTTGTTCCAGATAGATATGTCCAGGCACGAGTAATTTATCGCCCAAAGTTAAACTAGTAGATTGTAACAAATCCCAGATTGGGAGATGTACTTATATGACAGTAACAGTCACGAACAGAGGATAACACTTAACAAGACAATCAAACAGGCTCACACATTTATTATAACATTAATAACGACAATCCAATAAGTACAACATCTCACTCGTTCCCTCAAGCATTCATTCTTCTCCTCGTTCCTCTCTAGGATAATCACTCCTTTACAATACTATAGTTGGCCTCAGCCTAACAATACATCAATGGCTGCCTGCCTTGTAGCACGACGTCTCACTGCCCGTGCTCAACATCACATCAATATCTTAATCTCACATCAATATCTTAATACATTCCTGAATGTGGCCAGACTGCCACGAATAATGTGCCCTCACTGTCCTGCGGGTGGCCTCACTGCCCAACCCATGCACCTCACTTATGCTGGCCTGCGGGTGGCCTCACTGCCCAACCCATGCATCTCACTTATCCTGGCCTGTCCCCGGCACCTATAAAGAATAACATCACATCTCTATAATACTATGTACCTACTATCCACTTCACCACTCACTACAAACCATCAAGCGTAAACATAACATTCCACAGTTCACCCACCATACAGCTGCACCTCTCTACTGTAGCATACCCCCGCAGTATTACACAGCACTCCGACTAGGCTAGGACTCCCTGCTCCTAACATACAATTCTCCTTCATCGTTCACATCTATTTACATAGTAACACATGATTTGCACACTCCTCGCATATAACTTATTTACATCATTGTCATCATCAGAATATAGTAGATCTATCACCACAATTATCAATCCTTATAATTCAACCTACCAGTCTTCACTGGAATACACTATCACTCCCGACTGCTCTCTTTCACGTCTGTCCTCTTGGACTTCTTAACTTGCAGTGAATTTTCACTACACAAGTTTTACCTCATCGCCTCCACTTTACTCACGTCTTGCACGCTTCCACGATAACTAACAGAAGTCAATATAGGTGAGCAGCCTCAACTATCCCGTGAGCTAATCTCCCACTTCCATACCCCCGTAATCCTTTGAATCTCGCTCACTCCACTCGTGACATAGATAAAGTTTTATAAGTTTGGGTCATGTAGTTACGAAGTTTTAGTTGCTAACATGTTCACCCTCTAGGTATAATAATATTATGGCAAAGATATTAGAAACGACAAGATGAGACACTCCCTTCTTCGAACCTCTAAAAAAAAATCGTGCACACAGTTCGCGTACTGATCGGGGGCGCGGCCCATGGCGCACAGCATGAAAAAAAAATGCTTGGCGTAATGATAAATTAATGATGCTGATTTGTTACAGTGCTACTGGGGCTGAAAAAAAAAAAGAAGAAAAAAATAGCCAGGGTTTTCCCATAGATGACGTAAATGAAGGCCTAGAGCGATAACTGATCGATGAACAAAATTCAATATTTTCCTACTTGGCTTTTTAAAATACTGCTTTGTTCATTACTTTCGCGCATTCGCCGCTAGGTGGGGGTGCGAAATCTGTGCACGCTAAAAGCGCTGGCTGTCTCATCTTATTGTTTCTCGTATCTTTGATTATAGTATGATTTCATCTGACCACTCAAGGAATACTGTCACGAGTGGAGTGAGTGCAATTAAGGGGATTGCTACAGAGCGGGTGTAGAGTAAGAAGGGCTCACAGTAGACAGCAAGTTAAGCGTGCTGTTGTGAGTAGTGGGGGGGGGGGTCTGAATGAGGCGAAAGCGCTGTATAACTATCACTGCAAGTTAGAAGGTCCTAGGGAGCGGACCTGTGAATAAGAGCCATCGGGCGGACCTAAAGGGAGCAGTCGAGAAGACTAGTGAGGGAGTCTTTCCAGTAATGACTGGTATGTAGAACGTTGATTGATTATTATGATTGATGTATTATATTATATTCGTCTATTACCATGATGTGAATAAGTATATGTGAGGAATGTGGAAGTCCTTGATATTGGATATAGCAATGTGCGCCATGAGCGATAGATGAAAGTGAGTTCATGGATTTGTAGCGCGAGTGAGTAGTGTGTACTCCGATGGAGGTGTGTTACCGTAAGATGTGTGGTGAGTGAAAGGTGAACTAGTGTGTGTACGCTCATGGATTGTAAGGAGAGGTGGAGCGAATAGAAATGGTAGGGTATTATACCAATGTAATGTTATTCTTGTAGGTGTCGGGGACGGGCCGAAGAGCCACCTCGATGAGCACAAGGGATAGGCCAGCATAGGGCCGGAGGCCAGACATAGGCCAGAAGTGAGACTGTCGGGGCAGGACAGTAGAAGCACATAAAGTCGTGGCAGTCAGGCCACGGACAGGGACGTAGATATGAGAGTGAATGAGATACTATATTGTTGCCATGTTGATAGGCTAGTGAACTGATACTATGTTGTTGCCATGTTGATGGCTATGGAAATAATAATGTGTTATTGCCCTGCTGAGGTGCTAGGGGGGTGCTAAGGTGTATGACAATAGGGAGGGGATATTGAGAGACTGCGGTGCCAGTGAACCATTAATGTACTATTAAGACCCTGAGGGGAGAGGCTGAGGCCGAAGTGCCTTTAGGAGTACTACCGGATTGTGGATCCGAGGGAGAGTGTGTGTGAGAATAAGGCCGTTGTACGGCAGTTCATTTCAATAATATAATGTATGTAATTGCGCTATTATATGTATAATTATGTTTAATAAATGTGTGAGTCTGATGGGTTGTTTTGTTAAGTGTTAAACTTGTTTGTTCGTGGTTGTCGTCCTGTCATAAACTATTACATCTCCCAGTCTGGGATTTGTGACACTGGGGGCTCGTCCGTTGTGACACTGGGGGCTCGTCCTGTTTACCTGTGGTCATTTTGACATTGTGTATTCATTATATCTAGTTGTTTTTCTGTTGTGCTAGGAATTCGTGCTGTTGTCTTTGTTCGTGGGATGAATGGAAATGTCATGATGGTATGATTTATGTATGGTTATGAATAATAATATGTATTGATGCATGTATTTTGATGAATATGTATTAATGTGTACTTAAATTTCTGCAGAGTGTGCGTGCAGCCTGAGGAGACGAGCAGCCAGAGCTCCGATTAAAGGGAGGAGTTTTACTCAAAATTTCAAAAATTGAAAGTTAAGTGAAAATTTTGTACCCTGGATTGAGGGCTGTCTTTTCATCTGTCTGTTTCCCTGTTTTTGCTGTTTTTGTTGTCGTTATAAGTTGTACGGGCGGTGGCGCGGGTTTGCTGTGGTGAGCGTAGTTTGTCCTCTTCGGGAGGTGGGCTAAATTTGGAACTTCGTTCATCACAGTGAACAGTTCTGTAGGGACCTGTAATATTGTTTAGTTGTAGCGTCGATATCTTCTCTGTTCCGCAGGAAGACGTATTCTCTTGTCCCTCTTTCTACCTATCTATAGATACGTTCCTTTTTTTCAGACTCTGTTCTTGTTCGTACCTTGTGGTGTAATCGGCGTAGTAGGTTGCATTTTTTTTTCCATTATAGTTTTTTTTGTAGAAGCTTTGTCCTAGTCTGGTTCGTTGTCCTTGACGTACTTGTGGTCCTTCTACTGAATTTCCTTATTCTTGTCTTTTCTACTCTTTTTTATTATTAATAGTGCAGTACATTTTATGAATATAGAATTAGTTGTGCTGTAAAGGTAAATTTCTGAATTGTATCTGATACAAGTAGGTGTGGTTATATCTGGTGTGATCTCAGGTCTCTGGTCGTGTCGTTAGTTATCATACCGACAGGGTAGCCGTTTTCATAGTATACATACCATAACCATAAATCTGTGAAATGGCGGAACTCCAACAACTAATGAAGTTGGGTAAGGAACTTGGCCTGGAGGGAGAAGAGCTACGCGGCTGGATTAAAGAACAGCAGGCAGAAATGCGCGATGAGCGTGCTAAGGATAGAGAGCAGGAAAAAAAGGCTCAGGAAGAGGAAAGAGAGTTTAAGTTAAAGGAGTTGCAACAGGAAAGGGAGTTAAAGTTAAAGGAGATAGAAGCTCAAGAGCGGGAGACAGACGCGCAAATAAGAATAGCGGAGTTGGAAATCAAAAAGAATGCGCCAACAGAAACAGTTGAGCGGCAGGTACACAATAAAGGTGGCGTTAGGATTAAGCTCCCTACGTTCGACGACCGGAAGGACGACATAGACGCCTTCCTTTACAGGTTCGAACTGAACGCACAATTGCAATGGGGGGAAAATAAGGAATTATGGGCCACGTACCTGGCATCGCTATTGCAGGGGCGAGCGTTAACCTACTTTAAAGAGCTACAGCGCGAAGACGTGCAAGATTACGATAAGCTGAAGGCTTTGCTGCTTCACCGATTTGCGCGTACCGAGGAATATTTCCGGGAGCAGTTTAGGCGAGCACGTGCAGATACCAGGGAGGACTTTGCTGCCTTCGTCGCGAGACTAACTGAGTATTTCGCGAACTGGGTAGACTTGGCGCATGTGGGCACGGATTTCGCTAAACTGAAAGACTTAATGATCCGTGACCAGCTGTACGCGTCGTGCCACAAGGATCTGGTGGCTTTCCTGAAAGAGAACGAACCCGCGACGGTGCAGGAGGCGTCTAAGTTGGCGGAGGCATACCGTACGGCGCATCCGTCCAAACCAGTCGCCAGGGCGTACGTCCAAGATGCTGGGTACGTCGCCGTTGTCGAAGGGTCGCCGGCAGGACTTAGGGACAGGTCGCGTCAGCGTGGTGCCTATAGCGGGCAAGCCCAGGGGCAGCGTAGGGGCTATCACCAATCACCGGCATATGGATCCGGTAAGTTTGACCGAGCAGGAGGGCTAGGTCGCGGTAATGGCCGGGGGCGAATTGTGACCTTTGCCGATGACCGACGGCATAGGGACTCTAGTTCCGGTCGCGAGGGGTCACGGGGACCCAGGCCTAGGGCAGCACAGGGAGCGGAGTGTTGGACTTGCGGACGCGTGGGTCACTTTTCACGCGAGTGTAGGGCCGCGAAGTGTTGGAACTGCGGAAGAGCAGATCACATCAGCGTGAACTGCCCTGCAGGTAGGATAGCGGCGAACGTGGACAGTGGCTCCAGTCCATGTTCCCCAAATAAATTTCATCATGCGGCTGCGTGTGTTACATCGGACAACGGAGGCGGACAGTATTCTAAGTGTCCCAGTTGTGAGAAGTTATTATCTTCCGGTGTTTTACCTTGTGGGAGAAAGATCCCCGTTATAAATTCATGTCATACAGGAGGTGGTCTTAGGGTTTATCCGGGGTTTGTTGGGGACGAACCGGTCTCGGTTTTACGAGATACAGGATCTACCGTTGTGGGAGTGCATAGAGACTGCATTCGGGATTCACAGCTTACAGGTGAGACTGTCCCGTGCATCCAATTTTCGGGGGCCATTGAGAAATTACCCATGGCAAGAATAATGATAGATACACCTTTCCTTAGCGGGGAAGTCGAAGCAGTCGTTGGTTGTTTTCCAGGCGCCCAGCTCATCATTGGGAATGTATCACGGGTAGTTTCCCCTTCCGATGAGAACGTGCAAGCATGGTCGCAATCAAAAGGTATTGACTTTTGCGCCGCGGTCGAAACACGTCGACGGGTAGCGGATAAAGATAAGATTAGACCTTTGGCGACGCCAGCGGTCAACCTAGATATCTCGCCAGAGCGCTTGGCGAAATTACAAAGGGAGGATCCATCATTAAACCCATGTTTTGGGGAAGCGCGAACCGAGAAAACGAGGAGATATAAGAACGGGTCGTCCTCCTTTATTGTTCAGGCGGGCATTCTGTTCCGTATGTACGTCACAGTGGCTTCCGTCCAAAAGCAGGTCGTCGTGCCACGGTCGTTAATTGCTACAGTATTGCGTCTGGCCCATGATGTTCCATTAGCGGGTCATATGGGAAGTACTAGAACCAAGCAGAGAGTTCTGAAAGATTTTTATTGGCCGTCAGTATACAGAGATGTGCGGTTATATTGTAAGACGTGCAGTGCGTGCCAAAAGACGACGCATAAGGGTCGTACACCCCAGGCTCCTCTTCAAAAGATCCCCACGGTTTCGGAACCGTTTAAAAAGGTTTCGATAGACCTTGTTGATTTAAGAGAAAGACTATCTTCGGCGCGCACTATAGCAGAAGAAGCTTCTGGTATCGCTTCGGGGAGAGCAGAAGACTATAAAGATAGAGGTTCCAAACTGAGAATTTTTAAGCCAGGAGACAAGGTCCTATTGTTGTTACCTACGGACCATAATAAGTTATTGATGACATGGAAAGGTCCTTATGTTATTGAGCGAGTTGTTTCGAAGGTAGATTACGCTATCCACATTGATGGATCAGTTAAGGTTTTCCATGTTAATATGCTACAGAGATTTTATGAGAGACCACAGTATCTGTGTGCACAGACAAGACCAGAGGAGACTGTCTTCTCTACTGCTTGTACGGGGGTCGTAGACCAGTTGGACTGTGACGTAAGCGACACCGAGGCGCAGGAAGAGTTACAAATTCAATTGCCGGAGTTAACTGCGACACAAGGTTGCAGGGACGTAAAAATTAACCCTGACCTTACGAGTTCAAGGAGTAGGGAACTTGAGACCCTGTTAGCGTCATTCCCGGATGTTGTTACGGATTTGCCGGGTCGCACTACGGTGATCCAGCACCAAATAAAGTTGACTTCGGATAAGCCAGTATTTCTTAAACCGTATCCGTTGCCTTTTTCTTCGAGAGATAGAGTCATAAAGGAAGTTGAGTCAATGTTGAAGTTAGATGTGATAGAACCATCAACATCGCCGTATTCATCACCCATCGTCCTCGTGAAAAAACTTGATGGATCGGTGCGGTTCTGTACTGATTTTCGAAGATTGAACACTATTACGGTAGGCGATAGGGAGCCTATTCCGTTCCAGGAGGAATTAATAGCTTCATTGGCCGGGTCCACGTGGTTTTCCAAGATAGATTTGACGAAAGGGTATTGGGAAATCCCGCTTACTGAGGAGTCTAAACAATACACGGCGTTCCAAACGCCCATTGGATTATTCCAATTTAAGGTCATGCCATTTGGTTTGGTAAACGCGCCAGCGACGTTTGCACGATTAATGAGACTAGTGTTGAAGGACATACCTAATGTCGTGTCATTCTTTGATGATATAGCATGCCATACGTCGACATGGTCTGAGCATATTCAGACACTAACAGTAATTTTTCAACGATTACGTCATTTTGGGTTAACGGCTAAACCCGCAAAGATGGATTTGGCATGTCCAGAGATAGTATTCTTAGGACATATTGTGGGTAGAGGTGTTCAGAGACCTGAAGAAACAAAAATTGACAAGTTAGTAGGGTTGCAAATCCCTAAAACAAAGAAACAAGTCAGAAGCTTAGTGGGAATTTTAAATTATTACAGAAAGTTCATTCCAAATTTTTCCTCCTTGTCATCTTATCTTACTGACCTTACTAAGAAGGGACAACCCGATAAGGTCCAGTGGACGTCTGAATGTCAGACAGCATTTGATAATTTGGTGACAGCATTATCATCGTCACCCATTCTGATATTACCCGATTTTCGATCTAATTTTATCCTCAGAACGGATGCGTCGGACTCTGGTGTCGGCGCTTGTCTTCTACAGGAGAAGAACGAATGTCTCCATCCTGTATGTTATGTCAGTAGGAAGTTATTGCAGAGAGAAAGAAAGTATTCTGTGATAGAGCGTGAGTGTCTTGCCATTGTCTGGTCCGTCCAGAAACTAGGACGTTATCTCATGGGACGAGAATTTTGTATCCAGACAGACCACAAGCCACTGACATTTTTGTCGAAGAATCGTTCGTCCAGCCCACGCTTGTCTAGATGGGCATTGGCTTTGCAGCCGTATACCTTCGTTATTCAACCAATTCCAGGAACCAGCAATCATATCGCCGACTACCTTAGTCGAGCCTAGGGGAAGAGTTCAGCAGCTTATACATCGGAGGACAGGAACATTGACAGGATCTGTGTGAATGAGTCGACTTTAAAATATTGACATTATAAATATGATATGAAGAATGGTTGATAGGTTGAGTGGTTGTTGATTCTGTATTAAGTATTGTGGTTAGTTAGCTATTCATGATGTGACACATATATGCATATTGCAGACCATATTGATCCCCATATTTTCCCCTGAGTTCGGTATTCTATATACTAGGGGAACTGCTAGGTCATTTTTTTTTAGTATAGGTATTGCTCACGCTCACTCGTTGACAGTCATCTTGATGCGATTTGAAATTAATTGCATTAATTTTTTTGGGGTGGGGGATGATGTCACGAGTGGAGTGAGTGCAATTAAGGGGATTGCTACAGAGCGGGTGTAGAGTAAGAAGGGCTCACAGTAGACAGCAAGTTAAGCGTGCTGTTGTGAGTAGTGGGGGGGGGGGGTCTGAATGAGGCGAAAGCGCTGTATAACTATCACTGCAAGTTAGAAGGTCCTAGGGAGCGGACCTGTGAATAAGAGCCATCGGGCGGACCTAAAGGGAGCAGTCGAGAAGACTAGTGAGGGAGTCTTTCCAGTAATGACTGGTATGTAGAACGTTGATTGATTATTATGATTGATGTATTATATTATATTCGTCTATTACCATGATGTGAATAAGTATATGTGAGGAATGTGGAAGTCCTTGATATTGGATATAGCAATGTGCGCCATGAGCGATAGATGAAAGTGAGTTCATGGATTTGTAGCGCGAGTGAGTAGTGTGTACTCCGATGGAGGTGTGTTACCGTAAGATGTGTGGTGAGTGAAAGGTGAACTAGTGTGTGTACGCTCATGGATTGTAAGGAGAGGTGGAGCGAATAGAAATGGTAGGGTATTATACCAATGTAATGTTATTCTTGTAGGTGTCGGGGACGGGCCGAAGAGCCACCTCGATGAGCACAAGGGATAGGCCAGCATAGGGCCGGAGGCCAGACATAGGCCAGAAGTGAGACTGTCGGGGCAGGACAGTAGAAGCACATAAAGTCGTGGCAGTCAGGCCACGGACAGGGACGTAGATATGAGAGTGAATGAGATACTATATTGTTGCCATGTTGATAGGCTAGTGAACTGATACTATGTTGTTGCCATGTTGATGGCTATGGAAATAATAATGTGTTATTGCCCTGCTGAGGTGCTAGGGGGGTGCTAAGGTGTATGACAATAGGGAGGGGATATTGAGAGACTGCGGTGCCAGTGAACCATTAATGTACTATTAAGACCCTGAGGGGAGAGGCTGAGGCCGAAGTGCCTTTAGGAGTACTACCGGATTGTGGATCCGAGGGAGAGTGTGTGTGAGAATAAGGCCGTTGTACGGCAGTTCATTTCAATAATATAATGTATGTAATTGCGCTATTATATGTATAATTATGTTTAATAAATGTGTGAGTCTGATGGGTTGTTTTGTTAAGTGTTAAACTTGTTTGTTCGTGGTTGTCGTCCTGTCATAAACTATTACATCTCCCAGTCTGGGATTTGTGACAAATACCTTGATGATCATCAGAACTGGGTTAATTATATTTATTTTACATGTATTTTCATGTACATGACGTCGCCATACAAATTCTCGCCTTCTACTAGTGGGATACTATTTTTGTATCTCGGGCACTCCAGTAATATGCTGTTTGCCCTCTATTTTTGATTGCTCTGTGGTCTTTCGCCGTCAGTCACATTCGTCTTTTTCTTCTTCTCGATGCGGTCCAGTTGGGTAGGCGTCAGTAAACGGGCAGGATAGAGAAACAAAGGAGAAGAGAGAGGGAGAGAGAGAGAGAGAGAGAGAGAGTCTTGTTTAGTCAGGGGAGCTATCGTCTTTTCCCTTCCATTGGGGCCTTTTCCTCGGTCTTATAGTATATACTACACAATACATTGTATTTTAAAAATCGACGGTGAAAATGTAGCACAGGAGTTTTATTTAAATACTTACGTTTTTATCACAGGCGCTGGACGGATCTATTGTGACTTTGATCGTGATTTTTGCTTCTGGACACAAGATGTGGCCGACAATTTTGACTGGCAGAGAGGAACATCACATGACCCATCTGTAGTTAGCGGCCCCACCACTGACCATACAGGGAGTAAGTCAAGCTAAGTAATCTTTGCTAACATCGGTATCATCATCATCATCTTCTTCTTCTTTTATTCTCTTTCCGTTTCTCCTACGTCTCTGGGTTTATTAACTGGGGTTACATCTATATTCACAAAGCAATTCGTTCATCCTCTCACAAGCTAGCAAGCAAGCAAACAAGCCAGCAAGCAAGCAGCCAACCAACCATAATTAATCAGTCAACAGTTAACTAACTAACTAACTAACTAACTAACTAACTAACTAACTAACTAGCTAACTAAGTAACTGACTGACTGACTGACTGCCTGACTGACTGACTGACTGACGGACGGACTAACTAACTAACTAACTAATTCACTCACTAACTGACTGATTGACAGACTGACTGACTGACTAACTAGCTAACTAATTAACTAACTGACTGACTGCCTGACTGACTGATTGACTGGCTGACCGATGGACTAACTAACTAACTAACTAACTAACTAACTAACTAACTAACTAACTAACTAACTAACTAACTAATAATAATAATAATAATAGTTCGTCCATCAGGTATGATGATGACCTTAACAACACCAGAGGAATAAAGAACAGAAATTGTTGAGAATTTCAACACATGGACAATAAAGAGAACTAAAGGACACAGAGGACAGAATGGAAAGACTGTTCTTTCATGACTTATGGCTTCTCATGTGACTGATAAGTCCTATTTTTGCCCTGCAGACCCTTCCGCATAAATGACAAGAGTGCTCCGTTGGTTCAGTACCACTGGGCCTTTTCTTGCGCCATTCTCTTTTTTTGATAGCCTGCTGGACTCTGTCAGCTTCCCATGCTTTGCTGCCTCTGGTAAGGGCCGCCCTCCAATTTGCACGATCAAGCGAGAGCTTTTCCCACTCACTCACATCAATGGCAAAGGCCTTCAGTGATTGCTTGAGAGTGTCTTTGTAACGTCTCTTTGGGGCCCCAACATTCCTCGTTCCATTGGAGAGCTCAGAGAAGAAGATTTGCTTAGGGAGTCTGGAGTCGGGCATTCTGACAACATGTCCTGCCCAACGTAGCTGAATTTTTTTCAGGTGGCAGAAGATGCTCAATTCCTTGGCACGATTGAGGACCTCAGTGTCTGGAATTTTATCCTGCCATTTGATCCTTAGGATCTTTCTAAGGCAGGCCAGATGAAAGTGATTTAGCTTTCTGGCATGCGATTGGTACACTGTCCAGGTTTCAGCCCCATAGAGTAGGGTGGGAAGGACCACAGCATTGTACACTTTCAGCTTAGTGTCTGTGCGAATGCCGGTGACATCCCATACTCTCTTTCGAAGCCTGCCAAATGCAGAGCTGGCTTTGCTGATTCTTGAGAGAATTTCAGTATCAACACGAGCAGCGTGAGAATTTCAGTATCAACACGAGCAGCTAACTAACTAACTAACTAACTAACTAACTAACTAACTAACTAACTAACTAACTAACTAACTAACTAACTAACTAACTAACTAACTAACTAACTAACTAACTAACTAACTAACTAACTAACTAACTAACTAACTAGTTCGCAAACCAGCCAACAAGCATTCTGACCAACTGACTTACTGACTGACGGACTGACTATATAACATATTCCAGTTTACCAGGTTCTATATCGGTGACCCAAAATTGTGAGGCACGACCATGTTTTTGATCACGTGTCAGCTGGGTGAAAAATGGAATGGGCTCCACACACATAACATAGTTTCGGCAAAGTACTGTGTCTTGGGTTTCGGTCCATGTCAACTTTGCTCGCCAGATAGGACCGAAACACGGAGCTGCTAATCGTCAGCCTTTTAGAAAACTGAAGTTTGGGTCGGAGCCAGGAAATTTTGAGAACTGCGGTGATAAATGAGAATTTGCCTGTGGATCTGAGATTTTGTGGTTTAGAGTAGGAAAGTGCTGAGGCTTGTACGTTGTTGCACGACATCAGGAAATGCTGTTTAATTTTCTACTCAGGCATTGCCAATTTTTCCCCACAAAAATTCTCATCAGCTGAAAGCACAATGGTTTTGTTACTCACAAACCACATAATTTCCAAGACAGAACATAAACCAACGTTAAGAAATTTGACAGAGATATAAATTTAATGTTTTGCTCAGCATGTGGAGGTGATGGTGTCGGTCATAAATGAGGACATAATATGGGTAATCTTCGGATAAATTGTTTCTCCAGTATAAAGTTAAGCGTTACATTGTTTGAAGTACTCGTTATGTATCCATGATTCTATTTTATTTGCGAGATGCTGCTGTCCAATATTCATCAATCTTTCCCTCTCGGGACAAACCACATGTCTTACAGTAATAGTAACAACAACAATATAAAATTGATGGAGTGAAGACCAACAGTGGAAATAACCATGATAAAAAAACCTGATGAAATTAGCTCTCGGGATAAAATTATAATTATATCCTGCATTAACGACAACAACAAAAAAAAAACAAAAAAAAACAATAACAAATGGATGAAATTAGAATGTTTGCTAATCGTTCCCTCTCGGGATGAACATGGCAGAGCTCGGACCAACTGTGGAAATAAACATTATGAAAATTTATGAAATTAGAGTGTTCTCAAACCTTTCCCTCTCTGGAAAAACATAGTTGAGTCTGCACATTTACAGGGAAAAAACCATGATAAAAACTGATGAAATTAGAATGTTTGCTAATCTTTCCCTCTCGGGGTAAAATTACATGCCGTGCAGTAAAAATAAGAACAATAATATTGTAAAAAAAAATAAATGGACGAAATTAGAATGTTTGCCAATCTTTCTCTCTCGGGCTAAACATGGCTGAGTCCGAATCAACAGTGGAAATAAAAATTATGAAAATTGATGAAATTGGAATGTTCGTTAGTCTTTTTCTCTCGGGATTTATAAATGGAAAATCAGTAAAGATAAAAGTTGATAGTAAAGTCCTATAAGAGGACATGGCAACCCGTAAAAGTGCACTGCTGCACTTTTACAGGTGCAGATAGGCGTATCCAGACCACCAAAATCCACCTTTGACCTAGCTGAGTCTGCAGAAATGGGAAAATAATCATGATAAAAATTGATGAAATTAGAATGTTTGCTAATCTTTCCCTATCGGGATAAAATTACGTCCTGCATTAACAATAACAACAAAAATTTATAATTATATATAATACTAGTGGAAGGGCCCGTTCAAAGAACGGGTTGCAAACAACACGCACAATCAGCGCACATATTATACAGTAGATCTAGGAAGAAAACAACTCACAACTGGCACAGTAACACCCGCATGGCCCGTACCGTGCATAAGGAAGACGGCACAGAAACTCATGCCTTCAAACTTTGAAGCGCAACCGGAAGTTTAAAGTTGAAATCAAACAAACGCAGGAGGGAGGCAACCATTGTTGAGGAGAAAGCATTATTCGATGACGTTCTCTCTCTCTCTCTCTCTCTCTCTCTCTCTCTCTCTTACAATAAAAGTAGTAATCTGCAGTCCTGCTTCAGAACTCATTGTCACAAATCCCAGACTGGGAGATGTAATAATTATAACAAGACAACAATCACGAACGAACAAGTATAACATTTAACAGAACAACCCATCAGACTCACACATTTATTAAACATAAGATAAAGATAGAATTGCAATGACATACATTATATTACTTAAGTAAACTGCCGTCCACGGCCTTCCCCCATAAGCACACTTCCTCGGGTCCACAACCCGGTAATTACTTCTAAAGACACTTCGGCCTCAGCCTCTCCACTCAGGGTCTTAATGACACACTAGTATTCTTTCACACCCCAGTCTCTCAATAGCGCATCCCTATGGCAATAACACCTTAGCCTCCTATAGCACCTCACGTGGTCGTAGCACGTTAATGATTCAATTCACATGACTATCTCATTCGCACAGTAATACATCCATGTCACAGTAGTACATCTTAATAGCACATTACAATCATATATACAGCCCTGTCTGTGGCCAGACTGCCACGACTCATGTGCTGCGACTGTCCTACACGACAGCGTCACTCCTGGCCTATGTGTGGCCTTCGGCCCTATGCTGGCCTATCCCCTGTGCTCACCGACGCGGCTCTTCGGCCCGTCCCCGACACCTACAAGAATAACATTACATTGGTATAATACCATACCATTTCTAATCACTTCACCCTCATTACAACTCATGAAGCGTACACACAATAGTTCACATTTCACTCACCAAACATCTTACGGTAACACACCTCCACCGTAGTACACAATACTCACTCTCGCTACAAATCCATGAACTCAACTTTCATCTATTGCTCATGGCGCACATTGCTATTATATACAGTATCAAGGACTTCCACATTCCTCACATATACTTATTTACATCATGGTCATAGACGAATATAATACATCAATCATAACTATTATCAATCATCGTTTCACCTACCAGTCATCACTGGGAAAAAAACTCTCTCACTAGTCTTCCGACTGCTCCCCTTATGTTCGCCCTCTGGGGCTTTTCTCCTGCGTCCACTTTCTAAGGACGTCTTAGTGTGCAGTGATAGTAATACAGCGCTCTCGCCTCATTCAGACCCCCCCCCCCCACTCACACATGCACGCTTTCCCTTACCTCGTGGGTTAACTTTATTCTAACCCTCTTCTCGTAACTACTGATCCTCGCTCACTCGCCCGTGACACTCATGCGCGCCAAGACACTGCGCACCAATCGTGATATGGTTATTTTTTATGACATGTACGGTACTAAAGTCGAAACAAAACAAAGGCAGGGGGGAGGCCATCATTGTTGGGGAGAAAGCATTATTCGATGTTTTTAGGCCTATTTTCATTGATTACAAAATTACGATACTTCGCTTTCATGTCAAAGGAATAGACATAGTAGCAAAAAGAATTATCTTTCACATGTAATTTTTTCAGGTCTGGGCATTTCTTCCTCGCAGCAGTGAATTTTTTGTCCTTGCTGTCTTTTTGTATAGACTAGTGTAAGGGCCCGTTCAAAGAACGGGTTGCAAACAACACACACAATCAGCACACAGATTATGTAGATCTAGGAAGAAAACCACCTACAACTGGCACAGCAACACCCGCATGGCCCGTACCGTGCATAAGGCAGACGGCCCAGAAACTCATGCCTTCAAACTTTGATACGCAACCGGAAGTTTAAAGTCGAAACAAAACAAAGGCAGGAGGGAGGCAACCATTGTTGAGGAGTAAGCATTATTCGATGACGTACTCTCTCTGTCTCTCTTACACTTACAATAAAAGTAGTAATCTGCAGTCCTGCTTTAGAACTCATGCGCGCCAGGACACTGCGCACCAAGCTTGATATGGTTACTTTTTATGACATGCACGGTACTAAAGTCGAAACAAAACAAAGGCAGGAGGGAGGCCATCATTGTTGAGGAGAAAGCATTATTCGATATTATTAGGCCTATTTTCATTTATTACAAAATTACGATACTTCGCTTTCATGTCAAAAGAATAGACATAGTAGCAAAAAGAATTATCTTTCACATGTAATTTTTTCAGGTCTGGGCATTTCTTCCTCGCAGCAGTGAATTTTTTGTCCTTGCTGTTTTTTTTTATACTAGTGTAAGGGCCCGTTCAAAGAACGGGTTGCAAACAACACGCACAGTCAGCACACATATTAATATGTAGATCTAGGAGGAAAACAACTCACAACTGGCATAGTAACATCAGCATGGCCCGTGCCGTGCATAAGGCAGACGGCACAGAAACTCATGCCTTCAAACTTTGAAACGCAACCAGAAGTTTAAAGTCGAAACAAAACAAAGGCAGGAGGGAAGCAACCATTGTTGAGGAGCAGGCATTATTCGATGACATACTCTCTCTCTCGCTCTCTCTCTTACAATAAAAGTAGTAATCTGCAGTCCTGCTTCAGAACTCATGCGCACCAGGACACTGCGCACCAAGCTTGATATGGTTACTTTTTATGACATGCACGGTACTAAAGTCGAACCAAAACAAAGGCAGGATAGAGGCCATCATTGTTGAGGAGAAAGCATTATTCGATATTTTTAGGCCTATTTTCATTTATTACAAAATTACGATACTTCGCTTTCATGTCAAAGGAATAGACATAGTAGCAAAAAGAATTATCTTTCACATGTAATTTTTTCAGGTCTGGGCATTTCTTCCTCGCAACAGTGAATTTTTTTTCCTTGCTGTTTTTTTTTATATAGATAGACTAGATCTAGTGTAAGGACCCGTCCAAAGAACGGGTTGCAATACCATCATCTAGATCTAGATCTAGATCTAGTTACTCACTCGGCACACAGATTATGTAGATTAAGGTAGAAAACAACACGCACAATCGGCACACAGATTGTGTAGATCTAGATAGAAAACAACTCACAACTGGCACACTAACACCCGCACGGCCCGCGCATAAAGCAGACGGCACCACAGACTAATAAAATATACAGACTGGATGATCCCACTGTGTGACCTCACAAAACAGCGAAAGGTCATGAACCATCCGCCACATTAGGTTTACGCTAACGACCGACGCTTCAGCATAGCTACAATGTTGAATGACACCATTTTGACGCGCCTATTGAACGCGGAAGTTTGGTTCCGCACCAAGAAATTAATACATGTATAACCAATCTTGACAAATAAAAAGAAATTTCTACTGCAGATAGAACTAGAATCGGAATTTCCCGAGCGGCGGCCATGTTGGTTATGCGGCCCCCGCTCGGGAAATTCCGTAAAAAACGACACAGCCCGAAGCTCGTGTTTCCAGTGTGGTTAATTTATTAGTCTGTGGACGGCATAGAAACTCATGCCTTGAAACTTTGAAATGCAACCGGAAGTTTAAAGTCGTAACAAAATAAAGGCAGGAGGGAGGCCCATCATTGTTGAGGAGAAAGCATTATTCGATATTTTTAGGCCTATTTTCATTGATTACAAAATTACGATACTTCGTTTTCATGTCAAAGGAATAGACATAGTAGCAAAAAGAATTATCTTTCACATGTAATTTTTTCAGGTCTGGGCATTTCTTCCTCGCAGCAGTGAATTTTTTATCATTGCTGTTTTTTTTATATAGACTAATGTAAGGGCCCGTTCAAAGAACGTGTTGCAAACAACACGCACAATCAGCACAAAGATTATGTAGATCTAGGAAGAAAACAACTCACAACTGGCACAGTAACACCCGCAGCCGGCACAGAAACTCATGCCTTCAAACTTTGAAACGCAACCAGAAGTTTAAAGTCGAAACAAAATAAAGGCAGGAGGGAGGCAACTATTGTTGAGGAGAAAGCATTATTCGATGGTGTACTCTCTCTCTCTCTTACAATAAAAGTAGTAATCTACAGTCCTGCTTCAGAACTCATGCGCGCCAGGACACTGCGCACCAAGCTTGATATGGTTACTTTCTATGACATGCACGGTACTAAAGAAGAAACAAAACAAAGGCAGGAGGAAGGCCATCATTGTTGAGGAGAAAGCATTATTCGATATTTTTAGGCCTATTTTCATTTATTACAAAATTACGATACTTCGCTTTCATGTCAAAGGAATAGACATAGTAGCAAAAAGAACTATCTTTCACATGCAATTTTTTCAGGTCTGGGCATTTCTTCCTCGCAGCAGTGAATTTTTTTTTCTTGCTGTTTTTTTATATAGATAGATATAGATAGATCTAGATAGAAAGAATAGATAGATAATATAAAAAAATGGTTGAATCCAAACCTATAATGGAGAGAGGGGGCGCTATCATTCTAAGCCCTCAACGACACAGTCAGCTGGTGCCAGACAAGAGAAGTACACATCATAATTTCCTATACATGCATTTTCTGACTAAATCAGGGAAGAGCCTGTCATACTAAGCACCGCCAGACACAGTCAGCTCCTGCTATTATTTCTTGCGAATACATTTTGCTGGCAGGAGCTGACTGTGACGTTCTGATCTTAAGGGAGTATCATGTTAAGCCCGGTCAGACACATTGTCACAAATCCCAGACTGGGAGATGTAATAAGTATAACAGGACAACAATCACGAACGAACATGTATAACACTTAACAGAACAACCCATCAGACTCACACATTTATTAAACATAATTATAAAGATAACAATGCAATGACATACGTTAGATCACTTAATTAAACTGCCGTCCACGGCCTTCTCCCGTAAGCACACTTCCTCGGGTCCACAACCCGGTAATTACTCTAAAGACACCTCGGCCTCAGCCTCTCCACTCAGGGTCTTAATGACACACTAATATTCTTTCACTCCACAGTCTCTCAATAGCGCCTCCCTATGGCAATACACCTTAGCCTCCTATACACTTCACGTGGCCATAACACGTTAATACTTCAATTCACACAGTAATACATCCATGTCACAGTAGTACATCTTAATAGCACATTACAAGCATATATACATCCCCGTCGGTGGCCAGACTGCCACGACTCATGTGCTGCGACTGTCCTACACGACAGCGTCACTCCTGGCCTATGTGTGGCCTTCGGCCCTATGCTGGCCTATCCCCTGTGCTCACCGACGCGGCCCTTCGGCCCGTCCCCGACACCTACAAGAATAACATTACATTGGTATAATACCATACCATTTTTAATCACTTCACCCTCATTACAACTCATGAAGCGTACACACAATAGTTCACATTTCACTCACCAACCATCTTACGGTAACACACTTCCACCGTAGTACACAATACTCACTCTCGCTACAAATCCATGAACTCAACTTTCATCTATCGCTCATGTCGCACATTGCTATATACAGTATCAAGGACTTCCACATTCCTCACATATACTTATTTACATCATGGTCATAGACGAATATAATACATCAATCATAACTATTATCAATCATCGTTCCACCTACCAGTCATCACTGGAAAAAACTCTCTCACTAGTCTTCCGACTGCTCCCCTTATGTTCGCCCTCTGGGCTTTCTCTTGCGTCCGCTCTTTAGGACGTTCTAACTTGCAGTGATAGTAATACAGTGCTTTCGCCTCATTCAGACCCCCCCCCCCCACTCACACATGCACGCTTTCCCTTACCCCGTGGGTTAACTTTATTCTAACTCTCTTCTCGTAACTACTGATCCTCGCTCACTCGCTCGTGACACACATCAAATGCTGGCAGACAATAAATGCACGAAATGATTTTCTATAGATTCTTAGTAAATAGGGTAAGACCGTATCATACAAAGCCCAGTCAGACACAGTCGGCTTCTGTCGCTATTTCGTTGGTGTGGGGCACTTTGCTGGCAGCATTTGACTGTATCTGGCCGGGCTTAGATGATATACCCCTGAGTATGAATTCCCCCTTAGTGTATCTTTCTGCATCTGGAGCATTACAAATTAGCTATTAGCGCGAAATTTTTGTTTCTTTGCAACACTATTTATTACTTTTGTTGTCACTGAAAAGTTAACCAGGACCATGGATTTCAATTTCACTGGCATTTTATTCATCTGTAGATGGCTATTTTGCCCTCGCCAACTCCTCATACCCACGGCAACAAGATGACACGGCGGTGCTCGTGAGTCCAACCGTTTCAGGGCAGCAGTGCGTCAGACTGTGGTACTACATGTCGGATGATCAAGTGAATGCCCTCAGTGTCTATGCAGGGCCTCTCCGGCGAACATTGCTATGGACAAGGAAGGGTCCACAGGGGATGTTATGGAACCATGCCAGCATTAACGCCAACGAAAACGGAGCTTATCAGGTGTGTTTTCTGACTCATTGTGTTTAGGTCTTTATTTTAGGAGGTTTGCTGCTCTTGGCATTTACGCTTCACTTTCACTGTTTTATTTTTCTTCTTCTTCTTTCTGTGTGTTTTAGAATTTTGCCCGAGGCAACGATCTTGTTCGACCTGCTCTTCTCGATTTTCAACTGCCAAGGAATCTTTATTACGTGCGCAACATGCACAAGGGCCCACCGAGCTTTTCGTCCTTATCCGAGAAGACTAGGTGCTCGGTCCTACCTACAATAGGATTAGGGACAGGAAATCCCCTCCGCCCCCCCCCTTTTTTTCCACACACAAAAAAAATTCAATATGCCTGCACCGACTGTGGATCGAACCCGGTACCTTCGGGATGAGAAGGGATCACTTGGTCTCTAATCCAACGTGCGTCCAGCAAAATTTCAAATAAATCCAAAGCAGAGTTTTCGAGAAAATCGGTGCTGATTCCGCTCATTTAAAAAAAAGACGCCTTATACTAATTATGTCTTTAAGTACATGTAACAACTTATTTGTCTGGTCAGTTACTCAGTTTATTTGTTTCTCTTTTTTGTTTTTCCGGTAAGATCCACATTGAAGCTGTTGTTGGAGCAGGATCGAGAGGGGACCTAGCCATTGATGACGTGTCTCTTACACAAGGCGTATGTCCACAGAGTAAGTACGACACAATGGAGTGTTCCAAAACCATGCTATTCCTGTCCTTCAGGAAAAAAAACAGAACAAATAAAATTACGGTTTTGTCAGTGCCAGGCAGAGGAAAGAACTCCCTACAAGGATATAGGTACAAATCAGTCAACAATGCCTCGACTTTTTTTTCTTCCAAACAGAAACGTAATACACTGTCTTTTAAAAACGTTTTGGCTGGGGAAAGTGGGCGGATTTTGGAGGCAAACGAAACTATCGTCGGCGTACAAAACAAGTGAAGGACGAAATTAACTAATGACTGAAAAGTCATTTCTAGAAAATAAAGAGTTTTTCCTTTTTTAAAAAAGATTTCTTATTTCATTACACAATATTGTGGCCGAAAAACCTTTGGCATATAAAAAAAAAAAAAAAAGGCCATTTTGGTCAAAACGGAGACGATCAAAGATTGTGTCTTCATAGAGAGAAATCACTTGAGCCGAATATCTATTTATAGATAGAAATCCCTTCTGCCGAGTATCATCATTATTTTCTGTATTTTGTGAGTAAATCTGTAAAGAACCTGTCCTACCAAGTCTGGTCAGACACAACCAACTTCTGTCCTTATTTCTTTGGTGTATTTTTTAATGGCCGAATCTGACTGTGTCTCAACGGGCTTAGTAGGTTACCTCCCTAAGAGACACATCATACTGAGGGCAGAAACATTTTGACAAATACTTTTTTTTAATGATTTGACAGACAATTTTGGTATTCCTGGGGTGAGCTGTGACTTTGAACAAGATTTGTGTGCCTACAGACAGGATGTGACTGATGATCGAGACTGGATAAGAAATTCAGGCCCCACGGGTTCAAGTGGTACTGGGCCCTCTCAGGACCACACCTATGGGACGAGATTTGGTGAGACATTTTTTTTTCTAGATTTGTTGAGCCCCGAAAGTATGAATAAATAGCCTATCATAATTAGATTTCAGCCTGTAAATCACAAGCAATGCATTCAAAAAAGCGGGCTTGGAAGTGAGAGACAGTTATGTCACTGCAAAGATAAAGTAATACACCTACATTCAAGAAAGAAATCTGGAAGTGAGATTCAGTCATATCAATGAAAAGGCAAAGTTATACACTTACATTCAAGAAAGAAATCTGGAAATGAGAGACACACGTCACTGAAAAGATAAAGTACTACACCTACAAAGAAACCTGGAAGTGAGAGACACTCATGTCACTGAAAAAATGAAGTACAAGAAGTAAATTCAGGAAAGAAATCTGGAAATGAGAAATACTTATAGACTTTTCAGAGCTTTCTAGCATGTCGGAGCAGTTTCTTACAGTGATGTGGTTATGTATGCTTTTACTTGAACATCTCCATTGGAAAAAAATTGTACGGGTATGCACACTAGGAAATAAAGGCATTCATTCTTCTGATTCCCCTTCCCCGACGGCACATCAGCTGCAAATTTAACTAACTTCCTGACGGATTTTATCATATCATGTAACAGTACTGAATGGGCAGCTAGCTTGCGATTTCGGAAGTTCTCCAGCTCAGCAGGGCCGTCTTAACATCTTTATGGGCCCCTCTGCAGATTCTTTTGTAATGGGCCAGATTTCCTTCCCCCTTTCAAAAAAACAATGTAAATGTACATGCACCCCCCCCCCCCCATCCCTGGGGCCTCTGGGTAACTGTCCGGTGTGCCCATGCGTTAAGACGGCTCTGCAGCTCAGAGGAATGGTCGATATACAAAATCTGTTAGTATTTATGACGCTGAATTTCCCGTTCAAAAAAAAAAAAAAAAGTCTAAGCACCTCCTTTAATTTCATTCATACCACCTTCAAAATGTTCAAGGTGCCTCTAAATTACTCAATCGCGTTTCTTAGCTAATGAAATAATTACAATTGTGTCTCTTCGATTTACTTTCAAAGTCATTCTTTCGTTTTCCAAAAATACAAGTTTACTCCCAGGAAGTTATGATTACATTTTATTAATTCTTTTTGTGCCAATCACCAACATATTGATTCTTTCGCTAATCACACTTGTGCCAGTCACCGCTGTATCGATGCACAAGAATGCTAGGCTGTTTTGTTAGGGGAAGAAAGATAATCGACTTTCTATTAATAAATGCTGCTGCAGGTACTCTTCTTTCATGTCCCCCAACATTTTCTTCCTGTATCAGCAAAGGTGGAAATATTCACGGCACACAAAGAGTTAAACACACTGATCTTTTGATGCAATGCTGCACTTTTACGGGTGCGGATAGGCGCATCCAGACCACCAAAATCCACTTTGACCTAACTTTCTATACTGCCCATATTTTAGGTCACTACATGTACACTGAAACCAGCGCTCCCTCAAGAGCCAGAGACACCTACCGATTGATTACCGGGCCGGTCAATAACACAGAATCAGACCACTGTCTTCAGTTTTGGTATCACATGTATGGTTCCAGTGTTGGTAGCCTCAGTGTCTCACTGGAGTATTCAAACAGCCAACACAGTGCAATATGGACCAAGACAGGTAAACAAACCATCAAGAATAATTCTTTCACAATTTAGTGTCATTCCTTCTCTCTCCCTCTCTGTCATGTTCTTCGTTAGCTGCTAGTCTTTAACCAAATAGCATAAATGTAACACTGGTTACGGGGGTAAACCGAGCGGGTCTCTCTCTATCTATAGCTATCTAATCTGACACCAAATAATGTAACACAGGACGAGACGAGCGGGGCTCTCTACACAGTCAAACATACAAACAAAACTATCAGGTTTTGAGAGGACAACAATTTTATTAAAAGGAAAAGAAAATAACAAATCAAATAATAAACACAATACAATAAACAAGACAATAAACAAGACATTACGACAAACCCAACGATACAATAAACAGGACAATAAACAAGACAATAAACCACAATACAATAAACAATACATTACGAAGACAATAAACAGCACAATAAACCCGGACAATAGACAATACAATAAACAGCACAATAACCCAGGACAATACAATAAACAAGACATTACGATAAACACGAGACAATAAACCAGGACACTAGACAATACAATAAACCCAACCGATAGGCGCGCTGAAGAAGAACAAAAAACAGGAATTAACAGCACGCCTCATCAGTTAATCATTACATCATGCTAAAACAAGAGAATGCATCAAAAGAAAACATAAAAGTTAATAATAACCATATTCACATTGTAAACTAATATATGGGGACGGTCTAGTATGTCTATCAAACAGTAACGCATAACTTACATTGTGAGCACTCCAGGGGAGATAACTCGAGTATAAAATGCAAGCCTACCAAGTAACATGTTTACTTCCCTTGGCTTAACTACAGGCTGACATGGGGCTATCCCACACGTTATAATTCTTATATTATAACAACGGCCATTATCTAGATCAGGAAGAAAACTTAATTTGATTCCAGACAAGATAACATTAAGCCTTACATGTGTATACGCGCACCCTGTACGCCGCGCACCCTGTACGCATCAAATCTATCCTAGTTATGGAATGAGCTGGAGTTAAACTAACTACAATAAAATACAGTCTGCTGAGTCTACACACTCGTACCACAGAACTGCCCGTGCTAGGTGGCCCAATAAAGGACAACCCCATCTACTTACTTAGCCCACCCACTTAGCACAACGTAGTATCCCTTAATTAACAATTACCATCATAATTAGCAGAGGATAGCAATAGCCAACTGGATCTACTCATTAAGTCAAAATTAATTGACTTAGGCCCCATTAGCCAACCCAGCTCAATTCCGCACATGCTAGATTATTAATATTACACAAAAACCCTAGTCCATACTGCCACAGGCCTATCTCAACTCAGAGCCAAACTTATCCCTTTCCTATCCTCTGGATATAATACCAAACTCCTTACTCATAAAGTCATAGGAGTATCTCTAGGTGGACCAACCCACATACATGTAATAAGTCAACACCTAAGTCTCAACCAACAATAGCAAGTTATAGTCTCCCACTACAAGTGATATGATAATCATGGCATAAAGCCAAACCCAACTACATGGTACAACTACAAGACTGAACAGTCAAGTCAACCCACTTGTATTACCTCCAACAATACTGATATACCTAAAACGTTCCCACATATTCAGTGAACTAATTATATAATGCAACAAAATAATATCATAATAATGATGACTATACATATCATAGGTCTACTGGGCAAGCAACACCCATAACCCCTATGATTGGGTTTAAAGTCAATGCATCTGATCTCTTCATTACAACAGAGTCCAATTACATCTGTCAGTGTGTCAAAAGAACAGACAATGCGCAGCACCTACAAGGATGCCATAACATGACACCTGATGCATAGACGATGCATCCATACACCCAGCATAGGCCTTTCTCTTCATCCTATCAACAACCAAAGTTCAAGGTTCGACCCTCAAAAGTTTCTAAGTCCGACCTAACCAGTACAAATTGAAGAAAATCAACTTAACACCTATGTAGCGAACATACTAATTCAATAATAAACATATAATAAATTAAGAAATTAAAGTAAATAATCATCATCCTTTAGTATAATGCCGATATCTGAGATCCCAAATGCTGTTTAAGTGTGGCAGCCACTGTAAACAGTCAGCCAGGATTGTTATTGTTGTTTGGGTCAAGCTTCCGTTTCCGGAAGCTATCAGCTAACCAATCCCGGTCTTGATTTGACTCGCTTGACCAAAAGTCATGTGATCATGCCTGCTAGCGTCTGCTGTGACCTACTCACGGCTCACGCGCGTGCTCTGCAAATCCAACACCTCTCTCTTCATCTTAACTGGTCTACTCATTATCATAAAGTCCATAACGAATACGGTATCAATAAAGGTAACGAAAAGGCACACAAGACAAATCTACACATACATCATAGTCATACTGCTGATTTAAAGGAACCCAGAAATAATCATCCAACAATAACCTTGCAACCCACGGAAGAACAAGTTAAAGTAAAGAAATAACTTGGTTATAATTCTTGCCCGTTACTCTCTCTCTCTCCCTCTCTCTGTGACGTCTGTCCCTAAGAAGGACACGTTGAGCCTGAATGGCACCAACTGCAGATTAAGAATAACGATCTAGATCTGTCTATCTCTGATCCAAGTAACGGGACTTAGACCACACCCTCCAGTAGTACTATTTGTTAGCACTTCACATAAAATCAGTCCGTCACAAATTACAGTTAAATGTTTCCATTTAATTACATGAACTAATCATGCGCGCTAGCGTTGATAGCATTCTAGAACAACCTTACACTCTCTCTCTGCAGGGTACTGATAGATCTATACTAAGATAGAAACTTAGCAAGATAAACTTTACCATAGATTGTTAGCTGCTAGCCTGATTGCCTAACCAAGCTGAACAAAGTTCATCAAACCTCCAAGTATAATCCAATCATTATTATTTCACATCATCTAAATATTATTAAATACCAGAACCAAAATAATGGGTACAACTTACGTGAATTAACCAAATGAATTCACACTTGAACTACATCATCAGAGCTGGCACTTCACAAATCTTGAAATATAAATTATACAACTTCTTTTACTTTTATGTTAGTCTGGACACAATGACACGTCCTGTTGTCTTGAAGACTTGGTTGGAACTGACTGACCGACGCTATCATCTAAGCGTCACCCAAACACGCGCAACCCATTCACTCCTTACAGTTCACTAAGTGCAAATTCTAATAAAACATTAAAACAAATAAAAACATTTTTAAAGACCACCATCTTGCTCGTGTATGTTCCAAATACACTATCTTAAGGAAATATTACTTAACAAGATAAAAACTAAACAAAACTTACAATGTAGTGATACATAACAAGGTTCTACTTCTGGCACCAGGGATGGTCACTTAAATTGACCAATCCTGGACAATACAGACCACGCTAAGACTATGATTTAAAATTGGCGCAGTGAGTACATCAGTTGGCAATGTTACTCAACACCTGCATGACTCATCTCAGTGCGTGATAAACAATAAGGGGAGATTATCTACGGTTTCTGTGCGGTTACTTCCCCTTGACCACGTCTTGTGGTCCAGCTGATCAAAATAACGGGTTTATCTCCCTTTCACTACAATGAGCGATGTTCTCAGCCCTGTAATGGTTCACCCCATTACATAAAAACCACAGAAAAAATTTAATAATAATAGGGGGTTGCAGCAGGGCTTGAAGCAAAGACAGAAAAGAGCAAAAATGAGGACTTGTATGCAGCAGAACCCCGCATGGGAAGTATATCATAATACAGAAACGATACAAAAAAACAACAAAAAAACGCGAAGGAAAAGGGAAGGCAAATCTAGCTTTTAATAATTTATAATCATTTACCCCCATCGGGGAAAAACAAATGTAACAGGATGGAATGTGAACCAATAAACAACTCAACAACAACAACAACAACAAGAACAAATTAGAATGTAAAACCAATACCAGTACTTGGCTGCCACTCCAGACTTGGGTGTTGGGATCGTAGCAGGTCCATCAGTGTGTGGCTGCTCGAAGTGGCGCATTGGTTAGATACCGTTGGATACCAAGATGAAGGCGCAAAATGATGCCTCGGGCCATAAGACAGGATTGGTATGCAACATTGGGAGCCGCAGAAAAAAAGATTAGAAAAAAACAAACAAACCAAATCACAGAGCGCCCCTCAGCACCCGAGTGGCAAGACTTGAATATTTTTGAATGCCTCATGGTCTGGTTGATTGAAATGGACTGAAATAGGCTTTTCATTTTGATTCTCAATGCCACGGAGATGTTCACGAAAAATATTAGCCTTTGACATCATTTCCACGGACACAATTCAAATCATAACCATCATCAATTCATCTCCACGGATACAAGTAAAACTTCTAACCGCATTTCCATTCATGCAAGTGAAACCTTAATCATTATTTCCACTGATACAAGAAAACTGACCTTTATCAATTAATTTCCACGGATCAAAGTAAAACCCCTAACCGCATTTTCGTTGATGGAAGTGAAACCTTAGACATCATTTCCATGGATGCAAGTAAAATCTTAACCACAATTCATTTGCGCTGATACAAGTAAACCCTTTAACCATCATTGCCATTGATGCAAGTAAAATCTTAACCACAATTCATTTGCGCTGATACAAGTAAACCCTTTAACCATCATTGCCATTGATGCAAGTAAAATCTTAACCACAATTCATTTGCGCTGACACAAATAAACCCTTCAACCATCATTGCCATTGATGCAAGTAAAATCTTAACCACAATTCATTTGCGCTGATACAAGTAAACCCTTTAACCATCATTGCCATTGATGCAAGTAAAATCTTAGTCATTATTTCCACTGAAACAAGTAAAGTTTTAGCCATCAGTTCCCTCAGGTTAAAGGTTAAACATCATTTCAACTGATTCAAGTAAAATTTTACCCAGTTGGGAACCATTTCAACTTACATAATTAAAATCTTTTGTAATCATTTCAACTGACACAAATAAAATATTTGGTAATCGTTTCAACTGACACAAGTAAAATCTTTTGTAATCATTTCAACTGACACAAGTAAATCTTTGGTAACCATTTCAATTGATACTAGTAGAACCTTTCGTAATCATTTCAACAGACACAAATAAAATCTTTGGTAATCATTTCAACTGACACAAGTAAATCTTTGGTAATCATTTCAACGGACACAACTTCAAGTAAAATCATTGCGAATCATTCCAACTGACACACGTAATCTTTGGGAACCATTTCAAGTGACACAAGTAAAATCTTTGGTAATCATTTCACTGACACAAATAAAATCTTTGGGAATCATCTCAAATGACACTAGTAAATCTTTGGTAACCATTTCATTTGATACAGGTAATCTTTGGTAATCATTATAACACACACAACTAAAATCTTTGGCAACCATTTCAATTCACACAAGTGAAACCTTTAGCAATCATTTCCACCGATGCGAGAAAAATCTTAGTAATCATTTCCATCGATGCACGTAAAGTGTCACAAATCCCAGACTGGGAGATGTAATAGTTATGACAGGACGACAATCACGAACAAACAAGTTTAACACTTAACAAAACAGCCCATCAGACTCACACATTTATTAAACATAATTATACATATAATAGCGCAATTACATACATTATATTATTGAAATGCACTGCCGTACAACGGCCTTATTCTCACACACACTCTCCCTCGGATCCACAATCCGGTAGTTACTCCTAAAGGCACTTCGGCCTCAGCCTCTCCCCTCAGGGTCTTAATAGCCCATTAATAATTTACTGGCACCGCAGTCTCTCAATATCACCTTCCTATTGTCATACACCTTAGCATTCCCCTCGCACCTCAGCAGGGCAATAACACATTATTATTTCCATAGCCATCAACATGGCAACAACATAATATCAGTTCACTAGCCTATCAACATGGCAACAATATAGTATCTCATTCACTCTCATATCTACGTCCCTGTCCGTGGCCTGACTGCCACGACTTTATGTGCCTCTACTGTCCTGCACTGACAGCCTCACTTCTGGCCTATGCGTGGCCTCCGGCCCTATGCTGGCCTATCTCCTGTGCTCATCGAGGTGGCTCTGCGGCCCGTCCCCGACACCTACAAGAATAACATTACATTGGTATAATACCCTACCATTTCTATTCACTCCACCTCTCCTTACAACCCCTGAAGCGTACACACACTAGTTCACCTTTCACTCACCACACATCTTACGGTAACACACTTCCATCGGAGTACACACTACTCACTCGCGCTACAAATCCATGAACTCACTTTCATCTATCGCTCGTGGCGCACATTGCTATATCCAATATCACGGACTTCCACATTCCTCACATATACTTATTCACATCATGGTAATAGACGAATATAATATAATACATCAATCATAATAATCAATCAACGTTCTACATACCAGTCATAACTGGAAAGACTCTCACTAGTCTTCTCGACTGCTTCCCCTTATGTCCGCCCGATGGGCTTTTATTCACAGGTCCGATCCGTAGGACCTTCTAACTTGCAGTGATAGTTATACAGCGCTTTCGCCTCATTCAGACTTCCACACCACTCATACACGCACGCTTTTCCCACTTGTCTGCATGAGTTATTTTTACTCTTCCCCTTTCACGTCTTTTCCTATCCGTCTGTCGTGAGCTCTTCTTATTCTACACCCGCTCTGTAGCAATCCCCTTAATTGCACTCACTCCACTCGTGACATAAAGTCTTTAGTCATTGTTTCCTACAAATACATTTTTACCACCACTTCTTAAAAGTAAAATCTTTTGCCATCATTTCCACTGACTTAAGTAAAATCTTTAACCAACATTTGATTGAAACAAATAAAATCTATAGCCACCATTTCAGTGAAAAAAGTAAAATCTTTCGCCACCGTTTGTCTGAAACTAGTAAAATCTTAGCCATCATTTGCACTGACACAGGTAAACCTTTGGTAATCATTTCAGTTGGCACAAGTAAAAGTTTGGCAATCATTTCAAGAGGTACATGTAAAATCTTAGTCGTCATTTACACTGACACAAGTAAATCTTTGATAATCATTTCAATTGACACAAGTAAAACCTTTGGTAATCATTTCAATTGACACAAGAAAAACCTTTGGTAATCATTTCCACTGATACAAGTAAAATCTTAGACATCATTTCCATCGACACAAGTAAAATCTGTTACCATCATTTCCACTGACTCGAGAAAAACTTTTAACCACCAATTGCTGAAACAAGTAAAATCTTCAGCCATCATTTCCATTGAAAGTAGTAAAATCTTTAGCCACCATTCCACTGAAACTAAGAAAATCCTAGCTATTGTTTCAACTGATAGAAGTTCATATTCTCCTATTTTTGCAGGGAACCAGGGAGACACGTGGTATGAGGCTAGCCTTGATGTTGCTGGCAGTTCAGTCAGCTATA